>CM059584.1:71115000-72315000 GCA_030407085.1 Trichopria drosophilae
AGTAAATGGATATCGCGACTTTCTAATCCCCATATTAAAATTTAGTATTCACGGTCTCTCAGTGTAAGACTGTTTTTGAAGTCCATTGTATTGGTAGTAATTCGGTCGGAGGTCACTTTGCTTTTAGAATAACAACTTTCCGTTTACGTGACTATTTTTTGTCTACCCTTCATTGCTTAAATCGAATTGCAAGTTAAAAATGAATCCTGCTACAGTTCCCGAAAAAATCGAAATGATTCTTATTTATGGTGAATGTAAGAGGAATATTGACGATGCTGTTGCGTTGTATGCTGAGCGTTTTCCAGATAATGCCCGCTCGCGTTCTTTTTTTTACAAAGTTGTGAATGCCTTTCACTCTGATGGCAGCGTACAAATGAAAAAAAGGAAGCGAAGATTAACAGTTACAGGAGAAGCTAACGAAGTAGCTGTACTAGCAGCTATTCACCAAAATCCACATGTAAGCACACGACAATTACATCGCGATTCCGGCATTTCCAGAGACAGTATTCAAAGAATATTGCATCGTCATAAGTTTCACCCATTTCACTGCACCAGGAACTAGATGGCGATGATTTTCATAACCGCGTGGTGTTTTGTGAATGGGCAGTTCAAAAAATGCAAACGAACCACAATTTCTTTGCTAATGTATTATTTTCAGATGAATCTACATTCACGAACCATGGTGGCGTTAATAGGCATAATATGCATTATTGGAGCGTAGAAAATCCCCATTGGTTACGACAAGTTAATCATCAACGTCCTTGGTCGGTGAACGTTTGGTGTGGAATCATAGGAAATAAAATCATTGGTCCTTATTTCATTGAAGGTAATTTGAATGGAACAAAATATCGAGATTTCCTAGAACAAGAAGTACCATTACTACTTGAGGATGTTGCTATGGACGTCCGACGGACAATGAGGTTTCAGCATGATGGTTGCCCAGCACATTTTTCAAGAGTAGCAAGGGAAATACTAGACCGTGATTACAATGGTAGGTGGATTGGTAGAGGTGGCCCCATTAATTGGCCCGCGAGGTCACCTGATCTAACATCTCTGGATTTCTTCTTATGGGGTTACCTAAAAGGTAAGGTTTACGAACAAGTACCAACGACTCCGGAAAACATGGTGGAACGCATAAGAACTGCTTGCGCAGAAATTTCTGCAGATATGATTCTATCATGTATAAAGTAATTTGAAGAAAGAATAAATAAATGCATTGAAGTGGAAGGTCAACATTTCGAACACTTACTCAAGTAAGTGAACAGTGAGACAGTGAGAGGCAAGGGGACTCACGTAAAACAAGCACCCCAAAGGGAACAGAAAAATACTACGTCCACGTCGTTGTTCCTGGGTAACGCTAAATGTATTTTTTCCCGGCTTTGTTAGAATGACCGTATTCCATATCCGCTACGCGGGCGAAAATTGTCAATATTGGAGAATCCAAATCTGCAATAAAAACTGGGGGTTCCTATTTAAGTTTTATTGTTTTTGCCCCCACTCCACCCCCAGGGGATGGAGGAGGGGGGTAAATTTAATTATCACTGGATGCCCCCCTTCGCGTCGAACAACTTTCATCCGACAACTTTTTTGATTCTGTGCATAGTTCTCGAGATATTTCGATGTCTTCAGATAAATCGGCCACCCTGTATATATATATACAGTGATGGGAAACAGTTCCAGAACGGTTAAATATCTCAGCGGGAGTGCATTATCGGGGAAAATATTTCACACAAATGTATACGGATTTTCCCCTAGCTATTTAATGGTACCAGTGAAATTGACCTGGAACATGACCTTGCTGGTTATGTCAAGGTCAAGTTTGTTTTTTTTTAAATGGGAACCCTTATTTTTTTTATGGATTTTGAAAGAGCGGTCGATTTTTCCGGCAAGGTCATTTCAAGGTCAAACTTAAAGCTCTCGGAATTGCGAATTCATTCAGCGGGAGTGCGTTTTGGGGAAAATGTTTCAGACAAAAGTTTGAGGATTTTTCCCTGGCTATTCAAGTGTACCAGTGAATTTGATCTTGTTCATGAACTAAGGTGGAAAGCGGGGAAAATTCTACGTTCAGCACATAATCTTGAATATACCTTGAAGTCAGAGTCAAGGTCATTTCAAGGTGAATATCTGATAAATTCCTGTATGACACTATATTCGTGCGTGCGTGCGTGCATTTGCGTGTGCGTGTGCGTGTGTTTTTTTTTCTCCCGACGCGACGATGGAAAGCTCTACCAGCCTTCTCTGCAGCCGGTACCAGCAGGAGTGCGGGGCTTGCACCCGCTAAAACCACCACCGCTTAGACTGAGATTCCCCCCTCAGCAGTCGTCGGAAGGCATTACTGCGAGGGGGGCAGTCTATGCCTCAGAAGGGCCTCCGCCGACGTATTGGCTCCTCAAGTATGGCCGATGTTGGTGCCCTCTTCTTCCCTCCTAATGGAATTCAGCCTGTCGATGATGGACGTAGCGATGGTAACCACCGCGTCCCACCCCTTCTGTGGGGCGAGCAGACATTCCCCAATACCCTCAGGTGTTAATGGCCCACCTCCCGAATTCCAGAACTGCTATCGCTCCGCTGCGAATCTCGGACAGTGGAAGAGAGCATGGGCCACGTCTTCCTCGACACCAGAGCATACCGGGCACTCCGCGCCTTGGTAGATGCGGAAGCGATGTAAGTCGCTGCGAAAGCAGCCGTGCCCGGTGAGCACCTGGGTCAGATGAAAGGTGATGTGTCCGTGTCGTCTGCCCGTCCACTTAGCTATATCTGGGATGACGCAGTGGGTCCATCGCCCCAATTCTGGTGAATCCCATCTTCGTTGCCACTCTTCGATGATACTGCTGGACCATCTACTGTGGTTCCGCTCCTGCTCGGCGATGGTCTGCCTTGTGCCCCGTTGTGGTCTGCCAGTTGCTAAGAGGTCTATGGGAGGAAGTCCCGCGACCACCGATAGAGCGGTATCGGATACAGTCCGGTAGGCGCGAGCCACTCTGAGGGCGGCTGTTCTGTAGGCTCACCGGCAAGAGGCTCCGTAGCTCTTATGGGTGTTCATAACATCAGCCCACATCGTTGCCCCGCAAGGGATAACGGAGCTTACTACCGATGAGAGGAGGGAACGCCGCGGTTGCTTCGGCCCCCCATATTGCGCATGATACTGGAGAGCGTACGGGCTACTTTGGAAGCCTTTGCGCTTGCATTCGTCAGGTGTTATTTGAATGACAGCCGCGCATCGAGAGTCACCCCAAGATATTTGATAGCGTCCACCGTCCTGATCTGCGTATCTTCCACCGTGAAGGTGGCGTACGACCTTTTCTTCGCTCCAGAGCAATGATGGAACACATGCACCTGGTGTTTCGGCTGCACTGATGGCATTCGTGGCTATTGCCTTCACTCGGCCGATCGCGTCTATGGTTGAGTGCCCATTCCGAAAGCCGAACTGGTTGTCGGAAAGACCTCCCGCATTTTCGATGGCTGCTTCTAGTCTGGCACAGATAACCCCTCATAAAGCTTCCCGGGGATGTCCAGCATGCAGAGGGGTCGGAACGAGGATCGCTCGTGGGTTTGTTTCCCTTGGACAGAAGCACCAATCTCTGTTCCTTCCACTGCGCCGGGAAGCGTCCTTCTTTCAGACAAGCGCTGAATGTCGATGTGACGATGGTCGGGACATTCAGCGCTGCGATCTTCACTGCCATACCAGGTACCCCATCCATTCCTGGGGCCTTACGGATGGAAATCTTATCAGCAGCCAGCTTTAGTTCGGCTACGGTAACGTCTGGCGGCTCGGCTGCACCAGCGATTGCCATCAGACCAGTGCCGATCGGCCGTCTCCGTTGTTCTGGGAATAGATGGCCGACGACTTTGTCAAGGAGGGATGGACACGATGGTGCGTTGGGTCCCCTGGGCTTGATGTTATTCATGACCGTTTTATACGGTCGACCCCAGGGGTCACGGTCCACCTCCTCACAAAAGTCTTGCCAGTACTTTCTTTTTGCGGCCTTGATGGCAATCTTGAGCCTCTTCCTCTTCTTTTCATAGTCCGCGGCGAGTTGGTAGTACCGGGGCTGATGAGTTGCTCTCTGGTGCAGCCTTCGAGCCCGAGGGCACTATCGACGAATAGCTGCGATGTCCTCGTTCCACCAGTAAACCGGCGGTCGGCCGCGAGGATTTGATTTCACGACCATAGAGGCATCGCAGGCCGCTGTTAAGGCTCGTGTGAGGCATTTGGCTCTCTCGTCCGCTGTTCCCTCCACCTCCGTCTGCTCCAATATGTAAAGGAACGTCTCTCGATCGAAGGTCGCCGGTGCCAATGTCTCTGTCCTCAAACTTTAAACCCTTCTTGCTGCTCTACCAGTCAGTTGGAGCTGGTACACCAAGGCTTGATAGTCACTGCCCGTGTATCTTGGAACTCGTTGATGATAAGACTGGGAGGGAGGTAGCAACTGTATAGTTTTATACCAGCCACCTCCACCCAGATGAAGCTGGGCAGGGGGTTGGGCATCTTATTGAATATGTGGAGATTCCCGCACACCCTGATGGCCGCCTTGCTGGTGGAATCCTTCACCCAACTCGGTTCGCAAAGATCCCGGTAAGCCTCGCTGATGACGGCGATATCGGACTTCTCCTCCTTGACCAGTTGGAACAGCAGGTCCTGGGCCACCGCACAGTGATTGAGGTCTATTTGGATCACCTTAGCCATTGTTAGTCGGTGCTACAATCTCTTGCGTTGCCCGATGTTTGGCTACGCAGTCCTCAATCTTGTGGCCCTCTTGACTACACCGGAAGCACTGCGCCGAGCGATCGACCGCGCTCTTACAATCCCTTGCCAGGTGTCCGCTCTCGTGGCACCTGTAGCAGCGCGGGGATCTTTTACGCTGTCGAACCCGGCATTTAACCCAGCCAATTTTGAGCTTCCCCTTTTGCAGCAGTATGTTCGCCACTGCGACGGAAAGCAAGATATTGGCCGCCTGGCTTCCACTATATGTTCCCCTGAGCTTGATATTCTCAGGGGTCACTGCTCCCGGTGAAGTCACCTCAATGATGGCCTGTGCCACCTCCTCCCTAGTTGTGGCCTCGTCCATGTCTTTGATGATGGGACAGTGTCTGTACACCTCCTTGTGGGACAGTGTCTGTACGACAGCTGTCCCTTTTAGGATAGACGTGACCCCTGCTTGGAGGTCTTGCGTGCACACGCCAGGCGTCGCAAGCTCTAGGAGCAGTTCGCCTGCTTTCGTCCGCCTGATGGTGGTCACCCTTTCTCCTACAGTTCGCAGTTCTGGTGCTGCTTTTATTGTTTTCAGTATGTCGACATATGTCCCACCTTCTGCTGCCTTGATCTTGATGGCATCAGGGCGGAGGGGTCGGAGGCCGGATGTTGATTCCGGCTTCCCCCTATGTCGTTTGCCGACATCCTCCCTGCTGCTGCTGATGTTGTTGTTGCTGCTGCTGCGGCCGTTGTTGTTGCTGCTGCTGCTGCCATTGTAGTTGCTGCTGATCCGCCTTCTTCTTTACGCCTTTCTTGACCACCGTAATCTAGTCCTGGTCTTCGGACTGGGCTTGCCGCCGTTGTTCTGCAGCTGATGGTGATGGTATGCGGCGTTCTTTTTCTTCTCTCCTGACCCTTTTTGTAGCTGGCTACTTCAGCGGCGAGGGTCCTTTACGCTCGGGAAGTTCTGGGGGCTTGCGGAACAGGGGCGACGTTTGGCTCGCCTCATCTTTGCAGGTGATGCACGCCTGCGAAGCCCCTGAGATTTTTCGTGCCTTGGCGTAATAGCTAAAGGCACGCAGTGTTCTTGGGCTCCTTGTGGAGTAATTGTAATTTTGACATGCGTGTGAGCGTGCATGTGCATTCAACCACACACGCACACCTACTCGCGCGCGCACACGCACACACACACACACACACACACACGCAGGTGATCGAAACGGGAACCACATGAACAAAGCACTCCAATCACATATATTTATTTGTTATATTTACACTGGAATGTATAACTTTTTAGATAATACCAAATAGAACCCCTGCATTTCCAATCGGCTAATCGGCTTCAACATTATAATTTAGTACTGTGCACGTCGGTAATTTACTATTCAAAAAGTGTGGTGCCATCTCTTGATACGATGTATGATATTACACAAATTAGCGAAAACGACGCTATTTGCGTAAAACGGAAGTGAGGGCAGTCTTGACTAGTATGGCAATACGAGAGGATGTACTCGTGATCGCTCTCGGACTCGTGCGCCATATTAGCTATTATTGCCACTTTTGATTGTACGTTGCGAATACTTCCAATAAACTCAGAATAGTTGATGAGAAAAAATAGTAGTATTCTTGACGATTTCTTCACCTATCTGGCTTCCCGGTAGTGATTCGGTTCGGTACTCGATAGAAGATCGCTCATGAGGGCATGCTAGTCCAAGGTCCCCGTTCAAATCTAAAGACTTGGGAGTTTTAGATATTCTTCCCGAATTAAACAAATACATTTATTGTATAAAAAGAACTTATTTGGATGTTACCTAGAAAACTTCCAAGTAACTGTTTCTTCAAGCATTGGAAATTTTGTCTTCCAGCAGTAAGGCCAGGACATTATTTCATGGAGGATTTGTGTGTACATCGTGTGTAGTGGATGCTTTTTAGTTGTAAGGATATTTCTCAAATATTTTTTATATGCCTGTTTTCGCAAGGCCTAAACAAAAATCTGAAGAAAAATGTTTAAAATACAATATTGAATAAAAAAAAATATAGATGATATGAACTTGTGTATGATGAAAAATACATCCGTCGATATTGCAATTGAAAGTATTCTTTATTGCTGCCCGAATCCCCAATTCATAGTCGCTCATATCGTGAGTTGGATTGAGCTTATGATTTAATGAGCTAATTTTTTAACTTCATCAAAAATTTTTGGTATGCCAACTTATACTTGCAACCCATCAGAATCCATAACAATGGAATGAACGGCCAAGACATAAAATGCAATGTTGTTCTATTAACTTTTCGAACACATTATTGAGAAACTAATATATGTAGAGTTACTCCACATACTCCCTGTTGGGGGATGTCTCCAAATACCGCCACAATATATCTACACATCCAAGAAGCAAGCAAGGAGTAATTCTCTCTCTCGCTTCGTCATTCTCCCTCTTTTTGTTTCGGGGATGAACTTAACCTTAATCTAATTGTCCCCGATGATACCCATTATCGTAATCATTTGAGTGACACCCGTGACCGACGGTACAGCAATAAAAATTCAGTCTACAGATAACCACTTGGTCGATGGCATCGTTTGTAATAAATCCTCATTGTAATAAAATAATTACGGCAATATTAGTCCAGTCGTCAGAGATTTGACCTCTAAAAATTGGGCGAACAGGCTGAATTTTTCTGAGAATGTCAATTTTGTGACCGCCAAGAAGATGCAAAAAAGTTTGCTGCTTTACCCTCGGGCTTCCCCTTAAACCCCCCCCCCTCCCGAAGGGGGGTGTCGGAAAACCCCGATTTTCCAATAATCTGTACGCCATAGAAAAAAAATGCTTCAAATAAAAAATGTAGCTCAGATAATTGTGAACAAAAAAATTCTGTAGCATTATTTTATGAAGTGAACCGTTTCCTCAGAAAGTACGCTTGAAGCGACCGGTGATTTTGAATGAGAGTTACGCGCACGAAATCAATTGTTTGAAAAAAATTTCGATTAACACGACGGTCAGAATTTTATATTTTTGGACCACAGTGTCCTATCGACAAAAATCAAAATGCATTTTAAAGGTGAAGAGTGTAGCTTTCGTACACAATTGTGGTATTTTGCAGTAAATAAAGTCAGTTTCTGTAAAGCTGTTAAATAAATAAACGTTGCGCGATTTTATACATCTTTAACTATTCTCATGAGATCAATAAAATTTATCACTTCCATTGACCGGTCTCTGTGGAATTTCCATTGTTATAGCCTAAACTTCAAAACCTGTAACATGATATTTCGATTTTGAGTTTCGGCACAAAATGTCAGGCATTCGAAATATGCCTAAAAATGTTGAATTTGTACTGTCACATTACAAACGATCACAGGTAAAGGGTAATGCTTCATCGAAGACGGCATTGGGTGGATTTTGTACCTGAAGATGTATAGTTTATAAACACGTATTTGTGAAATCGAAAAGAAGCAGTTTTAAACGTTTTATTTCGGGTATAAGGCCAAATATCACGATTTCCATATTTTCACAAAAGCATATATAACCTTCCATTCGATGAGAGCATTAAGTCCCTTGTTACGGGAGTTATTGGAGGCGACTCAGTAAATTGCTTCCAAGCACGCAAAATCGGCGTGGCTAGCTTGAGAAACATTGTTGGTACTCCTTTCAACAAATTGTCCTTGAAACGTCGAGATCGCGTAGTTCCGCTAATTACAGTTAATAGCAAGGTGAAAATTCAAGACGATGTCATACCACTTGAAAGCAGAATGAAGAGGAGTTCAAAGAACACTTTAAATGGGAACTTGCTCCTTACCCTTGTCACTGTTTTCGGATGGTACATTGAGGAAAACCGTTAAATCGGCTGTCTGCGATTTATTGACGCCTGAACAATTCGAACTCTCAACTGAAAATTGTTCCTTCGTGATTAACGGTGGTATGCTCATACATAGGGCAAGTACTCCGAAATACTTGAAAAGTATGTAAACTACTTACGAACACATTTTGGTGAAAGATGTACGATTTTGTTTGACGGATACGAAAATAACTGCAGTAATATCGAAGGCTTGGAGCGCCTTCGGAGGTCGAATAAAAATGCATGCTCTGATTTTATTTTTGATGTGAGCATGAACGTCACCGTCACCCAGGACAAATTTCTGTCGAATTCGCACAACCAAATTCGGTTGATTTGACTAATGAAGACCGCCTTGTTGGGAGCAAATTTTACAGTTGAACAAAGTCGTGATGACGCGGATGTACTCATTGTTAACACTGCGCTAACAGCTCGTCGTTAACCAGCTGTAATAGTGTCCGAGAATGTTGATGTTCTGACTCTTGCAGTAGGCCTTACTCCACCGGAAAAAAAAATATTTTCTTAAATTAGGCAAGGGAAATAAACGCGAAACGGTATATTCAACAAACAGTTTGGACAAATATACCTTCTGCCGAAACAACGTTTTGTTTTTATACGCTTTTTTCAGGGTGTGACACAACCTCCTACTTCTACAATCACGATAAAAAAGGATCTTCACAGACTTCGAAACTAAATTATCCTTTGATGACACTTTCAGACAAGCTGTCGAGGTTTTTAAAAAACCACATCAAACAAAATAGAAGTCGTGTTTCAGAATGGCATGGCGGCTTTTTTGTTTGTTTATACAGCGCCCCAAAAAAACTACATGTATTAACAGCTATCGTTATATTTGCTTCGCAAAGGCCATAAAAAGTTGAGTTAACGCTTGGTCAAATTTTACATACGTTGAAGCTACGAAAATTCTGTAATAAACAATTTGAGTACACTATTTTAAAAGATGGGATACTTGATGCAAATATAACCACTACACTACAGCTTTTGCGTTGTACAGAAAAGGATGTTATTTAGAAACGTATATGAATAGAAGTACAATGTACATGTCACTGCTGATAAATCCTCTCTCAGGGAAGTTAATTTTTGCAGAAAGTCGCAAGTCTGGTATGAGAACTGCTCGATTTGAAAAACTTTTCGACAATATAAGCAGGACAATAAAAATAAAATTCATGACTGAGCGAAGAAAGCCGACAAATCTGACACCACTCGGTCGGTGGAACTCGAGAGAAGGTAAACCAACGAAGATCATGGTGGAAATTGTATTTATTATTACTCTTGCTCTTCATTTATTTCCGTTTACATTTTATTTTTATTCATCAGAATCTTTTACCAACTCATTCTCAATTTCCTGTACATAACTTCAATACATTGGTCAAATTTGTAAATGAAAAAAGAAACGGTACATTATAGAAACACTAACTTTACATCAGTCTTTTTACTTTTCCGGAAACGTAAATCTGTACTTCAAATCTCAATCAACTTCGGACAAAGTAAACGTAACATGAGAAGTCGTATCGACACGTCATTGCCACTCGAGATTTATTTGTTAACCTCAATCTTTCAAGCCCGTTGAATTGCAAGAAGTAACCGTCACAAAATACATAAGGTCAGCTCGTTTTGCAATAGCCATATTGGGCAAATTAATCCATTAAGTCCCGAATGGACATTTTTTCACTACAATTTTAAACGGTTGTATTTTGTGCAAACCAAAATTAACTCAACACTCTGCTATTAGATTTTAAAACAAATGCAACAGTCAAAAACTATATGCGATTTATTCAAAAACTACATGCATTTTTCAAATGAACTTTTGTTTATTTCTTTTTTTCACATTGAAGTCCTCTAAAGGGTATAAAAATCGTGGTCTCAAGCCTTAAACTTTAAAATGTGTCTATGCCCATTTTGAAAAAAAAAAGGTGAAAGCATCCAAAATGGCGGCTTAAGCACAACAAAATTAGCGAAAAATTCAGGAATTTTTTATTAAAATGTTGCAGAACAAAAAGTTCTTACAATTCTTGTTCTTCAAAATCCTGATATTTAAAAATTTTAAAAATTTTCGAAAAGTTCTGTAAAAATTTCACCTTATTCTTTCATTAATTCTAAGAACTTTTTGATCAGTAACATTTTTCCGAGAATCTGCTATTTTTAAATAAAAAAATTCCTGAACTTTTCGATGATTATTCCGAGGTTTTCTTTTCTAGTTCAACATTGTCCAATAATTTGCTCAACATGAAATTCACTCAAGAGAAAATGTGATGTATTTAGTATCATTTTTTGGTTTGTAGACGTTTTTGTTTAACCCTTTGCGGCAAAGTGGTTCCAATTGGAACCACCTTTTTGTAAACATTTTTTTACGAATTTGAAGTAGTTTTTATTCCATTTATCCGCTAATTTTTCTTGTTACATGTTCATGGGATGTTAAAATATCAAAATTTATGCACAGATTATGTAAAATTATTGTCATTTTGTTAATAATTAATAAACAAAGAGTAAAAATTGCCATTTTTAGATTAAAAAATTCATTATTGACGAACCTTTTAGAGAAAATCTTACGAAGCTGCGTACCTGGAGGTTTTTGGGGTCGCTGATTACGAATCTGGTTTCAGATTGTCAAAATTCAAAATGGCGGATCCAAGATGGCCGATCGAAAAGTGAAAAATTACCCGATCGAGATGAAAATAGGTAATTGGTGTTTTTGGGGTCGCTGATTAAGAATCTGACTTCAGATTTTGAAAATTCAAAATGGCGGATCCAAGATGGCCGATCCAAAAGTGAAAAATTACCCGATCGAGATGAAAATAGGTAGTTTGGTGTTTTTGGGGTCACTGATTGCAAATATGAATTCAGATTTTGAAAATTCACAATGGCGGATTTAAGATGGCCGACTGAAATTCCGCCATTTTGAATTTTCAAAATCTGAGTTCAGATTCGTTATCAGAGACCCCAAAAACCCCCGAGTACCCAGTTTCATTAAAAATGGTTCACAAGAAAAATGTATGCCGCAAAGGGTTAATACATTGTATTATATAGGTATCAGAAGAATAATTGTTACACATCATAATATCTAATATATATTAACACTAACTTTTTAATACTAATTTATGTATCATTGTACATCCCTTAGCCATCAAAATCTTTTGCCGTTTCCCGGTTCTTACCGCATGGAAGTAAATGTATATGAAAAACCTTTTTTTGTATTTTATTTTTTTTGCATTTTATTGTTTTTTTCATTTTTTTTTAATTTTAGTTAAAAAAATGATTTACTTGTCTTTTATTTGTTTTTATTTTCAAGTTAATACATTGTATTATATAGGTATCAGAAGAATAATTGTTACACATCATAATATCTAATATATCTTAACACTAACTTTTTAATACTAATTTATGTATCATTGTACATCCCTTAGCCATCAAAATCTTTTGCCGTTTCCCGGTTCTTACCGCATGGAAGTAAATGTATATGAAAAACCTTTTTTTGTATTTTATTTTTTTTGCATTTTATTGTTTTTTGTTTTTTTCATTTTTTTTAAATTTTAGTTAAAAAAATGATTTACTTGTCTTTTATTTGTTTTTATTTTCAAGTTGTAGATATAAATCAATATCTATTCTCTGTTATGAGTCCAAGTAAGCAAGAATCACAAAAAGAAGCATCGCCAGAGTTACACATTTTCCGTGTCCTTCTTACAATACCTCTTTTTCCCGCTATTAACCATTTTATGTATTTCACTTTTTTCTTTTGTGCTTTAGTCCAGATAAAATTCAGCAATGGCTAAAGCTATCTCTTTGGAACCTTTTTTTTTTGGTCGTTATGCGATAAATTATGAACAACATCTGCATGGCATCAAATTAGCACAATGTCCATCATGTAAGTCAATACCTAACATGTATTTATTATACACCGTAAATTCTCTGGGAAAAGGTAAATTATTTTTACTTTTTTATTCTGTTGAATACCTTTTTGCGGTTTTTGTTGGTATTACGCCTGCCGCGGCTGAAAGTAAGAATCCTGGCTTTGAATCCATCACAGTAATGTAATTCAACCCGCATTTTTTCTTCGTGTTTGATATAAAATGTTCATCTTGCAGCTTTTCTGTCCAATTAATTATCAATATTCACACTGTTTCATCTTACGATACCAGTTGCTCTCTCTAGTAAACGAAAAAAGATTGAAAAGAGACTATTTTTAATTCATTTTGTTCAAAAAAGGGATTAGAGTGGTTTTGAATTCTGGTAAATTCCAAAGTAGGTATATAATTTGAAATTATTGAATCCATGTGAATCCTCCTCGAATAATCGTTGTGAAAATCAATCCCATAAAAATCAATGCCATAACTGGGATTAAAAAACGTATGTTTCAATTCCAGTGAATTCCACATCTGTCAGTAGAGTCAAATCACGCCAAGTGAGCACACCTCCGCACCATTTGTCTCCGATTAAGCTGCAACTTGGTAGAATTGTTGTACCAATAGAGTACATGAAATCTACCAAATATGGATAAGTTATAATACCGGGTTGCCTAGATACAGGGTATCAAAGTTCAAGTTATTTTTTGTAACGTCATTTTTCAAAAATTTCTAGATCCTATAATATTGCTCATAGGTAAAAAATGTATATAATGTTTTTTCTCCATTTTAGGTGTATTTTTCGAAAAAAATATTTTTAGTTGAAAAAGAAAGTTTTTCCCTAAAAATTATTCATTTTTTTAAAACAATTATCTATTTTTTTACTTTCTCCATGCCGAAATTAACTTTTTTTTTGCATAAATAAATACCTCAGATATTTAAGATTATGAATAAAAAAAAAAATTTCACTGCCTGACATTGCACATAAGCACAAGAATATTTTTGTTACTGCGCTGCACGCTGTTCTGGCGGTTTTCACGCGTTAGCATATGAGTTTGTCATGTCGCTGTTCGAAACATAATCATTTAATATCAGTTTTTGTCTTCTTATCCAGGAAACAAGAAAAGGCTATTATTAAAAATAATAAGATTGTAAAACATTGTAATATTTATTAAATATATTAATAATTACATTAACATAATTTAAAACTTTAACATAATTAAAGACGTTTAAATAATTAAAAAACTGTAGAAATATGTTTTATCTTTTCGTGTAATGGGACTACTTTGCTTTGTTTGTCTTAACTATGTTATTTATAAAAATTCTCTGGTCTTCAGAAAAAATTTTGCACTCAATTTTTTCTCTTTCAATTGCTTTAAACTGGTGAAACTGACGTGTGTTTTTGTTGGTTACTGCATTACCAAATTTTGTTTGATACACTTATGATTTTTTTTATTCAGAGGATTGTAACACTTATTAGCACTAACCATTTTAATCACTAAATTGCACGACGCACAGTGCAGATATTCAAGTTTAAAAAAGTCACTGCACACAAAGAGAAACCAATCCCTTTAAATTAAAGAAAAAATGGACAATATAACATGAGTACACCCGTTCATACGAATTTTTCTTTTTGACTTTTTGATTCCGAAATTTAAAGGGCTTGGATTCTCTTTGTGTGCAGATACTTGTAGCATATACATAAATATATACAATATTCGGTCTTAATGGTATAATATATATATATATATTAGCAATACTGTTTAGCACAGTTGATCATGTCGACTGACAACTGCTGGCGCATCAGCTGAGTGTCGAAGTCTAAAACTGCGAAATATTTGGAAAGCATCCGAATCGAGATCATGGCTACAGTTCTACAGCTCTGTCTGTTTAAAAGGAATTTTTCCTAATGAATATTTATTTATTTCATCTGGGACTTTTAGCATCAGCAATCCATATCCTTCTGCAGAAATCTATTACAATGGAAGATCTAGAAAGAGCGCATACGCTTCTTAGGAAGTACGTTTTCCTGTATGAACAGTATTTCACAAAAGAAGCAATTTTTTATAATGTTCATCTTCTGCTTCACATAAAACAAGGGGTGTTAAACTGGGGCCCGCTTTGGACCCATAACACTTTTTCTTTCGAAGGACAAAATCACCACATCTTGCAGCTGCAAAGGAGCCCAGCCACCGTAACTCAAGAAGTTTTCAATAAATATTTGGTTTTCAAAAGTCTCTCAACATTAATAAAGCAATTTCATGTATCTGGTCATATACTGGAATTTTGTACAAGTATTAAGGGAGACGTATGCGATTTTATACTGCATGTAACGATATCACTTTTTAGAGCGGGGGGTTACACATGTTCTAAGTCATGACGAATTAAACTGTTTAGGGTTTTATATTACTGAAAACATTAAGACGAAATCTTTCCACAAATGTATCTACAATGGTCTGCGGTATATAACTGCTTCGTATTCTGCAACATTTAAAAATGACGATTCTACGGTTGTTTTAAAAAATGGCCAATTAGCTCATATCGTACGTATTTGCAAAATAAAACATGAGGGGTCTGATAAAATAATATTTTTCTCAAAAATACTTACTACTGACGGAATTCTGATAATACGTAATGATGAAGGAAATTTTAAACAATTGAAACGTGTCGTAGAGACAGGAATTTGTCAAGCTGTATCTTATTCGGATGTAGATAGATAGATAGATTTATTATTTCTCTTGAAAAGGGAACAAAGTCGCATCGAGAAAGAGTTCCGTAAAACACATACACAATTTAAAATTACAGAGTAGAATATAATACACAAAACTTACAATTCTATTAAAAACCGGTACATAAGGAAAAAACAAAACATAAAAGTCGGTACATATGCCGAATAAATTATAAAAGTTGACTATAGCTGCTGACGTGCAAAGCAAACACTCATAAACTCCTTCATAGTCCCTTCAAAAAATTACGACGAACGATACAGGCTTTTGTAAATCTAAATAAGCGCATCGCGGAGTGCACGTCATTGCCGCAGATTAGTTCCATTAACGCATTTTCCGGAGAATGTGTTGTTGGGAAAAAATCCTCACACAGGCAATACGATACTGGGCACTGACAAAAAATGTGTATGATATCCTCGACTAATCCTAAGTTGCATAAAGTGCAAACAGACGTCGGGTCGTAGTTGTAGCGACAACCGGAGATTGATAATGAGCGCGTATATTTCGTAGCTAGACGGAGCTGCATTTTTAATTTCAGGCATTCCAGAGGTAAACGCCTTGGGTATTGGGTGAAAGCAGAGTCTTTATGCAGACGTAATAGAGGTAGCTGCGACGAATCGGAGTCGAAATACGAGGCCAGATCATTTCTTCGGCATAAATCCGTAACATACTCTAAATTGTTTTTAATTAAAGAGAGGAGACCTCCACTACAGCGGCCAAACTTAAACGTGCGGGAGGCCGGAGAAAAAAGCTTTGAAGTGCCATTATTTATATCTTTTACTCGATCTTCCTGTTGCTTGGCAAGGAATAGTAAAGTCTTGATCTTCGTCGGACCAACTAAACCACACATTATTAACGGCAATGCTATTGGCTTTTCTTTTAAAAGATTGATTTTTTAAAGTGGCCGTACGATGTGTCACTCGTGCCTTGTAAGCTATTACTCGTTCCCTGTCTGTTAAATCGTTCGAAATGAAGATTTTCGTATTTTGCAGGACTAATTTTTTTGCGGAAAAATCGAGAGCTTGACCTCCTCTGAAATTAACTCCACCAGGATGGTAGACGGGTTGCTACGGATAAACTTTGCACTAGCCACCACATCTTGGCATGAGAACTTGGTCGATAAAAAATTAGCAGCCACTTCTTTTGCCGGGCGCAGACCAGGTTCAATTCCGGAGATAAGAATATTTTTCCTCTTCAATATCTTGTCTTGCAGTTCAACTTTATCTGCCAGCCTTTTTAGAGAGGATTCATGAAATTGTACCTTTTTCTCAAGGGTAACAAGCCTCCCCGAAAGTTCATTTTTCATTTCGAGCAGAGTATTATTCACTGCCGAAATGTCGGATTTACGGCTGCGAATTTCTTGAGACAGTGTACGAGTCGACTCGGAAATAGAGGTTTGAATATCTGCTCGCAACTGAGCCAGAGCCTCTCCTGAGATCATATTGGTAGATGGACTTAAGGGTTGTGTATAGGAAGACGTTCTTCGCTCTCTGAGAGACGGAGGAAGTACCTGCTCTTCTGTGCCAGCCGAAAATGTACCCTTTCTTTTCTTAAGTACAAAATTGTCGAGCGTGCCTGTAGTACTTGTATGCAGGTCGATCCACTTGCTCGCGGTAGTAGGACGGCCGCTGGTGGGAGTTGGACGATTCAGCGGGGAGCACTGCCCCTCCTTCCTACCGATTAAGTGTTTTGGTTGTGTATCCGCCTGATTAAGCAGGGGCTGAGGTGTAATTTCTTCGGACATGTGCGTACACTTTAACCAGGAGGTGGTGACGTCTGGTGTGCCAAAATGACAAGAAATTGCGGAACTTGTAAAACTCTGCTTGACACGTGCGAAACTAACAATTTTCAAATAAAATTGCCATCAATTCACTACATCTCATAGTACTTCATATAAAAAATAAATTTCAGACGTTCCGTCGATTCTGCTCGAAAACTGAATTCTGAAATGTCGATTACTATTTTCCCATTGACAGCTCTCAAATTTGTAGCGCGAGATTGTTATGTCGGTGAGTTGTGTACTGCGTACGTCATAGACTCTACGTTACACGCACGCTAAGGTTCTCGAGAGTGTGGTAAGGAGCAAGCATGCATGGAACAAACTCACCGATAAGCGCCCATGTGTGTATCTCTTCTGTTGACAGCAAGCAAAGTATGCAATTATTAATTCCCGATTACAGCAGATTTGAAGTAGATGCACGGAGCCTCCTAAACGCTTTTCTTCTGAATGCAATTTCGAATGTACTGCTCCGTTTATTGGGCGAATATACCAAGTCTGAGAAATAACGTCGCTGCTCGTAAGACGAAGTGTTGATATACAGCCCCTTGAACGGTTGACAATTTCGCAAAAACTCTCTTTTTCACCGGAACAAAAACTCAGAGTAAAAACAGCTCTCAGATGCTCGACTCCGGGTCCTTCCGGCAGAGTGTCACTGAAAGTACGAATCCTAAAAAAACGGATTTAGGCACAAATTACAGAGGTAAGTGCGGAGAAAAGAAAGACGTGTCTGCTCTACTCACCGGCCATAACGAAAACTCTTATTCGGATGTAATTGGACAGTGTATTTTGATGTCAAATCGTGAACATCAATTTGTTTGTATTATACCATACGGATCTTCTGGAGATTAATAATATGACTTTTACGTACAGACAATAATTATTCAACGAAAAATATCTACTGTTCTCATAACATTCTCGCTGATTATATGAATGTAAATATAAGTATACCAAACCTTCGGTTACAAGATATTATATTATGTAATTGTTACTAAACATTGTTATATAAAATATGTAATTGAAACCTGTATCTGAATAAAATTTAAAAACGACGCACTATGTGCGGAAATTAATAAATGATGAAAACTGCTCAAATTTTGTTTTATGTTTAATTTTTATTCCCGCCCTCTAACCCTATAATTAAGAATTTAGAAAATTTTTAAAGGGAGAGTATACCCACAAAATCAGCTCTGTGAAATACACCTTTAAACAAATTTGAAAAAATTATGACATTGGTAATTTTTGATAAGGAATACAGGGGTGTGAGAGTAAGAAGAGAAAAAAATATTTTTTACCCATAAATTTTAACGCGATAAAAAGGAACTTTTTTCAAAAGTAGTTTAAAAATTCAAACAAATTAGGATGAACGTAAAAATACATATTTTAAATAACTGCGGATGGATTTAAAAAAAAGTTACATTTTTTTCGAGGAAAAAGGTTTTTTATGCCTCAACAAAAGTTTTGCACGTTTTATTCTAGCACCAATAAATTCCAAGTAAAAAATTACTAAAAAAATAAGTTTTTAAAATTATTTAAAGGTCTATTTCCTCCGCTGTTGGGGATATTTGCCTCCCTAGCTGTGGGTGCGGGTCCAGGTCATCGTGGTACAGTGAAAAAAGCACATTAAACACCTTGATTTTCTCATATATTTAAATTTGTTAGAAATACAGGAATTATTCGAATTTCAGTGAGGAGACTCACTAAGAATACAGCACCAATAAATTCCAAGTAAAAAATTACTAAAAAAGTGATTTTTTAAAATTATTTAAAGGTCTATTTCATAGAGTTCATTATGTGGGTGCCTCCTCTCCCCTCCCCTTTTTGTCAATTTTCGCGTATCTCTTACAGTTTTAGAGATTATTAAGACTTTTCGAAATTTTCAAAATTCTTTTGGAGGTCTGCTTTACTCGACTCGAGGTCATCCCCTCTATCGACACACACCCAAAAATTTTGTTTTCGAGGTAATTTACACATACCATTAGAAAAAAGAACGCTCGAACAAAATTATTTGTACGCTTTATTGCATCCAAAAACCCGCTTCATTACGTACACTCCCCGTATATTTCCTCACTGTAAAAAGAAGCTGCTTTTCTATTGACGAGACCAAAACGATTGTACGAAAAGGCAAGGCGATTTCCAAAAAAAAATCCCTTTCTGCCTTTTTTTAACCCATTAAGTCCTGAATGGTCATTTTTTCAATATAGTTTTCGAGCGTTCAATTTTTTCACTTTTAAAAATCCTAAAATTTACAGTCCACGAAATCAAGAGGAGCGGGAGCTCCTCGTGCCAAGTCTTCATCAAACGCCCTAACCCATATAATAACTGTATATCTATATATAGCGCGCGGCGACCGCTACTGTTTACAGCTCACATAGCCTTAGTGCATGTGCACTCAACATACTTTTCGTTTCCGTACTTTTCTGAGTAATATTTCCAAAATTTGGTTATGGCCAATATTTTTTATTTTTTTTATCTTTAATTTAAGCCTAGTCCGATTAAAATCGGTTCAGTAGGTCCTGAGATATGAATTATCAATTTTATCGGTCCCAAGATTTCACGATCGAAAATTGTTCATCGGACGCTCAAATCATGCGACAGCCCTTTTACAGTGTCCACATAAAAAGGATGTCACTTGTGCGCCAACATGTATGTATATAGTGTATACTACACACGCCCATATTCCCATGCGTGTGTTGAGGGCTTAAATCACCGATATACATATATATATATATATATATATATATATATATATATATATATATATATGTCGATATAGCAATCTCGCAATATGGCCGCCTACTCACAGCTGATTAGAGACTCTCTATAGTTAGTACTATAGCGCTATACTAGATATGTATGTACCGTATGTACTAAGAGGGACTGATGATTTGACATCTCCAATTCTTCCCAGACCCAGAAGATGATTTCTGAAGCTGGAAAACTCCGTTGTGGTCGACGTGTTTGTCAGGTTGGTGGTAAGGCAAACATACTTTTTATTTTATATTTTATATTATTGAAATTATGCCAACGAGCAATAAAATATGGTAAGAAATAAATTTAAAAAATGATGTTTGCCACTTTATTTATAAAAAGGATGCAATGCTTTGTGGGTTATATCTTTTTTAAAGGAGTCCAGGAGTTAGTTTGGAATTCTCACGAGCAGTCACTACTGCCACGAGTCATTATGCGGAGTCCAGGAGTTATCCAAGGAGTTACGAATGAGGAATCAGGTTAGTTTCAGAAAATGACGACAATTTATAGTCTTGACATTTAATTTTGAAAAAGGATTGGTGCTTTGTGTGATTTTCTTTTATTTAGGAAGCTATCATCGCATCATCGGATTTGCCTGCGGCTGACCACTCCGTGTCCCTCTGAATTTAATTCTTTTGATCAGGCGTTAAGTAGACGAGGAAACGAAATTTCGCTTTTTTCATTATGCGAGTGGCAGACGAGGAAACCAAACTTCATTCTTTTCATTATGTGTATAACGGACAGGAAAATCAAAGTCCACTTTTTTTAATGATACGCAAAGCAGGTAAGAACACAACATTTTAATTCTTTTATCTTGATGCATGGTGTACCCGAGTGAACTAAATTTCACTTTTTTCATCATGAGTGTAGCAAACGAATCAATAAATTTTTACTTTTTTTTATCAAGCACGGAGCCTCTGGGAGATCCAAATTTAGTTTCCTTGATAGGAAACTAGGGTAGATGCAGGAATCAAATTTCACATTTTTGGTGGTACGTGTAGCAGACAAGGAAATGAAATTCCATTTCTATTATCATGGGTGGAGGAACCAAGAGATCTAAATTTAATCCTTTTGATCAGGCATTGAGTTGACAAGGACTACTTTTTTTTAATCGTGCGAGAAGTGACAGAGTGAACTAAATATCACATTTTTCGATCATGCGTGGGGTAGACGAAGGAACCAAATTTCATTTTTTGATGGTGCATGTGGCAGACAAGAAAACGAAATTTCACTTTTTTCATTTTACGAGTGGCAGACGAGAAAACCAAACTTCATTTTTTTCATCATCCGTATATCGGACAGGGAGATCATTACACGTACCATCAAAAAAGTGAAATTTGATTCCTGCATCTACTCTACACACGATCAAGGAAACTAAATTTGGATCTCTCGGACGCTCTACATTCTATGAGAAAAGTATAATTTATTCCTTCGTCTGATACACGCATAATGAGAAAAGTGAAATTTAGTTCACTCGGGTACACCATGCAAAATAAAAATTATTGAAATGTTGTGTTCTTGCCTGCTTTACGTATCATCAAGAAAGTGGACTTACTTTCTCTGTCTGCTGTACGCATAATGAAAAAAATGAAATGTAGTTCACTCAGGTACTCCACATACGATGAAAAATTTCGTTTCCTCGATGTAACAAGTACCATAAAAATTTTCTCTCTCTCTCACTCCCTCTCTCTCTCTCTCTCTATGTTCTTTATCGTGCTTTTTCCATTTCTGTCAATCTTTCAAGATTTCTTTCAATCATTCTCAATCTCTACTGAACTTTTTCGATCTTTCTCCATTTTTTTCATCTTTCTCGATCATTCTCGATCTTTTTAGAAGTTTTTCGACCTTATATATATATATATATATATATATGTGAATTGAAATTCTTATTTTTGTAGTAAAAAACTCTTATTTCTTTGTAGAAAAGAAAATTTTGAAGTATTTAGAATGTGACAATTCTCAGATTCATTTAAATAACGTTACATCAATGTAAAAGTAAAAAATGAAAGATAGAGGCAGAGGGTGCTCCGAAATTATATACAATGGGATTTAAAAGTACAATTGAAAATAATAGTATAATTACAGTCGACATATTTCCATTCATTTACATTTCCAAAAATAAGTGAAATCCCTCAAAAAACACTTCTTGTAAAAAAACTCGCCAAGTTCTTATCAGCAAAACATACTACAGCAAAAATATATTAGCAGACATTATGTATATGTTGTTATTCTACAAAAAAGCACTGAAATCATGTAATAAGGCCAAGTTCTTTCTAACGAAAGAAACCATTACTTAATGCAATATACAGTAATTGGGAAGGCAAATTTTATGTATACTCTTAACTCCACCAAATCGTTTCAAAAAATTATGTACATTCAAAGTAATTAATACAAAGTCATTATAAATATTTCTTTAATAAAAGTACGATTTAATGACAAAATATTATTAGGACCATTTAGTGATGTTTACATTTTAATACAACATCTATAATATATGTAAAGGCCCTCATTCCAAGTATCCTTCCAACTGACTTGTCAAAAACTTGGCTGCCCTTTTTTAAAAGTTTTTCCGATAATCTTGATCAGGTGACTTTTAACGTTACAGTCCATATTTCAATCCATATTTAAATTAACGAAGTCACATGCTAATTGTATAATGTATGCATTAATTCATCCATACAGTCTATTTTTGTCTTAATTTGCATTTCCTTATATTGCAGTAATTATACAGGCTTCGGTGACCAACGATTTGCAAACACTAAAAATTCGTCATAAGAAGTATCGAATTAATTCAGCAAAACATATTTAGATTTATTTGCTCAGTAAAAATGTTCTTTGCTATGACCACAAAAAACTGTCGTATCTTGACATTGAAATTAAAAACACGTGTATGCCGCACTATTTAGGACAATTGTAGGTTGCTTTGAAATATTATTACGTGATTAGAAAAGGAAAAAAAATCATATTGAATACAGTATAATTGACATCCGGTTTCGAGCCTTCGGTGGTAGCATATGCGATATCGGAGATATAGCTTGTCACTTCCATTCGTGCCCTGGCAGGATCATATATGTTAAAACAGCAACACACAAATTATATAACATTAACCATCGGTTATTTACTTTTAAATATTGTTCGTCTACGCAAAATGAGCTCATAATCGCTGCGTTACTTATCTCCAGTTTTGAATAGATTCTGGCCAATTGGAGTACGGCAAGCACCTTCAGCTTAAGGATATATATATATATATTTCTCCGTTGAATGACATAAACTGCATGTTTTCGTGTGAACTCCACTTTGTATTTATATTAACTACCACCGTAAACAGATACTATAGAATTGTAATTTTTTTCTTAACTCCAAAAATTTTTGAAAAAGGGCAGCCAAGTTTTTGACAAGTCAGTTGGAAGGATACTTGGAATGAGGGCCTTTACATATATTATAGATGTTGTATTAAAATGTAAACATCACTAAATGGTCCTAATAATATTTTGTCATTAAATTGTACTTTTATTAAAGAAATATTTAGAATGACTTTGTATTAATTACTTTGAATGTACATAATTTTTTGAAAAGATTTGGTGGAGTTAAGAGTATACATAAAATTTGCCTTCCCAATTACTGTATATTGCATTAAGTAATGGTTTCTTTCGTTAGAAAGAACTTGGCCTTATTACATGATTTCAGTGCTTTTTTGTAGAATAACAACATATACATAATGTCTGCTAATATATTTTTGCTGTAGTATGTTTTGCTGATAAGAACTTGGCGAGTTTTTTACAAGAAGTGGTTTTTGAGGGATTAATTATAACTTTGGATAAAGTGAAGATACGAATTGTTGTGACAGAAATTTTTCTATGAAATTAAGAAGAGAAAACAGTTTCTTCGCTGGCGACTAAGTTTTGTTAAGGGGATGTAGGAGTGAGATTTTAGCTAGATTATATTGGTACAGTAGGACCTCTTTCCAACGACTCTCCGCTAACGACTCCTCCCATCAACGACAGAAAATTCCTCTCACGAACGACCACGTGGTACCGCTCCTTATCCCTTCCACTAGGCGCCTGCTATGTACTACATACGTATGTATGTTCCTATGTATCACTATGTATACCGCGTAACACATTCCACGACTTTATCAATGTTTCAGCAGTGACACAATCCCGCACTGTTGACACCGTTTTGATGCAGCGAAGAAGTTCCCACTTTTTTAAAAAAAGTTGATATTTTTGTTGAAAATCTTCGGAGTCATCAGTAAGTAAAAACTCACGGAGGTAAGCTCTTTTACAGTGCCTTTTCAGCGTTGTAATGACTCCTTGATCCATCGGTTGAGTAAGTGACGTTTGGAGGAAAATATTTCACCATGCAGCATGGGTCGACTAAATTTAATTCCTCCGCACTTGGATGCGAAGGAGCATTGTCTAAGCGAATTAAAAATCGGTCATTTTCACTCCTCATTTTTGTTTTCAGTGCTGGAAGGAATACAATCTTGTACCACAACAGAAAAACAATCCTGTCCATCCAACTATTTTTCTGATTGGTATATACAATTGGCAGCACTTGTGTGAATTCCTTTGAAGCACCTAGGTTTCTTGGTTTGTGTGTGTGTGTGTGTGTGTGTGTGTGTGTGTGTGTGTTTTCTTTCCGAAGCGACGATGGAAAGCTCTACCAGCCATCCCTGCCAGCCGGTACCAGCAGGAGTGCGGGGCTCCCACCCGCTAAAACCACCTCCGCTCAGACTGTGATTCCCCCTTCGGAAACCGCCGCAAGGCATTACTTCGAGGGGGGCAGTCTTTGCCTCAGTAGGCCCTCCGCCGATGTTTTGGCTCTTCAAGTCTGGGCGATGTTGTTGCCTCTTCCGTCTTCTTCTCTTCTGATGGCATTCAGCCTATCGATGATGGAGGTGGCGATAATGACCACCGCGTCCCATCCCTCCTGTGAGGCGAGCAGACATTCCCCAATGCCCTCAGGTGTTAGTGGTCCTCCTACCGAGAACCGGAACTGTTCCCGTTCCGCTGCAAATCTCGGGCAGTGGAAGAGGACATGGGCCACGTCTTCGTCGACACCAGGGCATGCCGGGCACTCCGCATTTTGATAAATGCGGAAACGATGTAAGTAGCTGCGAAAGCTACCGTGCCCGGTGAGCACCTGGGTGAGATGAAAGGTGGTGTATCCGTGTTGTCTGCCCGTCCACTTTGCTACATCTGGGATGACGCAGTGGGTCCACCGCCCCGAATCCGCTGAATCCCATCTTTTTTGCCACTCTTCTATGGTCCTCATGGACCATTTGTCGTGGTTCGGCTCCTGGTCGGCGATGTCCTGCCTTATACACCTGCCTTCGCGGTGTACTGCTGCCCTCTCCATAACAAGAAGGTCTATGGGAGGGAGTCCCGCGACCACCGAGAGAGCGATGTCCGATACAGAACGGTAGGCACGGGCCACTCTTAGGGCGGCTGTTCTATAAGCCCGCCGGCAGGTGGCTCCGTAGCTCTTATGGATGTTCATGGCATCAGCCCATATCGGTGCCCCGTAAAGAATAACGGAGCTTACTACCGATGAAAGCAGGGACCGTCGCGGCTGTTTCGGCCCCCCCATATTGGGCATGATGCTAGAGAGCGTACGAGCCACTTTGAAAGCCTTTACGCCTGCGTTCATCAGGTATTGCTTGAACGACAGCCGCGCATCTAGTGTGACTCCAAGATATCTAATAGTGTCCACCGTCCTGATCTGCGTATCTTCCACCGTGAAGGTGGCGTATACCCTTTTCTTCGTTCGAGAGATGAGCACCGCCTCCGTCCTCTCAGCCGCCAGATCTAACCCATGGTTGCTCAACCACCTAGCTACTACCTCGATAGCTTCATCTCCGCTAAATTGCACCTCGTCGATGGTCTTCGAGACGACGATTAGTGCAAGGTCGTCTGCGAAAGCTACCATGGACACCCCGTCTGGGAGGGATTGCCTGAGCAGTCCGTCATATAAGAAGTTCCAGAGCAAGGGTCCCAGAACCGAACCCTGTGGCACGCCTCCCGTGATGTTGTAGGAGTGCCTGCCGTCATCGGTGTCATAATACAAGGTTCGTTCTGTTAGGTAGCTTGAGATGGCTTCTCTTAGGTAGAGAGGCACCTTCAGATTTTCGAGTGCCTGCATGATGCAATCCCACCTGGCCGAATTGAATGCGTTCCGGATATCCAGGGCAATGATAGCACACATGCACCTGGTATTTCGGCTGCCACTGATGGCATCCGTGGCTATTGCTTTCACTCGGCCGATTGCATCGATGGTTGAGCGCCCCTTTCTAAATCCGAACGGGTTTTCGGAAAGACCTTCGGCATTTTCGATGGCTGCTTCCAGTCTGGCACAGATAACCCTCTCATATAGCTTCCCGGAGATGTCAAGCATGCAGAGCGGTCGGAATGAGGATGGGTCGTCCGGGGGTTTGTTTCCCTTAGACAGCAGCACCAACCTCTGTTCCTTCCACTGCGCCGGGAAGCATCCTTCCTTCAGGCAAGCACTCAATGTCAATGTGAAGATGGTTGGTACATTCAGCGCTGCGATCTTCACTGCCATTCCAGGTACCCCATCCATTCCTGGGGCCTTACGGGTGGAGATCTTCTTAGCAGCCATCATTACTTCGGCTTCGGTAACATCTGGCGGCTCGGCTGCACCAGCAATTGCCATCAGGCCAGTGCCAATCGGCCGTTCCCGCTGTTCTGGGAATAAATGGCCGACGACTTTGCCAAGGAAGGATGGACAAGATGGTGCGTTGGGTCCCCTGGGCTTGATCTTGTTCATGACCGTTTTATACGGTCGCCCCCAGGGATCGCGGTCCACCTCCTCACAAAAGTCCTGCCAGCACTTTCTTTTCGCGGCTTTGATGGCAATCTTGAGCCTCTTTGTCTTTCTTTCATAGTCCGCGGCCAGTTGGTAGTACCGGTCGAAATTTTGGGTCGACGAAGGTCAGGTCGACTACGGAGGACTTGCCGGCCTTGGAGTAGGTCGGCTTTCCCCCCGTGTTAGCAATCTCCAACTCCAGTAACGAGAAGGCTTCAATGAGGGCATATCCTCGATGGTTGGTCTTCGCGCTACCCCATTCCGTCGCCCATGCATTGAAGTCCCCCCCGATCACTAATGGGAGTCGGGAGGTTCTTGCACTGGCGACGATGGCCTCCAGGGATCCTTGGAACTCGTCGATGGTAAGACTGGGAGGAAGGTAGCAACTGTATAGTCTTATACCAGCCACCTCCACCCACGTGAAGCTGGGCAGGGGATCGGACATCTTATTGGATATGTGGAGATTCCCACACACCCAGATGGCCGCCCTGCTGGTGGAATCCTTCACCCAGCTCGGTTTACAAAGGTCCCGGTAAGCCTCGCTGATGACGGCGATATCGGCCTTCTCCTCCTTAACCAGTTGAAACATCAGGCCTGTGTGTGTGTGTGTGTGTGTGTGTGTGTGTGTGTGTGTGTGTGTGTGTGTGTGTGTGTGTGTGTGTGTGTGTGTGTGTGTGTGTGCGCGCGCGCACGTGCGTTTTTGCGTGTGAGCGTCTTCATGTGTGCGTGCAACACTCGATTGGTATATGAAAACTATATGTTTAATGACATTCTTGATGAAGGGGAATTTTTTTTTCTTGAAAAAAAAATTGAAACGTGCAAAATAATTTGTTAAACACCTTTTATTAATAACAATTTTTCTCATTACAGAAAGACAATTTAGAAAATTAGTAGTTATTATACCTTGTGAAATCGCAAAGTGTGATGAGTACTAACGAGTTTTCTGTTTAAAATCCGAAGAAATATGGACATTTGGTCACTGTTAAATACAGATGTTATGAATGAAAGACGTCCGCAACGGGTCCTTGGTGGGTCAGGTCAGGTTCTGACACCAGCCCAGTCGGATGTGGATAGAGGATATTTGGGAAAGCTGATGGAAGTACATACGATCACCAGTTTAGGTGATGAAGGGGCGTTTATTAACCCCTTTGAAAAATCTATCCCATCTGAAAAATCCCTTTGCCGTGCGGACCAACACCCGTACAGAGGCAACGGCGCGCTATATCGAACGCACGGGGCGCGCACTTAGATTTCCCGTCCTTCCTGCCTTGCGACGGGTTTCGAGCCCATACTACTCGATCTCGGTATATCGTGGGTTAAGTTTGTATGTCCAGCCAAGACTGTCCTTCTTTCAGATCCGCCTCTACGAAGTCGACGGATCGTTCCGACGTTACCGTATACGTCTGCAGTTCTCGCCCCTGGGAACCTGCTGAGCTTTTAGTTTGGCTTCCGAGCACAGGCCTTTACTGCCATGTAATTTGTCGAAGCGTGCAGGTTCCCAGCCGAAAAGTGCTTGCACTTTCCTGGAACGTTCGTGTCGAATTAATGCAAATTCAACTCGGATTGCGCACCTGGTCTCACAGCTGACATTGGTTATACCGGAGTATCGGGTTGTCGGCATTACGAAAGACTTCATTTTCCGAAGAACCACCTCCAGGATCAGACGAGCCACTTGTCCAGAGATGACTCACCCCCCCCCCTCCCCCCTGATTGTTTTATATACGGCGTGTAATGCAATTTTTCTAAATGCAAATGGCACCACGTAGCCGTGTCAAAGGTTTTAAAATGAAAGTATCTTGTCCTAATCGGGTCGTCATTGTAATGAACGCATATGTTGACCTTAAAATGCAAGGCGAATAAGCGTATGTTGTTATTTACGTAATCATTTGGAGAGAGGAGTATAGCGCGCGTTTCGACGGGTTCGGCACACGCGTTCAATCGCCCAAGGTTGAGTAGTGTTTTTCGAAGTTCTTTCGGTGTAGTATTCAATTTGTGCACCTTGATGAGAGAGTCGAACAGGCAATTTCCATTTGTTACGATCTTCTCGTCCCGAACAAAATTTCAAAGGGTTCGGCACACTTTCGGACACCTGATAGTTATAAAGCAGAGATTTGAGTCTCTTTGCAATCGTCCCTGTCACTTGGAGACGTATCGTTCCGATCAGAGGGGGGAAACCTAGGATTCTCACTGTCATCGTTTCGATGCGAGTAAGATAAATCGGCCTCGGCGACACTCGTGCCTTTCCATGTGTCGTCGTGTAGAGGAGGAACAGACCGGCTCTCAGTCTTAGCCCACTGCCCGCCGGATGCACTTCCATACACCGAAGGCAAATCCTTCCCACTACTCGACCCGTACGTGGCTCCCGTAGTATCACCCTCTCTGTCTGTGCGTCTGCTCTCTCTTTCCCTCAAGCGCGCGGTGGGGACGGTTACTCTGTTCCTTAGCCACGGAACGGGGTGGGGCGGAGTAACATCAGCAGTCTTCTTTTGTACTTTGTTCCTCCCCCCGCTCTACGCTCCGTCCGTATGACTAGACGTCGATCGAGGGCGCTTCTCCGTTCGTTGCGCACTGTCTCTCTCCATCTCCGGTATGTTTTCCGTACTCCTGTCTCCGTCCTTGTCACTCTCCTTGCGTGACTGCGTATGACGACGTTCGAGCCTTTTCTCGCCACCTGATCGAGCATTGCTCTCTTTCTCGCGCTCTTTGCGCCTTTGCGTGCTAGGACTCTCTCTATCCCTCTCATTGTTGGAGCCATTGTCTTTGTCGCGCTCTTTGCGCAACCGCTCTGACTATTTTTTCTTGTGACACCTTTTACATATCTCGCTCGTTTTCGAGCTCTCACTGTCTCCTTCGTTTTCATTGAGACGTTTAAGATTGATTTTTCCCCAAATACGATGAGTGAAATCCTTTTGGATCGCGACTGGTGGCGGTTCTTTCGGGGAGGGTTTTGTTTCCCTTTCCACGGATCTAAAGTAGTACGTGTTCTTCCTCCGTTCCACTGACGTGATCACAACTCAACGAAGTCTCGTCAGTTTCCGGTATGACGTTCTTGGAGGGCCAAGAACCCATCCGGTCTTCCCACCGAGTGCGATAATTGTTTCGATTATGCACGAATTCATTGATGTCCGTGATGACATCCTGCGATGTATCGGAATGGTCGGGCATGGAATCTGTGTCCATAATTACTGTGAAGTCTGGTTGCGACTTGTTCGCCAGTGTCGGCGTTGCTGGGTGGGCGCTCGCGAGATTTCGCGTATTCGGCCGATTCTCGTTCGGAATCGGCGGATTTGGAGAAATTTCTACCTTATAATTCCTGCCCGGCCGCGTTCTCCCAGGTAGGGTGACCGTGTTCGGAGGTTCTGACGCGCCGGCATATGCAGGTACCCAACTCCAGTATTTTCTCACTGACGACACTTTTGGCCATCGTGATGTTTTCGGTGCCCTTTCCGTAATAACATCGCTTCTCTCGGTGGTTGTGGCAGTGTTTCCATTCCTGCGTGGTATTTTATGATCCGTAGTATTTCCCGAACTCGAATCTGACCTTGTGCGCGTATCGTATTGGTGGAATTCCTTCCGCCTTTTCGATCCGCGTTCGACCGGTTTTTTCTTCCGAAGCGGAAACACATTTTTCATATTCGACGGTTCATTTTGCACGTCCATGTCATCATTTTCCTCCCCTTCGGCACCGTCTACTGGATTCCTCGACAGCGTATCAGCGTTCACGTTACATCGACCGGGCTTGTAGACCACATCGTAATCGTAATCTTCAAGCTTCGTTCTGAAACGATGCATACGAATCTTCAAATCCTTCATCATTTTTAAGAACGTGAGAGGTTGATGATCGGTCACTATAGTGAACTTTCGACCGTACAGATATGGCTGAAACTATTCTACCGCGAATACTATGGCGAGCATTTCCTTATCAATCACGGCGTAACGGGTCTCGGCGTTTCTCAGACTCCGAGACGCATACGTCACTGGCGAGTCGCTCCCTATTTTCCCTTGGGATAGTATCGCACCCAGGCCATACCCTGAGGCGTCGGTGGTTACTATAAAGGGTTCTGAAAAGTTTGGTAATTTCAGAATCGGAGCTGAGCATAATTTCGATTTTAGACACTGAAATGCATTCTCGTGTTCGTCGCCCCACATAAAGGGTTCAGACCGTCCATGAGTATCTGATGAAACCCCGGCCTTAAGTCTAGCGTAGTAAAATAGTACGCCTGTCCCAGCTGATTTAGAATGTCAACAATGTTTGGGATTGAATACGCGTGACCGATCGTTTTTTCGTATAATTCACGAAAATCGATGACGAGCCTCCAGTTTTTCTCCCCATTCGGACCTACCGTTTTAGGCACGACCCAAGCGGGCGAGTTGTACAGCGAAGTCGATGGCAGTACGATTCCTGCTTCCAGCTGTTCGCTCACGAGGCGTTGCACTTCGCCTCCCCGATTTTCACTATGTTTATCTGGGCCCCCGTATCTATGAGGAACGTCCCCTCTGGAATTTCCAGATCTGCGCTTGAGAATATTAATCGCGGTCATGAGACGAAACCCGCATCTCCAAAATGGATGGCTGCTCGTCTTTTTTCAGCAGGTTGACCTTGCGGGCAGGTAGTCTGGACTGATTTCGAGGGTCGCTCGGTGCCCCAGTCGCGACCCGAGCGCCCTGAGATTTTAAAGCCGCGTTAGGGGATAATTGTCCCCGAGCTCTTGGCCCACTGAATTTTCCTGGGTTTCTTTTATTTTTCCCCTGAGTTGGCCCAGTCCCGTGGAGATCCTCCTCCGGGTATGTCTGGACATTTTGGAGATTATTCCAGGAATTTCCACGATTTTGTCCGGAAAACTGCTGGCGCTCCCGCTCCGGCTGTCCCCCCTGATAATACCTACGTCGATTTTCGAAATCCCTCGACTGATTGAGGTTTCTCCGTGGCTGACTCGCGAAATTTTGCCCCCTACCATTGGGGTTTCCGCGATAGTTATCATACGGGAGAGTGGGCGTTCGCGGCTGATTTTGTATTCTGTGACCTGCTCAACGTCAAGCATCGCTCTCGGATGTGCCCTATTCGTAGACAATGATCGCACTGCGTACTATTATATATTCTATTTTCGCAATCCCTTTCGTTATGTCTTGTTTTGTCGCAGTAGGCGCATCTATCGTCGGGGAAACTGTAGCCGTATCCGTCAGCCCGAATGTGTGTATCCTCCGCCACAACGACACGCGCGGAATTTGTTTGCGAGCCGGACGGCGTACTCTGTGGCCTCCTTTAGAGTCTCCGGATTCGCATTTAACACGCGAAACTCCATCGCGCCTCTCAACGCCGCGATAAACTGTTTCCGGAGCTCTTGTTCAAAAAGCGCGATCAGACTTTTCCGACATTCGCCTGTAATGGTGGTCGAGCCATTTGCAGCGGCCACGGCATAGCTTTTGAACTTCAGCACCCGAATTCCGAAGTCCCTAACAGTCTCGTGTTCACCTTGTACTAACGTCGGGATTTTTCCTAACAGAACGTGCGGATTTTCTCGAACTCCGTACGTCTTGCTCATATCCGAGAGCAACTCGTCGACCGAATCATAGGTACTTAATTCCTGCGCGAAGGTTTCGGCCTTTCCTTTTAACTTTCCTCTTAAAAGGAATTTGAATAACGGCCGAGTACCCTCAGGTAGCAATTGCAGTGCCTCTTTTCAGGCGTCGTCGAAGGCGGGATACGCGTTCCGATTTCCATAGAAATCCGGGACCGTCCCAATGACGTCGGAAGCAGAATTTTCTACCGTCACATTGGTGCGATTACTAGGCGTGCCCGTTTCTTCCGTCATTCTTACCCGCTTTCGATCGACCGTTGTCTTATCCGCGTTCGAAGTACTCGCGCGTTCGTAGAAAATCACCTCGCATTTCACGGACGTCGCGTCTTTCCGTGACTGCTGATTGCGGCCACGAATTTTTTTGTAAGTGGGCGAACCAACACCGTCGCGAATTTTAGTCATATACTACGCTTGATTTCTACAGCCCAGTTACACGCAATATTTATATAAAATGGCGATACATATATGTGTATGTATTTTGGTCTTTACCTATGGTGGAACAAGGAAAGCAGCGACTAACCAGTCGATCGCCCCAACGATCGTGAAGACGACGACGACGAGCAGAACCCGTAAAGTCATCTCCACCAATTAATTGTCCTTGAAGAGTGGCCGTAAGGTCTCGGGTTGTAGGCGCAGCGCTTTTGTAGAGTCGTGGAAAAATCCTAGGTCCCTGACGACTCTGTACATCCGTTTTTATAAGTTCCTTGAACACTAGTGGAGTTTGTGTATTATTCAATTTTTTCTTACTGTTTTTGTTTTTACCCTGTTTATCATATATTCCTTTTCACTGTTTTTACGCTTACACTGGTTATTCCATTTTCTCACTGTTCTTATTGTTCGATTTAAGTTTTCAACAAATTTTTTTTTTAATATTTAGGTCATGATTGGATTCCGGATACGTATAAAAGAGGATGGTACTCGACGTTATCGGACCGCAATCCTCTCGACCCGAAAACTTACGTGTCCTACTTCTGACACCATTCAACAAATTCCTGTTACGAACGAAAGACGTCCGCAACGGGTCCTTGGTGGGTCAGGTCAGGTTCTAAAATCAGCCCAGTTGGATGTGGGTCGAGGATATTTGGGAAAGGTGATGGATGTACGATCACCAGTTTAGGTGATGAAGGGGCGTTTATCAACCCCACCTGAAAAATCCCTTTGCCGTACGGAACAACACCCGTACAGAGGCAACGGCGCGCTATATCGAACGCACGGAGTACGCACTTAGATTTCCCATCATTCCTGACTCGCGACGGATTTCGAGCCTGTACTACTCGATCTTGGTAGATCGTTGGTTTAGTTTGTACGTCCAGCCGAGACTGTCCGTCTTTCAGATCCGCCTCGACGAAGTCGACGGATTGTTCCGACGTTCTCGTATACGTCTGCAGTTTTCGCCCCTGGGAACCTGCTGAGCTTTTAGTTTTGCTTCCGAGTACAAGCCTTTGCCGCCATATAATATGTCGAAGCCTGCAGGTTCCCAGCCGAAAAGTACTTACACTTTCCTGGAACGTTCGTATCGAATTTCTCACAGCTAAAACACGAGACGGGATGCTAGGTGTTTCGTTGCACCGTAACACCGTGCAATATGTATAGGAAAATATTGATAACAACAAATCGCAATAAAATGTAAGTTATTCACTTACATGGCACTAAATTACTGCGATTCATAAAAATCTACTCTTATACGATTACGTGAGGACATAATTGAAATTCTACGTCACGAATAAACGATGCATAAACATCAATTATTCATTTACGTTTAAAAATTGCTATTGAAATCTAATAAGAAAGCAATATAAATGTGAAGGATGTGGTAAATCATGAAATTTTGACAATTTTATTCGATTTTAATGTATGAACATTTTATTTTACAAAGTTTTCAGTAGCATAGCCGTTCATATAGCAACTACTGTATTTTACTATCATTCGCCAAGACAGCCTGTATTATTTCCTACATCTTAATTTGTTATAATAATTATCATCTAGCTAGTCTATATTATATGTTTCAATATTACTATTTCTAGTTATATTTATGTGTTCTGCGATTGTTGTTTAATCTTAATCGATCACGCGATCGATTACGACCCGCCGGTCGTAACAACAGACACTGTTAAACATTTCTATAAGAATTTTCTGAAACATGTAACTGAAGCTTATTATGGTTACAGTTTCAGAGTTTTATGAAACATGAACAGAAATTTAGGAAGAAGTATCCGTAAAAAGCTTCGGTTACAAGTTTCACAAAATTTTGGTACAGTTTAATAATTTTATGTTATAATTTACAATATCAGAAACTGACATTCGGATGCTTTCGGCTTTGTATTTAAACAAAAAATTGTATAAATATTCTGCATCTATTTGTGCGATGAAATAAATAGCATAAATTTATTATGGATGTGTACTATCGTAGTTTTGTAGTACAATTTTTAACAGCAATCTATCCACTGAGAGAACAACATAGTAAAATATACTAATCCTAGATAGGATAAATATTCGACTAGTCGAAATTACTGTTGCTTGAGGTATACGTGTAGACCAAGTAACTTTGACAGCTTCGTGTAAACTGTAACATTTAACAACGTATCTACTTACAGGTAGTACACATATAGGATCAGTATATTTTACTATTTTCCTTCTCCCAGTGTTTTGCTTACCATTCAAAATTAAACGACAAACACAACAGTAAATATCTAGCAAACAACTTCTGCCATTTATTTCATCGCACAAATAGTTTAAGAATAAGATAACATATTGTATCTATATAGATTACGCGGAAACATAATAAGATGACGGTTATACGCTTAAAAATTTCTATAAATAGTAGTAGGCAACTATTTGTGCGATGAAATAAATAGCATAAATTTATAGTAGATGTGTACTATCGTATTTTTGTAGTTCAATTTTTAGCCGAAAGGCTACAATTTCGATGTTGCGTGAGTCTAACGTATTTTAATTTGCATTTTTTTTGCCAAATTTTCAAATACAAAGGGAAGAAGTTCACACTGGAGCCATGTTATATGGATATTTTGGCCTGCCGGGGTGTGTTGATTTTCGGAAATTTGTTCCCCGGCCACTTTCGCAAATGCATGTATTTTTCCTAACGAGAACGCACGCCCACCCAGTCAACCACAAAAGATGTCACTGCTACGTAAAAACTGTTACAAAGTATTTATAAAACAATATATACATACCCGCTATGTAACCGTAAAGGAGATACGTCACTATTGCGGAGTATTTACATGTATGCCATTACGTATCAAGTATGTGGCTAGTTTATGTAACATTTATATAACAAATGTTCTCTCTTTGCATTTGAATATGTGATCTTTAAAAATGATGTGTCTGATACCTCACGAACGCTATATGACAGTATGTATCAATTGCATGTAACAGTTATACAACAAATGTTCTCTCGTTGAACAATCTTTAAAAATAATGTATTTGATATGTAAATAATGCTGTTTAACCGGTATGTATCGTTTATGTAATATTTACATAACGCATCTTCATTCACTGTGTATTTTTTTACATTTTGTAGTTCGTACAGCACAAATGGAGACACTTTACAGCGAAAATTATATATTCTCATGAAGCCAAGCAAAATTCAATCGATAAAAAAACATTGCATATGTTTAATATATTATTACAGCTGACAAATATGCCTGTATCATCTGTATAACATTCAAATCATTAAGACCATGAAAATTTGTTAATCGTCGTGTGTTTAAAATATATTAGTCTTCTACCCCAAATAACGAATAACCGCAGTGTGCGAGCGTAGCTTAGTGGTTATGGCGTTAGCCTAGTAATCGAGAAACCTTCTTCGTCGAGGCGTGTTTTTTTCAGATTTGATTGCAGGCGTTTACATATTTATATGCGAGTACGTTAAATTAATGGTGTAAAAGTAGCATAAGGATATACATAAATATTTCCGTAATGACAAATATTGTATATAAATTTTAATTGCCTTTTATAGATCTGTCACGTAAATGTTACATTTTTCTCTCACCATGATATACGTGTTACTTGCAATGTGGCGGACATTTTAGAGTTCAGGTAGTTCAGAGCTCCATCCGCCCCACAAATTACATAGCTGTTACCTGGGAAGGAACAAGTGTTACATAATATTTACAACTTATTACGCCACGCAGAAAAATTTAAAGAAAGGAATGTGCCAAGCGATGAATTAATTGAGCATGGTTGTCAATTACTTCTAGTCATGTATGGTGCACCTTTAAGTTTTAGAAAGCCTAATGTTGCTGCACAATATAAGCCAAACACCACACAGTTTGCCGAAACGTACAGATATCGTATGTATTTAATGGCTGTAAGTAAAAAAAAAAATACACACCTTAAAAGGGTATATCTGCAGGTACAAAACTGGCTACTCGGCGAAGAGACTAATGAAATGAACGCAGTCGAATGGGGATGGGAATTAAAAGGTAACATTTTAGTTCCCATAAAAATGACCAAGGCAGCTGGTCCGCCGAGTGTCATGACACTAATATTTTGTGGCTGTAAAAAGGATTGTGGCAATTTATGTGGCTGTCGGAGACAAGGGCTCCTGTGCAGCGTTGCTTGCAAACATTGCTTAGGATCTGCATGCTCCAATATAAAAAATTTGACTGATGCTGATGGAAATAACGACGAAGAAATTGATTGTGTTCATTCAGATAATGAAACACGTGAATAATAAATTTTAGTATTGTATGCATTTGTAAAAAATAAATATATAAAAAGAAATTTATTTTGAATTGTACATTTTTAATTCGATTTATTATTTTCACTTATATATTTAAAAGTCATTTTTTGAATTCAATTTTTAATACTTAACAAAATTCTGAAATTTTTCAGTTTATAAATTATTAATACATCAAGGAATACACTCAACATAATTTTCATGTTCAGCGACCATGTAAATCCCCGTATAGATAGTTTCAATAAATTACCTGTTAATTTCTCGAAAATTCTCGTAGACGATGTTGATAGTAGACCACCCTGGTCCCCAGGTACATCGGCGAATATTTTAAATGCCATATTCGTGTTCAGCGACCTCAAAAACCCCCGAGTAAACGATTTTGGCTGGATTTATTCATTATTTTCAAAGTTGTGAATTTTTTTTAATCAGCGCAAAGAAATGCATTGAAATAAATGCATTTTTGTATGCACAAAATGCGTTTCCCATTTGCATAAGATGAAAAGTAGGAATAAATTTTCTAAATTCCTTCCTGACTCCAATGCAACAAACCCGGTAACGATCCGTCTTACTGCGCAAAATTTCTTTGAAAAACTGCTAATTTGCCTCGACTAAAAAGAGATGGTCTTATGTCGATCGCCTGAAGTTAGACAAAGAGATGGCCGCTGTGAAAATTTGATGCTTTATTTTTCCTATTTATACACCAACAATCTTTTCCATACTACTTTAATCATTTTTCCTCGACACGAGAAACCGATTGCTGCAAAAAAAATCGCGAAAATCCCTCGAAAATCGCTAATTTCACGGCGCAAAATTTTTTCGTTTTTTTCCTAGCCTCTGACGTCACAGGCGGGACCGCCTCGGCATGCTCGAGGACGCTTAAAATATATTAGTCTTCTACCCCAAATAACGAATAGCCATATCGTGCTAGCGTAGCTTAGTGGTTATGGCGATAGCCTAGTAATCGAGAGACCCGGGTTCGATCCCTCGTCGGGGCGAGTTTTTTTCAGATTTGTTTGCAGGCGTTACATATTTATATGCGAGTACGTTAAATTAATGGTGTAAAAGTAGCATAAGGATATACATAAATATTTTCCTAATGACAAATATTGTATATAAATTTGCATTGCCTTTTATAGATATGTTACATAAATGTTACATCATAGTTATGTCACATTGTTCTGTCACCATGATATACGTGTTACTTGCAATGTGGCAGACATTTTAGAGTTCAGGTACTCTCCATGCGTCCCACAAATTGCATAGCTGTTACTTAGGAAGGAACAAGTGTTACATATTATTTACATACGTGTGACAAATCTGTGTTGACTGGGTAATTGGCGTAAGAAACTGATAGGGCACATACTCGTATATGTATTTTCAGTCGGATGTGATCACGATGCTCGTGCGCATTTAAAGTCAAATGCGAATACGGATATCTAATTAGTCTGGGAGCTACCTATGTTACCGTTGCCTTTTACATGTCCGAACATGCAACAAAATGTTTCTAATGTATTTTTGGCCGCTGAACACGAATTTTTTTAGTACAATGCTCAAAAGTGGTCGGTTAATTGTTTATAACTATTTTTTAAAACAATTTAACAATTTTTTTTTTTTTATTCAAGTAAACATTTTTTCATATTTTTGGGGTCATTTCGAATAAGAAAAGTCCTTAGTAACTTTCATGTAGGACGTGATAAGTTTTCGAGATAAAAGTTCCCAAAATTAAAAAAAAATCGATTTTCGCTATTTCGATACACTACCACACCCATACCGTATGATTTTTTTTATTCCACCCAAGCTTAAACTTTTCTTCTGTTATTATACTTTAAGGAAAAAACTCGATTTTTACATTTTTTACTCGTCATAGTTGTTGAGGCGATGACTTCCGGCGGTTTCGCAGTGAGGATATGTACTAATTTGGTGTACATATTTACGACATACGTGGAAATCACAAATCTATCCACGTATTTTTAGCCTCGGAATTAGACATTCTAGCATAGAATATTATAAAGTGGTCGATTGTTTATAACAATTTGTATATATATAAATTTTATTAACATGATCGTCATTTCGGCATTACACTTGAACCTTCCGTTTTTATACATTATTACTTACAGTTATATATGTGTTTCCATTTCTTTACTTACATTGGTTCACATCTTTTACATTCATTTCATTACATATATTACATTGCCATTTCATACCTCGTCGCTTCTTTACACTCCATTCACTACATTAGTTTTCCATCTTGTCTTTATTACTTCGATTTTCACTTTCTATATACATCTTGTATCATTCATACCCCTGACCATTCTCACATAACAATCCATTTATCCCCCCTCTCCATCTGTCTACTTCTTTGAAATCATATGCCCAGATTTTCTTTCAATTTCTTGTCTATTGTTCCATTCCCATCCATTTATGCCCCCACTCTTGCATTCATATCCCTTCCTATTAAAATATATTCATCGTCTTTCTCTTCTATACACCTTAATAACTCTCGCACTCTCTCTATACACCCATCTTTATTATATATAGCTATTATCCTCCACTTTTGTCCTTCTAATTTTATCGTACATTCTATAATTCATTCCTTATCTACACTTATACTTTCCACCATTACACCTTTCCTTGCACCCATAATTAATCCACCCATCGCCCACCTCTTCTTTTTATTTCTTGTAGCCCCTGCACACTGCCATTCCCAATTGTTTGGTAATAGATGTTTAAACGTTTCCCAATTAGTATTTTCGAGCCATATCTCTAGAAAGAAATTTACAGCATACCGCTGTATCTACTCCCGAAACTTCACATCTTTACTTGTAATCCCCGCTACGTTCCAAACCAATATTTTACATATTTCATTCTTTTACAAATCTTTCTTTTCTGCCATCTATCATGTCTTTTTAGATTTAACCCTTTCCGTATTTGTTTTATTCTCTTTGTCTTTTGCGTCCACTTTCTTTCTTCCCCCCTCTTTCTCTCCGTCCCCCTCTTTTCTTTTTCGGTCCTGATCGCACTTTATTAAAAAATCTTTTCACTCATACTCTTACTCCCTTCATCCCACTCATACTCTTTACCATTCATCCACGCTCTTCCAAAACCCACTTTAACATGTCTACCCCTCTCGTTTCTCTCTTTGCCCATCCTATTATCTCTTTCTGTCTATTTCTTTCACTCCGTGACAAGTCGTCATCAACATACACTCTCGTGCCCATCAATTTACTTTTTTTCATCATAATCGCTTTTTTATCATATAAACTTGTAACGTGCAGGTAAGGACAAACGATCGGACTCGAGAAACCGATTTGTATATTGAAATAATTTCTTTATTTTGCTATTCTCCAAAAAGATCCGAATGAACTATTCGGTACAGACCGCGTTATTTTTCTACGATATACAATTGTTGGATTGTGTGTTTTTTTGGCTACTCCACCTGTAAGGCGAAAATATCATGCATTAATATTATTGGAGGGACCTGCCTACCCGTACTTGACACGGTCACCCGGTACGCTGACCGTAATGCCACTGCAAGTGTAATACCAAGCGCACACTCTTACCCGCCCACGGATACTTGCGTAGCTGGGGAATCGGAGTGTACTAAGTCGATCGACGGACTGTTCTAGACGGTCTAGTGACTACTGCCCCTCCCTCGGGCATTTCCCCCAAATTTATAGCCCGAAGTCTCGCGCCGGCACGCGAAACTCGCTCTGTCAATCGCACACCTTTTGCTCTCACTCACGCGCATGCGTTATTGTTATTTCGGAGCTCCTGTCCGTTACATAGCCCCCCTCCCCCCCCCCCCCCCCCAGGAAGTTAGCTACGGAGAACTAATCTTCCAACCTCTTGCGGAACCGAGGCGTTTTTTTGGAGCGGAGGAAGGATTTTCAACAAAATCAACGTCTTTGAAACAGCTCTCGCGTTTATTTATAGCTCCATTATAGACTGCCCCTCCCTCGGGCATTTCCCCCAAATTTATAGCCCCAAGTCTCGCGCCGGCACGCGAAACTCGCTCTGTCCCTCGCACACCTTTCGCTCTCACTCATTCGGACGCGTTATTGTTTTTTCGGAGCTCCTGTCCTTTACAACCCCCCCCCCCCCCCCGTGTAATCGTCAATCCATAAATGCCCTCGGCCAAGAGATTAATCTCATTTACCTTCGCCACGTAGTCTATCTCCCGGATCCTTTGGCAGGTTTCAAGCTCTTCTCTGATTTGGTGGTCGAAAAGTTGATATGCTGCATCCTATCTGGAGATTGGCTCCGCCCTCTGCTCCTGATCTAATGTTTCGTACTGAAGGCCCCAGCACACATTTTCGAGTTCGGGATCTCTTGCCTTTCCTTTTCCTGTCGCTGTTCGAGCTCTTGAATTTCTTTTCTCCGAGCCGCGATTTGACGGGTGACCTACTCGAAGGCTCGTCTCAGGTCTTCGTATTTACGACGATCTGCCGGAAGTAGACCGTGTGGAAATTGGCACTCTTGGTCCACCACTTTCACCCTTTTCGATTGAAAACCCTTTCCGACTGTACGGGTTCTCCCTTTCCGTCCACAGAAACGGCCCGTATTTCCGAAGATGTAAGGGTGGTACTCCCGGTCCCACATAACACGACACACACGACACCGACACGTAACGTCATGCCGGGCCGTTTGGGTGGCCACATGTCGTCCGTTGTGATAAAGTATTGGTACCGGTCTCTGTATAATAACATTGTTATTACCAAAACTAGCGAATTCGGGTTCAGTGACGTCTATTTAATTGCTTTGTGCCCCTATCTTACTTTTGATTAATTTCGATCGACGGTGGTAATATACGATTTAAGAAGTTGCACATGAAACATTCCTTGCTCAATCCCTTCGTTGTTTTGATGATATAAGTCGTCTCCTTAACGACCTTTTTTATCTTAAATAAACCTTCCTATAATGCGAAGAATTTCCCTATTTTTTTGTCCATTGCGTTTGATACATTTAACGCCTTAAGTAATACCCCGTCTCCGACCTTGAAGAAAGTGTATCTCCCTTTGTTGTTGTTTTTTACCCGCGCTCTCATCTTCGCATGGAGAGTAATATTTTCCTTGGCTAGTAGTTATTTATACTCGTAACTCGGTTCATTCATCTCATTCGACCTTGGTATCTATTTTTCCCAGACTCTCGTGGGTTTTTTATCCAGGTGTAGTTCTATCGGTGTGAATTCCGTTGATTCGTGGTATGTTTCATTCATGCAATGTTGTATAATGTCAAACCACGCTGCCCAACCGGTATGTTTATCACCCACGAAGGTTTTAAAAAATCGGCCCAGCTCTCGGTTCACCCGTTCCACGATATTTCCTTGCGGATGCCGTATCGATGAAAAGATCGCTCTGGTTTACCATAAGTCGGGATGTAATTTCCGAAGATTTTCTTAATTACCGTTGATGTATTTGCTTTTTTTATCGCGTACATTACTACGAATTTACTAAAGGCATCTATCGTGACTAAGATGTAGATTGCTCCCTCTCTGGATGTTGGGAGTGGTCCATAAAAGTCGATGGACAGTAGGTCACCAGGTTTTTTCGGTATAATGGATTTTTCTGGAACCCGGAGGTATCAGTTCGGAACCTTGTTCCTTTGGCACGAATCGCATGTCATTATGATATCTCTAATTACTGAGCGGAAGTTCTTGAAGGTGAAAGCTTCTTCCATCAACTTGGTAAGTTTTCTCATCACTACGTGTCCGTATCTAGCGTGGATGTTTTCAGCCAGCCGTTTGCCTATATCCCGGGGCTAGATGGTTTTCCACTTTTCGTTTCTCCTCTTGGTGAGAAGAATATCATTTTCAACCGTATAAAATTCGTGGCGATCTGGATGGCTTATCAGCTTGCGCTTTTCATTGACCTCTGGATCTTCTTTTTGTCTCTTTGCCAAATCTTTCATTTGGGATGTTGTTTCTTTATCGAGTTGGGGTAGATGGACTTTTGCGATCAGGATGTCGTCACAGTTCTCTTGCGACCCTACCTCTCTGTTTTTTCGGCTCTTTTATAGAAGATTATATATTTTTTTTCTGCTTCTTTAATAATCTTTCCATCATTGTTTCCATTTCTTCTACGTTTCCTCGCTGTCGAGCCGCTCTCTCTCCCCCTTTTCGGCCACTATGAGCTTGGGATACTCACGACACTACTATCCCTACTCACTCGTCCTAGTCTTTCCGCATTCGTATGTCTTCCTCTCTTTACCTCTTCTTTCATCTCGCTCTATCCACACTTCTTTTGTTTCTCCTGTTCACCGCTATCACTTTCCTCCCGCCTCACACCCCAGCTCTCTCTTATAAAACTTAATGTTACATATCTATTAGTAGACTTTCCAAAATAAACTATATAATAAGACATAAAGTCAATATCGATTTCAGTCTGAATTTTGCCGTCTTTAGTATATTTTATATGTCTACTTCATTTCGGGAAACTGTAAAATACGAGACCTAAAAGAAAACCTGGGAGAGGGAATTCACATACTTCAAAATGTCATTCGCGTTCTAAAAAACATACATCTGAGCTGCGTTCATCATTCGTTTATTAAGAAGCATGACAGTCGAACCAAAACACTCTAAAAATAATGTCGAAAAAGTATATCGGGTTTGATATCCAAGAAAAAGGCATAAAGCCAAGAAGTCGAGCATTCTGTCCAATTTCGTCAGGTCCAGAACATTGTTTCTGGGTTACTGCGCGCTCCACACGCACGCGCGGGCCCACATGCGTACACACACGCACACGCTCACGCACGCGCACACGCACACGCATACGCTCACTCACGCTGACTCACACTACTAATAATATAATAATAATTCGCTACAACTCAAATCAGAAAATTCGTATCTCACGCTTATCCGGAGCTTCTAGCGGAAAAACTGTTCATAAGATAAGGTTGAGCCTATAGAAACATTTTTTCAGAATCACTTGAACTGCAACATACCCCAATTTCAACCAACACGACTGGGAGCCATTTTCCATACGTTTTGTGCGTGGTCCTTTCTAATAAAAATTTTTTTTTATTACGAAACGTCAGTCCCCTGTCGTTTACCTTCGAAACCTATCACCCTTTTCAGCTATCCTCCTACCTCGCTTGTCTTCTGTCCACAACTATCCGCACTTTTCTGCGCATACCTTTTCTATCGGACCCGTCAAGCCGAGGTTAGGTTGCCCTTGGTTTACCACAGGTGGACTGATTTCGCCTTTCACCTCGCTGCCCGACTAGGTCGCGAGCTGTTTTTTCGCCCAGCTCTTTCCTGAGTAGTGATACAATGAGACGTCTGCGCCATCCGGGGATTGGGTGGATCGCGAGGTGAACTTCGCGAGATGACTCGTGAATTAACATCGCGAATTAAGACCCGCGAATTGATATCGCGATTTGATTCGATGATTTTATTGCGCGAATAATTATTGCAACGCTACCTCTCCCCCCTCGAAAGTGCTCTAGATTCCCATTCTCATTCGAAGCGTGCTTTAAATAGCGTCAGGGGGTCGGCATCGACACCCCCTTGACGCTCGGACCTGGCAGGTCTGTTTTTCCACATCTCCCCTTCGAAAGCGCTCGTTCTAGATTCCCATCTTTGGAACAACACCTGAAACTTCGACCAGCCTTGGAAAAATACATGTAACTTCTCAGTAAGTATAGGTCTGTTTTTCATACATCAACCCTTCGAACTAATATCTTGGAACATATAGCTCTTGAAGATGGTACACGAGTTGAGACTCGTGTAAAACCCATTAGTCATTACGAATGTTCACTCATGAACCCTTTGCTAAATATGACCATTTTAAATAACCCATTTTCTTTTTTTGTACAATATCATGCAGGGAGGAATTTGAAGAAAATATAGAAGATATATTTAATAAATTTGATTTATTTTTTTTATTTCTCATAATCGTACATACAATATACAATAGCAATGAAATGAAATTCATATTTTCAATATCATCAACTAATGCATCGCTTGTAACTTGACAATTGATACAGACTTTAATCATAGGTGGTTGACCATCTATCGTATCATAGCTTGATTCGAAATGTTTATAACATCGACGGCATTCACGTATATCAAGATGTATTTGCATAGCAGGTGACAAGCAAGCCCATGCTTCTTCAATTTGCCGGTCAACAAACATACAAATGAAATCGATCGGTATACATTCTATATCTTTTGTTTCCATGAATGCGAGACGTTTTACTTCCTAATAAATCCGTAATGAACGTTGTGGAGATGCAGGTTGTTCACATAGATTTTCCAATACCCAATTTTTAAGTATTTTTAAATTTTCTTTAGCGCATGTTCCATTAATCGTATGATTTTCACACTTCTCCGACAAGTGATATTGCTGCTGCTGCTTCAGTGAGATGGGCAATCCAAAATGTTGACATCGATAACATTTTCAGCGTTTAATATATCCTCCAACCAACATTTTTATCGACTCCTTTTGCATAAATTTTGCTAGCACTTTTAACGATATCCTCCAAAGTTTCGTTTATAGAGTCAAATGGTACGTCGCCAGATTGCCATTGTAAACCGTGATAATTATGCATTAACCAGTTATTGACTTTTTTTATAGTGTAAAGGTAACCACATCCATTGATATGGTGGTTTAAACACTGTGATCCCCCAAAAAACCGAACCCCAAAATTCCGAAACAAAACTAAATCCGAACCGACCCAGAAAATGCCCAAACCGTCGTCGTCATTCGCAACCGCCCGCAACCTCAACGCCAACCAATAAAACCTCAACCAACCACATCCCGGGGGTCACAAGACCTTACGACGCGCAAGATGTTATTAAGGGCGCCAGGCATGCCGAAGCATGCCGAATTTATAGGCGCGCCGCAAGGCGATGGTGTGCCCGCTATGCTCAGCCCCGAGATCCCTTCGGCACGGGAGAGGGCGGTATTCGTGCGCAGTCAAAACCAAAGCTAAAACTCGGCGATGTAAGATGGCGGCCACGACACACGAGGACGGGGTTCAAAACGACGACTACGTAAATCGAGGTCCCAGACGTTGTCCCTCGGCAGGGATATCTCCCCGGGATTTTCTAAGAGGCCTTGCCCGTCGAAGAACTCAGCGAGGACTTCCAAGACACACTGCCTCGTGACGGACTCGAGCGGGACTTTATACGCGGTGGCCCGCGAAACCCTGCCAAGAGACGACTGGTCCACCGTCCAGCTAAAACTCAATATTCAAACCCCACGATTCCATGGTAATAACGCGCAAAAAAAAACAAACGAAACTGAACCACCCATAAACCCTACGGATATCTTGAATACTGCGGAGCGATATTAACCCTAGAAAACGCGCCCTATTCTGACGAAGCATTAGGCAAACTGTGGGTTGCCCCTTAAGGGCCGAGAGCCTTCGAATTAAAAGAATGCAAAAAAAAAAACACGGGACGCACCTCCATAGCGGGTGCCCGTAACACACGCCAAGTACTGGCCGAGAATACCTTTATGAAACAGAAATAAGATTCACGAGTTTTACGCGTTTGCACCAAGGAGACGCCCGTAACCATAATTATCACATACGGGTAAATGTGCGACGTAACCGAAACTGGCAGACGAAAAAGAGACGATGAAACGACAAAATTTTGGGTTGCCCCGTAGGGGCCGAGAGCCTTTGAAATAAAAGATACAAAAAGCGCACCACACCTCGACAATGGGTGTCTTAGCCGCCATGGCCGATAACCCCAAACATAAGAAAAATAATATTTCATAGTTCGGTGCACCCTCACGGTTGTCGGTAACCCAGATTCCTACCCGATCCTATCATGCCGGAAGAACTGCGAAAGAGACGTAACGCGTCCTCTCGGTACCGACTATTCGACCCAACGCTCCCCGTCTGTCCTTTTATGTACGTCTCGGGCCATCTCGATTAGTTTTTCGAAAGCGCTGCTTGGACATGCCTCCACGGAAACCGCGCTCGCCCGCACATAAACACTTAGCCGTGGGTGATCCTTTGTCTCACAAATTCAGCACCACCCTCCGAATTGATATTATTTAGCTTAATCCTTTTAATTAAGTAACATTATTCCCTCTGAGCGAATCAAAGGCGATAGCAACATTACTTTTGTTTATATTGTTTACTAATCTCCTTGAAGATGTTTCAAGGCCGTAAACCATTAAGTGTGTGACCCCCGCCCCCGACATTTTACCTCCACCCTTCCGTCGTCGTCGCTCGTGGCCGCATGCAAAAAACCGAACTTTCCGGGGGGCCACAAAAATCCACACGGCGCGCCGGATGGTAAGAGAGGGCGCCAGCCGAGACGAAGCTCGACAAATTTATAGGCGCGCCGCACGCGCTGGTGTGCCCGCTAGCTCAGCCCCGAGTTCCCGGCTCGGCAAGGAAGAGGGCGGTATTCTCTGGCGCAGACTATAGACTACGCGACCACGGCCGACGAGGACGGTTCTCCACGTTCATCGCGCCCTCTCTCGCGCCCCAAACCCCGGACGCCACATTCTACTCGCGATTCCCCGATACGCGACGACGCGCGATTCCCCGACGGAGAGCTCGACAGGGACTTCCTAACACGATGCCCTGCGACGAACTCGACAGGGACTTTGTGCACGCGGTGCCTGGCGACGAACTCTACCAGGACTTTTCTAAATACGGTGCCCTGCGACAAACTCAACAGGGACTTTTCGCACGCGGTGCCTGGTGACGATCTCTACCAGGACTTTCTAAATACGGGGTGCCCGCCGACGAACTCGACAAGGACTATTGAAGCGCGCTGCCTTGCGACGGACTCGGTCGGGACTTTCGTACGCGGTCGCGGCGCCCTGTGACGAACCCGTCGAGGAACCGTGCTCGCCCGATACGCACTTACCCTCCCCAAAACGACACTACAATACCTACCCGAACTTATACGAATCTCATACCGAAGCTACACTGAACGACGTTATACGAACCACACGAACTTTACCGAAACCGACCAAATTGGCTGATTCTACCCCTTTTCTGAAATCTGCTAAACCCGGACAAATCACCGAAATTACGTCACCCGAAACCCACTCAAACTGACCGCGCGAATTACCAGACTGATTACTTCCCGAATTCCCTAATCTAACCATCTACACTTTCGTTACTAAATTAAAACGGATTACCCGGACGCTATCGTTTACCGCGGACACTGCTATTCAAGTTAACGTACTCACACTTATACGCAACAATTTTAGTGTCTCCGTAGAGACAGTTATCCTCACGTAAAAAAACATAACAAAAACACGGCACTACCTTCCGGCATTGCGAGATAGCCTTGGCCCCACAAGATTGCTCGTGAAACAGCAATCTAGGTAACTTAACCGCGCGGAGGGCCCGGTCCAGTTAACATCGCACGCATGGTCCTTTCCTTACCGACAGATCGGCTGGAGTATTACCCGAGAAAAACCTTCTTATTGCACAAAAAGTCCGCTCGTTAATTCATAAGATAGCGCCACCTCGCAAGAGGGGCAAGATAACAGATAACCACAGTGTTCACTCTAACAGAGTGAAAAGATAACCAGGAAGTTCAAGGTACGATCGCTCGCAAGAGCGATCCAGCGAACCAAGGTAAAATTAACGAGCTTGCGTTTTCGATCATAAGAAGCCACTCTATAAATCTAAAACGTCGACCATGTTAGTCAACGGCTCGCCAAGCCAACTGGAGATCGCGTCGCGGACCGCGGATCGGACCCGGCGGCCATCTTGTCGGCGTCGCGGTGTGACGTCACAAAGCATCACGTTCGACGGAGTTTGCTTTCTTTCCGATCACCGGACACGCACTTTCGAGACGATAAAGGTAACCATACTAGATTCGATCTTACGTTCGCCCGAACCGCTGGTTATTTCTCCCGGATACCGAACGATCACCAAAGATAACCAACTGACGGCTTTTTCCTGAAGTCCTCAAAAGGACGAAGTTATCCCCCTACCGAACCATCTCATAGAATTTTAAGAGAACGGTCTTCGATCACATTTCCGATAGTTAACCATACCGACGCGCGTAGCCTTTGGGCTTCGTCTTTCCAACAGTAACGAGAACGAAAAAAAGCGTAAGATAACCATATTTTTCCCGAGTATGCCGAATAAAACAACGAGAGATAACCCCAGTCGCGTTAAAGAATCGAATCAAGATATTTTTATTTATTATTAGTTTATATTTAATTAGGTAACATTATTCCCTCTGAGCGAATCAAAGACGAGAGCAGTTAAATTCAATTTAATTAATTAACAATTTTAGTTTGCTGTAATAACTCACGGACGGTAGCAATTTTATATTAAAAGTGATTAAGGCGTATTTTGTTCGACAAGGAACCTCTACCATGAGCAAAGTCCGAAAACACGAATCTTTTATTAATATTTATCGATTCATTTGATGACGATACCCGCACTTCGTCCACAGAAAGTTACACTCGCGAAAAAAAAGCAATGATGCTAATCAATTTGCGAATAATCTACGAATTACCGAAGAAAACTATTTATAACGGCGCTATCACGTTATATTACGAACCCGGAACCATTCTAGGGAACACTTCAGCCGACCACGCGAGCGAGAACTATATACGAATTCCGGAAGGCTGTCATCGAGAAAAAAGAACGCGAAGCCTTCCGAAATTCGTCGTACCTGTACCTTCCGATGCCCACCTGCCAAAGCCCAGAGATCCTACCGCTGCTGCAGACTGCACGAGAATGGCCGGAGGCTCGTCGCCGCCGTGCCAGAACGCGATCCTCGCCGCCCGCCGGCACCAGAGACGGATCGCGCTGATTAGCTCCCGCGGTACCGCGTGACTACCGCGGCTTTCCCCGCGGTGTCTCTTCCCCTTTTCTCTCGATTCCCCTCACGCATTCTGGAACCTTCTAGAGACTTCCAGAAGCGGTAAGCCGTAAACATCCATTGTTTACGGCTCGATACCTCTATCAAAACAACAGATGCCTTTGTTTATCCCGTAACCATCATAACAAAGCGACGAGAACCTTTCTAATCGGACTCCTTATATTCAAATATTAACGAGAATTTCAAAATAATAAACGATATAATATTATCCGCGATGCAAAATATAATCTGTTTACGAAATTACCAAAATACCGAGAACCTGCTAAAGAAATTAATATTCCAAAATGATGTGAAAAATGCCCAACTATGCGTACTAATTTTTATAATGACTCAAACCCGCTACTGCACGATATCCAAAATCTTAAACAATGCAAAGGAAAAGAATTTAAACGATAAAATTTTCTTTTCAGTTACGGATGAAAACCAAGACGAACTTATACGATGCATGATGTAATCTCCCCCCCCATTTTCCTAAGAAGATGTTTACTTAATTTAACTTACTTTTACTTACTTTAACTTAATTTAACTTACTTTAATTTACCATAACTTAATTTAAATTAATTTAACTTTCTCTAATTTATCCTGACTTAACTTAATTTAACTTACTCTAAATTACCCTAACTTAATTTAGCTTAACTTTACTTAATTTAATTTACTTTTTGCGATCTCCGGAATCTCAACACTGTCGCAATCTAGGATATCTAAAAATTTAGCGCCTTCACAGCAGTCCCCCCTTTATATCAAAGAATATCCTTATTCCCCGGATAAAGCCTCCCTGCAAGACAAAGTCTATAATTTCCACGTCACTCCGGCCGCCATTGCTCAAAATCACAAAACCAAAACTCAAAAAAAAACCATACGAAACGTCACCGTAAAATTAGCGCTTCGAACAGCAGTCCCCCCCTTATAGTGATCGTTATCGTTCTTTAGATAAAGCCTCCCGGCAAAACAAAGCCCGTTTCGGTACGGAGCGGTAATCCCTCGCCACGGGTCAGTGTAGTCCCTTACAAAAATTAGCGCCACGAACGACACTCCCCCCTATTATGGAACTATACCAACCCGTGGTTTGGAGCCATATCCAAAAAACCAGCGCCACTACAGCAGTCCCCCCATTTACCCCTTGATATGACCCCCGCGAGCAACAGTGCCAAGAAAAAATTAGCGCCACGATCGGCAGTCCCCCCCATTATAGGCACTGCAGCACCCCTTCGGATTGATTCTCGTGCAGATCTACAGCTGTAACGTGTTGCCACGTTACATACCCTCCCCCCTGGACCCTGGCCGGCCAGAGGCCCCTTCTCGCTCCTTCCCACTTGTTTAGAATGCACCAACCAGACGAACATCAGTGAGATCGAAACAATTTGAACATCACAAAACACATGCATTTAGAACCTCTTCAAAAGAACGGTAGCCTGGGTGCTGAGTGCTCAGGTTAGTTGCCTACAAGGTGACTGTTGTGAATGTAATAAATACCTGTTATACAATCGTAATAAGAGGTCGGGAAGGAGGGATAAGGATATATGTGTTTGCTCTCCCTTCTTCTGAATTGGTTTTCTATGTCTGATATACAATATAGGAACGGGATCCCAACAAAATAATTTTTGCACGTTTCAGACGATAGCCAAGCGCCATTCTCTTAATATATAGACAAATGTTCTACTGTGATTTAACAGTCCATTTTTTTTTTCAAGCTGGTGGAAGCCGGTAACAAAAAAAGGTCCTTTTTGGGCGCATTGGCACGGAAAACAGAAAAAAAAAACAGAAGGAAAACGGAAAACAAAAAAAAAACAGAAGGAAAGAGAAAAGAAACAAAAACAGGCGTTAGGTTTGATCGTCCCTACGATAGCACAGTCTCCAGATAACTCGCGCACACCTCACTGTACTTGGCGGTCTTCTTCTTCACCGTGGCGCCTTGCGTCCTTAGTGCTGATGGCGTTTCGCTCTCGAGTGCTCGGGTGGATGAAATCGCCCGGGGTCAGGATGGTAGACCGGGGAACGTTACGACCCAGTGATCTAACATATGGCCCCTCCTGCCTCCAGGCTACTGCGCACCTGGGACAGTGGGCCAGCGTAACGTTCCTCAAGCCACAACGCCGGCAGACGATACGCTTTGGGGCCGGGCAATTTGAGAATGCGTGCTTCGGGATCCCGCAGTTCCAGCAACCGGTGAAGCTCGGGAGGACCTCCACTGGCTCACGGTGCCCCGGTATATCGTAGAAGCCGATAAAATCGGCATCGGCTTCCGTGTTTCGGCCGCGGATCCGAGTGACCGCATGTTTTGGCCGTGGACGACTATTTTCAGCTGTTGTCGGGGCGGTTATGGAGGGAATCCCTGTCCCCTGGACTGGTTCCATGTCCCTGGGTTGCGGCGGAGTGGCTTCGTCCTGTGTAGCCGCGTCGACCCTGGCGGCAACCGCTGTCTGCGCTGCTCCGTCCTGAGTGGGCGGGAAATCCCGAATAAAGATGTGCCCTACTCCCGCATCCTGGGTGGCAATTCGGAGAACCTTCCCTAAGCATCCCGGAGCCCAGCAATGGCGGCGACGCATCTCTTCGCGTCCCCGGCGGTAGATCTTATATAAGGCGTTCACGAGGTCGGGTTCCTCCTCGTGCCACTGGGCTAGGAGTTCTCGAAAGGGTTCCAATGGGGGGCGAATGTACGCCTCGGGATCGGTCCACGGGTCCTTCCCGGTAGAGGGCGAGTCTCCGTCCTCAGATGTGCTGTCGCCGCTGATCACGACGACTATTGGGGTGTCCCCCGGTGGCGTCCTCGTAGTTCTGTTGGATGTCGATGGTCGTGGCGCCGAGTTCTTCTGCGGAGAGGAGGGCTCAGACGAGGCAGCGTCCGGATCCGGAACGGGAAAGGGGTTATTCCCGGGATTGCAGCGTGCCATTTTTTTTTCTCTCTTTTTTTTTCTGTCGCTGCGGTTGCGGTAGCCGTGATTTGTATGATATCTGGAATTTATGGTCAGTGAACGTTAGCCAGTGAGGAATGACAATGAGAGACTTGTGAGTTAGGAATAATAGGAATAGGTGCGTGATAGGGTTTTAATTTTTCGACGTGTATCTTGAAAACTCTCCGACCCGCGTCATCAGTTGTCTCGTAAACCCGGGGCGAAAGTACTCTCGTGACCATGTAGGGGCCTCGGTACTTAGGGGCAAGTTTCGATGCGACATTTTTCTCGGCGGATGATAAGACGAACTGACGTGCCAAGGCTCGATCTCCAACTTGATACGTTCGTTCTCGCCGCCCACGGTCGTAGTAACGTGACTGACGTGCGTGAGCTTTCGCTAAGTTTTTAACGACCAACTCTTGAAGTTGCGCGGTTTTAGTTGCCCTCTCCAACCACCCCACCTCGTCCGGAGATGTAAGCAGGATTTCCGCTTCTACACGGCGCCTGTACGAATTGACCGCTGACGGATCCCGACCCAAGTTCAAAAATTCCGGCGAGAACCCCGTGGACGTATGTACCGCCGTGTTATACGCGAAACGAAACTCGGGGATGTGATGATCCCAATCACGATGATCCGAACCCAGGTAGAACACGATCATCGTCTTAATTACCCGATTTACCCGTTCGCCTGGGGATGGTACGGGGGTGTGGTTGAGTGATGGATGTTATATTCCATTGCCAGACCCTCAATTGTGCGATTTATGAATTCCGACCCGTTATCTGTCAACAACATCTGCGGCGTTCTCCATCGGCACAGAACGGTATCCTCAAACGCGTCTCGAATTTTCTTACCGTTAGCCTGTCGTAACGCGGTCAATTCCACCCATTTTGTAAAAAGATCTTGCATGACCAAGATATACGAGAATCCGGATTTACTGCGCGGCAAAGGCCCGATGATATCGGCAGCAACCACTGCCCACGGCTCCTCTATTTTACGCGACTCCATGAGCCCTACGGGCAAGGCCTGTTTTACCTTCGTAAACTGACACGTTTGACATCGCCGACAATAATCTGCAACGTCGCGGTACATTCCCGGCCAGAAATAATCCGTAAGTATCCGGCGGTAAGTCTTCTCAACCCCTAAATGCCCGGCGCAAGGGACATCGTGAAATTCCTTCAGGATTAGTGCGCGATCGCCCACCGGCTCTTTTAAATCATCTACCATTGAAGAGGTTCGTGGGTTTGGAATAAGTTTGTAAAGACGATTCTCGACTATGCGCCACTGGGGAAAGTTAGTAGGGCTATCTCGCACTCGATTCAGGCGTCGCGTATACCAGGTGTCTTCCTCATTTGACACTGCATTAATCTTAAGTTCTGCAGGGGTAGAATGTTTGTATAAACGCGATAACGCGTCCGGCACGTGGTGCAGGGCGCCCTTGCGGTGAACGATTTCGAAGTCGTATGACAGTAGCCGTAAGGACCAACGCGCTAACCTTCCCGACGGATTTTTCAGCTTACGTATCCAGCGCAAACTGTTATGATCCGTAATGACGGTAAAGCGGTATCCTTCCACGTACGCCCGGAATTTCTCGATAGCCCAAATTACCGCAAGGCACTCTTGTTTCGTAGTGCTATAGTTACGTTCCGCATCGGTCATGGTTCGGCTCGCGTAGGCGATAACGTGTTCCTGGTCGTCCGTCGTCTGGGTTAACACGGCCCCCAGGTTTACCGAACTAGCATCGGTCTGTACTACGAAAGGCAAGGAGAAATCGGGGCGGATCAGCGCGGGAGTGTTACTAAGGTGATTGATAATCCTCGAGAACGATACCCGTTGCTCTTCTTCCCATACCCACGAACGGTTCTTCTTTAGCAAGGCAGTTAGCGGAGCGACGGTCGACGCGAAATTGGGAACGAACCGCCGATACCAGGACGCCATACCGACGAAACGCCGTAGCTTTTTAATATTTATGGGAGGCGGGTAATCAAGGATCGGTTTCACCTTTTCGTCGTCGACTTGTAGACCCTCGCGATTTACGATGAACCCGAGATATTTCACGCTGGCTCGACAGAATTCACTTTTATCTCGGTTAATTGTCAAATTATCCTCGCGCAATCGTCGTAAAACTACCCGTAACCAGTGGAAATGCTCTTCCACGGTCTCCGTAACCACGATAATGTCGTATAAGTACGCGAATGAGTGCGGGGCCAGTTCGGGCCCAATAATCTTATCCACTAATCGTTGGAAGGTAGCGGGCTCCGGTAAGTCCATAAGGCATTCGAACAAAATGGAACAAGCCCTTCCCCGGGATCATTAAAGCGGTAACCTCGCGGGACCGTTTCTCGAGCGGGACCTGAAAATACGCTTGACTCAAGTCAAGCGTGGAGATGTAACGTGCTTTACGCAACTTATCGAGAATGCTGTTCACGACCGGCAGCGGGTAAGCGTCCTTCTTAGATACTTCGTTGACGCGTCGTAGATCCAAACAAAAGCGATAGGTCCCATTCGATTTTTTAATCATAACAATAGGGGATGACCATTCGCTATAGGAAGGTTCGATAATACCCGCTTCTAACATCTTATCCACTTCCGCGAATATATGCTGCTCTACGCTATGCGATACCGGATATGCCCGTTGACGAATGGCAGGATGTCCCTGCACATCGATCGTGTGTTCTGTGAGGTGCGTTATACCGGGGTTAACAGTAACAGGAGGAACCTCTTCCTTGAGTAAGGTCTCCAGTGATTTTCGCTCATCGGGTTGCAGCAAAGTTGGAGACCGCAAAGGACGTCGCTGGAGGGTAACGGTTTCGGATCCCACTCGAACGCGAAACGACGGGATGGCTCCCCTTCCATGAACCATGTGAAATTTTCGAACTCGGCGATAACCTTGAACCGGTGTAGAAATTCCAGACCCAAAATAACTGAAAATCGCAAGTTAGGGATAATACGCGCGTTAACCTCGGCAGTGTGACCGTTAAGTTCTAACGGTAACCTTACGCGACCGATGATTGACGTTGCAGTCCCGACTGGGGTTCTCACAATTCCGTTATCCTCCGGAGTTATCGGTAGCTTAAGGTTTTTAAGGAGTCCTTGGCACTGAAGGACCGAGAAAAGTCCGCGAAGCCCCCGTATCAATGAGCGCACTCAAGGGTATCCTAAAATCGAGATCGTGACGTAAAGAAGGGACGGCAGATGGTGGTGGGGATTATCGACAGAGGCCGGAGATTCGGCACAGGCTGTTCTGGCCCCTGTTAACAGCCCGTTCGTTCGTTTCCCGCACACTCGGAACAATCCACGGTATCTACGCCTCGCCGGCCGCATCTACGACAATATATTCCTAGCGGGGCTGGTGACTGCGAGCAGGAGCGACATTCCAAACGGATAACGCCGCGTTGGCCACAGCGATAGCAAAATACCCGTCGCTCCTCCCGACATTCGTTAAACCGATGTCCCGGTTGGCCGCAATTATAGCATAACGCGTTCGGCGGATTTCGTCGGGGTGGTTGAGTACCAAACCGCGGGTTTCCACCTGTCGGTAATGTACGTCGCTCGTCGCGTGCCTAATTATGACCGGTACCCGGGCGGGAGGCTGGAGTAGGGTTTGCGCGTAAATACAAAGCGGCTAATTCGGTCGAAATACCCGTGATCGCGGTACCCTGTCTCGTGTAATCGAGTGGATCAGTTCGGGACGGATTTCGGTAAGGGACCTCCCCTGGCCGAGCTTCTCCGTCAGTCGCGCGCTCGGGATAGCCATAATACGCGGGGGTTTCATATGTCTGGTCCTCGAGTGAATATTGCGGATCTCTGTCCCACGCGAGATTATTCAGACCCGGGGGTCTTCGGCGTGTATTCGGTGAGTCTCGCGGTTCGAAACGGCGAGCTTCATGATCTCGTCGAAGGGGTCGGTAAGCAGATTCCGGCATTAGGGAACTATCTGCTGGAGGGGGTGGACGGTATGAATTCGCGACCTTTATTGATTTTTCGCGCCTAATCGCGGTAACCTCTAATTGATTCCAGGTTCTGACGGATTTTCGGTCGATAGTGACTTGAAGTCGCGGTAGCATATTTCTCAAAGCGCGATCCATACGTTCCTCTAAAGGCATTGGGGGAAGTACGCGGTTCACAAGTGTTCGAATGCATGTCAGATAATCCGCGACTGATTCGCTTGTACCTTGAGCACGACGTTGAATCTCCTCCCGAAGGGTGTATTGAAAATCGGGATCGCTAAACCTCTGCTGCCAATCGTGCTCGAAGTCTCGAAAGTTTCTCCAATTATTCCGGGTAGCCCGGAACCACTGGAGCACTACGCGTTCCAGGAAGAAGGGCAGGCATCCGAGTAACGCATCTTCCGGAATAGCCACTATCTCGCGACCTTCGTTTAAGCTAGTCAGAAACGCAATTCCATCTTCACCAGCACGACCCGAAAATCTCATTCCCCAACGTCGCATTACATTAAAAGCGGTCTGTACCATCGCGGCGCGATCCCGCCCTTCGTTACGCGCCTGAGCCTGAGCTCTGGATCCGCAGGGTCCATGGCTACGGACGCCTACCTCCGGACTCTGATCGTCATCGTGATACTCAACATAGCTCCTAGGATCGCTCGGGTTGCCGCCTCGAAATCGATACTGGTCACCCCGAGGTCGGTAACCATTTTCGCGATCACCGTGCAAAGGCTCGAAACTGTGACGTCGGTAACCGTCGATATTCTCTCGTTGATTACAACGTCCATCACGTACCCCGATAACATCCTCATTCTCAATAGAACGGATACTTCCCAATGGTTCGACCGGCATAAAATGTCGATGCCGTGCCTCCCTTCCTATCTCGAAATCCTGGCGCTCACCGTAATGATCATTGCCATCATTATCGGTGGCCTCGCGCCCGAGATTACTAATATCGCGTCTACGTTCATTACCCTCCACCATGTTACCGACGGCACTTATGTCCTGATCAGGGTTACCGTGACAATATTGCGCGTGTATATTCGGATTCACCGGTCGAGGTACTTGAGTACTATTAGCGTTCGGATCTTTCAAACCGCAGGTCTCCGTCTCTATCACGGTATCCAGGTCGGGTAACGTGTGAGAGGGCATGGACGGAAACGTGGGAAACTCTAGTTTCCAGGTGGATCGCGGTAAGTAATCGGGCGCGCAGGTCAGTCAACGCACCATCCCCGGATAAGCAACGTTGGGAAAGCTCCGCCCGTAATTCCCTCTCGGATAGTCCCTCCGCCCATTCTTGCCTATTTAGACCGTCCATGGCTACGAGATCACTCCGAGACAAACCCGTCACTTCCGAGGATCCCACTTTAAGGGTGCCTATAACTCTCCAAAAAGCTTACGCGAGTCCACCCACGGGTCCGTAAGGTTCTCGAAACACTCGATAACCAAATAAAAAAAAATCACTCTGAGGCGGTATCCGAGCACAAAGCACTTGAATGATAAGGAAATGAAATAGGGTTTTCCCTAAAACAAATAGTGATTGTAAGTCGTGGCATGTAAGTTGTTGAATAAAATTTAATTCAAATGGTGAAATATACTTAAAACTAAGGTTCATCTGGCCGCCACATTCACGAAAGCGCGCTGTCGACTGAAGTGCCTTTCTCTTTAACGGAAACCGAGTAACTCTACGATACGGGTTACTACAATTCGCTCTAAACTAACACACTAAAATATCAAGAACTGGCAGTCATTATTCAACTAGCCATACGCAACAATAAAACCAATATTAAACGAACCTAAAACTCCGAATGCCGACTAAAATTCATATAACAAACCCGAAATTTTTGTTACTGCGCGGCCCCACGTTGGGCGCCAATTTGTGAACCCCCAAATTCCGAAACAAAACTAAATCCGAACCGACCCAGAAAATGCCCAAACCGTCGTCGCCGTTCGTTACCGCGTACAACCGCAACGCCAACCAATAAAACTTCAACCAACCACATCCCTGGGGTCACAAGACCTTACGACGCGCAAGATGTTGTTAAGGGCGCCAGCCATGCCGAAGCATGCCGAATTCATAGGCGTACCGCAAGGCGATGGTGTGCGCGCTATGCTCAGCCCCGAGATCCCCTCTGCACGGGAGAGGGCGGTATTCGTGCGCAGTCAAAACCGAAACCAAAAGTCGACGATATAAGATGGTGGTCACGACCAACGAGGACGCGGTTCAAAACTACGACTACGTCAATCGAGGTCCCAGACTTTGTCCCTCGGCAGAGGTACGGACTCAAACAGGACTTTTCAGACGGGTCGCCTGGCGGCGAACTCGTCAAGGACTTTTTGCAAATACGGGCCAGGGGACGACCACCCCGGGGCTTTCTAAGAGGCCTTCCCCGTCGACGAACTCGGCGAGGACTTCCAAGACGCACTGCCTCATGACGGACTCGAGCGGGACCTTATACGCGGTGCCCACCGTGCAACTAAAATTCAATATTCAAACTCCACGATTCCACGGCAATAACGCGCAAAACAAACCAAACGGAGCTGAACCACCCATAAACTCAACGAATATATTGGATACTGCGGAGCGATATTAACCCTAGAAAACGCGTCTTATTCTGACGGAGCATGAAGCAAAATGTGGGTTGCCCCTTAAGGGCCGAGAGCCTTCGAATTAAAAGAATGCAAAAAAAACATGGGGCGCACCTCCACAGCGGGTGCCCGTAGCATACGCCAAGTAATGGCCGAGAAAACCTTTATCAAACAGAAATAAGATTCACGAGTTTACGCGTTTGCACCAAGAAGACGCCCGTAACCATAATTATCACATACGGGTAAATGTGCGACGTAACCGAAACTGGCAGACGTAAAAGAGACGATGAAACGTCAAAATTTTGCGTTGCCCCGTACGGACCGAGAGCCTTCGAAATAAAAGATACAAAAAGCGCGCCACACCTTCACAATGGGTCTCCTTTGCCGCCATGGCCGATAACCCAAACATAAGAAAAAATAATATTCAACAGTTCGATGCACCCTCACGGGTGTCGGTAACATAGATTCCTACCCGATCCTACATGCCTGAACCACTGCGAAAGAGACGTAACGCGTCCTCCCGGTACCGACTAGTCGACCAAACTCTCCCTGTGTGTCCCTTCATTCGATCCTCTCTTCTATGTACATCTCTGGTCATCTCGATTAATTTTTCGACTATTTACTTAATTTGACTTATTCTAACTTACCCTAAGTTAATTAAATTAATTTTACTTAATTTAACTTACTTTTTACGACCCCGGAATCTCAACATTCACAACGCAATGTAGGATATCTAAAAAATTAGCGCCTTCACAGCAGTCCCCCCTTTACATCAAAGAATATCCTTATTCTCCGGATAAAGCCTCCCGGCAAGACAAATTCTATAATTTCTACGGCACTCCGGCCGCCATTGCTCAATATCACAAAACCAAAACTAAAAAAAAAGACGTCCGAAACGTCACTGTAAAATTAGCGCTTCGAACAGCAGTCTCCCCTTATAGTGATCGTTATCGTTCCCCAGATAAAGCCTCCCAGCAAGACAAATTCTATTATACAAAACGCCTGCTGCCACCGAATTTCCTTGAAAGTCACAATTTTCTACAAAATAAAAACAATGATATCAAAAGTCTAGCGCCATCATAGCAGTCCCCCCTATAAAAATATCATTGAGCCCCAGATAAAGCCTCCCGGCAAGACAAAGTCCGTTTCGGTACGGAGCGGTAATCCCTCGCCACGGGTCAGTACAGTCCCTTACAAACATTAGCGCCACGAACGATAGTCCCCCCTATTATGGAACTATACCAACCCATGGTTTGGAGCCATATCCAAAAAACCAGCGCCACCACAGCAGTCCCCCAATTTACCCCTTGATATGACCCTCGCGAGCAACAGTGCCAAGAAAAAATTAGAGATAGGCTCTGCAGCACCCCTTCGGATTGATTCTCGCGCAGATCCACAGCTGTAACGTGTTGCCACGTTACATACCCTCCCCCTGGACCATGGCCGGTGAGAGGCCCCTTCTCGCTCCCTTTCCACTTGTTTAGAATGTACCAACCAGATGAACATCAGTAAGATGAAGACAATTTGAACGTTACAAAACGCATGCATTTAGAACCAATATTATTTTATTAATTAGGTTGAGGGTGAATACTCACAGCAAGGCACCTCATCTTACGTTAAACCAGCCACCTCCTGAACCTCATCAGAAGAACGGTAGCCTGGGTGCTGAGTGCTCAGGTTAGTTGCCTACAAGGTGACTGTTTTGAATGTAATAAATACTTGTTATAAAATAGTAATAAGAGGTCGGGAAGGAGGGATAAGGAAAGTTTGTGTTTTCTCTTCCTTCTTCTGAATTTGTTTTATTTTATATCTGCTCTACAATATAGGAACGGGAACCTAACAAAATAATTTTCGCACGTATTATGCCAGACGATAGTCAAGCGCCATTCTTCTAATCTATAGATTAACGTTCTACTATTGTGCTGTGATTTAAAAGTCCCTTGTTTGATCCGGTGGAAGCCGGTAACAGGAAAAAAAGGTAATTTCTGGGCGCATTGGCACGGAAAACAAAAGAAAGCAAAAGGAAAGAGGGAAAAAAAAACGGGTTCCACCAGATCAATCTCGCACATATCACTGCACTTGGCGGTCTTCCTCTTCACCGCGGCGTCTTGGATGAAATCGCCCGGGGTCAGGGTGGTATACCGGGGAACGTTACGACCCAGTGACCTGATATATGGCCCCTCCTGCCTCCTTGGACAGTGGGCCAACGCAACGTTCCTCAAGCCACAGCGACGGCAGACAATACGCTTGGGAGCCGGGCACTTTGAGAAGGCATGCTCTGGGATTCCGCAGTTCCAACAACCGGTGAAGCTCGGGAGGACCTCCACTGGCTCACGGTGTCCCGGTATATCTTAGAAGCCGATAAAATCGGCATCAGCTTCCGTGTTTCGGCCGCGGATCCGAGTGGCAGCTCGTTTTCGACTGCTTTATAAAAGACTCAAAGAGAAAATAAATTGTTGAGTTCATGCGAAATCTCATTATAAAAATCTTTGCGTAGAATTATATTTTTTTTTGTTTTTAGTGTATATTGTTGAGTATGTTATCAATTTTAAAACAAATGATTATTATAAAAACATAAAATCAGGTTACTTTAGTGAAAACTTTCGACTTGCGATTCTGATTAGTTATAATGAAATAGAAAAGACATTAATTTTTGTGAAAAGTTTAATATCATATTGAATTTGATATTTGTGTTATGGACATTGAAAAATAAATTGACGTATGTGAGTAGAAAATAAGTGAATGTAGGTTAGTATATAAGTGTGAATATTTATATGATATGTAATAATACAACCTTAACATTAAAAAGAAATATTTGCCAATTTTGTTTTCTTATGTAAGAATGTTACGCAATTTTAGTAAAGAAAAATTATTACAAGTAATGTGATTTTTTACAATCTTTTTGCGCACAAAACGAAGAAACGATGCCACCGCGTGTGTTTGCATAATTGAATTGTAAATGTATTCCGTCTGAAAATCCTTCGTAAAAAACTTTGAGACGATCGTTGATTCCGTCTACAAAATCAGATACACTATTGTAATAACTTTCGGGAATATTAACACGGGCTGTATCGATAACTTGTACTCCATTGAGGTTATTCTCCACGCTTCCAAATTGAAATGAATTATTAATCTTATATGTACAAGACTGTAAGGTACGTGAATGTCTGATAATCCAACTAACCAGTTTCCCGTTAATTCAATTTCCTTGGGAAGAACTGTCGTGAATCTTGTCGTTGTATTATCGGGAAAATATTTCATGCTACTGTTGCTGGGTAAAACTACAAAAAACTCATCCATTTGCAAATGGTGCATTTTAAAGACTATTTAAACTCGCGTCGGGGATCCACGAATTGAATTCTTCGGGGTAACCGACCCAACTAACAAAGTATTGTTTTTTCACACCTTGGCCTTTAGAACGAATCACACGGTCAATTTTAAATTCTTGTTCGGTTCGGACTTTCGAGACTGACCCTAGTTCTTGCGAATAAAAATAACCCTCAATCTCGTCGCCGTTCAAGTCTTCGAGCTCGTAAACGAAAAGATTTTGACGTTTTAAAACAGGACTTTATACGAATGCATTTTTGAATGCATTTTTAGCACTACTGATTCGAACGAGATCACCTTTTTCATAATTATATGATTTGTTTCGTCGTTGCGAGTGAAATCTGGATTGGATATTTTGACGTGCAATGTGCGCGTTGAATAAGGTTACTGAAGCCGGTGTCATTTTTATACTTGTGTGAAAAGAATTGTTATAGGCAACGGTCATTTTTTGCAAAATATCAATGTAACGCCTGGTATTTTTATGCATGAAATAGCGCCATATTCGCTCCTTAAGTGTATGATTGAATCTTTTGACGATTGCGGTTTTTACATCGGGGTTGCTACGGGTAACGCGAAATTGAATATCCATTTCACGTAGATAATTTTGCACTGGTTTACCGTTAATTTCCTTCCCGCGATCTGTCTGAAGAACGACCGGTAACCGACCATCGTTTCAACCGAAAATTCTTCTAAACCCAGCCAGAATTTCAAGGGCACTTTTATCTCGAAGTGATTCAACCCATACATATTTACTCAATACATCTATGACGACAAGCACGTAACTTTTATTGTCGTTGTAAGTTTTAAGGGGGCGTAAATCTACGAGATCGGCTTCCCAGAGGACGTCAATATTTGTAACGGAATATCTTAAACGCTGAAAACGTCTTTTGATAGATCTGTGTAGAGTGTAGGCATCTTTCTGGTTTAACTACTCGCGAATGCTTTTCTCGGGATCGTGATACTTTTTGAGACGAATAATGTTTCGGGCGCCCGAGTACCCTACCGGGTGTGAAGGATCGTAATAAATACGCTCCAAATTGTTTTCCGTTACAATTCGATATCCAGCCATTCCATCTGTCCTGAATTATCGTGTTTTTGTTCTTGTTGCGTTTTTTCTGTTTATCTCTCCCTGTCACTGCCTTCCTTGTCGTCATCGGCGACGACACTTTCGACAAGTTTTTTTCGGAATCTCGCAGCTTTTATAATATCTCTGGATTTTTTACCAAGTCGGGAATATCGGCAAGCTTCCACAAAGATACGAATAAATTCTTCGCGACCAACTGGTTGTGCGGACTTTCGCGCATGTGTTGCATCGTTGACAAGCTCGACAATGTCAGACCCGATGACCTCATAACCATCGATAGTTACAACGCCTTCATTGTCCCACGAAATACGTTTCGAGCGATGTATAAGGTTCAGTAATTTCAAAGCTCTTGCTCTATACGAGAAAGAGACATTTTTTAGAATTTCGGAGCTAACAATCGGAATCATATCCTTCTCCTTGGACGTTACTTTATTTTGAGCTCCAGAAATTTCCTGTCCACTATTTAGCGGCTTATGTTGTTGTTGTTGTTGTTGTTGCTGCTGCTGATTCTCCTCATTCTTGATATGAGCACTATCTTCAATATCGCTAATATCCTTTACATTCTGTAAGTTTGTTCGTTTTTCATCATATAATTGTTTGGTGAAAAAATGGAGATATCGTTGAAGCGTTCGAGTGTACCGAGCGAGTTTACCACGCTCGTGGAAAATCTGTATTGCCTCGCCATCATTAGTGTTTTCAGATTACGCTACAGTGTTAGTGCTCATCGTAAATTGTACGAGAGATTGTGCCACGATTTCCGACAATTGGTGCGGTACCTTTTGGAGTGTGAGCATACAGTGTTTTGTGACATATATAAAAAGTTTAATATAAAGTGTGATGTTGCGGTGCGTCTCATCGGGAATGTACTCGTTGTCCTCGCGAACCGATCACGGGTAAGTTTGTGTATTTTTTTTAATACTAATGTTAATTTTCGTTCTTTCCCGTTTGAAATGGTGAAAAAAACGTCCCCTCCGGTCAACGCAAGCGGGATACACAAATGTAAACGTTACGTAAGGAGTTTTAACCAATCAGGTATCGTACTTGATATCGCAATTAATTATGATTGGTGGAATTTCCCTACTTTACATTTACGTAGAGTGGGTTTGAAGTCTTACGAAAATTGTTTATTGACATCTTGTTTGTTTTTGCAGATGTTGTTCCCGTATTGGACGATGTATCGTCCGTCAATACAGGTGAACTTCTCTCGGAGCACGATTCGTTGGCAACGGATGGCGCTCGAAGTATCCGCAGCCATTATCTGATGGTAGAAAGTGCCCCGGGTGAATCCGCCAATTTTCGGCAACCAGTCCTGCAGGATGTTGCACACGAACCAGAGTGTAGCTGTATGCGATATATCGCCGCTATTAATAGTGGTAATGTTTTTTCTTATTTTTCAATAATATTGATACATGTACTTTAAAAATATTTAACATAATTGTTACATTTTTTATAATTTTCTTAGACTTTGAAAAAAGAAAGCGCTTGCGACTCGTGCAAGATTACGCCCAATATGGCCTTAAAATGGAGAGGGTGGAAAAATAGTTGGCAACCCATTATGAATATTCGGATGGGGAACACTTTCCATCCTTTAATCTCGTTTTTTTCGTTTTTTTTTCGAAAATTAATATTATTGTCTAATGTATAAGACTATTTAGTAAGCATTAATAATTTGTTTTCAGATCATGATGGCGCTGAAGGACAAGTCGGCGGAGGTTGTTCAGGTGCAACATCCGCCTATGAGGCCGACGACGAAAGCGATGATGACAACGACTTTTCCAACAACAGTGTCAGTACCGGTGATGCAGCATATACCCCCGACGCTGACGAAGAATATGATGACGAGGATGATGACACCGACGTTGGACAAGAGTCTAGAAATGATGAACCAGCATCAGCGTTTTCCTTATCATCGCCAGCTTCATCATCATCATCAGGACCACCGGCAAGTAAAATTCAAATTGCTAAGGATACATTCCGGTACTATAAACGATTTCAACTGTCGGGTCGCGAGATTCGTTTTAAAATAATAAAACCGAGCGATGAAACGAATCCGATCAAATATATAGAAGGCGTTATACAAGAACTGTGACTTGATAACGTCAACTATAGTTTTACGCGACGATAGCGGTGATTCCGACTTAATAGGTCTAACTTTTAACGCGTCTAATTTTTCAAAACCTGCCGGTTTATCTTTCCGAACTATAAGTAATTTCAACGCAACGGACATGTTAAATGTTATAACGTCTGTTGCGCAAAGCGCGTCGGGTATTGAATTAAATGATGATTTTGTTATTGAAGTGCATCACGTTCGTATTCCCCGCTGTCGGGGTAATAACAAAATGAACGAAGCTGCTTTCCGTAGCAAATCAGTCGTGTCGATTGATTTGAGCCCAAGGGCTCTTGCTATAGCCGAATACTTTTAAAAAAAAATTTTGTTTCCCCATATATATGGCGTAAATCGTGGAAAAGCATATGTCGCCCCAATAGTAATTTAAAATTAGAAAACGCGAAACGAATTATATCAGAGGCTAACGGTCGAATCCCTGAAAATGGTTGTTCAACACTTCAATTTCAGGAATTTCAATGATATTACGCGGGTAAAAATGTTGCCATTGCCATATATACGACAGTAATGGTTGCGAAGGCGATGGTATCGGCAACTGCGAAGACTTAATATTTGACGGTCGGCGAGAATTACTCTCGTTTCGTGCTGATACTATAAATATACTCTATCACGCAAGAGCGAACCATTTCTCGACGATCACAAATCTAATGGGCGTGGTTGGGAAAAAATGCAGATATTGTCGATGTTGTAATAAACGCTATACAAGACCCGACTCGCACTCGTGTATACCTGCAACATGTGTTTTTCGGAACCCGCATGCGAGAAGATTAGGAATAATTTTGTTTACTGCACCGCTTGCAACAGACATTTTTACAACTACGATTGCTTCATTAAGCATCGTACCCCTGGTTCATATTCTAAATTGGGTAAAGGTATGCGAAGTATTTGCGGTACTAGAAAAATTTGTAAAAGCTGCAACAAATGTAGTTGTTAATTACGGGTCTCACATGTGCGGGTTAACGAAATGCAGACGTTGCAAAAGTCAACACGATATCAACTCGCATTGTTTTATGCAAAAAATTGCTACAAAAAATTCGAATCTTTCCTTGAGACCCCAACCAACATTATCATGATCGTTACCGCCGTCGTTTTCGCCATTGCTGTCTTTGTCGTATTCCTCACCTTTAAATACTAATGGGCGTGGTATCAATAATGGTGGTAGTATTAGTAGTAGCAACTCGCCAAATATTATTGCAAGGCGCCCCCGTACACGTTGTATTTTTTATGATTTTTAAACCCGGCAAGACGTGGCGTATCGCGCAAGTCCAGAGATCAACCTCCACATCTTCAACCTTTGCGTCGCACATCAAGTATGTGAGTCATGCATCGATTTATTAGATATAATTAGAATTTGTGAGTTTTGCGGACCACATGAATTTATTTTCAAACACGACCCAGTTAAAGAATTCATAGACTTTGATGTACGCGCGAAATCGAGTTTGGCCTTCGAAAGCATTTGGCCTTCCATAGCACACCAAGAAAGGTTATTTCCCTCACTTATTTAATACTCTCGAAAATACAGATTATGTCGGAGCATTTCCTGAAGCGCATTTTTACGCCCCCGATCAAATGTCGCCTGACGAGAGAAGAAAATTTTTCAGCTGGTATAACGACTGTATCGCTAGAAATGAGGTATTTGATATAAAACGCGATATGGAAGTATATTGCAAAATGGATGTCGATATTTTACGAAGAGCATGCGTTGCTTTTCGTAAAATATTTCTCAAAAAAGGTAATGTTTGCCCCTTTAGTGAGGCAGTAACCCAGAGACTATTACCACTGGGAAACAATTACAGACGCTGTAATTGCCAATCGAAGGTGGCTATAGAGTGGCTTCTTTGGTGTGAAAAGGTGCATGGTTGTGAAATTGTGCACACAGGTCGTTCTCGAGAATATCGACTACCCGAAGGTCCACTAGTAGATGGTTTCTTACCACCAGATGAAAACGATGTGACTAATAACGTCAAAGGCTACGTGTTTCAATTTCATGGGTGTTTCTTCCACGGTTGTCGATATTGTTTTTCGGAATTTAGAGATAAACCTATTTTTTCAAACGGTGAAAATTTCAATAAAGCTTATGCAAATACAATATCTACATCACGTTTAATACGCTCATTCGGATACAATCTTATCGAAAAATGGAAATGTACGTTTAATCGTAAGAAAAAAAACAAATAGAGAACTTTCTGATTACGTGGAAAATCATCCAATGGCGTCATACCTTGTTCTCGATCCGCGCGCTGCATTTTTTGGCGGATGAACGGGAAATACCGCAACATATTACACTGTCAAAAATAATGAAAAAATTAAGTACGTAGATGTATGTTCGCTATATCTGTTACGTGCAGGTACGAAAAATAAATGGACTCGAGAGACTGATATATATATATATTATTATGACACTAATTCACTACTGCTCCACTTGCCGTCGTGGATGAGTATATATAAACAAGGGAATTAATGACGTCAGTGGAGGACTTTTTCCGATTGCGAAAGGAAAACAAAGGACAAGCGCGACGGAGGAAGGGGGGAAAAGGCCGGGCCCCCCGCTAAATGTTAAAGGACAAAACAAGGAAAGAAAAACGAGTAATGTATAGATTCAATCAAGAACGGAAAATAAGCCCATTTCTTTTTTTTTTTTTTTGAAACTTATTTTTTTTTCATATAAAATTTAAATTTGCTGAAAATGTTCTTAAAAATGATTGAAACTTGTATCGGTAAAGAAATGCATTGTCATCCAATTTTGGGCTATCCTAAAAGTTTCAAGTCTCCAGCTCGTCGGTAAGTTAGTTTAAAATCGATTGCAAGATTTGCACCGGACAAACAGACAGACAGACAAGAATACGAGTCGATAACAACATGGGAATACCGCCAAATCGAGGTGGAAACAAAAATTATTGCGTCGAAACAAAGCTTGGGGGCAGAACCAAACTTAGGCGTGGTTTTCTACTATGTTTGAGCGAAATTTTCCCAAAGTTACAAAAGAATTCATATATGTACAAATTCGTGCAAATATGTCCAATTTCGCGATTTTCGAAAATTTACCTAACTTCAAAGGGTTTTAACTTCGGTTCTACTGGGTAAAATTGAATGAATAAAAAAGGAAATTAAACGTTTTTTCTAGACAAACGAAATGAGCCTAGTATGGCCTTCAAATATACAAAACTCATCAAGTAGTAAATGATCAAAAATAACATAAAAACCGACCAAATTCGCATTCACATTTTGTTTTGTGTAAACCACCTATTGCATTGTAATAAATCAACATATTTTTTTTCCAAAAGTAGAAAGCCTTAATAAATTTTTTAAAAAACAGGCGTTTTTTGCCCTTTTTTGAAAATTCACCACAGTGTATCTCGGGCTGTAGGACACATAAAGGGCTAAAAATTGGCGGAGGGCCTTCTTTCAGTATGTAATTTAACATAAAAAATCGGCGGAAAAATCAACCGTTCTTTTCATTATATTTTTTTGCACGTCTATATAAATATTTTTTTTGTTTTTGTTTACATATTATATATTGTTATATTAATTGCCTTCTGTGAATAATTCTTTAATATTAATTGCTTTCTTTTGATTCATTATAATGCATGCTAACAAATCATATTCACATACCACTCTATTCCTAGTAACTGTCAAATCGAAATTGTATCAACTTTATCGTTATTGAATATAATTTTTATCTTTCCTTTTTTTCTATTATCTTTTTTCGTTGGTAATTTCATTATTAGTTGACATTATAAATATTTCGACAAGGCCTAAACGTTTGTGAATCCGAGATTACGACGAAAGGTGTTTGAAATGTTTATGAAATTTCCCAACTATGGCATTTTAACATCTAATGCAATTGGTAGGTTTAAGCCGTTAATTATTTTATTTTAATTTTTAAATGCACCTACGTTAAATCTGTATTATAAAAAAATCATTTGTATACAAATAAAATTTACCTTTTTCGTAATAAAAAACTATAAAAAAAATAAGCTCAGTTTTGTACAATTTCTTATTCACACAATGACGAAACGTGTATCTACAATAGACATTAGTTATTTATTTTGTCACTAGAGGTACACAGAGTCCATTATTAGTTAAATCCTTAATTTTACATATAAGCTGTTCAGTAAATCGAAGATTATGTTGCTGGCAAAATTACAAGATCCGGCTCATGCAACTTTCCTTTCCCAAATTCGGTGGCTCTCATCAGAGCCCCATTGTTTACATTAATAGTTTGTTTTTATTTTTATTTAGTCCATCGACCGTACATACTAACAATTAGATTATTATATAGAATTAAGTTTCGAACGGTCAATAAATCAATTTATAATACATTTCTTATTCACACCTTAAAAATATCATAATAATTTTGATTTTTCTTTCTTCTTTCTATTTTAATCGGTATAAAATTCATTAGATAATAAACCTTGCGCCAGACTTAAGCTGAAAGGCAGGTAAAAATATTACCATACCCTAGAGGGAGGTAGTGCGTAGATTCATTTAATTTCTTTTTATTCCACCTCAAATAACGTATTATTACGACTCAGCACAAATGGAACTTAAAACAATTTAGGAAAAGACCAAAGAATCTTAACATACGAAGGAAACGTACAATAAGTGCATGCCCGCAATAAAATATGTATACGGATTACAGTGTGCTCATGAACGAAATGAAAGGTCAAGCTACCTTTTACACAATATAAATATAATTCCTTTTCCCCAACAAAAAGACCTTTTTAGTATACAACTATGCGCATGAAGCCACAGAAAAGAACATAGCAAATATTCCTAAAGCATGCACATAACATTACTAACATACACACAACCACAAACACAGTAATAATCGTGAGCGTCGGACATAATACGAATATAATCAACGAAAGTTACCGATAAAAGAGGGGAACATATATATCTTCCTTTTTACTAACAATTGAGCAATCATGAAAGTAACAGGATAGACATTACTTCTAAAAGTGATTACCCACTCAACATTTTTATACGCTCACTTCTGAGTAGAGGAAAAGACATATGGGCTGTGACCCCCCAAAAAAATAAAAATCAAAAGCGAACCACAAAATGCACAAACCGTCTCCGCCGTTCGTAACCGCCCACAACCGAACCGCCAACCAGCTAAAACGTCAACCAACCGAATCCTTGGGGTTACAAAACCTGACGACACGCAAGATATTAATAACGACGCGAGGCATGCCGAAGCATACCGCCAAGGCACGTAAACCAAAACATAAGGAAAAATAATAATTTAGCAGTTCTGTGCACCTTGACAGGTGTCAGTACCCCAAATTCCCCACTGGTAAAAATGAAGCGTACGGCAAAGCGTCTCGGGAGCGTCCCACAGGCGTTTTCAACAGATTGTACACCTTACGGAGCTTATCCGGATGCTCAGCGCAATCTTCAGTGACGCTTTACTATGCAAGAGTACAAAGCGTGAAATTAGACAAATTTTACGTTTGCGAAACGCCCGATCAGATGTTCCTCAAGTGTGCTTTTGGGTACGCGTATATTTAGAATAAATTAAAACTAAAGAAAAAAAAGACCTGTCCCAGCCGAGAATCGAACCCCGGTCCTCCGCACAGAAAGATCCAGCCGCAGCCATTCGGCCACACTTGCTGTTGAATAAATAAATAAAAATAACGAACTGTTGAAAAAGAAAGTTGGACTTTGTTTCTGCGTATGTATAAAATAAAGTTTTCGGATAACATCAAATATGTTAAATATGAAAATTCATATCGAAGTTTCATTGAGATCTTTGCAAATATTTTATAAATAAGCGTTATTTCATACTAATGCGAAAATGGCCTACTATCTTTATTTCGATTTTTTTGAAAGTTCTAGTAAATAAGTCAGCATAAGTTTGCTGTGAATGTCGGGATTTAACATATTTCAGCCTGCCCGAATGCGTTATCTTATACACATGTAGAACAAATTCCTATTTTCTGTTACAATTATTTGTTACTTTTCCATTATTTCACAACAGCGAGTGTAGCCAGCGGGTGGTTACAGTTCTAACTTGTTATACGGAGGACCGGGGTTCGATTCTGGGTCAGTTTTTTATTTTTTAATTTATTCCAAATGTACGCTTAGAATACGCTTTAGTCTCTAATTTCACGCTCCGTGGATGTTTTCATATCAGCTTCGAACGCCTCTTTCGTCTCTGGGACATTTTATTTGACGCTTTGCGGACACTATCGGAACACTCCCAGTTTTAACTGGGCTACTCGATCCTATCATGCCGGAACCACCGCGAAAGGGACGTAACGAGTCCACTCAATCCGGTGCCGACTAGTCGAACCTACTATCTCTTTTAGTCACTTAATTCGATCTTCCCTTTTATGGGAACTTCGATGGAACCCTTCTATGGTCATCTTGAATGATTTTTCGAGCACGCGCTGCTTGGACATGCATCCACGGAAACCGCGCTTACCGACACATGAACACTTAGCCGTGGGTGATCCTTTGTCTAACAAATCCAACGCCACATACCTATTTGTATTATTTAATCCCCTGTTCAATTTAGGGTATTAAACTCTTTGAATAATGATTCAAGGATGACCGACCGATAAAAATTTTACTTCTTAGACTAGTAGTAAAATCCCTCTGACCAAGTCAAAGGCGGTAGCGATAATATTTTTTTATAATTATTTTAATCTCTTTGGAGAATTGACAAAGAAAAGGATAGTTAAATTTATGTTGAATTAAGTAACATTATTCCCTCTGAGCGAATCAAACGCGGTAGCAATGTTACTTTTGATTACATTATTTATTAATCTCCTTGAGGAAGTTTCAAGGACGAAAACCATTAAATTTTTATTTGAACTATTAACAAGATTAGTTTCCTTGAATAATTCACGGGCGGTAGCAATTTTAAGTATTCATTGATTAAGGCGTATTTTGTTCGACAAAGAACGGCTACCACGGGACAAGTCCGAAAACGTGAATCTTTTATTAAATTTTATTTATTCATTTAATGACGATACTCGTGGCGTATTTTATTTGACAAAGAACGGCTACCACGGGACAAGTCCGAAAACGTGAATATATTATTAAAATATAATATTGAAAATTGTACTCACGAAAAGACCAGATGCGAAAGAATTTGCGAAAGAAAACAAGATTTATGGTAGATAGCTAGTGGAGGGGATATATTCTGCCTCTGCCCCCTTCCTCCCTTCGATGATAGTGTGATAGGAGAATTGCGCAAGTGGGTGGTAAGAAGGTCATGAGTGAAAGGAGGTTATTACAAACAATTTCATATATTTTTATTCTAAATTTCGTAAGCTTCGAAGGTTGTAAAACATAGGTAATTTAATGTATACATTGCGTTACATTGTCTAATAAAAATAAAAGGTAAAGATCAACCACTACTTATAATTTTAATAAATATTGTTATTAAAAAATGTCCTGTTTTTACATTATCATTGAAAACGATGTCTTTCTAATGCGTGATCTTACAAAATTCCATATCTTTCCATGTTTTATATCCCCCTGTTGGAAAATCGCGCTTTCAATATGGGTTAGTGACATACCGTTACCGACGCGTTTCAGATGTTACGTATCTTTTTTGAAGAATTGAAAGTGTAGATGACATTTTCCTCCAACATTCGTCATAGTTAGTCAAAATACCAGTTGAAGGTGCCTAGTCCAATTCTGTACATCGATGACCTACTTGTTAAATCTCTCACAAATTTTTAATACCTGTTACTCGTTAGTGATGCAAGCAGCTTTGACCTCTCCCATGTCAAGTTGTAAGTTCGAATTCACTTTTCAGAATTTTATCTCGTCGGGGAAACCTATCCATCAATATGACAGTCCCCCAACCTGTTTGTAAACCCTTCCCTTGACAAGCCGTTAGCACAGCTCAATGGTCTCCAATAGTCACAAAACCGTCGAGTTCCTTCATCCAAAACTGGTAAGACCATTTTGAAATTAATCTAGAAAGGTCGCTAAGCAAGTCTCACCTCGTTCAAAATACCTGGCGCCGACCCGCTGATATTGTTATAAAAAATGTCCGGCTTTTTGATTATTATTGCAATCGGCCGAATGTTGAATGCCGCATTCATTACAGGTCAGCTATTGCTACATCATAATCGCTTCTCGGTGTCTATGTGGAAATGCATCGAAAGTTAGGAACTGTATTGTAACAGTGAACGTGAAATTTCTAATAATTACCTTTTCCTCCTGCGTTCTGCTACCATCACTATTGTTCTCGCAGACTCTTTTTTAGATCCATTTACTTTAGCATTATACCATTCACGCCGATTACCCGCCGATCATTTTCAACATATATATCTCCACGTATACAGGTTCAGACGCGTTTAAAAAACATTCACTAAGTGATACATTTTCTCTGTCCCAAATTTATGCAACCTCCGCCATAATAGAAAGGAGACTACTTTAGTTCCGTAGTTTATCTAGTGACCTGGCGGGCTACCCAGTTAGAAGACATTGCAGAATCTATGTATCGCAGAATTAAATATGCGGATATTTCTGAAATGGATCGTTTCATATCTCAGGCTGTAGCGTACTAGAATACGAAGTCGTAGGACGTGAGTTCGATCCCCGACTGGGCCATTTTTTTAATTTATGTTCTGGCAGCAGTTCGCCTTGTGTAATACGAACCACGCTGTCTGCTTGACATTTTCGGAGTGTTATCTTAAGGTGGGAATCGAGCCATGGCCGATGCGGTTCTTGATGTGGGTTTCTGCAGTTTTTGCCATCTAAGACGACCTGCAGCTATCGCGATTGTACTTACCTGTATGCGGACAATCTCCTTGAGAGCATACGGGACACCTCAATCGAAGTGGAGGGTAGAAGGTAAATAAATAAATAAATAAATAAATAAATAAATAAATAAATAAATAAATAAATAAATAAATAAATAAATAAATAAATAAATAAATAAATAAATAAATAAATAAATAAATTAATTAATTAATTAATTAATAAATAAATAAATAAATAAATAAATAGATAGATAGATAGATAGGTAGATAGACAGACAGACAGACAGACAGACAGACAGACAGACAGACAGACAGACAGACAAATAAACAAATAAATAAATGTTTACATTACATTTTGACATGTGTTATTTACTGATATTGCCATTATTATACATCACTCTGAAAATTAACACTTAGCACAGTCTTTAATCATCGGCGGTTATCTATATACGGTATCATCACTCGTTTCAAAATGTTTATCGACGACATTCAGGTAAATCTGGATGCATTTGCATTGTGAGTGGTAAGCATGACCATGCTTCTTCACTTTCATGTTCTGTAAACATTGGGATGAAATCTATACGTAGACATTCGATATCTTTTGTTTCCATTAATTCAAGACGATTCACGTCATAGTAAATTCTCATTGACCATTGAAGAGATGAATGCTGCAATATGGGAACTTGTACAGTCCCATAAAGTTCCACTTGTTGACGTTTCTCCCGGTATCACGTGTCAAGGATCCGCCACTCCTCTTGTACCGCACTAATTGGAATAACATCATCCGTCTCATACATACGCGACAATGCGTCGGGTACATGGTGTAGCGCACCTTTTTGATGCACCACTGAGTACTGGAAACCCTGCAGTTCTAAGGATCATCGAGCTAGCCTGCCATTGGGACTTCTTAGATCATAGAACCATTCCAGACTTTTATGGTCTGTAATCACCGTAAAGTGATATCCCTCGATATATTCACGGAACTTACGTATAGCCCAGAGAACGGCAAACATTTGCGTTCTGAAACGGAATAATTTCGCTCGGCAGGGGTTAGTGTTCGACTTGCAAACGCTAGAACACGTTTATCATCATCGAATGGTTGACACAAAACAACACCGAGACCTGTATCACTGGCGTCTGTTTCCAAAATATACTTCTTCGAGAAGTCAAGCGTGTGTAGAATAAGCGCAGTACTCAATAAATGTTTGAGTTTTTCAAATGATTCTTGTTGTTCTTGCACCCATATACAGGGTGTATCTAAAAGACCAGAATCGACCTACATCCGGATCTAGGTTTTTTTTTCGGAATCGAATGGCGCTGGAAATAATTTTCTGGAATGTAGGGATTTTTTTTAATTCAACGTTAAAAACGTATTTATTTCGGGGGGATTGCCTCAGCGAAACAATTCAGACAAAGTACGATCGGCCTTTGTGATCTGTTTTAATTCGTTCGCGGGATTCGTTGACCATTGAAAATCAAATTCAAAATTCCCTGGAAGGAAAGTTCGTATTCAAACTGATAACTGATGGCAGGCGATTTCTAACCAATATTACCAAGCCCATTCGTAGAAAGGAACGGCTTCTAGTATGGCGTAATGAAGCAAATAAAGAACGATGATTGCTATTATTAATATGACTTCATTAATTTATGTACTAACCTTACTCTTCTCGTCGCACAGGATACTGATGCGCTATTAAGTGATAAATTGCCGCGCATAAAAAATGAAAGATTGTCGGTTTTAAAAACATGCAAAATAGTATAAAACGAAAATTTTTTTTTATGCGCTTGGGTTTAAATTATTAAGAATTAAATAAATTAACCATTTTTTGCCTGTTTCGCATGCTTTGTATTATTGCGAATTTGGAAAATTATTCCCCATTTTGACATAAATTTATGGTAAATATTTGAGCAAAAATGTGTGGAATTTTCGAAAAATGTTAAAGTTTTAAACGAAAAACATCGCCTACACGGATATAAAAGTTGGTATAACCAACTAAATGGTTGATCCAACCAACAGTTGGTTATTCCAACTAACTTTTTTTTCCGTGTACGAGATTCAGCAAATGAAAATTAATTGTCTTTATCGGGTAAAAAAATGGAACGCGAAAAAAATGTTACATTTTCTGTATTTTAAAAAAAATTGAATTACTAATTTTGGTAAAGACAGAAATGGTCAAAATCTTACTAGAAATACATTATCATGCGAGATTTATGCCTACTATTTTTTTTTAATTTTCAATTCATTCATAATTTTGAACATCTGATTTGAGTGTTCACAAAATTATTACTGAATACATATCCTTTTACTTTGTTTAAAGAGAAACATTCAATGTACTATGACATTTTAGTTTGAAGAAGAATGCTCCAATGTACATGTTTTTGTTATTGCGCAAACATTGACAATTAATATTTTCATTTCAGTTTAAGAATATGCTGGAACTGAAATAACAGAAAATTGGCAATTAATATTTTCAATATTTCATTATCTCTACGAAATATACTTATTAATGTAGGTGAACTCGGAAATCAAGGTTTTCAGAATTGTAAGAGGAATGTCGCGTAATTTGAAATGTTGCACTAAAATAATAATATTGGAAAACGTAAAAAAGTCAAAAATTGCTTTAAAATGTGGACAACTCTGATATTTTTCGATATCACGCCCCTAGAGTCTCAGTATTTGAATTTTTAAGTTTGCATTTCTCCTAGCAGAAGAGGGTATAATCTCGCGTGTTCGTAACCGCTCCAAGTATTCATTAGATTTTTCACATAAAAGATTATAAATCTTATCTGCTAGGAGAAATCTAAACTTAAAAATTCACGTATTGAGCCTCTAGGGACATGAAATCGGAAAATATCACACTAGATCATTTATTCAAAAAAAATCTAACGATTATTTGAAGCCTTTTTGTCTTTTGAACACGCGAGATTATACCCCCTTTTGCTGGAAGAAATGCATAATTCAAAATCCACATACTAAGACTCTAAGTATAAGGGCGTGAAATCTAAGAATACCCATTTGTGGATAAAAATATTTTAGATAAAAACATTACGGAGTGTGTCATCTAGACCCCATTATTGGCGACTGCAGGACCAACGTCGTGTGTGCTGTTGTACAGATAAGTTCGTGAATATTCATTTTAAATTCGTAGTCATTTCGTTACTTTCAATTTTTTTAATTTCAATTAATAATTCATTTTAAATTACGATTATTTTTACTTGAATTCATAATTCATTTATAATTAAGACTGTTTTTTACTAGAATTCATAATTAATAATTATTCGCTTCGGTTTAAATTAATATGCAATCTTTACCGTGGTGAAGGAACAATTTTGCAATTGCGTAAAATTCGTATTCACTTTAATATTGACTCGGCAATGTGTTTTCTTTTGTAATCTTGTAAGTAAACCACGAAAATGTTCTTAATGTATATACAGCGCTAAACGGACGGAAATAATAGACGCGTTCCACAAAATTTATAGCTAAATAAAGACCGATTGAATGGTTCAATAACAAATTTACAAATTTTGAAGTTTTCGTTTGCATAGATTTCGAAATCAATTGTTGCTCGGAGACTTGCGATTTTTAAAAATAAGAAAACATTCTTCATAATTGAAGTTCATTCATCTTTCAACCCTTTAAAACCTCGATTTTCGAGTTCAACTTCGCTGCTAAGTATATTTCATACAAATGTATCATATATTGAAAATATTAATTGTCAATGTTGGCGCAATTACAAAAGGATATATAGCATTGTGCTTCAAACTAAAATGTTCACATTGTTTTGAAGTTCATATTATTGAGATCTAATCCATTTCAGATCAAGCAGGACGGAGAGGAGAAAATTTTAGATATAGCTGGCGATTGAATAGGACATTCTTCAAATAAAATAAGAGGATACGTGTTATTCCGAATTTCAGAAAGATAATTTTTAACAATACAAGTATTAATACATGATAAATGCTCGACCGTTCGAAATATAAATGTAAATAAATATAGTCTTGGTGAGTTTTCACCCTACAAAACTAATATTGCGAACATTAAACCCGGAAAGGATAAATTACCACCAGGCAAACAAAGAGGAGTAATATATAAAATTCCCTGTCGACATTGCGAAAATTCGTACATCGGTCAGACAGGTAGACTTTTAGAGGTTCGTTTAAAAGAACACAAAAAGAATATTTTCGCCTCTAAGGAAGAAAATTTTACAGGCCTAACAGACCATAGGATAAAAACGGGACACGATTTCAATTACGAAAATACCAAAATCCTGTCCAAGGAAAAAAATTGGAAAAAAAGGTCTCATGTTGAAAACTTTTTTATTAAAAAGGAGAAAAACACCGTCAACATAAGACTGGAAAAGTCCAACCTACCGGAAGTCTATAATGTTTTCACTAAGAATTAAAATTTTCCAGTTACACAATTTAAAATTATCTAACGCCGCACTCAAATCAAATACTTCCGTTTTTCTCGGTACCACAAACACACATTAACCAACAATACATATATGTTTTCCGGCATTTTAATATAAATAGAAGCAAGTCAGACCAAATTTTCACATTCGATTACTGAAGAGGACCCACATCAGGGTCGAAACGTTTAATCTTGCCCTCCAATTTTACATTAATTCCTTAATTATTTTTGAATTTTTAACTGGCCTCTGCCCTCCATTTTTGACCTTCATATTATCTTAAATTTATTACCCTCCAATTTTTACCTTCACTTATATATTTATAAATTAATTTTCCTGTCGAAAATATTTATTTTTCATTTTATTTTTAAAGACCGAAACTCACCAAGACTATATTTATTTACATTTAATACAAGTATTTTTAACGATAAAAATAAAAGAACGTTAAAAGATGTTTGTTTCTCGTGCCATTTTCTTTACCTAATGTAGACTATTAATTTTTGTTTGTTAAATCTTAGTGTCAATTTTGTACCCTTTAAAAATCGTTTGAAATTTAAAAAATTCTTCATTATTAACAAAATTGCGGTAGATTTTATAAAAATAAATGAATTAAATTTTCTTGAAAATTCCACACTTTTATGCTTAAATGTTTACCATAAATTTTTGTCAATATCGATAAGAATTAACGTAAGTTTCAAGTGTGCTGAATGAAATTTGTATCAAGGGTATGTTTTCAACTATAATATAATTTTGTGCTACTTTCCCTTCTTAAATAATGCACTTTCCGTTGAGGGTGGGTTTTTTTTCCAATAAGGGTTCGAGCACAAAATTCAGTGTTAGTCTTATTGGTTTATAAATGACTTTAGAGTACGTTTTCAACCACCAAATAATTTTGTGCTACTTACCCTTCGTAAATGCTGATTATTTTCCCTTAAGGGTGGATTTTTCCAATGAGGGTTAGTGCAGAAAATTTGGTATTAGTCCTCTTGGTTTGTAAATGACTTAAGGAGAAGTCTTCAGCTATAGAATAATTTTGTGCTATTTTCCGTTCTTAAATAATGTATTTTTTCCGTTTAGGGTGGGTTTTTTCGAATAAGGGTTGAAATACAAAATTCGGGAATTATCTTATTGGTTAATAAATGACTCAGAGGTACTTTTTGACTGTAAAATAATTTTGTGCTACTTTCTCTTCTTAAATAATGTATTTTTTCCCTTAAGTGTGGGTTTTTATCAATGGGGGTTGAAGCACAAAATTCGGTAATAGTCTTATCGTTTAGTAAACCACTCAAAGGTACGTTTTCATGTGTAAAATAATTTTGTGCTGCTTTCCCTTCTTAAATAATGCATTTTTTTTCTTAGGGGTGGGCTTTTCAAATGAGGGTTGGATCGGGAAATTGGATATTTGTTGCATCCGTTACCATAAAGATCGGAATGTCTCTTTGATATAAAAAATATTATGTATCTTCTTTGTTGGCATATTTACTTAATTTTTTAAGCATTTTTGTGGGTTTGATTCTTTGCTAAGGGTCGTTTTTGCGATAAGGGCTGGTATTTGGATTTAGCGCTTTGCATAGTTCAAAAGCACATAAAAATCACATAATTATGCACCTTTTCCGGATTGTACCTGATTAGTCCTTCATCGATTTTGTGAGTATGCTCTGCTAGCTTGTGCCATGCCAGCAGTACATTATAAAATATCTATTCTTACAAAAACGCTAGGAGCACAAAATTTTGAATTAGAGCACATAATGGGCACATTAAAAGCACATAATTATGGTAGTATTTTTTTCGTTTTGGGCGACCTTGCTCTGCCAGCTTGATGGAAGTCTATAAATTTCAAGGCGATCAGTCAACTCGTTTTTAGATACCGTGATAGTCAACTCAGATTTTTTATTTTACATATAGTGCTTTCTTACAAACGTCATAATACTGCTTAGCAAGAAAAGCAAACACACTGTATCATTTACCATTTAATCAACCAGATTCTTAAGGTTCAAGCACAGTTCCTATTGTTTATTGGTTAGATTTCCGTAGTTGCAAGTATAGTACTTCTTGAAATCAATTAGTCAGGTGTACTTAATTTTTCAGGCATACTATTTTTCTTACTTTCGGCGTATACATTAACTTACCGCTATAATACCTTGATTATGAATTTAAAATGAATATTCGAGAAATTATATATGTATAACAGCACCCACGACTTTGGTCCTGCAGTCGCCAATCTTGGGGACTAGATGACACACTCCGTAATGTTTCATGATTTCATCTGAAGTATTTGTATGTTTTTATCCAGAGATGGGCATAATTTGACGAGTAATACAGAAATTAAAAAATCGTTAATGGGCCTTAAATATTAGAAACAAATTGTAACTACAAATTTCATTCAGCACGCTTGAAACTTACGTTATTTCTTATCGATATTGACAAAAATTTATGGTAAACATTTAAGCATAAAAGTATGGAATTTTCAAGAAAATTTAATTCATTTATTTTTATAAAATCTACCGAAATTTTGATAATAATGTTACGACCCAGTGAATATCTCGAACGAGATATAAACCGAACAGTAACACGGGCGTGTAATTCAGCAGAATTGCTGGGTCCTTTTAGGTGAGTGAGGGCTACTGATAGCACAGGAAAAGTCAGTAATAAGGAAAAAAAACTTGGAAACAGTTTATTTGTTTAAATCAGTTTATTTTCTCGAATAATTGTTCCGGTGAAGGTAGGGGAGTTGTTGGAAGAGGGGGGAAAGGGATGAATAGGTCGGGAAATAATTCCTGGGGAGACGGTAGTGGAATGGTCGGCCGAGGGGGAAAAGAGAAGGGAAGAGAAGTTTTCCTGGGGGATAGTTGGTTGGCAGTCTGTGTTTCTATCTCCTCTCGGGCGAGGTGGAGAGCCTTTGCCAATTTTTGGCGTTGGACCCTTTGTCCTCCTCGGCGGCGTTTTACTATAAAGAAATTATGACTATTTATTTGATGTATGAAAATGGAAAGAATTATGGAAGTGGGAGTAAAAACGCGAAGTCTAAGAAAAAAAAAAAAATAAAAGGGAGAAAAAATGTTTTTTCGGTTAAATACGATTCGTAGTCGCGTGAGAGGGGCGACTTCGTCTCTGTGGCCTTTTATGCAGTAGGGAAGAGGGTTGTGGTTTCGCAGGCCTACCCGCTATGCCACGAAAGGAAAGGAGGATGCGATTTCGCAGGCCGACCCGCTATGTCGCAAGGAAAGAAGAAGAGAATTGGAGCGATTTCGCAGGCCGACCCGCTATGTCGTAAGGAAAGGAGTTGGCGTGATTTCGCAGGCCGACCCGCTATGTCACGAGGAAAGGAGTTGGGAATTGGAGCGATTTCGCAGGCCGACCCGCTATGTCGCAAGGAAAGGAGTTGGCGTGATTTCGCAGGCCGACCCGCTATGTCACGAAGGAAAAGTAGGAAGGAAGGGAGGTGGTTAGGAAAAAAAATTACGTAAGGGAAACTTATACTCACTTTGGTGAAGCTCTCTTTGCACCTGATGCGATAGGGTTGGGCAGGTGGTGCGGTCTCCCCTTTTTGGGTCCGGTCGTGAAGTTTCTTTTCCTTCGTTGGAGTCAGACTTCCCCTTTGGTCGAATAACTCGCGACTTAAAAAAAATTTAACTGCGACGAGTTGTGCTTCTTGTTTTTGTATGACGCGAGAACTAAAAAATTGGACTGACTGGTCTCGGTGTGCCTCCTCTGTATTTATTTTGGTTCATGCTTTTCTTATCCCCGCTTGGAGTATTCCCCCTCTATTTTTAAGGTGGTGGATTTGTATTTTGGACAGGTTTTTGGGAAATGGGCCAAGGAGGAAAAATACATTAAAAAATTATTGATGTAGAGAACCCGTTAGAATGTACCCGATTTCTCTTTTTATGTTTTTTTAGAAAAGATAAAAACAGGTAGCTTGAGAGTTAAGTCCTCAATTACCGTAAATATCGGAAAAGACGGAAAAATTATTGTTCTAATGTATAAAAAAAATAAAAATGCTACGGAAGGTCATTGTAAAATTGATTGTGCCTGTACGGTGATTTTTTTAGGAAAGTTAAGCGATGTGAGCCGTCTTCTGATTTATGGCTAATAAAGGTTTAGAGAAAATGTTATTTGAACCGGGTAAATTCCAATACGCTTCGTTTATGACGTTACATTTGTAAGAAACAGACTCGTTTATCCGGTGCCGACATACAATATTTTTTGATTTTTAAATGTACACCGAAAATTAGTTAGTTCCGCTAGTTACGAGGACGTAACACCCCCCACCTTGGTCGAACGTTGGCCCTCCAATGTTCTTTGCACAAGCTAAGGAATCGTGTTACAATTTGTATTGACGCTGATACATAATTTTGTAATTTTCATGTAATTTCAAATCGCTTATCAATGAAATCTTGTTCTAATTTAGTTTTCTTGGTATTGATATTAAATGTGTTCGCGAACATAAAAGCACGGTGTTTTGAAGTTTCCGCTTATTGGTAATTGTGTTACATTATTTTGAAGATTGTACAATATTTTACATGATGGTTCTTGAAGTTCATATACATGAATTGTTACTATATCTACGCTTGTTATGATATATATATGTGTTATCGCTGTTTATATGGTATGGCTTTTCTTAACGATTGACATGTGGAGTGAATGACAAAAAAAACAACAGAAAAAAAAAAAAAACATTTCTGAGGGTAAACAATTTTCGCAGTATTTTAACAGTGTGAGGTTGAATATTTCTAACATCGCCGCAGCTGGCAGATTTCTTATCTTTTCTGTCATACATACATATATAGTGGACTATTATATTGGTTAAATCGTTGGCTTAATCTTAGTCTCAGAAGGAGTCCGGAAGCATAGACAAAAATTAATTTTGAAATTGTGCATGTTAAAGTTTAGGAAGATTAAACAAAAAGAAATGTGTTTTTTTTTTTTAAATCAAAAGAAAAATAAAATTTGCTTATAATGATTATAATTTGTTAAAAACTTAAGATAAACGATCTCAAAACAAGACAAACTTGATATTTGTCAATTTTCCAAGTGCATGACATCTTGCTCTCCACCATATTGTGGCAAGGCTAACTTAACGGCGAGTGTTTTATTGTCACTTTTGCACTGTCTAGTATGTGATATACGCACTCCACTCTGTTGTGGCAAGGCTAACTTAACGGCGAAATATCGTTTTACTTAAAAAAAAGATTCTTTGGAAATTAACAATCTCGTATTTTCCTCGCTTGAAGTTATTATTCTTTTCGTTTTTTTTTTGTTTATCTTTTGTTATTTTTGAAAATTATTTCATTTTTCTTTTTGTTATTTATATATATATTTCCAATTCCTTGTGATAATAAAAAAAAATGTGTAGTTAATTCGTTAACTTTTGTTGCATGCGCATGCGAAGCAGAGGTTATGAAAATAATGCCGTTTGAGGTGATAATAATACTTTATTGTATTGTCAGAATTGTCATATTTTATTAGTCTGAGTATCCTTCGTCTTCGCTGTCGGGATCTGGTATTTCTACCTCAAATGGTTGTTGTCTAATTTTAAATGTTGTTACATAATAGCCATTTAATTTTGGCGGTTGTATTTCTCCTGATTTTATTCTATCATTGATCCTGTAAATATGGAGGTTTAAACATCTTATACATCGCGGTGCTTGTTGAGTTTGTAATAGTTGGTTTCCGCAATATCTACAGTTAATCTCTTCTCCCGGTGCGGTTTTAATATGTACCATTGTTAGTTTTTTAAAAGTTTTTTTCCGTTCTTGTTCAAAGTTATTGTAGCAATCTCTGCATGCCCATCGTTCGTCATTAGTTGTAAGCATTTCGGATCCCGAATGGCAAGTCTCTGTGTAGAGTTCATTGTGGGCCCATATGTCTTTCCCTTTTATTTCTAAATTACTGAGGAAGATGTTAATTGGATATTCCATTTGTTGTTGTTTGTTTTGTTTCTCTTTTTTTTTATATATATAGAAAAAGGAGAGTCCCACTGTGAAAGCTCTGTTGTGAAAGAAAAAAAATTATTTGTTGTTAGTATATTAGTTAAGAATGTTTGAGATATTAATATTAATTATTTGCTAGTATATTAGTATGTTAAGAAGCATATTTATTTGGTTATCGGGTTTTTGATAATTGGTTTGGGTATGTCATATATTTGAGTGATATTCTCTATTGTTGGATGGTCATTTTCTATGGTTGCGAAGTTGAATCGTACTTGTTGGAAATTGTTTTCAATATTTTCTTCCTCGGTTTGTTTCATGAGTTTATATCCGTTGTGTTTCATTTTTTGTAGTGGAGGTTTTTGTGTTGTAAGAGAATTGTGTCCTTTGTTGGTATTTATTATTTGAATTTCTTCGTCTTGCTTGAATTTGATGTATGTTCTGTCATCCGTATTGTTTTTGTAGTGTTTGCATATTTTTATTGTTATAATGATTAATAATATTGTAACTCCTATGCTGTAAATTCCGATGATTCCTGTCCCGATTAGTATTCTATGTTCGTAAATTATTTCTTCTACATTTGAGTTTGTGGTTGTTTGTTTAATATTATTCTTGTTTTGAATGTTAGTTTCATCTGTTATTTCATTATGGTCAATATTTTCTCTTATAGGTGATAACATGGTTGGAGTTTTTGGGGTTATTGATGGTGTCTTTGATTTGTTTGGTGTTGTCCATGTGAATTTTTTTTGTATCGACGGTGGTGGGTGCCAAACAGATGTTTTACAGGTGTCGTGTATGTACTCTCCTGCAAATAAGTCTACTGAGGTTTTTCGTCCGTTTGTGAGTCCTGACAAAATTACATTTTCGGGTGTTAAAATTTCAGCTTTAAAACTTCTTGTCGTTATATAGATTTTTTCTGTTTTGTTGTAAAAAATTGTTTGTTATTGCAATTGTCTCTCGTTGCTATTTTGTGTGTGTGCTCTATTGTTCCACCATTGGTTTCTATTCCTCCTATCTTGACAAAAAATCTGTGTGCTTCTTTTTCATTTATAATTCTCCAACATGTCTTGGCACTTAGTTCGTACGGTAATAATTCTAGTTCTGAGATTAATTTGTTGTTTTGACATTTTGTATGGTTTGCTATATGCCATTCTGAGCATTCATGGACTATTGTATTGTTATTTGCTCTAACTGTATGTACTATTGCAAGAATTGTTATTATTTTGGTTATCACATTACTACCCCTTTTGTTCTCTTTTGTTTGTCTTTATTTATTTACTTTCTCTTTTTTTTTATTCCTGTAAAGAATTTTGTGAAATCAAATATATGTCTTATGCGTTTTTTTGAAGTTTGTTATTTTTTTAGCGTAAAGGCTTCATTATTAGTTAGATTTGTTGTTGGTGAAAGTTCGGGAATTTGAACATGGTTTGTTTGGAGCTTGGGATAGAGCTTGAATGGTAATTCCGGTTTTGCTTCGATATTAGCGTTGATGATTTCATTTGTTTTTAAATTTTCCTGTGGCAATGGCGCGGAAGGCTGTGATTCATAGTCTAAGGATGTTTGTGGTTTTTGGTCAATTTGTATTTCTTCCAACTCAATTTGTTGATATCTAATATTGTTATGGTTTTGAGAATTATTGTTTGTGTTAGTGTTTTTACCGGCGAGGTGTAATAGTAAATGTGTTACTGAGTGCCATATTGCGCCTAATAGAAAAATAGACCATCCGTAGGCTGTATGTAGTGCGTAACCGTGGATTACCGTGTCTATTACAGCTTTCAAAAGTTTTAGGATGAGTAGTATACCCATAATTCCTGCTGTAGTTGTGCCGAAAATCATAAAATTTCTCCAAATTTTTTCGCCAGCTGTTTTTAACATTTTCCCAATTGTGTTTTCGTCTAGCATATTTGTTATAGATGTTCCTTGATAATTTGTTATCTGTCCTGTCATCCCTCTCGCTACTGTGTTTAATACGGCCGGTTTTTCTGCTGGGAACATTATGTGTTCTTTTAGTTTTCTAAGGTCGTCCTGGCTATAGATTCCGTTTGTTGCTAAGTTCTCAAGGTTTACATATGTCCATGTTTGTTTCGTAAGCGGTTTTAATTCGTCGGATTTCTTTGATTCTACTGGATTGGGGAGAAGCTTATACCAGACATTATTTACAGAGTACATTGGTGGCACCAAACTGTTGCAACTAATTTGTGTTCCTTTATTTATTAAAATTCTTGTTTTGGGAGTCATAAAGATGGATTGTTCCTGGTATTTGATTGGTAAATGTGAATAACATTCATCGGTTCTTCTTATGCTAACTTCTACTGGGATGCATTTCATTATGTATGCGACTTCTCCTGCCGCTATTGCCATGTATCCGGGTCCTTTCATAATATTATATGCAAATTCGTCTGGTGATTGAGTTGCTAGTGACAATGAATTCCTCAATACTTGTTTTTCTAATTCGCATCTTTGTGTCAGAACATCGTAATAAAGTTGTTTTATTTGGGATCGTAAGTGTTTTTCGACGTAAACAAATTTCGAGTTGACATATGTGAAGATATCTAGATTCACTGTTTTAACAGGATGCTTTTTGAAGCTTGCGCCATTTTTATTTTCTAATATTAAAAGCTTCGGGTGTTCAGTAAGAGAAAGTTCGTAACCGCAAGTATTTTTCTTTCCTTTTAAAGTTAGTGCGAATGTTATTCGTCTGTTGTGAGTGAGTATATTACTGTTTTGTCTTCGTGGTATATTTTGTCTATTGAACCTTCGTATAATACATCATACTTGTATGATTCGCAAAAATCTTTTGGCATTATGTTCCAGAATGTGCTTCCTCCTTCGAGATCTAAGCAATTATAGTCTGTTATAGGGTATGAGATTCCTGATCTTAAGTGAATTCTATTTTCGTTTAAATTAACTCTCGCTTTTTATTTTTGGATTAAAATTTTTGCCGTTCCCTGAACTACAACGTTACTCCAAGAACCATATGTATCTGAGTATTCTACACCTTTGCACGTGCCGTCGACTTGGATTGTTCCTGCCATTGTTAAGCTGAATGTTTGAATATAGTTTGCTTTCACTCCGTTTATTATATTTGTATCTATGGTTGTAGTTCCTGATCGGTGCAAGTGTTCGCAATCTTCTCTAGATACTTCTTTTACGTAATTTGCTATTCCGTTTGCGACGGATGAAATGTGTGAATGCATGCCACAATAATGTATTACTCTATAGATATCTATTTTGCATTGTATTACTTCTGTTTCTTCATATTCTTTAATTTGTAAAAGTTGAGCTTTGGTTTTTTCTATGTTTAAGTGTTTCCTTTCTATTTCACATTCTTGTATATTTAGTAACGATATTGTCGATATGTTTGAATTTTTTGCTCCACAATCAAATGCTATGAATGCAGTTGCACAGATTGCATATGTTAAAATCATCAATATCTTCATATAATCCATTGTTGTATCTATTTTGCTGTTTGTTCTTGAAGTTTGCAAATTTTGCTTGCTTGTTTTCTTTTCTCTGTTTGGAGAAGATTATTATTTATTTATTGTTTTATATCATGAAGAAAAATAAGGATGATTCGTCTATTTATTACTTCTTATTTTGTAAATTTTAAGCCTATTTGGGTGTACTATTCTTTCCTCATTTTTTATTTTAATTTTAACGTTTCCATTTTCAAACACTTGTAAAACTTCGAAAGGACCTTGATATTCATCATCTAGTTTACTGGTTTTATGATTTTTTTGTAAAAATACTAAATTTCCTATTTCCAATTTTAGTGGATTTATTTTTCTGTCATAATAATATTTTGATTTTGTTTTTGCAGATATTTGGTTTTTTCTTGCGTGTTCTTGTGTGTCATATAATTTGGTAGCTAACTGTTGAATGTAGTCGCTGTACGTTATTTGGGTAGTATCTTTTATAGCTTTTTGAGACGGTAATTTAGCTATTCTTCCATTAGTTCAAATGGGGTATATTTTGTTCCTTCATGGATACGAGTGTTGTAAGAGAAAGTTGCAAGTTCTAACCATTTATCCCAATCGGTGTATTTATTTGAAAAATGTTTAATGTATTCTTTGATTACGTGGTGTGAACGTTCGAGTGACCCATTAGATTGTGGATGAAATGCTGTAGTTTTTATATGTTTGATGTTAAAAATTTTTTCTATTTGTTTCATAACTTTGCTTAAGAAGTTTTTACCTTGATCAGTTAGTATTTTTTTTGGTGAACCAAACGTACAAATTAACCGTTTTACTAATGCTTCGGCGATATCTGAAGATGTTGCTTTTCTTAATGGAATCGCTATCAAATATTTCGTTAAGTTATCTTGAATAGTTAGTATATTTTCATAGCCGTCTTCTGTTTTGTTATTTGGAATTACTATATCCATTGCTATCTTCTCCATTGCTTGTTTAGGAGTATCCGATATAATCATTGGTTGTTTAGTTTTTACTCTGGTTAATTTTTTTAGTTGGCAAGATTTGCAATTTTGGATGAATTTTTCTATGTCTGATTTCATGTTTTCCCAAAAATATCGTTGTTTTATTCTTTTCAGAGTTTTACCGATGCCTTTATGTCCTCCTATTGGTGTTGAGTGTAATTCCCTTATTATTCCCGGTCGATCTTTGATGTCTGCATGTATTATATTTCCATTGCATATTATTATTTTTGTATTCGAGTTTTTGAATTGTTTTTCGATTATTTTTATGATAGTTTCCCAATTAATTCCTTTTATCTCGTTTGATTTTGATATGCTAATTGTGGATAATTGCAGTAAATTTACTTTATTTTTGAGCTTTTTTATGAGTTTTTTTATATTTCTTTCTATTATTAATTGGCTTTCTCCAGATTCCGATGTTACTGGCAGTGCTATGTGATATTTGTTATTTTTGTTGATAACTGAAATTTCGTTTAGTTTTAGATTTTTGTATTTTGGTAATTCATTCCTGTCATTTAATTTATTTGATCCTTCGTCGCAGGGTTGTTCAGATGTAGTTAGAAAATATGTTAGATTATCTTTTTGCATATATAATTGGTTTCCGATTTCTATTATATTATTTCTATAATAGTTGTTTGTTTCGTTGATTTCGTTATCTGTTTCATCATTATCTTCATCATTATTATCATCTTCGTCATTGCTGTCATCGTAAACTTCGTCATCGTTATCTGTGTTATCGTTTTTTTTATTAATTATTTCTTCATCCTTTTTAAATGTAAAATTATCTTCCTTAGGGTCTGAGGGTAATTCATCTGAGTTTTTTGTATCTTTGTTTTCGTTATCATGAACGTCTTGTGTTATTATGTTGCCATCTTCGTCTATATAATCGATTTTATCAAAATCAACTTGGTGATTTTTTGGTGGTCTGCCTCGTTTTCTACATGGTTGTGTATTGTTGGTGGGTAATCTTTTCTTCTTTGTGTTTATAATATCTAGTCTATCTGGTGGTCTTGTATTTCGTGTACTTCTCCTTAGTGATTGATTATTATTTATTTCTTTCTATTTGTGCAGCAGTTGTAATTTGTTTAGATTTTAATAGTAATTCTTCTTTTGTAAAAGGTATTGCATCGTTAGTTTCTATTTTTATATTTTCGTTATCCCGTTGCTTGTTGTATGTTTCGTATTTCGTATGTTCTGTATAGCAATCTTCTATTGTATGATTGAGTTTATTGCATTTGGTACAGAATGGTATTGCTTTAGAAAGGTTGTATTTAGGTCTGTTGTAATTTGTTTTAATGATTGCTTTTGGTAATGTTAACTTGTAAATTGAGTTGTGAGGTAGTATATGTTTCTGACTATTGGGTTTGTTTATAATTTCGTCACTTTTTATGAATGTAATGTAAGGTAATTTAGTTTCTGATAATGGTTTTTCGTAGTTGAAAAAGTCGTATTCGTGGTTTTGCTTCTTGTATCCTATTCCTTTTTTATCTATTTGGCTTTTAACTGATACTGGTTTTCTTATTCCTTGATTATATTTACCTATTCCTGTTCCCTTCCATCCCATTCTTTTCATTATATTTGTGGCTATAATATTGAGATTTGTTTGTTGTTCTACACCTTCTACTTGATATATTTCAACTGGGTTTCTTGATAAAGCGTCTGCATTTGCATTTAATGTTCCAGATTTATGTTTTACATCGAACTCATATTCCAATAGATTATACATCCATTTTGCTACTCTCGAATTAGGGTCCTTTTTGGTTTTAAAAGACATAAGAGGTTTATGGTCTGTGTATACTGTAAATTGACGACCGTAAACATAAGGTCTGAAATGACGGATTGCGTAATATATGGCTAGTGCTTCCTTGTCGTAAGTTGCGTAGTTTTTTTCGTAATCATTTAGAACTCTAGATGTGTAAGCTATTGGTCTATCTTTTCCTACTTCCCCTTGAGATAAAACTCCACCTATTGCAAATCCTGATGCATCTGTTGATATGATAAAGGGTTTATTAAAATCTGGATATTGTAGAACCGGAGCGTTGCATAGCTTTTCGCGAAGTGTTTCGAATGCGTTTATTTCATCTTTTTCCCATATGAACGGTACATTATTTTTTAAAAGGTTGGATAAAGGTTTTGCAATTCCAGAAAAATTTTATATAAATCGTCTGTAATATCCTGCTAAGCCTAAAAATTGTCTTATGTTTTTTTGATTTTTAGGTATTGGGAATTTTTTTACGCAGCTGATTTTATTAGGATCTGGTTTTAATCCGTTTTCTCCAATGATGTGTCCTAAGTAGCAGACTTCTTTTCTTAAGAATTCGCATTTGTCGGGTTGTAATTTTAAGTTAGCTTCTCTTAATTTGTTCATTAATTTTTCGCATTTAATTGAATGTTCTCTTAGTGAGGATGAGTAAATAACGATGTCATCAAGGTAAACAAAGAGTTCGTTGCCTTGTAAACCTGATAATACTATATCCATTAGCCTTTGAAATGTAGCTGGTGCGTTTTTTAAACCAAACGGCATTCTATCGAACTCGTAATGCCCATGTGGCGTAGAAAATGCTGTTTTGTGTGAATCGTTTTCGTCCATTTTAATTTGGAGAAAGCCAGAAGCTAGATCGAATACTGAAAAATATTTAGCACCGCCTAATTGGTCCAAAATGTCAACAATATTAGGAATTGGGTATGAGTCTCCGATTGATTTGTCATTTAATTTTCTGAAGTCAAGTACCATTCTCCATCTCTTATTTCCTTGACTGTCGGCTTTCTTTGGTACTATCCATATTGGAGTATTATAGGGTGAGTCTGAAGGTTTTATTATTCCTGTATCCAATTGTTCTTTAACTTGTTTATTTATTTCTTCTTTGTGAATTGGTGGAAATCTATACTGTTTAGTATTGATTGGGATGTCATCCGTAGTCGAAATTTTGTGTTTAATAAGGTGCGTAAAACCTAAGGGTTCGTCAGGTAAGTGAAAGACGTCTGCGTGAGTATTTATGAGTCTTTCTACACTCTCTGTTTCTTCTCGGTTTAAGTGTTGTAAACGTAAGAGGTTTTTAATTTTTGCTGCCCTTTTCATCTGTTTTATGGTGTGTAAGATGATTTCTTGACTAATACCTGTTGCTTTGGGTGTCGTTGCTCCTAGTATTTGTTTTTCTTTTAAGAACTCCGTATATGTTAAAAATATATCTTTTTCGTTGTAGTTGGTTTCTCTGGTTTTTATTGAATTGTTCGATGTCTTGTCTCTTTTTATTTGAGAGTTTGTCGAATTTTTTTGTAATTGAGGGGATTTACCTATAAGGTTTTTATCCCAGTTTATTGTTCCCTTAAAACTGACAGACCTGTCTATCGAGTCTTGATCTGTGTATTTTATTTTATTTTCAATTTCATAATGGTTATCGGTTTTATTACCGTCATGTTCATTGTATTCATTACTTTTATTATATTCGTATGATTCGTATTTGTAGAATCCATAACTTTTATTATATTCATTTTCATTTTCATTTTCATTATATTCATTTTCATTTTCATTTTTATTATATTCATTTTCATTTTCATTTTTATTATATTCGTTTTCATTTTCATTTTTATTATATTCGTTTTCATTTTCATTTTTATTATATTCGTTTTCATTTTTATTTTTATTATATTCGTTTTCATTTTCATTTTTATTATATTCGTTTTCATTTTCATTTTTATTATATTCGTTTTCATTTTCATTTTTATTATATTCGTTTTCATTTTCATTTTTATTATATTCGTTTTCATTTTCATTTTTATTATATTCGTTTTCATTTTCATTTTTATTATTTTCATTTTTATTTTCATTATATTCTTTATTTTCGTTTTCATTATATTTATTTTCATTTTCATTATATTCATTATTTTCATTATTTTCATTATATTCATTTTCATTATATTCATTTTCATTATATTCATTTTCATTATATTCATTTTCATTATATTCATTTTCATTATATTCATTTTCATTATATTTATTATTTTTTTTATTTTCGCCGTGATTAATTTCGTCATTTTCATTTTTATTTTTCTGATATTCATTGTATTTGTTAGGTTTTTTGTTATTAGATTTTATCGATAGTAGTCGTTTTATATTTTCGTTATACTGATCTTGATTTTCTTGTATTGAAGAAGAGGTGGTTTGCGGTAAATGTTTCATAATTAAGTTTATTTTTTCTATTTCTTTGTTTTTAATTTTGTTGAATTTCTTCTTATTTTTAATTATACTTTTCTGTTTAGATTCTGATGTTTGTTTGATGATTTCAAAATCCTTATCTAATTCTTCTATTGTTAAATTCGGGATTTCCAATTCCATTTGTTTATTAGTTGTGTTGTATATTTGTAAAAATCCTTTTCCATATTGTATTTCTTTGTTCTCAATATTGATAAAAAATGTTGATACTGATCTAGATGGTACTATGATTGATTCTACGTCAAAGTAGATTTTATTATCTCCCCATTGGATGTAATCGTTTTCGTAGCTAATATTTGTCCTGTTATCGCGAAAGAATTCTGACCCGAGTATGCCTGCTGAATCTATTGGGAAATCGTCCTTAACTAAATGAAATTGTGTTTCGCATCCTAGTATTCGTAGTGACACGATACCTTTCGTTATTACTGGGTGCTCCGTTATGCCTTTTAGGTTTATGATTTCGTCGGTATTTATTAGGGTTTCGTTTTTAACTGATCCTTCTTTGATGATGTTTACGCTGGCACCTGTGTCGACTAGTAAGCGGATTTCTTTAATTAGGTCTTCTGAGTTTATTGTTATCGTTGGAACGTCATTTTTGTTTAATTTAATAGTTTTTAGTTCTCGTTTTCTGACGTTTGCATTATACTGACTTGGCGCTTGTGTGGAGTCTCCTGGTGTGCGCCAGTATTGGGGAGACTCTTGGCGTTTCCCGAAAATTGAAGATTTGATGCTCTAGTGTTGTTAATTAAATTTTGATTTCTCAACTGTCGACATTCTTCTACCCAATGACCTACGTTATTGCAATATTTGCATAAGGGTTTAGGTTGCGAGATGTTTTGCCTGTTGTTTTGCGTAGACGTATTAAAGTTTGTTCTTTGTGGAAAATTTTGATAGTTTGTTTGGGATTCATAATTATTTTGTGGAACTATATTTGAGTAGTTTCCTGGGTAATTTTTATTTTGAAAATTTTGTCTAGTATTGTTTTGGTAATTCGGTGTTTGATAGTTTCTTTGTTGAGGATGTGGATAATTACGTTGGAAATTTTGAAAATTTTGTGGTTGGAAATTTTGGTAGTTTCGTGGTTGGAATATTTGGTTGTTTCGAGGTTGGAAATTTTGGTTGTTTCGAGGTTGGAAATTTTGGTTATTTCGAGGTTGGAAATTTTGGTTGTTTCGAGGTTGGAAATTTTGGTTGTTTCGAGGTTGGAAATTTTGATAATTAGTTTCTGGTGTACTAGTATCAGGCTTATTATTTCTAAAACGACATATATCTGCGGTATGTCCTGTTTTTTTGCATATTTGACATATTGTTTCGTTTTTATTTACCATTCTAATTTTTTGTGTTTTCTGTTTTTCTAATAAATTTTCGTGTATTGTACCTCTTATATTATTTGTGATTTTCATTCTTTTTTCTATTTGGATCGCTTTTTGTACAGCTGGAGACAGATTTAGGAATAACTCGTTAGTTAATCTAATTTCTATTTCGGGTTTTAGACCATTTAAAAAGGTTTCTAATACTTCTTTCTCTGTTCTGGTTTTTTCTTCATTTGTTACTTCATTATCTTCATTCAATGTTTTATATGTTTCTAAGATTCTGTCTCCTGCTTCTCGAACACGGTTGGCGTAAACGACTACGTTTTCAAAGTCAAGTTGGTACATCCCTATTAGTTCTTGGCGGATTTCTGTGATGGAGTTTGCTGGAGCGTATATTTCGCGTAGGCTTTTTAATAGGGATTTTATAGTGTCAAATGTCCCATTTTTCACTGTGCGCCGAGCTTCACCTACGAGTCTGCTTTTTATCAATTTTACTAAGTCGCTTTCTGATTCTGGGGGGAGCATTTTTTTTGCTTCTTCACACCCATCTACGAATAGATAGAATGTTTTTGGATCTCCGTCAAATCGCGGTACACTCTCTATTGCGTGTTTTAATGTTAGTCTATCTCGTATGTTATCCATAGTATTGGTTTTATTGGGAATGATATCTATTTCAATTATTTTTGAGGTATTATTTCCGGTTTCCGTGTTTGTCGTTTCTTGGAGTTGTTTTCGATTTTTAATTAGTTGAGACGTATCAAGTGAAAAGAGAGATTCTGTTGATCGATTTAATCGATCGTGTTTTGCAAAAGGATCGATCAAACTATCTGAAGTTAAATTTGCGTCTGAGAAAAAGGCAGAATCTTGTATTGAGCTGTTACAGTTATCGTCGGAAGGACTGTTTATAGGAGAATTTATATTTGTATCTTTATGTTTTTTTGTGGGTAGTAAACCCGAACCCAAGACTTCAGATTTTTGTTTTTCGGACAGATGCTGTGTATTACTTCGCGTATTCATGTATACGCAAACACGACGAAAAGGATGTGAAAAGGATGATTAAATGGTGTAAAACATATGATAAGTTTGATATATATATATATTTTTTTTTTTATTATTCTTAATCTAAAGTTATTATTTCTATATTTTCTTCGTTTATAATTCGCGTCTTAAAAATAGGCTGTACCTTATTTATTGGTTTTTGCCTGATTTCGAATTTTTGTATTTCTACTAGTAATTTTTCTCTTTTGTTAATTGCTTTCCGAAGGTGCTTTTCCTTGATGGATTTAATTCTCAAATTTTTCTCCGATTTAATTTGGGTCTGCAATTTATTTATTGCCCGATCTTCTATTTTTTGTTTTCTTTCGATGTCGTCTAGATTTGTTAGAGTCCCGTTTGTTGTCATCTAAGAAAAAATAATAAAATAAATTTTCATTTTCATAATTGTACGTGTTTAACGAGAGAAAAAATAAAAAATATATAAAGAATAATGATTAACTAAAAAAAAAAATGGCGATATAATAATTGTTATGTTAATATGAGCATGTGATGTGTGTTTTGTGTGTTTAATTCATTCGTTTGCAATGACTCCGAGGAAATTTTCAAACGAAGAATTATCCAATTTTCAATTATGAACAATAATTAAAAAGTGGTTATGTGTGAAGTGTTTTTGTGATTTTTAATTCTTTCGTTTGCAATGACTCCGAGGAAATTTTCAAACGAAGAATTGTCCAATTTTTAATTATTGTCAGTAATGAACAATAATTGAAAAGTGGTTATTTGTGAAGAGTGTTTGTGATTTTTAATTCTTTCGTTTGCAATAACTCCGAGGAAATTATCAAACGAAGAATTGTCCAATTTTTAATTATTGTCAGTAATGAACAACAATTGAAAAGTGGTTATTTGTGAAGAGTGTTTGTGATTTTTAATTCTTTCGTTTGCAATAACTCCGAGGAAATTTTCAAACGAAGAATTGTCCAATTTTTAATTATTGTCAGTAATGAACAATAATTGAAAAGTGGTTATTTGTGAAGAGTGTTTGTGATTTTTAATTCTTTCGTTTGCAATGACTCTGAGGAAATTATCAAACGAAGAATTGTCCAATTTTCAATTATGAACAATAATTAAAAAGTGGTTATGTGTGAAGTGTGTTTGTGATTTTTAATTCTTTCGTTTGCAATGACTCTGAGGAAATTATCAAACGAAGAATTGTCCAATTTTTAATTATTGTCGATAATAAATTAAGAACAACAATTCAAAAACTGGTTTGTCTGATGAGTTTATGTGTATATAATGTGGATGCTCCTAAGTATTATTATATCGTATGTATATATATGTTGTGTGAAGTAGGAAATTTAGTATTAAAACTGAAAACGTTTTAATGTTAAGATTAACTATTTATATTTATTATATAGGTATATATTTATTTGTTTATATATATATTTTTTTTTATTTATTTATTTTTATCTTATTGCCGCCGAGGGTCTGATCGACAGACTGCCATATGACTCTCCCTGTTTCATCAGGTTCCCACTCAGTTGCGCTGTCACCAAATTTTTATGTTACGACCCAGTGAATATCTCGAACGAGATATAAACCGAACAGTAACACGGGCGTGTAACTCAGCAGAATTGCTGGGTCCTTTTAGGTGAGTGAGGGCTACTGATAGCACAGGAAAAGTCAGTAATAAGGAAAAAAAAACTTGGAAACAGTTTATTTGTTTAAATCAGTTTATTTTCTCGAATAATTGTTCCGGTGAAGGTAGGGGAGTTGTTGGAAGAGGGGGGAAAGGGATGAATAGGTCGGGAAATAATTCCTGGGGAGACGGTAGTGGAATGGTCGGCCGAGGGGGAAAAGAGAAGGGAAGAGAAGTTTTCCTGGGGGATAGTTGGTTGGCAGTCTGTGTTTCTATCTCCTCTCGGGCGAGGTGGAGAGCCTTTGCCAATTTTTGGCGTTGGACCCTTTGTCCTCCTCGGCGGCGTTTTACTATAAAGAAATTATGACTATTTATTTGATGTATGAAAATGGAAAGAATTATGGAAGTGGGAGTAAAAACGCGAAGTCTAAGAAAAAAAAAAAAAAATAAAAGGGAGAAAAAATGTTTTTTCGGTTAAATACGATTCGTAGTCGCGTGAGAGGGGCGACTTCGTCTCTGTGGCCTTTTATGCAGTAGGGAAGAGGGTTGTGGTTTCGCAGGCCTACCCACTATGCCACGAAAGGAAAGGAGGATGCGATTTCGCAGGCCGACCCGCTATGTCGCAAGGAAAGAAGAAGAGAATTGGAGCGATTTCGCAGGCCGACCCGCTATGTCGCAAGGAAAGGAGTTGGCGTGATTTCGCAGGCCGACCCGCTATGTCACGAGGAAAGGAGTTGGGAATTGGAGCGATTTCGCAGGCCGACCCGCTATGTCGCAAGGAAAGGAGTTGGCGTGATTTCGCAGGCCGACCCGCTATGTCACGAAGGAAAAGTAGGAAGGAAGGGAGGTGGTTAGGAAAAAAAATTACGTAAGGGAAACTTATACTCACTTTGGTGAAGCTCTCTTTGCACCTGATGCGATAGGGTTGGGCAGGTGGTGCGGTCTCCCCTTTTTGGGTCCGGTCGTGAAGTTTCTTTTCCTTCGTTGGAGTCAGACTTCCCCTTTGGTCGAATAACTCGCGACTTAAAAAAAATTTAACTGCGACGAGTTGTGCTTCTTGTTTTTGTATGACGCGAGAACTAAAAAATTGGACTGACTGGTCTCGGTGTGCCTCCGCTGTATTTATTTTGGTTCATGCTTTTCTTATCCCCGCTTGGAGTATTCCCCCTCTATTTTTAAGGTGGTGGATTTGTATTTTGGACAGGTTTTTGGGAAATGGGCCAAGGAGGAAAAATACATTAAAAAATTATTGATGTAGAGAGCCCGTTAGAATGTACCCGATTTCTCTTTTTATGTTTTTTTAGAAAAGTTAAAAACAGGTAGCTTGAGAGTTAAGTCCTCAATTACCGTAAATATCGGAAGAGACGGAAAAATTATTGTTCTAATGTATAAAAAAAATAAAAATGCTACGGAAGGTCATTGTAAAATTGATTGTGCCTGTACGGTGATTTTTTTAGGAAAGTTAAGCGATGTGAGCCGTCTTCTGATTTATGGCTAATAAAGGTTTAGAGAAAATGTTATTTGAACCGGGTAAATTCCAATACGCTTCGTTTATGACGTTACATTTGTAAGAAACAGACTCGTTTGTCCGGTGCCGACATACAATATTTTTTGATTTTTAAATGTACACCGAAAATTAGTTAGTTCCGCTAGTTACGAGGACGTAACAATAATGAAGAATTTTTTAAATTTTAAACGATTTTTAAAGGGTACAAAATTGACACTAAGATTTAACAAACAAAAATTAATAGTCTACATTAGGTAAAAAAAATGGCACGAGAAACAAACATCTTTTATTTTTATCGTTAAAAATACTTGTATTGTTAAAAATTATCTTTCTGAAATTCGGAATAACACGTGTCCTCTTATTTTATTTGAAGAATGTCATATTCAATCGCCAGCTACATCTAAAATTTTCTCCTCTCCGTCCTGCTTGATCTGAAATGGATTAGATCTATTGAGATCTATATGTACTTCAAAACAATGTGAACATTTTAGTTTGAAGCACAATGCTATATATCCTTTTGTAATTGCGCCAACATTGACAATTAATATTTTCAATATATGATACATTTGTATGAAATATACTTAGCAGCGAAGGTGAACTCGAAAATCGAGGTTTTAAAGGGCTGTAAGATGAATGAACTTCAAATCTGAAGAACGTTTACTTCAAGTAAATATTTATATAAAAACTGTATTTGACTGTATTTATTTACAGTATTTTCAAAGATTAAGAATCTATTACTAATACTCATACTTTTAAAGTCCATCTATATTTTCTTATTTTTAAAAATCGCAAGTCTCCGAGCAACAATTGATTTCGAAATCCATGCAAACGAAAACTTCAAAATTTGTAAATTTATTATTGAACCATTCAATCGGTCTTGTATTTTGTATTTGTATAGTTTATTCTCTTATATAGGGAGAAATTTCCCATTGAGAACGAGTTCCGTAAGTGACGGATACAAAATAATTATAATATAAAAAATAAAAACAATTCTTACATAATGAGGCTAACAATGACCTCCGCTGAATTACTTAAATTTAGTATTCACGATAGTGCTACGCGCCATCTTTAATCTCCGAGCAAAAAGGCTCTCCGTACAAAACAGGCCTTAACGAATTTTAATAACAACTTCGCCGATAACACGTCATTAGCACATATTAAGCCGCACAGTAAACCAGACGAATGGACAGGTCGCGATCCTAACATTACAGCGTGCTCGTGCCTAACCGGTGCTAGTAAAGGACACTCAGTTAAAATATGTAGCAACGATTCGTTCGCGTTTAGATTGCAAAGTGTGCACAAAACTGTCGGGTTGTACAAATAACGACGACCAGCAACAAAGAGCGAGCGTGAATAAACCGACGCTAGTCTTAGCTGCGCCCTAACTCTAAGACAGTCCAGGGGCAGGCGAGGAGGGTACAATGTATATGCGGTGTCCGTGGAAAGACGATAAATTGGCAACTGAATGGATTCTGACATGAAATAGGATGCAAGGTCTTTCTTTCTACAGGCTTCCGAAAATTTGCCGACCAAAATTGGCCCGGAACGCTCCCAAAATTCGGCATTAAAATGTTCCCAGAGCTCGCCCGCCTCTGCCCTATCAGCCAAAGCCCTTAAGTGGGTCAACCAATTCCCGGAATCCTGCGAAGCAGTGGATAAATCCTTGAGACGCATCAATAAGATTTTTGGAAGCCTGGAGTCCGGCGCTCTAAGGGTTTTTATTACCCATTTAATAGCTCTATTAAATATTTCTACCGCAATTGAGGGTATTCCCAGTTCCAACCGAATTAAGTAGGCCGGTGCATTTCTTGGCAAATTGAAAAGCTTCTTAAAAAGAGCAATTTGCACGGACTCCAGCCTTTCCAAATAACGAAGAGACCAAAAAGGTGCTGCGTATAGAAGCACGGAAACGATCAGCGCGTTGTAGAGTTTCCAATAAGCATCCCAAGCATCTATCTTCGCCGAATAAATAGTTGTTAAAACTGCGGCAGACGCAGCGTTTGTTCGGACAACGGCGTCCTCTGTTGGCAGACAACCAAGCGCAGAGGATGAAAACACGATACCTAGGAAGCGGTAGCTGCTCACAACCTCGACCGGACCATCTCTATAAAAAAAAGATCTCGAATGCTCATCCAGCCGTCCAGCTTTTCTAAAACAGATAATCTTTGTTTTACTAGTATTGACTGTTAATTGGTTCGTGGTACAATATTCAGATAGCAAGATTAACTTCTTACGCATATCCGCTGGAGAAAACGCGAAGATGGTCAGGTCGTCGGCATAGAGCAACATCATTAAGTCGACCGATAATGTTACATCCATTCCGCGCGCACCTTTCTTGCGAAAAAAAGATACAATATCTGAGATGTACAAGATAAATAATAAAGGGCTGAGTATTTCGCCTTGTAAGACCCCTTTCCTTACATTGAATTCCATCGCAGTGGAATTTTCCGTGGAGAGACGAACCGTGGCTGTTCGATATAAGGCGCACAGCAGTCGCACAAACTTGGCACTAATACCGAGGCTAAGTAATTTTCTCCAGAGTAATGCGTGGGGAACTGAGTCGAAAGCTCTTTTGAAGTCGACAAACAGGCTATATATTTTTGACTTTGGCCTACGGAGCGCGATTTGTGCGGTGGCGAGAAGTGCGAAGATGTTATCCTCGGTACTTCTACCGCCCCGAAATCCGGATTGTTCCTCAGGCAGTATTTCCCTCTGCGAAACCCAGTCAGTCAATCGCGTGCACAACATCTGGGAAAAAATTTTAGTGACCGCGTTCGATATCGCAATCAGACGATAATTAAACGGATCGTCTCGCGCGCCCTTCTTGAAAAGCGTAAAAATGGAAGCGCTGGCCCAACCCGAGGGGAAAGTCTCCTCAAGAAAAATCCTATTAAACAGTTGCAAAAGGTGGGTGAGCCAAGTTTCATCTAATAATTTAAAGAGTTCTGCCGGTAACTCATCAGGGCCTATGGCTTTGCCTATCTTTATTCCCCTTAAACTGTCCCTAAGTTCCGCCATAGAAAAGGGAGAGTCCAATGCAGGGTCAAAGATGCCAATATACGTCTCGAGCGGGCATCGTTCCCGAGGAAAAATCTCCAGGAAATAAGCTCTCCAGGATTCGTCAGACACCTGTTGTCCCACACCGGGCTTTTTCCTAAAAAATCGAAAAGCGCTCCAAAAATCCGCGGAGTTACGGACTAACGCGAATTTAACGGAAATCGCTTCGATATATTCCGATTTCTTGCGCTTGATTAAATTCAAATAAAGTTTTTTAGCACTAATAAATGTGCAAGTAGACTCGGCGGTGTAGGCACTTCTTCTCATTTGTCTTAGGGACAGACGAAGGGTCCTTCTCGCGGCGACACAGTCCTCATCGAACCAAATTTTAGACGATACATAACAATTACGTTTTTTTTGCCTATTAGATTTCGTGATCAGGCCTGATTCGGACGCAGCGGCGCGAATAGCATTCGAAAAAATATCATAACAGGCGTCTATAGGGTACAAATCATCGAAATTAATTACATTAAGCGAGTGATTCAGGCACTCTACAAAATTCACTACCCCGTCACACGACCTGGAGAATCTCACCGAGCTTCGCCCAAACGGCACGACAGCGTCCGGCTCCAAAAGAGAGCTTTCAGAATGCAAGAAAAGCGAGATAATTATTGGCAGATGATCGGATCCGAAAAGACCATCGCCGGTTTCAAGATCAGAAATGAATGAGAGATGGGAAGCCGAAACCCAAACGAGATCAACAGTGCTGAATCCCCTCTGCCCGAGAAACGTAAAGTGCGCGGGGTTGTCGCTAGGACTACGCCCGTTTAACAAGACAAAATTGTTACATTGCATAAAATCGGACAGAAGAGATCCGCGACTGTTACAGATTCTATCATGCGACTCCCTCGACGTCCGAATTGAAGAGCTATCAAAAAGTTGAGGGACATCATTGTAAGCATCAAATGAGCCCACTCGAGAATTAAAGTCCCCACCTAGAAGAACTAAACAGTCAGGATATTGGAAACTCAAGGAGTCTAGTACAGGTTGCAGGTTTTTAAGCTGGGAAGTTAAATCGGAATTAGGAGAAAAATAAAATGAACCAATTATTAATTTTATCGGGGAAGTGTTAAGAAGATAAAAGAGCCAATAAGGAGAAGCAGCAAATTGTCTAGTAGAAAAAGTAAGATCAATTAAGGACAGGAGACCGCCGCTGCAGCGACCAAAGTTACTGGAGCGGACCGCCGGAGAGAAAATTAACGAATGACCAATACTTAACTCCTCAGCACGGGGGAGGGAGTCGCACCATGTCTCAGAAAAATTAATAACCCTGAAAGACGAATAAAACGAATTTTCTTTAATATTAAAAAAACCGCGGGCATTCCAAAAAACTACCTTAAGAACCGACTGGACGTTACCACGCGCAACGCTGCCGCGCAATAAAGACGCCCTCCTATTGGTGGCAGACGCTACGGCAGGGGACCCGTTAAAAATTTGAACGCGAGAGCGGATTTTGGGCGACGGTATCCATTGGCGATGAAACCGGAGACGAGCGAATTTGTGCAGCGCTGGAGGTCGATGAGTAGTCCGATGGAGTTGACGAAGGATAAGACCTTCCTTCCGAAGTACGAGCAATATTTGTTGTACGACTCACCGAGAGAGTTCTTCTTTCCCGTGTTGAGCCGTCACAGATGACCGTCTAACCTTGGTCCGCCTCGGACCATTTTCGCCAAACCTTATCTACGGCAATCATATTGCCCTTTTGTTTAAAGGAAGAGCCTTTAGCAACCGCGGCACGGCGAGCTTCCCTGACTTTAAAGGCCATAAAGCGTTCGTTGTCGGTGTAGTCCGAATTGATAAAAACAGTGGAATTTTTAAGGACGGTTTTCTTTGCCGACAGGATCATGAACTTATCCTCTTACAGAGATAATTCTGCCAGGATGGCCAACGGTTGTGCACGGATTATTCTCGCCGATAATACTGCACCTGCCATGGAAAATTTCGCGTTTAAAAAATTTTGAACTTCACCCTTCAAGGGAGCTGGGCCAGGTTGAACGCCGTTTAAAATTAAATTTCTTCGTTTCAAGATTCTTTCCTGAGCCTCCAGCTTGGCAGCCATCTTTTTAATCAATTGGTCCTGCGTTTCGATTTTCCCCTCTAGCGCCGCCACGTGAGCAGAAAAATCAGAGCGCATTTCCACAACTGCGTTCTTGACAACCACGATTTCCCTGGCGCATTCATCGATCCCTGGTTGAAGCACTTTGGAGACGTTGGTCGTGACATTCCGCTCAGACTCTCTAATTGCCGCCAGAAGAGATTTTTGCAAGAAATCTAAGCTGGGCTGCGTAACTGGAACAGTCTCCATAGGTGGCATCGGGGCAACCAAAGAATCTGCAGACGGGAGCGAAAATTTACGGCGCCTAGAGTCCTGTGTCGAATTCGAAACGTCGTCTGCGAGCGGGCAGTCGCGCTTTCGTTTACAGAAACCAAAGTCCTCGAGTGAACTACAACTATTGGTTCTGCACGAAATCCACTTAGTGGCAATTGAGGGGCGTCCTGATAGAATCGGCGGACGTAGAAGCGGTAAGCTCTGTTCCGTCTTTCCGTCAGTGCAAACGGTGCCGGGCGTGACAGAAGATTGCGGCCGAATAGTAGACGGGCTTTTATCAGTCATATGTCAAAATCAAAAGTCAAAAGTCGCGCCCGAGAGATGCTGCCGACTGGTGCCTGACCGAAGAACGAGCGGTATAGACGGAGAATGGACACGGACGAAAACAAACACTACCAGAGGCATGCGCGCGCAATTGACGGAGAGAGCGCGTGGCATGAGCACATTGAGCGTGGTGGGCCGCACACGAGTAAGGAACGAACTCACCGATATACAGGCGAGTTACATCCAAGCGGGATCGGCTGTCGTACGAAAATCCGACGGTTTTGCGAAGTTGACAGCTCCAGTATATCTGATCCAATGGTGCAGAAAATAAATGCTCATGTCTTCGTGAAAACAAATGTCAGCCGCGACGTAGATACCAAGTTCAACTTGCGACAAACAAAACGTCAACTCCTTGCGCAAAAGACCTTCCTTTCATTTGAATTTTTGCCTGTACTGTTGGCGATAAAAGCGTTCTGGTGATTGGTTCTCCACTGCTTTTCCAGAAGGGTGACGTCACCGCATGAACCGATAACAGAGTGTGGTGTAACTGTCACTTCGTCGATTGATAAACGGAATAAAAAGTTGAATTTATCCGGATTGGAGGCTCGGACACTCAAAAGCTCACTGAGAAATTAATCCAAGCCAGTCCGGAAGCACATCTCTATAAATTGAACTCCCAAAAAAGAGATTTAAGCAATACTAATCAGACGAAAATGCGGAGCGAAGAAAAGCACGTCTGTTCAACTTACCGTCACCAACGGAACTTCCGGTCTTTATTTAGCTATAAATGTTGGCCCTTTAGCGCTGTATACATTAAGATCATTTTCATGGTTTACTGACAAGATTACAAAAGAAAACACATTGTCGAGTCAATATTAAAGTGAATACGAATATTTCGCAATTGCAAAATTGTTCCTTCACCACGGTAAAGATTGCATATTAATTAAAACCGAAGCGAATAATTATTAATTATGAATTCTAGTAAAAAACAGTCTTAATTATAAATGAATTATGAATTCAAGTAAAAATACTCGTAATTGAAAATGAATTATTAATTGAAAGTAATGAAATGACTACGAATTTAAAATGAATATTCACGAACTTATCCGTATAACAGCACACAATACGTTGGTCCTGCAGTCGCCAATAATGGGGTCTAGATGACACACTCCGTAATGTTTCATGATTTTATCTAAAATATTTTTATCCACAAATGGGTATTCTTAGATTTCACGCCCTTAGAGTCTTAGTATGTGGATTTTGAATTGTTCGAAAATGGTTGAAATATTCGTTACATTTTTAAATAACTGATCTACAGCAATATTTTTCGCTTTGACGCCTTTAGAGGCGCAGTATATGGATTTTGAATTGTGCATTTCTTCCAGCAAAAGGGGTATAATCTCGCGTGTTCAAAAAGGCATCAAATAATTGTTAGATTTTTTTGAATAAATGTTCTACTGTGATATTTTCCTATTTCACGTCCCTAGAGTTGACGTGAATTTTTAAGTTTACATTTCTCCTAGCAAATAAGATTTATAATCTTGCATGTTCAAAATCTTTTACGTGAAAAATCTAATGAATATTTGGAGCGGTTTCGAACACGCGAGATTATACCCTCTTTTGCTAAAAGAAATGCAAAATTCAAAATCCACATACTGCGCCTCTAAAGGCGTCAAATCGAAAAATATTGCCGTAGATCAGTTATTTAGAAATGTAACGAATATTTCAACCATTTTCGAATACTCGAGATTATACCTCCTTCTGCTAGGAGAAATGCAAACTCAAAAATTCAAATACTGCGACTCTAGGGGCGTGTTATCGAAAAATATCAGAGTTGTCCACATTTCAAAGCAATTTTTGACTTTTGTACGTTTTCCAATATTATTATTTTAGTGCAACATTTCAAATTACGCAACTTCATTCGTCTTACAATTCTGAAAACCTTGATTTCCGAATTCACCTACAGTAATAAGTATATTTCATAGAAATAATGAAATATTGAAAATATTAGTTGTCAATTTTCTGTTATTTTAGTTGTCCATCATATTCCTAAACTGAAATGAAAATATTAATTGTCAAAGTTTGCGCAATAACAAACACATGTACATTGGAGCATTCTTCTTCAAACTAAAATGCCATAGGCCATTGAATGTTTCTCTTTAACCCTTTGCGGCATGGTGGTAGCCCAGATTACCACCTTTTTTATTCACAACTTTTCTCGATAGTTTCAATGCTTTCAAAGCAATATTCAAACAATCTTTTTATAATGATAGATGGGGCTTTTTGGTACGTAACGAAAAGGATAATAAATGTAATTACGCAAAATTATTAACAATTATAAATAAATAAATTTAAAAGAACGTCGATTTTTTAGAAAGAAATCATTTTTGAACGAACCAAAGGGTAAATTAGAACCATATTTGGTACTCGGAGGTTTTTGGGGTCGCTGATTACGAATTTGAAGTCGGCTTTGCGAAATTCAAAATGGCCGATCCAAAATGGCCGACCGAATAGTGAAAAATTACCGGATATTGATGAAAGTGGGTTCTTCGTGGATTTTCGACGTCGCTGATTACGAATATGATCACAGTTTATACATTTAACATTCAGAGTACATAGAGTATCCAATGTTATCTAGATCAAGTAAATTTTCACCGAGTTTCATCAAGTTTGTGTAATTTTTCGCATTTTGGTCGGCCATCTTGAATCCGCCATTTTGAATTTTCGAAATCTGACTTAAGATTCGTTATCAGCGACTCCGGAAACCCCCGAGTAACAATTTTCAGCTGTTTTCCGTGTAAAGAATAATGTATGCCGCAAAGGGTTAAATACTTAATAATGGGCGATTGAGGACGTATAGGAGTATAGTGTTGTGATTTTAAAATTAGGACGTCAGATTAATTTTGCAAAAAATTTTAATTAAATGTATTGATGATTTATACAAGTTAATTTCATTAAAAAGACGCCAATAACAAGGTTAATGGGTAAACCGATTTTATTAATTGGGCGTCCAAAAATTAATTTTGATTTCAATGAATGGACGCACTCATCTAGGTATTAGTGGTCGTGATTATCGGCATAATTGCAGCTAGCTTGATTATAGAATATGTTGGTATTCAGATTAAAATAAAAAAAATGAGCCAAGACGACTATCGAGTCTTGGATGAATGGGTATTCCATTTGTCGACCAAAGAAATAGACGAGGCTTTGGAACGCCTCGAACTAAATAAATCTGGCCGACCGCGAATACACGTCAATCGTCTTTCAGACAGACTTGAAGGCAATTATTCTGCTGTCGATTTTCAACGAACAGTTGTAGATGAAAATGAGACAGAAGCTAGATCCCGTCGCGATGCATTATTAGAGTCTTTTGTAGAATTTGTTAGAGACACTCAAGATACGAATATGGTTCAGGTTCAAGTGCATAAAAAGCAAAATCCGTCGTCAATCACGAATAGTACTGAAGAGATAGTAGATAACCCATTAGGAGAGGGTACAAACAGGTCAGTACAAGAATCCATACAAGAGGATAGTAAAACTCAAGAAGAAACTTACTTGGATGAATGGGGGCTGAAAATAGAAGAAAGAAATATAATTGTCCTTGTTGTCAGGAAAACGAGATCAGGGATGTGTAAATGAGGTCGAACATGTCCCTGACGGTCAAACACAGACCTCAGCCCAACAGGCACGAGCGGACAATCAAGACCCGTCGAATATCCAAATGGCGACTGAAGAGGGTTGTACTCGATCGTGGATGACCGTGTTCGTGGAGGGTCACCGTACATCGATTCGCCGATGATCTTGGTCTTCGGATCGAACCCTACGTAGGGAGCGTCGCTAAAGTCGCCGATGGAAGAGCTGTGTCAATTACCTGTCAACTGGGACTACCCATCAGACTAGAGGATATGGTAAAGTGGGTTACTGCATTAATCGTGCCCAACTTAGAACCTGAATGTCTCCTTTATCCGAAAGTTTAACGCCATCCTTCATCCATGTGACAATTTTATCACATTAAACAGAAACAATCGAAGGATTCCAATGGAAGTCGCAATGTCTCTGTTCCACCTGAAGAGAGCCAGAAGTCGTGAGGTCTCCAGAAACTGACGGACGGGCAGCAAGGTCGACTGCACGTTTTAGTCCAGTCAATTTTACTTGTAGGGACGCCTTACATTGGAAGCACCCATTTAGTCGAGCACGTGATAAATCTAGGAGATTCACGGCCCATAAAACAGAGGTATTACCAGGTTTCGAAAAAAATCGAGTAAGAAATGTACCTGTTACGTCCTACGTAACGCACCTAATTTCAAAAATACCATTAATTATTTTATAAAAACTTTCCGAAATAGTCTCAAAGGAAAATGTACAGGAAAATCTAAAAGCATCTTTAGAAAGTGCAGCAAACCGGACTAGCAACCCGTACTCTTGAACAACTCTATCTTTTTCTAAAAAAGTAATAAAAATTCCAAAGTACATCCACTTTCTCATGCACACGCTTATATGACATACTTTTCTTTTCCAAGAAAATTCTTTTCCATATAGCTTTTCATATAATATAAAAATTATAAACCAAAACTAACGAACAATAGAATGATAACATTGGTCGGATTAGTTTCCATATTTAGATACAAATTCTATTACAAAATAAAGTGCTGGTTTTGCAGAAAACACATTTATAAAATAAAATGGAACGTTTATTTATAATAACTAACAAATTCCGTTTTTTCCTTTTATTACAATAGATTCAACCACGAAATGTCATTAGTCAAACTTCCAAACTGGTACCGAACAAACGAATAAACAAACATTAGGGTATAAAACATTGTAAACACCATCTCATGAATAAACAATGAACCTTTTATTTATATATCTCTCTATTACAAAATTGAACCTCCTTTAAAGTTTAGCATCTCGATAATCATGTTTTCAAATGTTACAATAATACAAAATTTATAAAAACAAACAATTATTTTAAAAATATCTCATTGTTTATTCATGTCTTGTACGAAATTCATGCTTTGTATCACTATGTGTAAATTGCTCTTACAAGCCTTCAATAAAAATACTGTTAAATTGTACAAAAATAAACAACAGTTGTATTAAAACAATTAATGTAAAATAGTTTATTAAAAATACAAATTTACTATTAAAACAACACAACGACATATAAAAATTGCATAAAATCTATCGGATTATTAAAAAACTAATTTAGTAAATATTAACAAATAAATATCTCCAGTTCTATAGAAGATACAACTACCGTTCATTTTTGTACAATCTTAAAATTAACGTAATTGTCTAAACGCGCAAAAAGATTCTGTTCAATTCGGACGGAAGCTGCAAATCTTGCATTCACATGAATTTTGGATAGAAAACCGTGACACGACACAACGCTTCAAAACGAGACTGGGCACCACGGGCGGTATCCAGTATAAATACAGCACCTCCTGGACCAAAAAAAGCAGTTAAGGTTGAGCAGTTAAGCTCGAGCAGAAGTTCAGCTCGACAAGTGGATCGCGTCAGCCCAGCAGTCCAAATTCTGAAGAGGGTTCGGGACTTCCACCGGCACAGAAATAATAGTGAGTATTTCCCCTTAACCTAGATTCCAGGCGACTAACCTGAACCCGGACAGAGCACGGGAGCAGGGCCAAATCTTTTGGCCCGGCGCGGCGTTTCGATCCCTCCGGATACGGGCGAACTCGTCTCCCCGGCAATTCTTTTTTTATATATTTTTTTGGGGGTAAACTAGTTCCGAAAAGGGACAGAGCTCGGGACCAGGGCCAAATCTTTTGGCCCGGCGTTTCTATCTCTCCCTCGAGGAACTCGCAAACCCTTTCCTCGGTTTATTCCGGAATTGGTACGTGCCAATGCGGAATCGACCCAGAGGGAATTAGGTGATAGCCTTTTCATTTTTTTTTTAATATTATTTTTTTTATCAGTTTCCCGCGTTTCTCCTTCCGCGAAACTAAATATTTTACGTTTTTACAGTGGCCCGAAATAATAAGGGTGTCCGGCGTAGGAAACGGGAGCGAGCCCGGAAACTATATAAATTCCTATTGGAGCAACGCGCCCAACGCGAAGGACAGCCAGCGAGCATCCCCGACCATAACCAGCCTCCTCCCCCGCAGAAAGTAAAAATCACGCTGAAGGAATATCGCCGCCGTAACGCGATCCCAAAATAAAAAGACCTATAAGAAAAAGAAAATCGAGTTGTCATTTATTTTCACCTTTCTCCTTTCCTTTTTGAACTAACACATTTGGCAGCTCCGTCCACCCTAAAAGAATCCTCAAATCGACCCTTCTGGTCGATTTGGCCCTTTCACGGCAGAGAGGTGGCGTCCACTTTCGGGCGCCATCCCAGCCATAACATACCCACAAGTACATCAAATGTTGGATGAGGGCATTATTGTGAAGTCTTCAAGTCCATGTTCGAGTCCTGTCGTCATGGTGAAGAAATCACACGGTACGTGGTTCGTGTACGAGGATCCAAACCCATCACAGCATTTATCGTACCAGCAACAGGATTATTTTAATTTCGTAGGATACCGTTTGGGTTGAACGGAGCTCCGGCTACTTCACACCGGATGACCGATTCATTGATAGGTCTCGAATTAGAACCATATGCTTTCTCATATTTAGACGACATTATAATTGTCACGGAGTCGTTTGAGGAACATGTGAAATGGGAAGAGTATGTCCTCAATAAAGTTAAAGACGCAGGCTTAACGGTAAATTTAAAGAAGAGCGTCTTTGGGTCTTTGGCATCTTAGTTAATAAAGATGGCTTCCGACCCGATCCTGGGAAGATCCGACCGACTGTCATGTACCCGGCGCCCAAGAATCTAAAGTTGAGAAGATTTATTGGCACGTGGTTCAGAAAGTTTATGGACGACTTTGCGACAAGAGCAGAGCCTCTAACTCAGTTAACTCGGAAAGACCAGCCTTATACATATACAAGTAGAAATATGATTAAATTATAATTAATTAATATTATCGTTATACCCATCTTGAACACTACCGTCATAACATTTTCTTCGTTTGCACTATACTTTCTCCGTTGTACAACTTCTTCGAAAATGTTGTCTGAGTGCTTTCTGCGCTTTTATAAACAATGAGTTCGTACTTCTCCATTGCATTCACTGTATTCAAAAGATCACTTAATTCACAAATCACGTACGTGAGTTAACACGAATGTGTGCACGATGAGCTCATTACGATTTCATGAATAGTAGAGGGAAATTACCTGAGATTTAATAAAAAAGGGAACTGTTCCCAAGGAGCATTTTTTTTGCAGAAATCGATCAAAGGTAATGAGATTAAAGGATCCCTGAGTTTTCCACATCGTGTGAGGTACGGAAGGTTTTTTTTTACGTTTTTTTAAAAAAAAAAGCGTTTTTTACGATTTCTGGTTTGTTTTTTTTGCGAATATCTCCGGTTCTATTTATCGTGCAGAAACCAAAAAAACCAATCTCTTCGTTATGAAATTCTCTACAAAACATTCTTACATCACAAGTCGGAATTATTGCAACATAACCTCAGAACAAATAAAAACCGCGTTTCATGCTGAATTTTGGTTTTTATTTTTTATGATTTTTTCTAAACATCCAATTGCACTAGTATTGCAGGAAAAGTTGCTTTTTCAGACCATAACTATGTGGTTAAAATTTGAAAAAAAAAATTCATTAGAACGGCCATAATGCTCGTTTGAATTTTATAAATAAGGAGCTCGTAACGTGTGGGCGTTGCATGCTAGGTAACTTTGTTTTCTTTTTTAATTGTAGATCTTTTTATACTCTTTAAGATGGTTAAATAATATTGTCAAAATTTGAAAAAAATCGTTTAAAAATAGTTTTTTTTTTTTTTTAATTTTTGCTTGGTTTTTTTATTAAAAAATCGGATTTTATTACAAATTTATATTTTTTTATTAAAAAATTTATTAAACAATGTATGCATCTTTTTATTAGAAATATGATTATTTTTTAATTTATTTTATAGTTGTAGAAACGAAGTCATTGAATTATTTGTTGTCATTTAAAATTAGGATTAAGTCGTTACAGAAAAATATAAGATGATTGGAATGCGTCACTCTACGCATTGTAGGCCCGAAAATTGTTAGGTCAGGTAGTACATTCTCGGCGCGAGGGCCCGGTCCGTCGCATTTATGAATAGAAACCAGTCATGCTATAGCAGCAGATGTGCGCTGTATACGCCTTCAGTGTGCGAGTGTGTTTTTATTTAATACAACATTGATCGCAGGTATGTAATAGTTATTGTTTAGATTAAGTTTTAACTTGAATATCGTTTATATTCATACATTATTAATGATGATATTTTTATGTATAAATATATTATGTATGACATACATACACGGAAAGAAAAAATTAGCTACTGCTGCGAATTTTTAGCTACCATAGCGAACGAATGACAGCTAACTTCTGACAGCAAACGTATTAGCTGAAGTTGCTAAAGAATTAGGTGCCCTTGCTAATTTTTCGTTGCCACTGCTAAGTTTTTATCTATGACGACAAATTTTTTCTAGCAAACTCGACTTCGCAGTGACAACTGACTCATTTTTTTCCGTGTACTCATAGGCATTTTTTATTGCAGGCATTAATTTTCTATGAACATTGGCACAGTCTGAAAACATCCTTAAAAAAGAACTGGAAAGATTGTTGCGGTAATTGATAATTTGATTACATTTATATTCGTTTTAATTTTCCATAATTGTGTATAAATTTAAACATATTCCTTACAATATGCATGGGTGTATGTAGGATAATTGTGTATAGTATTATATGCCATAATCACCTTATTATGAGCAAACAGTCATACTCGTAAACTAAATTACAATTTTATATTGCATATTTTTAATTATATCACTTTAAATGCATCGCATACTGCGTGTACAATTTTTAACTATTTCATGTTAAAATTTGAAAATTTTTCGGCATTAATAAAGTATCATTTTTTATAGGAAAAAATTCAACTTCCACTGGAGCATGTAACAATATTTTCATCATGTCAAATTGTCTAATTTGTGATGAACCCTTGGGTACTGACGAACATGCAATTGTGACCGTGGAAGAAAAAGGAATCAAGACAATACAAAGAAAATGTCATCAAATCGCCAACGAATCAGTACGAAGAAAATTGTCTAAAATACAAGGTAGTATAAGTATCCATAAAGCGTGTGATAAGCCTTACACGTATATTACAGAAAATACTGCCAAGAAAGAAAATACACAATCCACGTCAAGAAAATTACGCTCATCGGATGATTTCGAGAAAATAAATTATAATAAGTGTTTATTTTGTCAAGAAGACTGCGCCTCGCAAATTTTTAAAGCGGCTGAATTGAAGAAAGCAAAAAATAAACGTTTAAAAGTGAATTGCTTATCACATGAAGAAACATTGAAAAAAATCGCAAAGCATCAGCAAAGAAAGTCGATAATGATAAGAATAGCAGAATAATTCTTCTTTTATCTAGTGACGATGTATTAAATAACATATTTTATCGTACCAACTGCTTAACTGCATTTTATGAAGGAAATGAAAAATCTGCGAGCCAAAGCGAACACCGTGAAAAAGACCACGTTTCAAAAATTGTAATTTATATATGTGATTTTGTTCAAAACCATCCAGAAACGGACCAATTCAGATTGAAGGATTTAATTTTAAAATTCGAAGCCGACAATCCAGAAATATTAATTCCGACGGTAAAATGCATTAAAAAACAACTTTTATTGCATTTTAAAGAAGATATATTTATTGCCGAGAACAACGCACAAGAAACCATAATATGTCGTCGTAAAGCTGGTAATCGTTTAATAATTCAGCATTTTCAAGAATCCAAGAAAAGCGATAAAGAAAAGCGAAACGAACAACAGGAAAACATGAAAAAATTGAAAGAAGCAGCTGAAGTAATCCTGAATGACGTAAAAATGAAAATCTACAACACCAACGAATTCCTAGCCGCAGATAAATTTTTTAATAGTCTTGAAGAATATATACCGCTATCGTTGTTTACATTTTTATGGATTCTTGTCACGCACGACAAAACTCCCAAACATGATTGGCAAAAAAAAATTATTGCAATCGTGCATGCTATAATATCGGCGATCTTACCAAGATCTGCGATATCTCCTCTACAACTTGGACTTGCTGTTACATTATACCACATATACGGTTCAAAAGACTTAATTGATATTTTATCAAGTTTAGGTTTTTGTTCGTCCTACAAAAATATATTGCTTTTTCAAGCCTCTGCCATTCATTCCCAAAGAGAACCTGTTATGAACTCATGTTTTAGACACTTTGCTTTTGATAATGCAGATCATAATGTTTGTACCCTCGATGGATTCAATACTTTCCACTACATGGGGGGGCATACAAATTGTAGTTCCTCATGATGCCGTACAACATACAACCATTCCTAAACTCAAGACATTTCCGAAATAAAAGACGTATACTTCTTCGAAAGGTGCCGTATCTATTAAATATTTTAAAACGCATTCCGAAAGACGCTTCGTAGATCTTTGTTACGAAAAATTGGAAGGATATAATTTGAGTGGAAACAAGTACGTGAAAAATATCAAATTATCACCGTGTGATTTTTTGTGGCTATACAGCAAAAATGCAAATATTGAAAAAAGTACAGAATGGATCCACTTCATGGAAGTAATAACACAGACGCAACCATTTCAACGAAACAGAATAATATGCTTGCCATTTATATGCGCGCCTCCTTCAAATATGGACACTATATATACTTCATTATTGTTAGCCTACAACAAAGCAAAGGCCTCAAATTTAAAATATGTATATGTAACTTTTGATTTACCTTTATATATAAAAGCTTTGGAAATTACTGTAAGAAGTAATGATGATCGCCTGAAAAGCGTAATACCAATACTAGGTGGATTTCATTTACTGATGAGCTTCATGGGTGCAGTTGGTCACATAATGGATGGCAGTGGGATCAAAGATATTTTAATGCTAATCTACGCAGAAAATTCAATAAAACATATTTTAAGTGGTCACGCGTTCGCCAGAGCACGTCGAGCTCATGCTCAAATCCATGCAGCATTGGCAAATTTGGTTTTATCTTCGATTAATTTTACTGAAGACGAGAAACTTTTTATGACAAAACTACAAGAAAACATCGGAAGTAGTGACATTTTATCTGAATTTAATAACCCATTATACGCAGAAATATTACAAAAATTTACGAAGAAATTAGAAGAACTGTCGGCTGATGACAAACCAACTGGAAGACTGTGGGTGCAATATTTCCAGACGGTGACACTTATGAAAAAATTTATCGAAGCAACTCGTCGCACATCCTGGGTGAATATCTACAAACTATAATTCAAATGCTTCCCATATTTCACGCAGCTGGACACAACTTGCACGCTAAGTGTGCCCATTTATATGTTGAACAGATGCTACAATTACATGTAGATGAGCACAAAGAATTTATTTCAAATTTCTCAGTGAGAAGAACGGATAAATGTTATTGCGGCATTTTCAGCGATCAAGCAATTGAAACGGGCTTAATGAAACTTTTCAAAGATCCAGAAAGAGGGCTAACACATGGTAAAGGAACTACCGAAGTAGATACAGCAAAATGGATTTTTTGGCACAAGCGAACAACACAAGTCCGACATGCACGATGATGGAGGGCCTACGCATGTTAAAAGAGACAACGAAGATTTTAACAAAGTAGCTGAATATCTTAAAGAAAATTAGCCTCGTTCGTATTTTTTTACGAACAATCGACTAGTGTCATTGAAAGCTTGTAATGATTGTGTTTGATTCGATGTAAGAGTCATTAAAATTGATATCATCACAAACGATACAAAAACATCATCATAAATTTATTTTTTACGAACATGGTAAAGTAGAGATGAATTCGACAATCACTGGCTCGAATAAAACAAGATGAACATGCAAACTAGGTATTCTCGTAAAGAGTCAAATTACAAGTATTTTATTATAATTATTACAAAATGGGATAGTGTTTATTATAACCAACAATCAAAAGTAGTTTACATAAATGTTTGATTATTTTCCACATAATCGATAATGATTCCTTGTATCATATAATGTTCAAATAATAGCGCATAAATTTACATTTTAAGTGACCAATAAAAATATATTAAATCCATCACAAAGATTTTACATTTAAGAACTAGTTCGTTATGAGGAGAGAGAGAAGAGAATAATTGACAGGAAATGCTTACATGATCCCATTCCTTAGTCAATTTTAGAAATAAAACCACATCTTCTCGAAGTCCAGTAGTATCGATAATCCAGGAATCGCTATTACCCATCTGGTTATGTCATTTCTTCAGAGTCAGCAAATTCAATCCTTTCAAATTATTATAATAGGTCGATAGTATCTTCTTATTTCTATATTCGAGTTTCGTCTTGGTATCGAAATCTCGAATCAAATGGCGTTGAATTTGAGATAATCCCAAAATCGAGAACACGTGGCACGAACACATTAAATGTAGGTTGGCGTTTCGTCAATTCTTGCAAAATTACGAGGGTGAATTTCTTGATCGTCATTTGTATTAAATTTGTAGATCACCATCACTACAAAGGCCACTCCAAACGACAGAACCCGATGAACAAAAAGCCAATATTCACGCACACGTGACAATCGACGCCATTAACCGGTGATCGAATAATCTCGGAAATTGAGGTGACAATGAACATAACTATTTCACTGATAATACTTCCAATTTCGTTTTTAATTCGCGACAGAAGTCTTTGATTCGCGAATTAAATCTTGATCGGAACTTCGAAAAATAAATAACATTCCGAACCAGTTAATAATAAACGGAAAATCATTCCGCGCGTTTCGCTATCAACAACGAATCTGCCCCGTTGCTGCCCAAACGACGCTTCGTCCAGCTCCAAAGAGACGCCTGACGTACCTGCGCAATGGGCTTGTACGCAACTCCAGAATGTCCACACCGTCGCCTACCTATACCACCTTTTACATTAATGTCTCTCTTTCTCTCTCTCTCTTTGCGTTTCTCTCTCTCTCTCTCTCTCTCTCTCTCTCTTTCTTAACAAAGAAATACATATGCTTACGCTTTACCGTAGGGGCTACAAACTAATCGCTACATCCCCCCCCCCTAGATTGCACATACATCTAACCGTAGGCACAATTTTAAATTAATGGGTAATACGCTACCATCGGTTTCATACGTCACAAAACTTAAAACTAACTTAAACATAAGTAATTCGCTACCGCTTGGCATGATCACGCCCATCTTACGCCTTGAGATGAATAGATAGTTCAGGATTCTGGTTGATACACAGCCATACTAGCTTCAGCATTTCCCATATAATATTTGCGTAAGGAACATTTGTTGAATTTTCCTTTGACTTTTTCTTTTCAATATCGTATAGCTCATAAGAATTGTTTTCAAACGACCGCGATATGCTATAGGGTCCTTCAAACAAATGAAAAATTTTGCCGTCACGCGATCGAGAGCACTTGACAATCGTGGCACCGCGAGCAAAACTAAATCCCCTACTTTCAAATCTATCCTCGAAATCTGTTTCTGTCCTTTCTTACGCTTTTCGAACGTATCTAATATTTGCTTCCGAGCAACCAACAATTTATCCGTTTGCAACAACTGATCATCTGCAGGGTATTGAACAAGAGATGTGATCGTGTCATAAGGTTTTACTCCTAAATGGAGCTCTGTGGGACTGAAACCAGTACTCCCATGTATCGATACATTCAAAATTAACTCAATTTTCTTTAAGTGACGGGCCCAAGCTGTATGGGCATCTGAAACATACAAACGAAAAAATTTTCCGAGTTCGCGCATTATCCGTTCGCTAGGATTACTTTTTGGATGGCGAATATATGACTTGTACATTTTCATTACTAAGCGCCTTTCTCCATTTCGGGGAATCAAACTGAGATCCGTGGTCCGACAATATAGCACACGGTTTACCCACAACAGGGATATAATCGTTGAATAATCGATTTAAACTTGCCGCTGTTGTCGCCCTTTTTAATGCATAGAGCTTCACGTATTTTAAGAAGACGTCCAATACCACGAAAATATATTGGACTCCCCCTGTTGACGTCGGTAAAGGTCCGAAATAATCAACCGCCACCAAATCATTGGGGAACTTGGATTCTACTAAACGATATTCCCCTTCCATCGTATAATTTAAATGCTTAACGCGCTGGCACAAGTCGCAGCACTGAACCAATTTCTTGATGGACGATTGCATTCCTCTCCAAAAATAATATTGCCTCATATATGTGAATGTTTTATAACATCCAAGATGTCCTAGCGAATTATGCACCGCCTCTACAAGTGATTGACCCAAATCCTTCGGAATAATTAGTTAATGAACTTCCAAGATTGGATCTACTCGAAAGAACATTCCGGTAAACAACAAAACAAGACACGTCACCCTTTTCACATCGTTCGCGCAACTTTTGGACATCATCATCAGCCCTTTGTAAAACATCAATCTTTCGGAGTTGAGACAACAAAACAGGATCAGCGTTAAAAAGATTAACCCGAAATGGCTTCTTTTTATCAATACGTAAGTCTCAGATCAACACCTGCGAAATTACTGAATTGATATATAATCCCGCTACTAAATTTTCTTTCCCCGGGCAATGTCTCACCAAAAACGAATATTGCTGTAAAATAAGATGCCATCGGCTTAACCGAGCACTATAATATGGCGTATTATTAAGAAATGTAAGAACATTATGGTCGGTCAAGATTTCAAAATTAACACCCAATAAATAAGTCCTAAAGGGCATAGGGGGTTAACTATACAATAAATGCCCCCACAGCTCTGTCACCCGAACTGGGTCCATATATTGCTACCCCGATGACTACAAATTTCTGAAAGTATGAACTCAAAATTCGCTTTTTCGAAAAAGTTATGGAGGGGGAAAGAAAAATAAAAAAACTAATTTTTCTCGAAAACTACTGGATCGATTTTAATGAACTTGAAATATGTTAGAAACGTAGGTAAAACAATTTGAGAGAAAAAATATTATTTTTTTTTTTTTTAATAAGTAAAAAACTGATTTGAAATTTTCAAAAAATTTTTTTTGGCATAATTTTTGATGTGACCACCTTCATCTTTTTTCTTGAGGTACCTTACAATGTCCCCTTTCATATATATTTTTTTCAAATTTTTAAAAAATATAGTTTTTGAGTAAAAAATCGTAAACCATGGTCGTCCTGCTTGACTTGCGCATTCGCACACACCCGTGCACTCACGCACGCACGCACTGACTAAAAATACTATGTTATATACAGTTGAGACTCATGTGTAGCCAATATAAATATTCAAATGTTGTTTCGTGTTTAATGCACAGTGTTGAAATGTACGAAGTTAAATTGGACCGAAACAAAAACCGGTGCTGAGTGTATATAGTATAGGTCGACCTTAACCGATGTCAATGAGATATTTTATTATCCGGTGTGATGTCGGCGTGATTGTTGACACGAGACTCCTATATAGAAGAACTGCGAGGCAATAGGTGACTTCTTCTCCGGTAGGCATCGTTCCTTTTATTCGATAGCCATTTCATTCTCGTTATCGAAATCCATCCTTTTTTTAGTAGATTAGGAATCCGGACGGTGCGACCTGACACTTGTATATGATATTGTGCTTTGATTCATATAGTCTATGTAAATCGGTATAGCTGAGTGCAGGTTTATATTTAGTATTTTTTTCGGAGTTATATCTCTGTGATTCTGGAGAATTTTACTTTTTACATTCTTTTGTTTACATCTGACATTCTTATTACTTCATAATTTTCAAGATGAATAAGACCGTATTGCTAAGACAAAAGTGCCCTGGTTGCAATATTTTGTTAATAAATACTACAGGCCGAAAAAAAATAGTAACAAATCAACAGGAAGCGAATATTTACTCCACTTCTTTGCAGCAAGCAATAAATGTAAATGACATTATTTGTCAAAAATGTAGAATGTCTGTTTATAGAAAAAATATATCTGCAGAGAAATCTGAAGTAAATGTCGTAAATGATGTTGTGCCTGATTCGGTAGATAATGATCCCAGGTTTGAAATAGTTGAATCAAAAGCATCGGTTTCTGAGGTTGAACGTATGGAAGTTTTTATTCGGAGAACTATTGCAACGCATAAATCATGTTGCTTTTGTGACGGCACAAAACATTTACATGTCATTCCTGAGGAAACACGAATAAAAACTTATATCAAAACTCAAATCTACATTCCATCTGGGAATCGATGTTGTCGTATGCACTTGATAAACGATAGAATATACGAAGAAGATCTTATCCAACTGAAAGCTTATTCTAATACTACAAGCCTTACGGCATCTGAGTTATCAAAATTAATGGAAACTCTCTCTATTAGATGTGACTCGACATTGCTTGATAAAATAGGGGAATACAATATTTCTGAGAAACAACTCAAAATTTTTACAGGCTTAAATTGGGAACAATTAAATGAACTGAAAGACATGTTAACTTCATTGCGAAATAGTCATTCCCGTTCCGTCATTCAAGCTATTGTTGTCCTTTTGTTCAAATTACGGTCGGGTAATTCGAATGCAATGATCGCGTCAATTTTGCAATTGCAAAATGAACACGATGTCTCGGACTATTCGGCCAGTGTAATGAAATCATTTGAAGATGATATTTTGCCACTTCGTTTTGGAGTGAATGCTTGTAGTCGGAATGAACTCATTCTAAACCATACCACTAAAATGGCAAAACATTTATTCGATTCTAACGATAAACTTTTTTTGATATGCGACGGCACATACGCTAGACATCAAAAAAGTTATAATAATGATTACCAAAGGAAATCGTACTCTGGCCAAAAGAAAGTTCCCCTTTGTAAACCGTTTACCATCTGCACAACTGACGGGTATGTTATAGACATTGCTGGACCTTTTCTTGCGAATCAAAATGATGCCCAGATTTTGGAAACAATTCTCGAAAATCCTGAAGGTTTATCTAAGCTGGTTAATGAAGGTGATATTTTTGTTCTTGACCGTGGATTTCGTGACGTAAAAGAAAAGTTGGAAAAAAAAAAATTCGAGTTTTGATGCCTGCCTTAAAAGGAAAAAGGAAACAATTAACTGCAGAAGAATCAAATAATTCTCGCTTTGTTACGAAAATTCGGTGGGCTGTAGAATCCGTTCACGGTGTCATCAAGCAAAAATATCTTCTTCTTAATCATAAAATCGATAATAAGTTATTACCAAAAGTTGGATCATACTTCAGAATTGCATGTTTTCTTAATAATATTTTCGGAAAAAGATTACATTCTGATGTAGATAACTTCGATGATATTCTTCAAAAGATGCAAACTCAGAAAAATGTGAAGTTTTCTTTGGCTGATAAAGTAGAAGAAGCAGGATGGCTACGTCGTAACCTTCCGTTTGGAACTATCTCCTCAGATGATCTTAATGATTTTCCGGAATTAACAACAAATGATTTGAAAATTTTATTCACTGGTACCTATCAACTTGCTCAGGCTGTTTCCTATTTAGCAGAAATGCTTGACAAAGATGGCAATCTAAAAATGGAATTTGTTAAAGATGATTCAACGACTTTAAAAATTAGAGTTCCGTCCCGTCACATTTCTCGTCAAACCTATAGGTGTTTTATTAAATACGAACCTGACACTATTGGACATTCTGGAATTTCAGAATACACATGTGAATGTGCCAATGGAAATAGAACTGTTGCCTGTTGTTCCCACATTGCGGCTGTTATATATTATTTATCACATGCGCGTTATTTATCAAGAATTTTCAAACCAGCTGAGATATTAACTGACATATTCACCACAACTAAAATTGTAACAGTTATCGAATCTGATAGCGATGAAGACTGAAAAATTGTAGCATCAGTGAGCGAGAGGCAAGATAATATATCTTGCTTTAATTGTATGGGTAACAACTCCATCTGCCTTAACTGGCTGGGTGACTCCTCCATCTTACCTTAAATGGCTGGGTGACTTCTCCATCTTGCCTTAAATGGCTGGGTGACTCCTCCATCTTGCCTGAACTGGCTGGATGACTCCTCCATCTTGCCTTAACTGGCTGGGTGATTCCTCCATCTTTCCTTAACTGGCTGGGCGACTAATCCATCTTGCCTTAACTGGCTGGGTGACACCTCCATCTTGCCTTAAATGGCTGGGTGACTCCTCCATCTTGCCTTAACTGGCTGGGTGGTTCCTCCATCTTGCCTTAACTGGCTGGGTGATTCCTCCATCTTGCCTTAACTGGCTGGGTGATTCCTTCATCTTGCCTTAACTGGCTGGGTGATTCCTCCTCTTGCCTTAACTGGCTGGGTGACTCCTCCATCTTGCCTTAACTGGCTGGGTGACTCCTCCATCTTGCCTTAAATGGCTGGGTGACTCCTCTAGCTTGCCTTAACTGGCTGGGTGACTCCTCCATCTTGCCTTAACTGGCTGGGTGATTCCTCCATCTTGCCTTAACTGACTGGGTGACTCATCCATCTTGCCTTAACTGGCTGGGTGACTCCTCCATCTTGCCTTAAATGGCTGGGTGACTCGTCTATCTTGCCTTAACTGGCTGGGTGACTCCTCCATCTTGCCTTAACTGGCTGGGTGATTCCTCCATCTTGCCTTAACTGGCTGAGTGACTCATCCATCTTGCCTTAACTGGCTGGGTGACTCCTCCATCTTGCCTTAAATGGCTGGGTGACTCGTCTATCTTGCCTTAACTGGCTGGGTGACTCGTCTATCTTGCCTTAACTGGCTGGGTGACTCGTCTATCTTGCCTTAATTGGCTGGGTGCCCTCATTTGTCCACCTTCACGTGGTGGGGGTGTTACGGCTAACGATCCGCTCGGGCTATATCAGATCAGGTTCAACCATGGTGAATGCTGGCCGACGGGGAGGTTCAAACTAACGGACATAAAGAAAAAGAATTATAGAACCCCATTATGGGACCTGGGTCCTAAGACAAGATCGTATTCGGACGTAAATTCCGCTTTTTCCATTTCCGGAGTGAAAAAATAAGGGGTCTCATTAAAAAGAGGCTTCATACTGAAATGACCTTAAAGGTCAACGTCAAGGTCACTATTGGATGTCCCCCTCGGAATCCAAAAACTTTTCTATTTAAACTTTTTTTTTTCTAAACAGCATTCATTCTCAGATTTCCGGGTGGTAGTTTTAACCTGTGTACCCTGTATTATACATATATATTGCGCAAGTCAAGCAGGACGACCATGGTTTACGATTTTTTATTCAAAAACTATATTTTTTAAAAATTAAAAAAAAAATATATACGAAAGGGGACATTGTAAGGTACCTCAAAAAAAAAGATGAAGGTGGTTACATAAAAAATTATGCCAAAAAAAAAATTTCGAAAATTTCAAACCAGTTTTTTATATATTAAAAAAAAAAAAAAAAGAAAATTCATATTGTTTCTCTCAAATTGTCTTACCTACGTTTCTAACATATTTCAAGTTCATTAAAATCGATCCAGTAGTTTTCGAGAAAAATTAGTTTTTTTATTTTTCTTTCCCCCTCCATAACTTTTTCGAAAAAGCGAATTTTGAGTTCATACTTTCAGAAATTTGTAGTCATCGGGGTAGCAATATATGGACCCAGTTCGGGTGACAGAGCTGTGGGGGCATTTTTTGGATAGTTAACCCCCTATGTCCTTTTAAAACCGAATAAACGATTGCTAACAATTCCACTTCGGTAGTAGTGTAATTCATTTTCGCTGCGGTTATACACCTACTAACCAATGAAACAATATGTTTGGCGCCTTCGCTATCGACTTGATAAAGAATACCGCATATTCCGTGACTCGAGCCATCCGTTTGCAGTACGAACGGTGCCCCTGGATCAACATGCTTGAGCATTATCGAATCCGCGAGATTATTCTTGAGATCACTGAATACCCGGGTATGTTTCAGCGTCCACACCCAGGGATTCCGCGATCTAAGGACATCTCGAAACGGTTCGATAAATGCAGCATGGTTGATACAAAACTGCCGATAATACGTGCAAATGCCTATAAATCTTTGCAGCTGTTTTAAGTCGCGAGACTGTTCGAACTCGCGAATGACCTTCAATCGATCCGGACATGGTCTCACACCCTTAGTCGTAAACTCATAGCCAAGAAACCTTATTTTACTTGAAAAAAATACGGATTTATCCAATCGTGAAGTGAAGTTGTTGCCTTGCAACACCATAAAAACTGACCTCAAATGCCTCAAATGCTCCTCAAAAGTCGTTGACGCAAACAAAAGGTCGTCTATGTACGTCGATAAAAAAGCATCAAACCTATGACCTAATACGAACGAAAGCGCTCGGATAAAACCTGCTCCCGCCGTCTTCAATCCAAAAGGGATTCTTTTAAAATTGTACAGCTCTGACCCAATTAAAAATGCAGTATATGGCCTCGATTCCGGCTCCAACTCAACTTGCCAGTAGCCATTGGCCAAGTCAGACGTTGACAAGAGCTGAGTACCATGAAACCTCTGTATTATTTCGCTAATCAATGGAGGTCGCTCATTGTCAGATTCGATCTGGTCATTCAAAAACCGTGCATCTAAACAAATGCGCAACCTTCCATCCTTCTTTTTTACTAATCGGAGGGGATTGCAGAACCCACTATCTGATCGTTCAATAATCCCGGATTGTAACATTTCATGTATTTCAACATTCACAGCCGCCCTAATCGAAAACGGTATAAGGTAAGACCTCTTTACAATAGTTTCGGGATTTCTTAATCGAATTTTATGTCCATAATCCCCTGCTGCCTCCAACTTGAATGAAAACAACCTCTCAAATTCCGACATCATACTAACAAATTGATGGCGATCGAGATTTTCAAATGACTCCGATATAGACATGATATCATCCAGATAATTTTTACCATCATTCTGTCTATATAATTGAGCAACGTCATATGAAAAAATCTCATGATTCTCTTCATCATCTATTTGGGATGTTTTATGATTATTATCATTAACGCAAATAATGTCATCATCAGATTCATTACCCAACATGTCAAAACAATTTGAATGATTTTCAACGTAAATGTTATTAGGATTTTTTATAAAATCACGAGAATCTTTTTTAAAACTCAAATTATTACAATAATCAATAGGATTTATCATTTCACCCATTTTATTAGAAACATTTTCAAAATTTAAATTAACATTTTCAATGGGATTTATCATTTCACCCGAATTATTACAAATATTTTCAAAATTTAAATTATTATCAAAAGTTAAATCATCGTTAATATTTTGCATCTTGTTCAATAAATCATTATGATAAATCAGAGAATCATTTTGCATATTGCTCCCTATAGACGAATCATTATCATTAGTCTGCATGCCCACATCTACACGAGAATCACCCTTATTAAATTCCATCGCATCAGGGTTACAATTATTTTCATTCGTTTTATTCCTATTAACATCTTCATAAAAACGACAATTTTTAACCATATCTGTTACATCATTATCATCGTTGTATCATGATTGAGTCACAATCCTCACAACCGTGATCTCATTTTCTTGTGTAGAGACGATTTTCTCAGAAGATATTTACCATATTTGGCAAAACTAGCAGATATTAACGAAGAACCCATAAATAGTTCCCTTTTTCCATAATCAAGAGTGACATGCTGGCTCGCCAGCCAATCATTTCCCAAGATCATGTCCGAAGTCAAATGAGGGATAACTAGAAATGTAGTCAAGATATTGACTAAGTCAATTTTTAAATTTAAACTAATTTGCCTTTTAACAGCAGTGGGTTTTTTACCGATAGCAGTCAAAATAACTAGATTTGTGACGGGCAATACGTGAATTTTAAAATATTTGCTCAAATAATTGAACATTTTTTCAGACACACAAGTTATTTGACTACCCGTATCAATAAGAGCACGAATCGGAATATTTCCAAATTGAACAATTAATTGAGGACATCCGCCACTATTTTACCGCTATTTTTAAAAACCTGCTGATCATCGACAAATTCTTCTTGCAAGTCCTCAATGAAGTCATACGGCGAACGCCCTGGCGGACCGTATTTCAGAGCGCCGTTAATTAGTTTAAAGAATGGCCTTGGGACATAGGATTCTTAACCTGACAATGTTGCGTCGGAGGAGGAAACCGAACATCCGGTATCGTTACGACATTTGGAATCGATGCACTACTATTTTCTCGTTGCATCCCCGTCATTACTGCAGATGTTGGTACATTAATTCTATGCGAATCTATAATCCCTCCCGTTGCATAAGGTACAGACAATTGTTGATTAATCGGCCGCCCCCCATTAGCGTGTTTTACCGATTGCTTTTTTACTTTTACTTGCTGTACAGGCACATTCGAATGTCGACCATGCACATGAGACGAAAACTGATTGCGAATAATTTCCATATTTCTTTCCTGTTGGATTAAATCGAGATTACTTAATGCTTGTATTACCAGCGTTTCATCCGCATAGTCCACTAAAGCCAACGACTCCCGAACGCGCAACGGCAATTGCTGAATTATTTGATAATGTAGCGAATAAGGAGAAAAAGATGGTTCCAAATAACGGGCTTTCTTTATCTGATCATAGAAATATTGTTGTAAAGAATGATCCTGTTTATCATCATATCGACGAGAAAGCCATGCACTCAATGTTCGAGTTTGAATTGCATTACTATTGAATTTCTTTAAAAATTCTACGGTAAAATCAGAAAATGACGAGAAATTCTTAGATTCCAACTAGCGCTTGTCCATTCAACAAATTATCAATGCAATATAATTTTATTTCGTCAGGAATTTGTTTTATCACGCAATATCGATTAAATTTATCCAAGAATTCTTGTGCATTTTCATTTATTTTTCCAGCAAATTTAGGAGTTGCAATGTCAACATTAACTGGATAAACATTTTTATTTACTAAATTTCTCGAAATCGTATTATCGTTGAGGCTCTCAATATTGTTCGCAGGGTTATTACACGTTGAAACCTGCCCTGATATTCTATTCATCTCCAAACGTAATCGCTTATTTTCATTTCGCAAAAGTTCAATAGAAGCGTTATTAACAGTATGTTCGTTTTGTTTACGTACGCAATTTTCGATCTCACGTTGTGTTACATTATCTGCCTTTTTCAAATCACGCAATTCTTTCAAAATTTGTAACAATATATTTTGATCGCACACAGAATTGTCAACATTATGAATTTCAGCAGTTGTTTGTGTATTATTCACATTTAATAAATCAGTTTCGTTAATTTCGCTTATATTAGGAATACCGTTCTCAGAATTCAATATTGCCGATTCAGTCCTTTTGTTTACAATATTTACAGAACTATTATCCGTCATAATCTCTAATAAATCACCTTCACTTGTATTTATTACCTTTACAGGTGTTCGCGGAACGTTCGGCATTTTGAATAGCTGTTTACGATTTTCTACACAAATATGTTGTGAATTTAAATCACCATACCTGTCCTTCACGAGTCTACCTGATTTTGTTCTAGATAACAAATGAAAATCTGCCATAAAACTATTTAAATTTGTTTACTTCTTTTAAATTTAAATTAAATACTGGATATTTTCGAAAAATAAGAAAAATATACATTTAAACCAATTGCCATGAAGAAAAACGATTTTTTATCTAAGCAAATTATGAATTGCAATGTCAAAGTCAAAATAAAATCTCAATTGTATCAAGTCCTGTCACGGTCGCCAATGTAATGATTGTGTTCGATTCGATGTAAGAGTCATTAAAATTGATATCATTACAAACGAAACAAAAACATCATCATAAATTTATTTTTTACGAACATGGTAAAGTAGAGACGAATTCGACAATCACTGGCTCGAATAAAAGAAGGTGAACATGCAAACTAGGTATTCTCGTAAAGGGTCAAATTACAAGTATTTTATTATAATTATTACAAAATGGGATAGTGTTTATTATAACCAAAAATCAAAAGTAGTTTACATAAATGTTTGATTATTTTCCACATAATCGATAATGATTCATATTTAATATATTGGCGGCCAACTCGCTTGTCAACACCCGTACGCATAGCACGTCGTTCACGCGGCTCTGACTATTTTGTAAATTTTATTTATATGGTTTTAAGCGAAGTTTTGGTAAACTTTATGAGTTCGTGTCGTGGAGTGTGTGCATTCAGGAAAGGTTGTACTCGTGAAATATTTTGAATGGCTGCATCTGTAATGCTAATACCGGATTTTTCTTAATAGTGTTGTACAAGTGTTATGGTCATTGATAAATCGGGTCATTTTCTCCGCATTAACTTGCGACATACAAGAAAAAATTTTTTTCGATCTTACCGATTTCTATCGTGCGCCAGGCTCCAGCGATTTTATTCTGGTGATACGTATATTGTGACGTCACATTATTTGGTTCACTTCTGTATTACAAATGTCAACATATTGAATTCGAAAGTAAACCTATACAGCCATCACTTGTCAACAACAAGAACAAAGGTATACGGCAAATTTGATTTGGTTCTGACTTTTCTCTGTTGGAATTTTATAGTACAACCAGATATCATCGTCTACATTTCATTGAAATTAATTAAAGTAGCACACTTTCAATAAAACAAGTACGAAGATTCGGTGCTCATTTAAGATTGTATGTTCTTGCGGGTATTGGCGATTTAAACCAGTACTTTTTTGTTTTGTTATCCTTCCGTCTGCCTCTCGTTCCTCGCCTTCTCGTTTATTTATTATCTACACATATCCAGACTAATTTTCTCCTATTTTATACACTACCGTTCCAGTCCTTGCGTAATTAATTGTTATGTATCGGGTAGTTTTATATTTATCTGCGATCTTTATTTTACATCTTACCGTAGTTGTTAGTAGAGAGGTTTTAAATTATTTTGTGATTGAACTTTTTTGTTTGTTTGTTTGTTCACTCATTTTATATATTCTTCGTTTAATATCGACTCTGACTTAATTTATTATTAATCTGATTATTGTGTGTTGCTAAATTCCTGTGAATATTGTAAATTGTAGACATTGTAATTCTTGTATGTGTGAGTTTTACTTTTATATTAGTAGTAGTATAGTAGTATAAGTTTATTGACCCATAAGTGAATTACATAAAATTCTTGAGGGTAGAGTGCACCAAAAAATAATATAACTAGAACAAAAATGGTACACAACGCTTACAATAAACTGAACTTATGAAACAAAATCGCACGCAATTACAATTCCAGACGAGTAAGACTATACAGTTAAAAAACAATATACTAAACTTATAAAAACAAAATCGCACGCTATTTCAAGTGCAGACGAATAAGACTATACAATTGAAAAATAATATACTGTTCTTGTAAAAACAAGATCGCACGCAATTACAATTACAGACGAGTGAGACTATACAATCAAAAAGCAAGGATAAAAACTAGGCCTAATGTTATAAAACGACTGAACTGTGATTGCCATAATGTACAATAGAGAGAGAAACTATAAATCCAGGAGAAATTGTCTCCTAGCGAAGCATGAGCTGACAAATCCAAATAGGATTTTCAGCACACGAGGGTCGGCGGAGTGTAGCAAAAAGGCCACTATATTCTCTTCCGAACAGTTCGCCAAAATGCTACTACGACGGAGTCTGGATCTTGAAGGGGTAGAAAGGGGACAGTTGCACAGGATGTGAATTAAAGTCTCCCTTTCACCCGTGTTACAAATAGAGCATGGCTCATTCGGGTTATACGCGTAGAAGGTACTACCGACATAAAACGAACGCGAGAATATAGTGGCTGTTTTCAACTGTATTTTTAGGCGCAAGTGGGATATCTGGCAACGTTCCGGAGCAAGAGAGGCCAGTCCGTCGGAGAATTGCCTATATAGAGGCATCTGGATCGAGTCCGATTCGAAATAGCGTTTAAGGTCACGATTACGCTGAAGGGAGGCATAACTTTCGCAAGTGGAGGCCACCTTGAACTCCCGCTCTAATAGTCCCTCTGATAGATTATGCATGCTTAGTGTATAATGATGCCGCTGAGTATTTGAATAAAAAACTTACACGAATTCTGAATTCATGCTTACGCTTTGTTTATGGGCTTAGACGAGACGAGCACATCTCGCCATACAGAGTAAAGGCAAATTGGCTTACAGTCAAATCTCGCAGGCAGTACTTTTTAGGCTCACTGCTATTTTCATTATTCACATCTTCGACCCCCTCATATCTCTTCGACCTTTTTCCTACGGTGTTGCCTGATGTACGACGATCCTCCAGAATTTCCTCTGCATGTCAATTTGAGATACCATTGTGCTTGCGGAAGCAATACGTGAACTCTTTCCGAGTGACAGGGATCGCACTTTGGAACTCTTTGCCTTCACTGATCCGTGAGTCCCAGTCCTATGATGTTTTCACAAATCATCTATATGATCATCTGTCAGAGCAGGATAGGAGCAGAGGTCATCCTACTTAACTGTTGTGTTATTTATTTATATAATAATTATTTATTTATTTATTTTATTTATTTATATAATTATTTATTTATTTAATTATTTTTTCTTATTTATTTACCCGTTATATCTTTTTTCTTTTTTTGTGGTGTCTTCCAGCGTCTGGTATTATTATGCGATCTTTGTAAGTCTTACTGTATATTATTTTAATTTAATAACGTTGCGTCTTTTGTATTATGCTGTATATTAAACGTACAAAATTATTAATTTATTTAAAATGCGCATTTACCTCTCTACAGCTCAATGTCTCTCTCTCTCTCTCTCTCTCTCTCTCTCTCTTTCTTAACAAAGAAATACATATGCTTACGCTTTACCGTAGGGGCTACAAACTAATCGCTACAAGCTGGTGTAATTGGAGACGACAAAGTGAACTGTTATAAAGCTTTCCAGCTAGGCACCGATGCAGTAGAAACTATTTTGGAACATAAAATAGATGACGTACAAGTAGGTCGTCGATATCGCGTACAACCATTATCAATAATGACCTCAACAATTAAAATTAATAACAAATACGTACCGATAGATCCTACATTGCTTTTCCAACGCATATGCCTCGTTAAAAAAGGCGGCGAAGAATTGAAAAACTTCTTCCAATTCGAACTAGCCCCATATCCGCTAAGTATCTTTAATGAACATGGAATGCGGAAAAATGTGAAATCAGATTTTTATGATGTATTTACACCACTACTGGAAAAGCCTACGTTTGTGAATACCTTTTATGTGATCGACGGAGGATTTTTATTACACAAAGTTGTATGCCCGAAAAATTCCACATATTTCGAAATATTTAATGTGTACGTAAGTTACATTAAAAGAAATTGTACTGACACTTTAAATTGCATTGTAGTTTTCGACGGATACACAAATAACAACTGTACGAAAAATGTTGCACGTAATCAGAGATTCAATGACACATTTTCAGCAGAAGTGATAATTAATGACGTACATGTATCGCCTCCAACAAACCAAAAAACATTTCTGTTGCACTTTTATGCGATCATTTCAAGGATACAAACATTAAATTTAAAAAATGCAATGATGATGCGGGTATCGATATTATTCAAGAAGCAAAATTGAAAAAACTTGAAAATTTAAACAACGATGTTGACATTGTGGGTCAAGATATTGACTTATTAGTTATTTTAACTGGAATCACGCCGTCAATGTCGAATTCCATTTATTTTTTCAAACCTGCGATAGGAAAATCGAAAGACAAATATTACGATCAATTTTCATTCAAGTACATTGATTTAAAACATTGCATCTTGTTTCTGCACGCATTTACCGGGTGCGATACGACCTCGGCATTTTTTAAAATCGGAAAGAAGAAACTTTGCGACGTAATGCGGAAATATGAATGCCTTCAAAAAGATGTACGGGTATTTTATGGTCCAGAAGCAACAAAAACGTCTTTGTATGCATCGGGAAAAAGTTACATACTAGCAATGTACAACGCAGACCCGGAAAAAAATATCGATTTAAGTTTATTACGATTTAGATGCTTCTAAAAACATACCACGAGCACAGCATGTAATCTTTTGCCGCTTCCTCCGACTACACCTGCAGCAAACTACCATATTTTACGATCGTATTTACAAATTAAAAAATGGTTGCTAAATACAAATATACTAGCTTGTAATTATGGATGGGAAATGATCGATAATACCTTACATCCGATAGTTTTACCGAAAGGTATGAAACCATTGCCTGACAGCCTTCTGGAGTCAATTTCATGCGGATGCAAATCAGGATGTAAAACAAAACAATGCACGTGTAAAAAGTACGGAATGGCATGTTCAGCTGCGTGTAGGTTTTGCACTGGATTAAATTGCGCGAACGCGGCTATTTTTCAAGACGAAATTGAAGAAAATGAATTATGCGACGATGACGATAACGACGGAACATCTTCCGTGTGCGAAACGCAATCGCATACATCAGAATCCAGCACTGGTGATTATTTATCTGACAGCTCGCATGCTGGTTCTGATTGGATCTACTCCGACGTTGAAGAAGGGGTTAATTTTTATAACTGCGAAACAAGCGATACAGACTTCTCTGACAAATTACAAATTAAAAAACGACGTCGCCTATAATAATAATTATAATTATGTACTAAATTAAGGACTAATTTGTAATAAACTCCAATTTTTAATAAAAAAACAAAAAAAAAAATCTTTTTTAACAAAACCTATTTTTAAACGATTTTTTTCAAATTGCGACAATATTATTTATAACCATCTTAAAGAGCATAAAAAGATCTACAATTTAAAAAAAAAGTCACCTAGCATGCAACGCCCACAAGTTACGAGCTCCTTAATTTTAAAATTCAAACGAGCATTATGGCCGTTCTAATGAATTTTTTTTTTTCAAATTTTAACCACGTAATTATGGTCAGAAAAAGCAACTTTTCCTGCAATACTAGTGCAATTGGATGTTTAGAAAAAATCATAAATGTTGCAATAATTCCGACTTGTGATGCAAGAATGTTTTGTAGAGAATTTCATAACGAATAGATTGGTATTTTTTTGGTTTCTGTACGATAAATAGAACCGGAGATATTCGCAAAAACCCAAACAAGAAATCGTAAAAAACCCTTTTTTTTAAAAAAACGTAAAAAAAAACCTTCCGTACCTCGCACGATGTGGAAAACTCAGGGATCCTTTAATCTCATTGCCTTTGACCGACTTCTGCAAAAAAATGCTCCTTGGGAACAGTTCCCTTTTTTTTTAAATCTCAGGTAATCCCCCTCCACTAGAACACATTTCCCATGAACTCACGTGAGACGCAATACGCGTCGCATTACGCAGCGTTCATGAGTTCATTTCTCAGATTGTTATCTGGATACCAGTAATACAAATATCCACTTGCAAGCATGGGTACGCAGTGATGACTTTTGTGATAGTAAAATCTTCTGCGACGTTCATAAAATTAAAAAATTCTTCATTCCCCCTTCCAACTCCCCACCTCTCGGAAGGCAGCTTCACTAATTTTAAGTTTTCCTGCAAGTATTTGAATACTGAATCTCTCCCATGTTTCTCCTGCATCGAAATTCTTTTCATTGTAAGGGGGTATATCTATAATAATAAAAATGTTTACTCTTCATAACATTTTCATATCAAATTAATCGAGTTTAAAACGATTTCAATGATTATTTTGAAGTTACGAAAGGATTCTACAACAAGAAAGGCTCATATATGTACAGAAAATGGTGGTTATTTTTATTTGATAGCAAAATTGTTCCGATTACTGCATCAAATAAAAGTTTTAAATAATAAAAGTTTTTGGTAGTAAGCAGTGAAGCCTACATAACTTAATTTCACATTTCGAACTTGCAAGGGATAGGCGAGAGAAGTACTTTTTACTATTTTTACCTTACAAGGAGAAGCCAAAACAACCAAGTAGGTGAGGCTTATTTGAAATTACATTCCATATACCTAAAGCACCTTCAACCATATTGCTGCACTTAACTTTACCTGATGAAATCCGAATGTCATCCTCGTTTTCATCAAATGCAAAGAACCAATAAGTAGATGACGGCTACTCCGCATTATAATGCACCTTGAACTGCATCGGTTCGATGTCGTCACATAATCTTTTTCCTACTCTGTTGTTGTTGCTTATACATGGACATCTTCTATTAGATGCTGGAAACAGAAAATACCAGAAATAATCATATTCTTTTAAATTAGAAATATTAAATTGAACAACTCCCGAACTAACCTGATTAAAATGCTGCACCCTGAAAACGGAGTAATTCTGGAGCTGGACGCACAGCATCTCTTAAGAAAATAAACTTAAACACTTTCAGTATACCCGGTATATACCTTGTGTATAGGGCAATATACAACCAACCATTAATTATAACATTCTTAGATGGGCCGAAACTGTAGGTACTCTTTTCTTTGGTCATAAAAGCACGAAATCATAGAAGCGTTACGACTTCTATTTTCAAAATTACTAGGTACTCTTTTGTCCACCCATCCATCTGATCCTGAGTTTGTCACATTGGGTATACCTCAAGGCTCAAGCCTTGGACCAATCTTATTCATTACTGTAATAAATACACTATTTCCAAGGCTTAAATACTGTGGTGATGCTACCATCATTTTTGCTGACGACACGCAATTTTACCTGTCTACCCTCATAAGTCGTTTATGCGAAATTATTCGCAATATATATAGCGATATCACCAAACCAGTCAAACAGTCGCATGACTATGGGCTCGCACTAAATTTGCGTAAGACCCAGGCCATCATCCTCGGGTCGTCGCAAAATATCTCTAACATCAAAGATCTCTCTTTACCGTAACTCACTAATGGGCCAGATACCATACCACACGTAAGTGAAGTAAAAGCTCTAGGTGTAATAATTACGTCTGATCTTACATGGTATCGTCACGTTAACTCCATCTCTTTCAAAGTACATAATGTCCTCTGCAGGCTAAGATTTCGCGGTGCTTTTCTTCCTCCATCCATCAAACTCTCTCTTCTTAACTCACTAGTTATCCCTCATCTCGACTATGCTCCCCTTGTTATTGCCGACCTCACTGGATATTTAAACACCGAACTCCATCGCCTACAAAATGTAGCCTTACGTTATGTCTATTGCTTGCGCCGTCACGAGAGGTTAGCCCTGTTCCGGCAGAAAAGAAATTGGCTTACTATTGCATCTAGGCGACAGATATTCCTTGGTAATCTAACCTACCAGATCATTACCACTTCACAGCTCTCCTATCTGGCTGATAGGTTTATACCATACAATGACTCTGTACTGTGGAAATGAGTTACACCAGAGAGGTATAATGACTCCATAATTTGGTAGAAGGTTGAACCAATAAATACTTTTCCACTTGGGTATAATATCCGTTTATTTAACCACGGTATTCGAATGAGCCGGTACCGTAGTATAACTATCGTGTACATGTAGATACCGGGAAGCGCGTGTATACATGAGAACGAGCTACAGCAGACTAACTCGACTGTACTTCACGCACGAAGTCGAAAGCGCCCGAACATCAACGAATACGAATGAGCGCGAACAGGAAAAGGAAACCTTAAGGCTGATCCCCACAGTACGCCGATCATCACGCCATCTGTCTTCGCGCGCTCATTCTGGATCTCAGCGATAGGCTTCTGGAACTCTCTCTGTCATTTCCACTAACTTACCTCCCTTGCATCTTTTCGTCTCAACCTTTTCTCCTATTTGTCTAGAGCAGGGCAGAATTAGGACTCTAGGTTTATTTTTGTGCTCACGAGAAGCACTCGACTAGTATATGAGTTTTAATTAAGTATCGATATTAATAATTAGTTTCAATAATAAACTTAGTTGCTATATATTTAGATTAAGTAACCAGTTCTCTTCTATATACGTTATTGCTTATCTTCATCATTTATACTGCGCATATTCATCAGAGAACTGATATCCTAGTTACGTCATATTTTCTTTGTTTACTTTTTTAAGAATTAGTACGAGGAGCGGATTACCAAGAAAAACTTAATTGTTTACTTAATTTAATTTTGTTTATTTAATTTTATTAAAGCGGTCAAGAAATATACCTGCATTTACTAATTATGTTATTATCACAATGATAAATACTTTGTCGTCTTTCGTTTCTTTTACATTGACAGAAAGAAAGATGTAGTGTAGACTATGTAAGAGTCATGCATGGACTAACTTTTAGATGTAATGATTTTAAGTATTTGTTTTTACAGTGCAGTACATCGCGATATTTAATTTCTATTATAAATAAAAAACTAAGAATTGACTTTATTTATAAAATTCAAAAATCTTTGTTAGATGATGTAAGCAGATAATGGTTTGATGAGCCCGCAGCTTTAGAAATAATAAATTAAAACATCGACTAATTTATTTTTTTTAAGCCTGACCGTCGATATTCGTAAACGTACATTTCAATGAGATCGAGTATCGTAGAAAAGATTTCTTCAATTGTAAAAGTGTGGTGCCCATCAAATTGGTGCTAGTACTTAAAACGATTTAATATGGCGATTAACTTCTTCATCATCTGAGTATCGTAATTCGTATGCTATCGACAATGGACATGTATCTATGTCTATCCTAATCTCGAGAAGAACATTGGATGATACCGAGAGGGATCTAGAGACCATGAAAACTATGGTTTTGTCACACTCTGATTTGATTTCAGTTCTCTCTTAGATGAACAACACCTGTCACTGTTCAATTAATTGTTCTCTCGGTTTGATTGATCAATTTTGACTAATTCGGTTGCATTTCGTGTTATATTTGTGTTTTTGTTAAATGTGGGTGCAATTTTGTTGAAGCTCACTGAACCTTTCGTGAATTGGCATTGAAAAGTGTCGTAATTTTATTTATTTTTTCGTCTTAACTTGCTCATTTCGGTTAACCGTTGAATCGTCTGAAATTCATATCATTGTGTGTCATTATTGTCAAGTGCTGCAAGTTTGTGTATATTTCAAACACGGATATAGGGCTGAATACGCTGCTTCTTCGGCGCACTGATTTTTAGCGAAATATTACGATTGCCCCATCTACTCAATCTGCACCGGCTACGGCATTCTACAGCTGTACACCGTTGGTGACGTATCTTATAACTATAAACGAGTTTGGCTCGTTGCAGTTTTTGGAGAATCGAGTATTTTTGGAACAACCCGATCATGGTTAATAAATGCAAAATATGCGCAAAGGACATCAACCAAGATAAGCTTGTACAATGTGCCATTTGCAAATCGGTTTTTCATAAAATTTGTTTACCGACTAGCTGCAGATTTACCGATCACGGTTACCTTGTTTGCTGCGTTAAACCAATAGTTTTATCGAAAGGTGTGAAACGGGCAGGCGACCCGATTGTAGCCCCCACCCGTCAGGTGCGATCTTCTAATCTCACCGCTTTGGCATCGAATTCTGCAGAAGCCGTACCTCCCTATTTTAAAGCATTTGTCGAACAGCAGAACCGGCAATTTTGCTGAATTGAATGAAAAAATCGATCGGGCACTGAATCTTGAACACCGTGTTGGTTGTATTGAAACTACAGTAACGGAACTGCAATCTCAAATGAATCATGTTCTATATGATCGTGCTCAGCTCGGTTTTGAGGTGCGCAATTGTGATCTGGTTGTTTCATCTTTTCCGAAAGAGACTCAAGAGGATTTACTAGATGTTTAGTTGAAAATCGCTGAATGTCTTAAAGTTACAATTGCTGCCCGAAATATCATCTCGGCTTCGCGAATTCAGCCTCGTACTGTTAATCCTGCTAGGTCTAACAACCAACCGGGCTCTACATCAACTTCTGCATCAGCTCAATGGCCAAGAACTATTATGATCCGCCTTTCGAACCCTGGATTGCGTAATAATTTCATGCAAGCGATGCGAGAACGTAAGTCGATTGGAGCATCTGATATCCATAGTCGACTGCCAGCGACTAGATTTTACATTAACGAGCATCTCTCAAAAGAGACTCTTGATTTGCTTAAAAAGGCTCGGGCAATTATTAAAGCCATACCCGACAAATACCTGTACGTCAATCGTGGTATTATTAATTTTCGATCATCTAAAGGTGCGCCAGCTGTCAACATTTTATCACTTGATAATCTCAACATTTTAAATAATTGACGCCAGATATCTGCTACTGGATATTATATATAACTTTGGATATTTCTGTGCAAATTTCACATCGTGAAAATATTTCGTCATGTGACCATATGGCATTGTCTACTGTTTCAACATCGTCCACGCCCACTGCTTACGGATCTTCTGCTGAAGTGGATATCGTCGATTTTTTTAATTCAAATGTTTTTAATTCTAATGTGTAACGTATTGTGCATATTAATGTTAGATCGCTTTTGCTATACTTACCTGTTATTAAGGAAATTTTATCCGGGTATGAGTTTGATATTTTTTGCGTTTCTGAGACTTGGCTTCCGAACGCAATTCCAGATGATGTTATATATATTTGCAATTATTCCGTCTTTCGGTCCGATAGGGCTGATAGACGAGGTGGCGGCGTTGCAATCTTTTACAAAAATTGCCACAAATGTTCGATAATTGACAATTTACTTGATGAAAATGGTTTGGAAAGTCTATTTTGTTCGTTCAATTATCATAATTTAAAATTTATTATTAGCGTTATTTACCGACCGTCATATGTATCTTTAAACTACCTGGACAATCTTCAAAATTTTATTAACTCGCTTTACCCAATTTCTGATCGTATTATTCTGCTAGGAGATTTCTACATTAACCTACTTGTTTCCAATAAACCTGATGTCTTCAGACTTCGTGAATTTTTACAGCAATCTAATCTCGTAGAGGTGGTCAATGACCCAACTAGAATTACCACTAACTCAATTTCACTAATTGACCTATTTATGGTCTCTTCTTCCGTCAAAGTCCTTAACGCATTCTCATCAAGTGAATTTGAGGTTGCTGATCATTGTATGGTTGGTTGTCTCATGGACTGTCCAACGCCACCTCGGAACGCAAAACTTATCAGCTTTCGCGATTTAAACAATTTTAATTCGAATGATTTTAGACGAGCAGCATATTACTATCCTTGGGGACTAATATCATATTGTAACAACATAAATGAAAAAGTCGAGTTTCTAAACAATGCTATTATTGAGTTGTTCGATGCGTTTGCTCCCATTAAACATGCCAGGGTGACTAAACCTAGCGTTCCGTGGATCACTGACACGATTAAGATGTTAATTAGGAAACGAAACGCTGCTCAAACGATCATGCGAAAATTGAAACGGCAATCTGATATAGACGTTTATAAAACTCTGCCAAATTTCAAAACTTCTGCGATAAGGAGAGAGCGGATTGCTTATTTTAGACAAATTAATACGATGTCACATAAAAACTTTTGGGCATCCATCAAGAATCTTGATCTAGCTAAATCTAAATCTGCTGCTCGTCTAGAAATATTTAACGATGCTGATGCCATTAACAAACATTTTGTAAGTTGTCCTCAGAAAATGCCTAATCCGCATCTAATTGAATTTTTCAAAAACTCGCGGTCAGATAAACTCCCAAATTTAGCAACTTTTTCGTTTTCTGAAATCTCACTCTCCAAGTTAACAAGTATTTGGCAAAAAATAAATTGTAAAGGGGCAAGAATTGATGGTATTTCAGGCGAAATGTTTCTAAGAGTTCAAGACTTCTGTCGGCGTGAAATACTCCAAATTATCAATAATATCATTGTGGATTGTGAATTTCCGGATATCTGAAAATTGCTTCGGTATGGCCAATACCTAAAAAGGCAAACCCCTCTCTTCTTAGTGATTTACGCCCTATCAGCCGTCTACCGCTTTTATCGAAATTTTTTGAGGAAATCTGTTATGAACAGTTGTTAAACTATTTTAATATGCATAATCTGTGTTTCAATCGGGATTCAGGCGTTTTCACAGCTATAAGACAGCAAGCACTCATTGACATCTCTGATAATGTGTTGAAAAATTGGGACAATCGTCTTCTGACAATTGCGGGACTCCTTGACTTTTCTAGAGCCTTTGATACACTGAATCACGATATGTTATTAGCGAAACTGGCATATTATATTCTTTCGAAAAATGCGTGCGAGCTCTTGACTTCTTATCTTAATAATAGATCCTAAATTGTGGAATTAAATATTAACAACGATCAAATTACATCAGCACTTCAAACCTTCATAACTTTCACAAAAATTGGAATATTTTCGGTTTCTAAATACCCAACACCTACAAAATTTATCCTATTTCGTGAAACAAATTTATATTGCGATAAAAAATTAACATTTTTTTAATTATTACACTAATAAAAAAAAAATGTTGTGGCAAGATTCACAAAAAAACCAGAAAATCAAAAATTGAATAAAGTTAAGCTAATAAAAGTGACTACTCGGGGGTTTTTGGGGTCGCTGATTACGAATCTGCAGTTAGTTTTTCAAAATTCAAAATGGCGGATCCAATATGGCGGACAACTTTTTTTAAATTGGTCGGATTCGTTTGAAACTTGTTACTCTGGGGTTTTTGGGGTCGCTGATTACGAATCTGGAATCAGTTTTTCAAAATTCAAAATGGCGGATCCAATATGGCGGACAAATTTTGTCAAATTGGTCGGATTCGTTTGAAACTTGTTACTCGGGGGTTTTTGGGGTAGCTGATTACGAATCTGGAATCAGTTTTTCAACATTCAAAATGGCGGATCAAATATGGCGGACAAATTTTTTCAAATTGGTCGCATTCGTTTGAAACTTGTTACTCGGGGGTTTTTGGGGTCGCTGATTACGAATCTGGAATCAGTTTTTCAAAATTCAAAATGGCGGATCCAATATGGCGGACAAATTTTTCAAACTTGTCGGATTCGTTTGAAAGTTGTTACTCGGGGTTTTTGGGGTCGCTGATTACGAATCTGAAATCAGTTTTTCAAAATTCAAAATGGCGAATCTAATATGGCGGACAAATTTTTAAAACTTGTTGGATTTTTATAAAAATATGTTTCTGGGGTCAGTAATTAACCTACTTATTTGTAGTTACCGAGATCAACCACGAGGAGATTACAGAATTTTGATCTCATTTTTTGTTTGTATTTTTTGTATTTTTGTTTTTTTTTTGTTGGTTTTCTGAGTTTTTTTTGGTTTTTAATTTTTTGTTGCTTTTTTTGGGTTTTAAAATTTTTTTTGTTTACTTACTTTTGTTTATTATTCTGAATGAAACGTGAAAAAGCAAGGATCAAGGGAAACTTTTCTTTACTATTTGGAATGAAATAAGGCAAAGCAAGGACTAAGGCAGAGCGGAACTTTGCATTTAGTACAAGTTACTTTAGTCCTAGCAACTTTGCCTTTCATGCTGCAAAATTTGCATCGTCGGCTGCTAGAATCCTTTTTTGGCAAATGCCTATTTTCAGTCGTCCTAACCTCTTCTGAACCCTTTAATCTTTTGTTATTAACTGTTTTGCCAAATTTAGTCGAAACTGAAGTTGATTCAACGAGTTATTTTTTCTATGAGTTTTACACAGAATATGCGCATTTACTACTGCTAAATCAATAAGAAAATACCATATTCTGTGCCACCATTTTTTCGACCTTTTACCTACAGCGTAACGTTCTTTTAGCCGATCAAAGCGATCTACACCTCCCATATATTTGTTATAATCTGCAATCGCTGGACATGAAATGTTACTTCTAGAGCCGTCTCTATTTTTTCTTTTTACTTCAATGACAGATGCAGGATCATGTGCTGTGCTAAAAACTGTAACAGGCTTAGAATCCATCCACTTTATGGCTGCAACGCATCCCTGCGTTCGATATTCAAATTCACCTCTAACCATCTTTTTCTTTTCTTTCATGATGTCCGGTAAGCCTACTCGATTTGTCCTAACAGTACCAACAGCAAAAATTTTCTTGGCTTTCAACACTTTCATTAATTTAACAGACGTAAAAAAATTGTCGAAAGCCACTAAGGCCCCAGAGTTTCGCGATTGCTCGGTCATATGAAGGGCAACACGTTCTCCCAATGTGTCACATGAAAAATCAGTTGAACTTGACTTACCCGTGTAGATATCGATTGTTAAGACGTAACCAGTCTTCGAATCACATAGACACCAAACTTTATAGCCTCGATTTACAGGCTTCATTGGCATGTATTGCTTCAGGGATGAACGCCCTTTGAATGGTATCATAGATTCGTCGACTGACAAAGTATTGGAATGTTGATAATATTTTTTTATGTTTTTATTAATCTAATTAATGAGAGGTCTAACTTTATGCAACTTGTCGAAGTATGGATGTCCATTAGGTACCGCGGTATTATTGGAATTCAGGTGAATGTTTGACGTAATTTCCAAAAAACGATAGCGACTCATAACCACTGCTACTGCTGGTACTCTTAGAAATAGATCCGTGCTCCAATAATCCCTCACAGACGGTAGGCGATGAATGCCCATGACGATATGCAGTCCAATCAATGCTTTCAATTCATCAGTACTTATATCTTTCCACCTTATGTCCTCACTTGATGATGCCTTGGTCTTAGCATACATATTAGTCTCGAGAACTATCGAGTCCATCACGTTTTTAGTAAATAAATTTAAAAAATATTTACTTTCTGGAGAACCCGGAGCAAACTGCAAATGGACCTCTACGTCCCTTTCGAAATTGTCATTTTCTTTTATAAAAGAGGCTTTATTTTCGGACCACTGGTCGCTCACAATATCAACAATTTCATCATCGTCGGAATCAACAGAACTACTTGAATCAGAATGTAATTCACTAACATCTATATTTTCAACATCGTCCTCATCTGATGTTTCACCATCACCATCATGTTCCGAGTCTTCCGGATTATCAGGGAGTGAAAAAAGTTTTCATAATCTTTTTTCGACCGAAGTGAATAGCAAAACCCTTTTTGATTCATAATTATGTTGAAAATTATGACATACAAGAGGGGAAAAAATGTTTTACAACGAAACTAGTGACAATAATGATTGTCACTATCCTTGATAATCGAAAAAACAAATTTCTAAAGCAGAAACGAGAAAATCGAAAAAACAAACGCCTAACGCATAAACAAGATCAAAGTGAAATCTTTATCGAAAATCGAAAAAGTCGAAAAAACAAATGCCTAACGCACAAGCGAACTGAAAGTGAATTATCTGATGAAAATCAGAAAAACAAATGCCTAACGCATAAGCGAACTAAAAGTTAATTCTGTGATGAAAATCAGAAAAACAAACGCCTAACGCTTTAACGAGATCAAGGTGAAATGTTTGTCGAAAATCGAAAAAGTCGAAAAAAAACAAATGCCTAACGCATAAGCGAACTGATAGTGAATTCTCTGATGAAAATCAGAAAAACAAACACCTAAATCATAAGCGAACTACAAGTGAATTCTCTGATGAAAATCAAAAAAACAAATGCCTAACGCATAAGCGAACTAAAAGTGAATTCTCTGATGAAAATCAGAAAAACAAACGCCTAACGCATAAACGAGAACAAGGTGAAATGTTTGTCGAAAATCGAAAAAGTCGAAAAAAACAAATGCCTAACGCATAAGCGAACTGATAGTGAATTCTCTGATGAAAATCAGAAAAACAAACGCCTAACGCTTTACGAGATCAAGGTGAATTGTTTATCGGAAGTCGAGAAAATCGAGAAAACAAATGCCTAACGCATAAGCGAAATTAAAGTGAAATGCTTGTCGCAAATCGAGAAAATCGGAACTGAAAATGTCTAACGGATATATATATAGCAAATAAATTTTGAAAAACTGATTTCAGATTCATAATCAGCGACCCCGAAAACCCCCGAATAACAAGTTTCAAAAGAATCCGACTAATTTGAAAAAATTCGCCCGACACATTGGAACCGAAATTTGAATTTTGAAAAACTGATTTCAGATTTGTAATCAGCGACCCCAAAAACTCCCGAGTAACATGTTTCAAACGATGATACGCAAATTCTTATGCCTTTTCTTCCTGAAAATTCGCTCGAGACTTTTACCATTTTCAATAATCATATTGCGCGTATTGAAAAGTGGTCGGAGGAAAATGCGCTTACTATTAATCCAAATAAGTCAGTGGTCGGTATTATCGGGAGTAGTAGTTTACGCACAAAAATTGCTTTGGATGATTTTCAAATTTCAATAAAAGGAAATGCAATTCCAATTGCCAATGAAGCTAGAAATCTAGGGCTATACATCGATTCTTCCTGGAGTTTCTCCTATCATATATAAAAAAAAAATTTCTATCTCCTATATGCGCTTACGACAACTTTACCCGTTCAGAAAAGAACTTTCTTACGTTGCGAAACTGAAACTTTGTGAATCACTTGTACTCCCTCATGTAACTTATTGTATTTCGGTTTATGGCCCGTGCATTACTAATAAGGAATGGAAAAGAGTCCAAGCGGTGCAGAATGCTTGTTTGAGGTATACGTATGGCATTAGAAAATTGGACCATACATCGCATGCGTACGCAAAATCTGGATGGTTAAAAACGAGAGACCGAATGGAAGTTCGTCTACTCTCTTTTGGGTAAAGTTCTATCTTTAAATGACCCCGAATACCTAGCTCATCGATTAAGCTGGCTGGGAAGAAGCTCGGTTGCACATAGACGTGAAGTTTCTTTTAGCCTTTGTGTACCGTTATCCTCAACAGCCAAATTCAATGGTGCATTTTCTAGTTTTATAGTTAGAATTTTTAACGCGCTACCATTGCAATTAAGATTATTTATTTCGAAACCGATTCAGTATATACCGAAGTTGAAAAATTATTATAGAAACCGATGATTGTTGTGTGCATATTGTATCTTTGAACTATGATTTTTGTATGATTTGTTTATATTCGTTACCATTGTGTATATTTTTTTCTGTACTTTTATTTTCCGTACACGGTCAGACTGTAAAACAGCTTAGTGGTGCTGTGTCTCGCCTTTTGCTTATATATATGTAGTTAGTAAGTAAATTCTCCGATGTATATAGGGCATTCATGACATAAGCAATAAAGTCGATTACTATTATTATTATTATTATTATTATTTCCGATTCATAGAATTTGACGAAGAGGTACTACGATCTAGAGAGAAAGGTACGACGCATATTCATGAATTGGAGTTACCACGCCATATGCGGAAGTAGCAAATAGTGTGTGTGGGAGAGATATAAAGAGAGAAAGAGAGAGAGAGAGAGAGAGAGGGAGAGAAAGAGAGAGAGAGAGGGAGAGAAAGAGAGAGAGAGAGAGAAAGAATGAAGGGTCCAAGCAAATCCGTATTAGGTGCTAGAGATTGAGTATATTGCCGACGTGGAAGGATTCCGCGGACCTGGTAATCGGTTTATACCGAAAGAAATATGCATTACGGATATTTCCGACAGTGATGTTGTAAAGTACGTTTTTAACCTAAAACAATTGGTTAAAGCTGGACGCCTCATTCATAGCGAATGTGACTTTTGAAATGTCTTCTTTAATTGTCGACCATTCTCTCTCTCTCTCTCTTGGCCGGTGAGTACGTTGGTCACGTTTTCTAGATCTCAGTACACTTTATTAGAATTATCACTTAAATTTCCTTCGTGGGAGTTCTATTTTTTGCACAGTGGTTCTCTGTTTGACTTGGACGCCGACTATTGTTCGGGCTTTTTGATTCCGAGTTATTCATCAGAGAAGAGTAAGACTTCATTTCGCAAATTCGGAATTTCCAGTTGCCATCATTTACAACAGTTCACGCAACAACATCACGTGTGCAGTGACGTCACGCTACGTCACCCGTCTTTTGTGCCCAATCATCTGCTGGAGAATTTCCTCTGGAACCTGTCAAACTGTCATTTTGGAAAACAGAAGAACTCTGCAGGTGTTTCATACTTTCATCTGTGCGAGTCTACAATTAAAACTCTTGGTAACTACAAAGCATATTTATTGGCCTTGAAACGAAATTCGAGTTTCGTTCACATTTCATGCGGATTGTGCTATGTATTGCGGCTATTACCGGAGTTGTCTTTTCGGTAATCAGTGTATTTTGCATTAGTGTTAAATCTCACACTTGCATATAGCACCGCTCATAGGCTGCGCACCGCAGAGACGCGTACGGTTCACGTGTCCCACCGAACGCAATTTTTCATATCATCGATATAAACTAATCTGAATACTAGTGTACGAGACACGTCTACAGTGAACGACTTACATAGATTAAGTACCACTACTCGCTACCTTCGCAACATCGAGACGCGTACGGTACACGAGCCTTTAAATGCAATTCTCTACGTGCTGAGAGTTAACGATAATATGGTAACACATATGTTGCTTATCCATTTAATTTAATTTAAAAAAAAAATAAAACACCTTATCTATGGTAACTATACAGTAGATTTCTACGTATGGTATATAGTTATACAGATATAATAATAATTTCACGATAAAATTCCGTTTAAAAACACATTTGTATTAAAAGAATGTCAGTATATATTTGTCAGGGTCCTTGTTTACGCCCAAACAAGGAAGTAAAATGTATTTCATTTGAGCAACGTATGGAACAGCGTTTTGACGATATAGGCTCAAAACCTGCAGTATTTTCCGAGGAAACCACAGTAGAACTATCTGCACTGCGTAGTGAAAATGCATCAATGAGAACGCAATTAAATGATTTGCAAATAAATAGACAAGAAACATCTGTGTCACCAGAAGTCATAATAACTAACATTCCGTCTTCTACTGAACTATCCGACAGAGAAGTAATTGGAAAAATACTTCACGCGATGTATTTAGATAAACTAAAACCAAGTATTCTGCAGATTCGTGAAGTACAGCGTAACACTCGATCTCGCACTATGCCTGCTTCAACATCAGCCATCGCTTCTTCAAATCCCGAAATTTCAACAAGATTACTTATTCCAGCCTTTGATAGACCCACGGCGAGAAACATCGTTCTTCGAAGGCGTCGTGAAATGAAAGATTTTCGTGTCTCGAACGTCTTTGATTCCTCTTCGCAACTCGTAATTTCCATACGCGAAATGCTCGCTCCAGCAATCTATACACTTTATAAAAAAGCGCGTAAATTAACTTGCGAGAACAGTTTGCCCAATCCTATCATTGATAATGGTGCACTATATGTGCGGATTTCTAAAGTCACTGATAAGATTCATATTACTTCTGAAGAAAAACTTTCACAAATTCAGCAGCGGCTTAGTTCCGTACCCCTCTCCACCTGACTCTGTCCCCAAACTAGGATATCCAATCTGCGCAGTCCGCATGTATCTTCATCCACTTTTAATGAAATAAAAATAGGCCATGTAAATGCCAATCGACTTCCGACTCATTTTGACTTAATTTCTACTCACATCCTAAGCCACAATTTTCACATTTTTGCTATTACCGAAACTTTTTTAATGCCACAAATTCCAGATTCTACAATTTCCATAGATAACTACGAAATCTTTAGAAATAATAGATTGGGTAAGCCTGGTGGTGGTGTTGCGTTATATGTGCATTCCGGTTACAAATCCCGTATTTTAGTGTCTTCTCCAGGAATTTTGTGTAATAAACAGAATATCCAATTTGCGAAGTTTCTTTTTCCACCGAAACACTACTTGTAGCAGTTGTTTATCGTCGACCTAAAGCAGCCGTTCCATCTGACTTTTTCCGCTCGCTAGGAACATATTTACCAATTTATAATCACATTATAGTTACGGGCGATTTTAATTGCAACATGTGCTCAGTATCCAGCGAATCTGAATATATTAATACGCAGCTGTTTCTTCATTCTTTATACCTGATACCATCCGAACCGAACCCTCATACAGAAACTTCTGATACTTGGATTGATTTGTTCATCTCTAAATTCAAAACCAACGTAAAATTGTACACGAAATCTAATTCGCCGATTCATTGCGAGGCACGATTTAATTGAGATAAACTTCAAATTTTTGAAACCTGAGATCTATCATAAAACTGTAGTTACTCGCGATATGCGTAATTTTATCCGTTCATTATTTAATACTCATCTTACTTCAAATTACTTCTTGTTCGTTTTTTGAAAATGTAAACTCGGCAGCGCTACAATTCACATCCGCAGTTACTACAGCTTTAGATTACACAGCACCGTACAGACATGTAACCTTATCGAATAAAAAAACCATAGGTAAGTGCTGAATACCGGTCAGATATCAAAAAGCGCGATAAATTAAACAAACTTTATAAGCAAACTAACTCGCAAGTTTACTTAAAAGAATTTCGTGTTCTTCGAGCTAATCTCACTTACCGATTACCTATAGCCAAAAACGAGTATTTCGTGCGCAGATTAAGTAGTGCAACTAGCCCGAATCATACTTGGAGCCAACTGAAGAGTCTTGGAATTCTCTCTTCTGCTAAAAAATCGTCACCTCTCAAATACTTCTCTGCGCATGAGTTGAATGGTTATTATGCTTCCATATCAAACGCTCACTTGTCATGCACGCTTATTACCTTGGATTCTATGCTACTTTTTTCTTCAAGAGATATAAGCTCTAATCAACCTTTTTGACTCAATGCTGTCACAACCAATGATGTTAACAAGGTAATGGGACAATCAAATACTCGGGCTATGGGCATAGACAAGCTAGCACATCACACTATTTATTATGCGGAAAAACTGTCAACCAAGCTCTTTTTAAGATATTTAATCGTTCTCTAAATTCCAGCACTTTTCCATCTAGCTGGAAACAATCAATCATAGTACCTCTCTCGAAGATTGAAGTTCCGTCATGCCCAGCTGATATCAGATCGATTGCAAATCTTTGCGAGTCGTCTAAATACCTGGAAAGATTAGTTTATGATCAGCTTATCACTTATCTGAATTCCAACAAGCTATTAGATACCCATCAGTCAGGATACCGTCAACACCATAGCACTCAAACTGCCATCTTGAATGTACTCGATGAGATTCGAGAGGGTATTGATAAGCGCATGGTTATAATTCTTGTTCTTTTTAATTTTAGCAAGGCTTTTGACACTGTCCCTCATAACTTGCTGATACAGAAATTGAGAGATATAGGCTGTTCTAGCGATGTATTGAAGTGGTTTCATAGTTACTTAATTGATAGAACTCAAGCTGTATTAAGAGAAGATGGTTCCCTCTCTGACTGGCTATCAGTCAACAGTGGAGTACCTCAAGGATCCGTCTTAGGGCCTTTACTTTTTTTGATATTCATCAACGTACTACAGCGAATGCTTAACTATTCAAAGTATATGCTATTTGCAGATGACACGCAAATATATGTTCAATGTCCTGTATCTGAACTTTCATCTGGTCTATTCGATATAGCAAGTGACTGCCAGGCCATTGCTGACTGGGCAAAAGTTAATGGTTTAACACTGAATGCGTCAAAAACAAAGGCCATGATACTTGGTAGTCTTGCCTATATCAGCGCTATCGATAACTCTCTGCTTGGTAATAATGTCTTAATTGATGGACAGCCAATTCAATTTGTCAAATCACTAAAAAATCTTGGTGTTTGGTTGACACCATCGCTGGATTGGAGACTTCATATTACAAAAACGATTAATAAAATCAACTCTACCCTTTATAGTATCAAATTTCATAAAAAGAGTACATCATGCAAGCTTCGAACTCAACTTGTTCAAATGCTCATACTCCCACATATTGATTATGGATGCTTAATTTATAATGATCTAACAGATTAGTTAAATGTTATATTGCAACGAGCTATAAATAACAGCATTCGGTTTATATTCGATTTACGCAGATCAGAACACATATCACCATACCGGCTAAAGTTAAACTGGCTAACTGTTAGAAGCAGGCTTAATTATTTCTTAGGAATATTTATCTATAAGGTGGTTCATGGATTAGTTCCACAATACTTTTTAGACCGATTTACATATATATTTGACATGCCCGAATTACGTCGATCGGCTCGTTGCACATCTCGAGAGACATTCGTTGTTCCACTATGTCGGACGACGGCACTTAAAAACTCGTTTTCGGTTTCCGCAGCGTATTTTTGGAATAATTTGCCGTAAGTGATAACTTCTGCTACTTCACTAGCGATTATTAGAAATAAATTCTACACTTATCTGTATTCCAATGACATATCCGTGACAACGCTTACACCACGCCCTAGATTGTAAAACACTCAAATATATACATATTACGCACACTGAGAGAGAATTTAGCTATTTATCATTAATGCAGTTTAAATATTTATACAACTTACTAAGGTCTTCGTTTTTATTTTTAGTCTTAATTTTTCGTATATAAGTCACAATGTATTTTCTTTTGTATATCTACCCTTTGGGTCAGTCCCAGGGTGTAAATGGATAAATCTAATCTAATCTAATCTCTCTCTCCCATTAACAACCCATTTGTTTCATCTATACGAATACCCGTATATCACATCGAGTCGTGTGCACATTCTTATGCTGCCACATTCACACGTCTATGGAATGAAATTAATTCTGAAAACCCAATAAGTACAAACGTAAATGTATTTTAATACTAACTAGCGGTATACCTCTTGATTTGAAATTATATGTAGCGTAACTGACATGACTATTTAATGCCGTTTACAATAATAATTTGGATAATCACACTGCACAAAACGTTGTTATATTTGACAGATTTTTGTTACTTCCACATTGTAAGCCTAATTAGTTTGTAACGATACGAGATCGCCGTTCGAATGCACGGTGAAAGACCCAGGTCGTGCTTCCCTCTGCCGGATAAGACTCAGCATCGGAGTTCGTTTTAGAAGGGAAGGAGTTTCCTTGTACATAAAGACACAGTAGGCTTTCGGGTAATAGGAATGACTTAATTATTATTTATTGAGCGACTACAGATTGAAGAAAAATAGGGCGCGTACGCAATCTTACAGAGTAACCGAACGTGGCGTGGTTTTTCCCTGTTTAAACAAAATCTTGGCGAGGAATGATTTTTTTCCCGTGGTTGAAGCGGACCAATCAGTTGAGGGGTGGATTTGCCGTATCTGTAACAAGTAAAATAAAAAGTAAAACTGTAGTGCGGGGGTCCCGTTGAATCGGCATATACCGGAAATCGGAACACGACCCGTGACTTGCGGGTTTTCGCGAGAGTGGGAGAGATCTTCCCAGATGAGCCGAGAGATAGCTCTGACGGCGGCGGATGGGTGCTCGACCGGCTGTCGCGTGTCGGAGGCGGGGTGGGGACCGTAGTTGCGGAGGTGGAATGGCGGAGCCGTGTGTTCAATTTAACACGTGTAATCACGTAGTTAAATTGGACTATCGAGGTGTCTATTCATCCACTAGGATATTCTCCTAGAGGGGGAATAGGTCATCCAGCCGGAAACTGGGTAGGCCGAGATTCAACCTAACATGTGAAGGCACGTAGTTATGACGAACTTATTCCGGAAGCATCCCCTCCACACGTGTAAGCACGTAGTGGGGAAGGGGGTTCACCTGACCGGAGGTGGTGGCGGTCGGGCGGTTTCACACTAACACGTGGAAGCACGTAGTTAGGAGGGAACTTGCAAATGACCCTTCTATCCAAACGTGTAAGCACGTAGTGGAAGGAAGATCGTCTGGTCGGAAGCGGATTTGGAAGCGGAGGCGGAAAAAATACCAGTATGCCACCACATGTGCAAAATACAAGATGGCCCCTGCTATTCATCAAAAGCGGAGGCACCAGGATACACGTGTAAGCACATAGTAACTCGGTGGCTTCGCACCGACGACTGGTGACAATCGGACCTCGCGCATCGCTTATATGTCCCGGGAGGGAGTACTACCGTAGCACGGACGCTTACGACACTCAGCGGCGAGTCGAGTAGACTCGTGCCGGTGTCCCTACCCAGGCGTAGCGTGACGTCAACGGCAACGAGATTGGACTGCAACGTCTCACTCGTTGCAAGTTAACTAAATTATTCACATGGGAATACTATTGTTATATGTATTTTGTTAAATACGTAAGCGTAAGGAGACTATCCTCCAAGCCATCACACCTAGTGTAATAGAAAAACACAAGTCATTATATCAATAAATAATTTTCATGGTAATAAATTAACCTTTAAAAACTGCTTGTGGTTTCACATCCTGGACTAAAACTTAATATTATTATTATTAAAATTGAATCGCTTATAGAAAAAGATTCAACATGAAGACATGCATAGAATAATTCTATTTAAATGTGCGCATGTGATTCCGTATACAAATTGTCATATTGAAAGGAAAAAGTGAAAAATTCTCAATGACCAGTCTGTTAAAGCCTCTATTAGTTCTGTATTATTTCATGTTTCTTCTCGCAAACACATCGGCACAGAAACACATTTTCAAGAATCATTGAATATTTCCTTACGTAAAGGAGTAAATATTTAACGATTTTTTTGGTAATAATGATTGGATGATATAATTTAATATATACGATCATTATACAATTCAACTAAAACTGGCTTAATTGCGGTGTTTTGGAAATGTTGGTGATAAAATTATGAATAAACAATAAAATGAATCATTTAACACACGTATCTCTATCATCAATTTCATTTATATAATTCTTGCATATTATAACATGTACATATTTACAATACTTGCAGACGGTTTGTCAGACTTTTCATTACCACGTTTAGACTAAAATATGCGTCAAAATTGACTCTTGCTCTGTCATTAATTATAGGCATCTTGTACAACGGAGCTTTGAAACGCCGTTACAATATGTTGTATATTTTCATAACTGGATGCATTCATATTACTGATGACAATAACACTCCTTTAATTTCATCTTGACCAAACGTGCGAACCTCACAATATTCGATATGTACCCTTCAAAGCGTCGTGTTTTATTTTTGATTATTGCATCTTGTAATATATCTGCTCGCATTCTCTATATTGGATTCCTTAATTTCAATATTAATATGTAATTTAAATATTTCACTTTGAATACTGACCTCTATCATTTCAGATTGTGCACACTTAAACGAGGAGAATATAAGAATAATATTTATTTTTTAAATTTACGTTCTAGCTGCTCAAGACATTAATTAAACCTTTACTAATACTTAATAATAATTTTTATATACATTATTACTTTTCCCTATTACATTACACTCTCACTAATGTTCTTCTAACACCATACCTTTCAATCGTAATATGCACTTTGAAATTAGTAATTATTTTGAATATTCCATTTATATCTCAGTTTTCTTATACGAGAGAGAGAGAGATTGATTGATTGATTGTCTTTATTATGGCTTGAGGTTTACCTCTTAGGCCACCCAATATAGAGCATACATACAGATAACTAAAACTAAAACTAAGCTTAATATAACAAGACATACTAATAGATGCATATAAAAGCGCAATACTAGTTTTATAACAAAGTAGATATAAAATAGATATATAATAATAATAGTCGAGCGATTACAACGTAGGGTAGGGTACACGCATACCAGAAGTAAAAGTGGACTAAAATACTAATGTTAAATACTAAAAATACTAATACTAATACTAATAATGCTAATACTTAAAAATAAAATACAAAATAATTACACTGAAGTACGACTTAATAGGAATTTTTTTAGTTTTACTTTAAACGAATACACGTTTTCACTTGCGCGAATTTCGACTGGAAGTTCATTCCATAACCGGGTAGATGTGACAATAAAAGAGTTGGAATAGGATTCTAGCTGATGTGTCGGTACTCGAAGTTCTTGCATAGAGCCTGGTCGAAGAGCGCTGGATGTAGATTCTTCACGCCACTGATAACGTTCATAAAGATAGTGGGGTACGTGGGTCTTAATAATCTTATAGGTGACGATACCAATGTAGTATAACCTACGCGATTTGGTGTTGAGCCAGCCAAGCTTATTACGATATAGGGTAATGTGCTCATCGTGCCGTAGATCAAAGATGAAACGAATGCCCGCATTAAACATTCGTTCCACCCTGATTTTTTGAGTTACATTGATGTCGTTGTAAACTGCGCAGCAGACGTATTACGTAGTTGACGTAGAGTGGAAAAGACTTTATTGGACATTTCTATAAGATGGTACTTCCACGACAGCGTTCCATCAAACACGAGACCCAGTTCCTCACCGATCTAACCCACGGTATGACCGAATTATTAATAACAATCGGTGTGATCGAATCAGTATTAAAGGTGTTGAGATAAAAAGCACTGCCGACCAGTAATGCCTTCGTTTTTTCAAAGTTAAGGACGAGGTCATTGCTATTCGCCCATTGACAGAAGCGAGTGATATCGGATGTTACCTTTGCGATGGCGATGTCAAGTTCTGAAACACGACATTTAAGAAAAATTTGAGTGTCGTCAGCGAAAATCATATGATCACTATGATGGAGAACCCCGGGTAGATCGTTAATAAATACTGAAAACAACAAAGGTCCTAACACAGAACCTTGGGGCACTCCAGCACCCACTAGAAGCCACGACGATCTAGTGCCATCCACCCCTGTGACAGCCTGAGATCGACACGAGAGGTAAGACGCAAACCACCGAATAGCGGTATCCGATAAATTAGCCATTTTTAGTTTCTGCAGCAAAAGCCTATGGCTAATAGTATCGAACGCACGGCTAAAGTCAAAGAGGATAACAATAGTTATCATGCGATTGTCTATTGCTTGCCTGTAATATTCAGATACATATAATAGTGCTGTTTGCGTGCTATAGTCTTTACGGAAACCCGATTGGTGAGAATCAAACCAATTACTGTTATTCACGAACCCAAGTAGCTGATTGAAAACAATACGTTCTAGTATTTTAGAGAAAGCAGGAACAATAGCGATAAGTTGGTAATGAGCAGGAGAAACAGGGTTAGTAATTTTGCTAATGGGTATAATCAATGATTTTTTCCAGTCAGCAGGAAAGATGGATAAATTAAGCGATTCATTGAAAAGATGAACTATGTGAGGGGCAATGACAGGGAATGATTTGATGTAAAAAGTAATAGGTATCGAAGCGAGAGAGAGAGAGAGAGAGAGAGAGAGAGAGAGAGAGAGACGGGGGGACTGACTGACTGACAACAAGTTTATTATTGTCCTGGCCTCTAAGAGCCCTGGACAAACCACAATGCATCCTGCCGTTACAATGGGGCGGCCATGATGAGTATTCACATAATTGGTTACTTATATCTATATTTCTCTCGAAAAAGATTACGAATAACAATAGTAGAGTTTTGTAATCGAACGCATTAACTATTTTAAAGGCATTTAATACAATTAAAAGAATTTTGTTGCCTAGCTTACAAAATTGTACGGAATTTAATCACTAAGCTTGGTCTGCCATCGCTAGGAATGTGTGAAGATGTAATCGAAAGGAAGCTGGCGATGAAATGTTTTGCAGGTGGCGTGGTAATGAATTCTAGAATTGAATAGCAGTTATCCAAAAAGAATGTGCAAAGATGTTTGTACGAGGGGTTGGTAGCATATACCGGGAGGATTGAACACGTGTTGAACGGCGTAACAGATTATCAATTGGAATGAATCTGGATGACAGATATTACGGCTGGTTAGTATTGATGATCTGGTGAGTAAGACTACCAAGGAAGTACAGTCTTCTGGATGGAACTGACAACCAATTTGCCTTACGTCTAAAGGGTGCGAGCCTATCGTCACGTCGTAGTCGATAGATGAACCTGAGAGCAATGTTCTGTAAGGGTTGTAGTTTGGTGTTAAGGTAGCCCGACAGATCGGCAGTGACGAGCGTGGCATAATCAAGATGTGGAATGACTAGTGAGTTTACAAGTGATAATTTTATAGGAGGTGGGAGGAATGATCCGCGATATTTTAGTCGGTAAATGACATTATGAATTTTAGATGAGATAGAATTAACATGCTTATTCCATGATAAGTCTGCCGCAATTATGACGCCCAGATCCTTCACCTCGGTGCCATATGGTATTACATCATTACCAACTACAATATGGGGTAAGGTTAGATTCTTGATTGTGGGAAGATTTTGGGAAGAATCGATGATGATGGCTTGAGTTTTACGGGTGTTAAGCGTAAGCCCATAATCTTGCGACCACCTGACCAATTCTACAATATCGGCGTTAATACGCCTAATAGTTTCACTAAGCCGACTAATAGGGGTAGATAGATAGAACTGGGTGTCATCAGCGAAGATGATGGTGGTATCTTCACAGTAACGGAGTCTGGAAAAAAGTGTGTTGATGACGGTGATGAAGACAATCGGTCCGAGACTAGTGCCTTGCGGAACTCCGGATGTAGTGTACTCTTGCTGGGATGCTTGTCCATCCAATCCAATGATCGATTGTGATCGACCCGACAGGAATGAGTGCATCCATTTCAGCGCAGAGTCATCAAAACCAAGGTCACGTAAACATGCCAGGATGACTGTATGACTAAGGAATAATATAAAGAAAGAAATAATATGAAAGAGTGGTTTCAAGTGAGTTAAACAGAGATGGTCGGGGCTTAACCCACGTGATTTCTGAGAGATGGCATTAAGACTATTTAGAACTTCTTGGCAATTTGTGGGAGAAAAGGTAAAAGAGGGATGGGTGCTTGGTAAGGGCCGATGTAGGATGATATCGAGTGAAACTGAATTACACGGTGGGTGATGAGATGCGACTTGAGCAAAATACTGATTAAGTATGGATGGAGTGAAATGATTTAGGGCCGAGTGCGATCGTAGATTGGCAAGTCCTAGGTTTCTGAGGCACGACCAAAGCTTATTCGGATTGGTTTGCTGAAGCACCAAATTAGTTAAGTAGCGATTTTTCCCGATTTTGAGTGCATTTTTAATTTCGCGGCGCAGCTTCCTATACTGCTCTAAGATTAACAAATTTTTCGATCGCTTCGCTCGAGTAAACAGTTTATCACGTTCCCGAATTCTGGCTCCCAGTTCGGTGGTAAACCAAGGGATAGAACGATGCGTAATTCTTTTGGTTACAAAATGCGCGTGAGTATCTAAAGCATCTGATATACAGTCATACAATGTAGTGAGGCTCTGCACAAATTCGCTCGGATCTATGTGAGATTCATGATTGGTAGATTCGAGTGCAACTAGGTCCGGAAATTTGAGATTAAGCTGCATAATAAGATCATTGGCAAGTGAACTAAAGTCGCAATTAGCGAAATTACGGTAAGTAACTGTTTGCGGGGCACGGTTAAAATTATTAAATTCGTATTCAATGGAAATGAGACTATGACCGGCCGCAAGGGGCGAAGACGATTTTGAAAAGGCTTTAATTTTATCACTAGAATCAGCAATCATGACATCTAACTGCGAGCAGGTTGATCCTGAGAAATGGGTAGGGCCAAATGGTACCGAAAACAGTGAGTAATCAGAGACAAAGTTTTGCAAATATTTCGATTCGAACGAGTTATTTAATAAGTTGCAATTTAAATCGCCTGTAATGATAATATTTTTAAATACGGAGATATACAAATTAAGCTTTACTAAAAAATCGGAAAGTAAATGGCCCTCAGGACGTCGGTATATAACAATGATGAAGATGCTATGAGGAGATGCCTTCACATCAAGAAAAATATACTCAGGATCATTTATAGACGTATTATTTGAGCATTCTAAGACTGAATAAACAAGCGATTTATGGAGGTAACATGCTACACCTCCACCTTGAATATAACGCGAGTGGCCATCTGCACGAAGTGCGCGATCATTTCTAACAAGATTGTAATTTGCAATAGATACGCAGGATGACTCAACATTCGGGGTGAGCCATGTTTCAGTTAATGCTAAGATGTGGGTTGCACCATCGGATAGCTCAATTTCCACATCGTGCAGATGGGCCCGAAGTGAATTTATATTTACACATGAAATTTTCAACGCGGACGAAGAATGTCTTGAGGACGAAACATTTGACTGAGAAGATGTTGGGTGCAACGATTGTCACTTAATATTTTCCAAATCGCGTTCGGTAGCGATAAGTAGCTCTTTGATGCCGCCATCTTTCCGGGCAAAAATATTGCCATCACGTGCCCAAACGCGCTTATAACCGGCGGCTTTTGCAGCCTCTTTGGTCTTTTTTAAGAGCACATAAGAGGATACAGGCAAAAATTCGTTGACATAAACAGTTTTACTGTCATTCCCTCCAACCCGGAGTTCCGGAAAAAGTTGGGAGACGGTAATTGTCTCTGTTTTGCGTTTGACATCGATTATGGCATTACGTATTGCGACAGATTTACATAATACCTTAAGTGCAAAATATTGCCGGTTAGCGGTTTCGATAGGTTGGCTCGAGGTTGTTGGGCGTCTAAAATCAACTTTACTTATCGTGATATAGTCGTTATGAAGACCGGCTAATTTTAAATATGTTATAACGCGGATAAAAATGTCATGGTAACCTAACTTACATTGATTAGGAATGCCATTAATAATTAATTCGGCAGTCGGTCTAGATAATGCCATTGCATGTTTGACATAGGCCATATCAGCTGACAGTGCGTGACAGGTAGCTGTATTTTGCTGCACCGCAGCCGCTATATTAGTGATCTCGTTACGGATGGCACTAGTATCGTTTTTTATCGCCGCGATGTCTGATTGCAATGCAGCTCTGAGAGCATTCATCGCATCTATAAATTGCGAAAACTGTTGCTGTTTTCCTAAGTTTTCGCCCATCGTAATACACTGGGTCGACTGCGGAGAGAAACTTGTCGTGGTCGCGAGAGACGTTGCTAGCGAGTTCGATGGTGAAGACAGCGAGTTCCCCTGCGTGCTAGGAGTAGGGAGCGAAGAGAGGGGCGAACTGCACGCGGCTATAGCACTGGTCGTAAGTGAGATCGGTACGAGTGTGTGCGAAAGCGAACGCACACAGCTAACGGAGTCGGGCTTACCGTCTGTGTATAACCGCGCACACGATGGGTGAAAAACTGATTTGCAAATATCGCACGATAGATTTTCCCTGACAACTATTTTATGGCACTTTGCACAGATCGGATGTCCGGCTGCGTTGGTTTTCTTCGAGATTGGCCTCCTAAATTTAGGCAGTTAACTTACGCATGTTTAGACTTAGATTTTCCTGTAGGCGGTAACTCACGTAGGCATGTACTAATTGTAGACGGCGGAGTAGTAGTAGTGCGGTCACATGGAAGCCGCGCATGCGTGGTTAGCCTTGCCGGGGTGAATGTGCCGTTGACAGACGTGGAAGAAAAACGTGCTGAATTTTCACTCTTGGAATTCCAAAAAGGCACACCGTGGACCAAGCAGTTTAGGTAATGCAAAATATATCACAGCAGAGTGTTGGTCTACGACCCGTGCGCCTTCTGGAATAAGTTCTCGCTCAGAAGAGTGATAGAGAGAGAGAGAGAGAGAGAGAGAGAGAGAGAGAGAGAGAGAGAAAGAGAGAGAGAGAGAGGGAACAGCAATATGTGTGCATGGGACTGCAATGATGAACGATTCCGCATTTAATACTTACAGGAAAAGTAGATAATCATTGATAAAGTAGGTGATCGTTTAGCATAAGATGCTGAGCCAAGGCGATGAAGTAAACGTTACGGAAATAACGAAAATACGTCTCGAAATGGTAACAGACGTTGACAATGCATATCATAACGCAGATAGCTGAATATTCAAAATTATAAATAAGAGGACAATTAGAGGTGTTTTTACTTAAGATGAACTACCGTACAGTAAAATGTCGCAGGTTGCATATTTTGAAGTAAAATATTGAATGTAGGCTCATGACAAATTGCATTCAATCATTAACATAAGATTCAAGAATTATAATGGAAGTTTCTAAATTAACTGGATGTAATGTTTAAATGCGTAGAAATATTAAATAAATGCCAACAGATTTAAATAAAAGTGTAATAATGTATTTACGTGCTGACAAATCGGAATGTAAAATTGAAATTGATGGGTGACGTCATGAAATACATATACAATTCAAGGCTTATTAGAATTCGGTCCACGGAATATTAAAGAAGTGGACAGCATTGATATAAAAATTGTAACTATAGAAAATTCCATAATGTATCAATAAACCAATTTGTAGGCTCAAAGCACCGCTCGGGATGGCTTCTTCTGCACTCCAGGGATGCCGAAACTTCGGGCTGGCGGAGGACTAATATAGGACGCCTCAGGCTGTGAGAGGGAGCTGATGCCAGGCTAGTGGAAGAGGCTGAGCTTCCAAAGCCGAGAGTGCTGACAGGTCACTTCCCGAATAGCGCGAAGGATGACACACCCAGGATCTTGGATCTGGTCATGGGCCAAAACCCAGGTCTGGATACCTCGTCCTGGGGTGTACTCCTACGTGCAGATGAGGAAGCGACAGTTCAGCTCACTATTGCGCTGGACGAAGATTGTTTCCAGAAGATCGGAGCAGGAGAATTCGTCAGCTTCCGCTTCGGGCAAGTCCGTCTTCAGGGAAAGGCCACAAGGGACAAGGCGAACCAAGCTGCAAATCAAGGTGCAGCGGTGACGTCTCCACCATCACTACCACCACCACCACCACCACCCCCGCCGCCGCCGCTGTTGAGTTCGTCAACATCAACTGCCACAACCAGCTCAGATGGGTTGACGGAACCGATCAAAGGCAGGGAGGATGGGGGAGGAGCCTCGGACGTTGGACAGATGCTATCTTCGATTAGCTTCTCCGCAACCGGGCCTCCACCCAAACTCCCTCCTGCTGCGGGTGGGACCACCACCCACAGGAGCATGGCCTGGCAGTCCGAATGCCGCTCTAAAGGTCCTTCAGGCAAGAAGGGGTTTCGGATAGAGCGGCAAAGAAAGACCGAGATCGGAGGAGATCCCCTAAACACAGGAAATGACATCCTGTGATAAGGTACTCCAAGTCAATCTACACCATACCAAGGACGCTTCAAGTGCCGCCAGGCATATGAGGGTTTGGAGTAATATCCAAGTAGGCCTTTTGGAACCATGGTGCGTGGAAAAGGAAGTTGCGGGCCTACTTAACAAAGGTACAAAAGCTATCTACCATAAAGATGAGTCTAATCGAAAAGCTATTATAATATATATTGCAGGGCTAAACATTTTACTTGTTCTAGGTTTTATCTCTCGGGACCTCGTAGTGGCTCTGTCGAGATAGATAGCCGAGAATTGGTAATAGCCTCAGCCTATTTTCCCGGCGAAGAGTCGATCGTACCACCAGAGGCTATTGAAAACCTAATAAAATACTGCCACAAAACTGATCATAATTTTACTATTGGCTGCGATGCCAACGCACACCACACCTTGTGGGCATATAGACATCAACAGCAGAGGTGAGTCATTACTTGAATTTATAACTAGATTTAATATCAATGTATTAAATAAGGGAAATAGTCCCACCTTTGTTAATGCCATTAGGAGTGAAGTTTTAGATTTATCTCTATCTAGCATGTTTCTCGATGACAAAATTAGTAATTGACACGTCTCCAGTGAAGAATCAATGTCTGATCACAAACATACAAGATTCGAACTGAAGTACGATAACGTAAAAACTTTTTCATTTAGAGATCCGCAGCTTACTAATTGGGAGGACCATGTGTCGTGCATACTTAGTTGAGATTTTTCGGAGTACGTCCCCCTTTCTTCGAAAGAGGTGAAAGTAACATTTATTCCAAAACAGGGCAGTAGGGCCATGGAAACCCCAAAATCGCATAGGCCTATCAGTCTAAGCTCCTTCCTATTAAAGGTTTTGGAGAAAATTATGTCCAAATACGAGAAATAATAGCAATGAATGCCCCTACATCGGGAGCAATTTACTTACAGGGCTGGGGGCTCTACAGTGACAGCTCTCGGCTCTTTAGTATCTAACATAGAGACAGCACTACAAAATAAAGGCATTGCTTTAGCGTCTTTCCTGGACATGGAGGGAACTTTTGATATTGCCTCATTTAAATCCATCGAGAGAGCACTAAGAACAAAACATGGCGAGTAAGTAATCAAAAAATGGATCATGGACATGTTAGAAAATAGAGTCATCTATCTCAAATGTGGGCGATCAGAGATCAAAGCAATGAAAGTAGATCCCCAAGGTGGAGTACTATCACCCCTATTGTAGACGATCGTGGTTGACGGCCTTCTGCATAAATTGGACAGTAGACGATACTACACACAACGTTATGCTGACGACCTTGTCATTGTAATTAGAGGTCAGTGGGACCATCTCGTAAGAGATGGTATGCAAAGCGCTCTTGTGTACACTCTGGCGTGGTGTCAGGAGGAGGGGCTCAACATAAACAGGCAGAAGACTGTAGTCATCCCGTTTACGAATAGGGTTAAATTCTCCTACGAGATGTAAATTTTAATGAATTCAGGCTGCAATATTCTGATGAAGTCAAATATCTAGGCACAAAGCTAAAAGACTGAAGTGGAACGTACAACTTGACTACACAATACAGAAAGCGGCAAAGAAAATGTGGGCCTGTAATCGTATGTATGACAAAACCTGGGGACTAAGAACAGACATCATTCTTTGGATCTATTAGGCAATAGTCAAAGCAATTATTACATATACTGCCATGATATGGTGGCCTAAAATGCAAAAGAAGGGAGCCAGATTAGCTCTCCAGAAAATACAAAAGCTTGCGTGTGTTGGTGCAAGGGACGCTGTGAGGTCCCTACCGCTGCTCTCGAGGTCATATCAGGACTGCAATCCCTGCACTTGCAGTTAAAACAGGTGATAGCTGGGGAGGCCCTAAGACTAGGAGTGGCAAGAGGATCCGCTCCAAAAGAGGATAAAGGATATCTGAGCATCCTCAATCGAGAGGGACTGCCGCGTCTCACAATGGGCGTCGCTGATGCATGCATTAAAACTCTCCGATTCGACAGAGGCTTTGAAATCAAAATAACTCAAAAAAGAGAATGGGAAAGAGCCGAAATCTTGGCAGATAAAAATGCCTTGAATCAGTTCACAGACGGATCAAATTCAGAGAGAGGAGTAGATCTAGGCATCTTTGGCCCAAACAATCAAACTCCCATATCACTGTGCACATGCACAAGTATTTTTCAGGCAGAAGTCATCGCCATCCTAAATTGATCTGAAATAAACTGTGAAAAAGGTTTGAAAGGGGCAAAAATTAATATTTGATCAAACAGCCAAGCAGCTATTAGAGCAATTGCAGCATATGCAATATCTAAAAAATGGTAAGAGACTGTCATGACGCGCTACAGCTGCTAGCGAAAAAAAATAAGATAACTCTGGGATGGGTTCCAGGACATTCAGGAATAAAGGGGAATATAGAAGCTGATGTCCTGGCAAAAAAGGCCTCAACCTCCCCTTTCCTAGGTCCTGAGCCATGCATAGGCATGCCTATAAACATAGCCATTGGCTAAGAAGAAAATGCTGGAAGGTATACTAGCAAAATCTTCCAGGTCTCCAGCGGTGAAAAAGGCTTTTTGACCATTCAGGGATGAATAAAAAATACCTGAAAACCCTACTTAGGGCCGATCTGAAAGTGATAGTGGCTATCCTTGTGGGACATGGCTTGTTCTGCCACTCACATTATAGGATGGGAATCTCAGAAGGCAGCACTTACCGGTTCTGTATGTAAGAAGAGGAGATATCAAAACACGTTATAGGAGAATGCCTAGCGTTGATCAGACTCAGAAGAAGTATTTTCAGGAAAGAATTTCTTCTGCCCGAAGATATAAAGGACAGTAACAGTTCCTACATTCAAAATGGATTTTCTTTTAGGGGTTTCCAGTTAGTGAATCCCAGGGGTTTGGCACAAATGTTCGTTAACCGGACCAGGCGAACTAAGTTCACCACCCCAATTACAAAATTAAATTAAATTAAATTAGTAAAGGTTTAATTAATATCTTGAGCAGCTAGAATGTAACTTTAAAAAAGAAATATTATTCGTATATTCTCCTCGTTTAAGTGTGCACAGTATGAAACAAAATGGTAGAGGTCAGTATTTGAAGTGAAATATTTAAATCACATATTAATATTAAAATTAAGGAATGCAATAAATAGAGTGTGAGCAGATATATTACAAGATGCAATAAGCAAAAATAAATCACGACGCTTTGCAGGGTACATATTGAATATTGTGAGATATTAAATGTAAGATAAGGAATTAGATAATTACCAATCTACATTAAAAAATGTGTTTAATATGAGTTAAGTCAACAGCAAACTTATGACTTATAAAGATTCATATTTGTTGCAATATACAACCCTAGTTTCCCACGCAAAGTTTCTCGTGCGAAAAAGAAATGTGCACGGGTCGATCGCGGTTATTAGCGCGATCTACTTCCGAAACGATTAGAAGGCGTTTTCTGAAAACACAACGTCGTCGGAACTTCCGCACTCATTCTTTGGCAAGATTCGGGAATCGATGGACGCATTTTCGTCGTTTGCGAAATCGATAAGTTCAGAAATTCGGCACTCTAGTTCCACGGCACTTTGCTCGCGAAGTTTTCGATAAAACATTCAACTGTGTCATTAAAATTATAATTAGAAATATTTTCGGCTTCAATAAATACCGATTTCGGATTATTTCCGCGAGTGATTGATTTTCCTTGAACTGATCCGAAAACAAGCATCTACAGTTTCCCCCGTTTTCTTTCGTGGCGGAACAATATTAATAACGGTGAATGCATTTGCCTGTAACTTACGAAATCTCCGCAATAGGTGTTGGTAAGAAATTTCAGACACTGGAAATGGTATTGATCTCGATTTGTTTCGTTCCCCAGGTGGAAATTTACCACTGCCCCGGTACTGCGCTAGTACAGATTGTACCGGATCGGTACTGGCATTTTACCGAAAGGTAACCTGACCGGGTACTGCAGCATTATTAACATAGTATTAATTCAAAAATACTGTCAGTCGGTACTGTGCTAGGACTATGCCAGTATAATGCCCGTACTGCGCCAGTGCTGACACGACGTCGACGGGCAGTACTGGCATTAGTCACAAGTTACTACGGACGCGGTACAATGCCAGTATTCAATACCGCCATTATACCGGCGTTTCCACCTGGGTCTCACCTTTGGTTAAGATGAAATTAAAAAAAGCATTATTGTACATGTTATAATTTGCAAGAATTATATAAATGAAATGAATGATAGAGATACGTGTGTTAAATAATTCATTTCATTGCATATTCATATTTTTATCACCAACAATTCCAAAACACCGCAATTAAGCGTGTTTTAGTTAAATTGTATAATGATTGTATATATTAAATTACATGATCCAATCATTATTACCAAAAAAATATTTACTCCTTTACATTAGAAAATATTCAATGATTATTGAAAGTCTGTTTGTGTGCCGATATGTTAAGACTGTCGAAAAGAAACGTGAAATAATATAGAACTAATTAGGCTTTAGAGAGAGGTCATTGAGAATTTTTCACTTGTCCTTTCAATATTGTAACGGAAATGCTATTTTAATTTACATTTGGTTATTATTTAGTATTTTCAGCATTCCGTTAACTCTCGGGCTTAAACGGCGGCTTATATTTATTTCTATTTTAATATGTGTGTGTTAAGTTTATAGGTGGGTCGGTAGAAAATTCAACCGTCGCGTCGGCGAGATCTCATGAATCGTACTGGCTGTGCTTCTATAGTCTCTCGGACACATCATATAAATTTTGAATAATTCAATCAATAAAGTCGCTTTTTATTTACACTTATTTATTTTTGTGTTCATAAATACTTATGACGCCTTTCGATCACTTCACGATCGATATTTCGCCTTGTGGACCTGATCTTGTAGGTCATATTGGTGTCGAGTGTATATTGGTCGTATCTTTCTTTCCGGGAATCGTCTGATTCATATTGGATTTGCACGTACTGCATTTGAATTAGGAATCCGCGTGGTATTTTTATTTTGTTTAATAAAATAGTTTTCAATTTCTTTTCTTTTTGTGTTGTTTTATTAGTTGAATCGGATAACCATTTTGCATTAAAGTTTTACTTACCAAATTAAAATTTTGTTGCCTAAATCTAATTTCCGAAAGATTAATCGCTCTGTCACATAATCCAAAAATCACACTTTTGTTATATTGCAAGGGATGGTGGGAAGTAAAATGTAAATATCTTCCCGACCATGTCTCTTTCTGCGACCAATCTGTGTCTAAGAATCCATTTGTTTTTCTAATGATTAACATGTCGAGAAATTTTATTTGACCATTGTTCTCAATTTCTTGAGTAAATTTAATTTTATTAATAAAACCTTGAATTTTATTAGTGGAATTAAATGTGTCAAGCATATATCTCTCTCCAGCAAACCAAAAATGATTGAGAAGCATTGAAATTTTCAATACTTCTGAATCCTATTTTTGTATCCTTCAGTAAGAATTAAGAAGCATAGCAAATTTTAATTTTATGTTTTTAAATTTTTCCTCTTTATACAAAAAATTTTTTTTTCATTTTTATTTTTATTATTATTTTTTATTTGATTCAAATATTTTTTTAACGTTTTTTTTAGTTGTATGTATTTATTATGTTTTCACACTTCGTGTGCTTACATGGACTTCGGTTTCGCCTCCAGAACATAAAAAATTGCAATAATAATACAATGTATACGATAATTTACCCTTGAAAATATAACCTAATTTTACACCATAAAACTATGAAAATAAAAATTCTCCCTATATCTCAATCAATCAGTCAAACAATCACTCACTCCTCTTTCTGTCACTCACTCACTCATTCTCTCCACTTCATTTTCACTCACCCACTCAGACTCTCTATTTCTCTCTCTCTCTCTCTCTTTCTCTCTCCTAACTCTTTCTATCATCTCCATCCATTTGTACCCTCTTCCATCCTCATTCATTATATCCATGTTTCTATCTATTTTCTCTCTTACTGCCTCGCACTTTTCTCTTAGGTGGTCAAGTTGCTCTCACTCTTTTCCGCATAATCTGCATAACCTCTCCTCTTCATTCAACCAATACTTATTTCCTCTTTCCTCGTTTCCACATCTCCACCTTGCAATCCTCTCTAGCTTTTTTCCTTCTTTCTTCTTGCACACTCTTACATATTCTGGTATTCCTAATACTCTCTTATAATTTCTACACGATCTCGATCCTCGTACTTCCTCTCCTTTTTTTGCTCATCTACCTCTACATCTCTTCCCCTCAGAATCTCCCACCTGTTATCTCCCCATTCTCCTAATACTGTTTCACTCATTCCCCCTTCCCACAAGTAATTTCTTCTCTCTATACTTTCTCTCTCCCATTCTTCCGTCCCTTTTCCCTTTCATTTTTCCTCCTCTCCTCCATACACTTCTTTGCAATCTCACCCCCTTTCCCTCTCTCTATCCACTCCTCGTATTTACCTGCTCTCCACCCCGTCTCTGCCCATAATTTATTTCTCTTCAACTCCTCTCTTACTATATATCCAGGTGTTGTTCTTTCCAGTCTTAGCACCCACTTCAAATTTCTCCTGTACAGCTTCTACTTCTAGCCATTGCCTATACCCCCATATTTCCACCCCGTAGTATAATATCCCTTTCACTACACTATCAAACAATTTCAATCTCCATTTCCCGTCTCCTTTAAATTTCCTCTCCCCATAACTCCACACCCAACCCATCGCGACCCTCGCTCTCCTCAGCCTGCCTCTGATATGTTCTTTCTCCCCTCCATCCCTGGTCAATGTATATCCTAAATAGTTATATACTTTTACTTCCTCTATTCTTTTTTCTCCCCACCACCAGAATCTCTCTTTTTCTCTATCTCCCCCTTTTCTAAATGCCATAACCTTTGATTTTTCTACACTTAGGGTCAAGTTTCTCCCCTCCACATATCTTTTTATCCTCCTTATCATGGCTCTCAATGCTTCCTCTTCTTCCGCTAAGACCACCACATCATCTGCGTATTCCAGTGTCCATATTTTATCCTCACCCACTCTTATTCCTCCTCTCCCTTTCTTCATCTCTTCCTCTATATCCGCTTTATATATATTAAACAATGTCGGGCTTAATGGACACCCCTGTCTTACTCCTTTTTCTACCCAAAATTCCCTTGAAGCTCTCCTATCTTTACCACGCACCTCGTTTCATCATAAATCTCTCTTACCCTGTCCATCAACTCTTCACTAACTCCTCTCTTACCCATTATTTCCCATAGTACCTCTCTATCTAACCTATCAAACGCTGCCTTTAGATCCATAAAAAAAGCCCATACTCTCTTCTTCTCTTTCAGCCTTTTACCTATTACATATTTTAGAATCTTCACATTCTCTATGGTCCCTCTTCCCTTTCTAAATCCCGCTTGCATCCTGCCCCACCCTCCACTCTCATCCAGTTCCTTCACTAATCTTTTGTTCAAGATACTCGCGTAAATATTATACCCCGTACTTGTTAGAGTCACCCCTCTATAGTTATTTGTTATGTTCTTTTCTCCCCTTTTCCAAATTGGAACCACCACTCCCACTCTCCATTTAATTGGAAAACCTTCTCCCTCCCATACCCTTCGCAAAATATCAATCAACTTCATACTTATTTTCTCCCCTCCCTCTTTCCATCCTTCATTTTTAATCCCATCTAACCCTGCTGCTTTCTTCTTCTTCAGCCTCTTTATTTCTCTTTTAATCTCTTCTTCACTTATCCCCTTATCCCACTTTATATTTACTCCTCTCCTCCCTTCTATTTTCCGTCCCTGTTTCTCCACCCCTTCTAACAATCCTACAAAATGATTGACCCATTCTTCCATTTTGATTTCATCGCACCCTTCCTCTCTTCTTCTCCTCCCTTTATTTATGAACTTTCACGCCTCTGCTTCTGTCCTAATCTTTTCAATTTCCTGCACTTCTCTTATTTCCTGCTCTTCTACTTTTCTCGCGCACAATTCCCTATATTCCCTCCTACATTTTAAAAATTCTTGCCACCCTTGTTCCTTTCTTTTTCTTCTGCATACTCTCCTCGCCTTTAACACTTCCCTCTTTTTCTCTTTACATTCCATGTCCCACCATGGACACCATCTTATCCCCTGTCTCCTTCTCTTTTTCTTGTATACCGTAGATTCTATCATTTTTCTTTCTAATTCATCCCACCCCTCTACCACTCCTTCCTTTTCCCATACTATATTTTCTATTTTCCTTTTGTACTCCCTAATTCCCGTATCCGACCAATCTTGCACCTTATCTTCCTTCTTTACTTTTTCCTGTTCTATTCTATTATATTTTCCCATATCTATTATTATTGGTTGATGGTCCGACTCTACCGACAACATACCTCAAATTTCTCTATATCATCCCATGCTTCCCAATTTACTATCCCATAATCAATTACTGACTTCCCTCCTCCTTTCTCGTATGTCCACTCTCCTTCTTCATCTCCCATTTTATCCCCGTTTAATACCCACCATCCTCTCTGCTCCAACATTTTCACCAACTCCTTCCCTTGTTTATTTACAACTTCGTCTTTCGATCTCCTCTGTACTTCATCACTCTCCACATCATCCCCTCTCTTCGTATCCCACCCCCCTCTCTTCCTATTCGAGCATTGAAATCCCCCATAATGATGAGATTTCTTTCCTCACCCTCATCTATCACCTCCTGCATATTCTGCAATACCTCTGTACTCCCCCCCCCCCTATTATATACCGTTATAAATCTCTTTCTTGTATACCTTCTTTTTCTTCATAATGTATCTCTTTCTCTTCTATTTCTCTACTGACCCCTGTTATAATTCCTCCCTTCGCCCTTCCCTTTTTAGCATCCCTTTTTTCATACTGGCACCTCCATCTCCACCCCTCTGGCATCTTGTCCTTTATTTTTCTCCATCCTGTTTCATCTATCCACGTTTCAACCAGTCCAATTTCTTCATAAATTCCCCAAAATCTTCTTCTTTTCGTTTCAAACCTGCGACATTCCACACTATTCCTCTTACCCTTTGAGTGGTGTAATTACTTCCCCCCTTTCCCCTTTCCCTTTCTTTGACACTTTGCTTCATACTCTCATTCACTCTTACTTACACACATTCACTTTTACCACTATTTTCATTCTAATACATTCTACTTCCACTCACTCTGACATACTCTTTCATTCTCTCTTCCTCCTCACACCATCTAAATTCTATTTCATCCACAAAACACTTTCCATACCCTACTTTCGTTCTTTTCCCATTTATTCTCTGCATTCGCGCCCACTATCTCACTGTCATTTGCATCAATCTTTCCATTTTTGTTAAATCGTCATCCAAAAATACATCTTTCCCCTTTAAGTTAGCTCTCGCTCGCATTATTTTTTTTGTTTATCCTCGAACTTATCTAATTTTACTAGCGCCGCTTTTTTCCCCTCCTCCCCTATTTCAAACACTTCATATTTCATATTTTCCCTACTTACCTCCCCCAACATACTTAAAACTTTTTCCACCTCTTGTTTTGCGCTCTCTTTTCGTTCAACATTTCCACCCGCTCTTATACGCACCCCCCTTATAACTATATTATTCTTTCTCTCTCTTCTTTCACTTATTTCTTCTCTCTTCTGTAACTCCTTCACTTCTTTCCTCAGCGACTCTATTTCTTCCATTCTCTTTTCCTCTCTTTTTTCGCTCTCTTTGTATAGTTCTCAAAATCTTTCCGAACCTTCTCCACTTATACTTTTAATTCCTTCACGATGTCTGTTTTAAATTCCTCTAATATCTCTTTCATTACTTCTTTCATTGTTTTCTTGTCCATCTTTTCTTCTTTACTACACTGCTCTTAAGAAAGTAAATAATATCTTGGATGAGGAAAGCTCAGTTGTTATTAATAACAAAAATATAGTTAGAAAAGACCGCATCAACATTTTAAATTTCAAACATAATCATAATAATAACAGTTCTAATTTAGTTCCGAAACATATAATACAGTCGTTAAACAATTTTTTTTAAAATGAAACGAACATTATCTTTACCCGAGCCGATAAAGGTAATATTACAGCAATAATGTCAAAAGAAGAATATTTATACAAAATGAACACCGTACTTAATGATCCCACCACATATAAAATTTCATCGTATGAATATACTGAAACTATTACAAAAAAAGTAAATACGCTAATCAGTACATGGGTTAAAAAAGAATATATTAATACTTTCATGGGGAAATATTTAAAAACCTACAATGGTGTCATTCCACGTGCTTATGGGTTACCTAAAATCCATAAGGAGGGGGTTCCGTTGCGATTAATGGTCTCAACTATCGATTCACCGACCTACCATTTAGCTACTTTCTTCTCAAATATTTTAAACAATATTGTAGGGAAAATACCATCACATTTGAAAGATAGTTGGAAGTGTAGAGAGAAATTGAAATCGTTATGTATACCACCAAATGTCAAAATCATGTCTCTAGATGTCGTCTCATTATTCACGAATGTTTCGGTAGATATTATTTTGATAATAATTGAAAGAAAATGGGCAAAAATAAGTGAACTAACATCTTTACCAAAAAATAAATTTATAGAAGGTCTTAAATTAGTGCTGAACAATTCTATGTTTGCTTTTCACGATCATTACTATAAGCAGCAGTACGGAGTACCAATGGGTTCTCCATTATCACCCATAGTGGCAAATCTAACTATGGAATTTATTGAGAACATCCTAATAAATAAATTACAATTTAAGTTACCTTTTTATATACGATATGTAGATGATATCTTACTGGCTTACCCGGATGGAAATGACCCAGCAAAACAAAAATGATTGGGAAAAATTGAAAATGATTTATTTCATTGAACGTGAATCCTATTTCTGTCACTTTGTGAATCGTTCTCTACATTTAATCGTTTTGAATACTTCAATTAGAACTGATCCATTCATTTTGAATACTTCTCAATATTTGCAAATTTATTTCATAAATCGAATGGTTTTCAATACTTTTGGAAACATTGGTGGAACTAATTTTAAATTCTTCTCAATGCCTTATAATTGAATCGTTTGCGAATGCTTCGTAATTCTTTTGGAAGCATGTATGCGAATATTTCCTATGCTCACGGATAGGTACTTCATTTTGAATACTTCTGGAAGCATTTGTGGGACTAATTTTAAAATCTTCTCAATGCTTCATCGAGTCGTGTGATGCGAGTGCTTTTATCCTTTCAGAGTATTCCTGAAGTATGAACATTTTTAAATTGTTTTACTATCAAGATTTCGCTTATGTCTTGCCATTTTCGAGATATTTGAGAATTTTGAAAATTTTCAGGTTTGCAAATTTTGAAAATCTGTTTACATATATGAACTAACCGACTCGAGGTCATCCCCCCTATCGATACACCCTCCAAAATTTTGTCAGATTTTACGCATATCTTGCCGTTTTCGAGATATTTGAGAATTTGGAAATTTTCAGTTTTGCAAATTTTAAAAATCTGTTCACATGTATGAATTAATCGACTCCAGGTCATCCCCCCTGTCGATGCACCCCCACAATTTTGTCAGATTTTACTTATCTCTTGCCGTTTTCGAGATATTTTAGAATTTTGAAAATTTGCAGTTTTGCTAATTTTCAAAATTCGTTCGTATGTATTGTAGTACGCATTAACCGACTCAATGGGATCCCCCCTTTTGATAGTCTCCAAAATTTTGTCATATTTTGCTTATCTCTGGCCGTTTTTGAGATAATTAAGAATTTTTAAAATTTTTAACGTGTAACAGAAATATCATATTACGTTACTGATAGTGATCGACAGTGGTAGACCGGTGGTCGGTGTCGCGCGCGATCGTTGTTTCTAGTCAAGCATTCTTGGTGGGGAACACTACTTGGATAGGTGACCGCTTGAGAACAACTTTTTTAAGATAATTAAATCAACTAAAAAAAACGTTAAAAAAATATTTGAATTAAATAAAAAATAATAATAAAATAAAACTTGAATGCTTCGTGGCTCAGGCGGTTAACGCACTGGACCACGAAGTCGTAGGTCGTGAGTTCGATCCCCGTCTGGCGAACAATTTTTCGATTGCATTTCCAAGCAGCAGCTCGCTGTTGGTAAGACGAGCCACGTTATGTTTACGTTTCGAAAGTATTGTTTATCTGGCGGAAATCGACTCATGACCGCTGCTGTACTTGGTGTATTATGTACATAAAACTATGTAGTATGGTGACCGGTTTCTGCAGTCCTACATTTCATACACAAATGTGAAGTATGGCGCCATCTGTCTAAGGCGATCTGCAGCTCTCGCAAAATCATAGTAAAATAATAATAAGCAGGCAATTCAGTAAAAAGGGCGATTCCGCTCGTTAATTAATTAATAAAAAAAAAAAAAAAAAATGAAAAAAAAATTTTTTGTATAAAGAGGACAAATTTAAAAACAAAAAATTAAAATATGCTATGCTTCTTAATTCTTACTGAAGGATACAACAATAGGATTCAGAAATATTGGAAGCTTCAACGCTTCTCAATCATTCTTGGTTTGCTGGGGAGAGATATATACTTGACACATTTAATTCGACTAATAAAATTCAAGGTTTTATTAATGAAATTAAATTTACTCAAGAAATTAAGAACAATGGTCAAATAAAATTTCTCGACATGTTAATCATTAGAAAAACAAATGGATTCTTAGACACGGATTGGTCGCAGAAAGAAACATGGTCGGGAAGATATTTACATTTTACTTCCCACCATCCCTTGCAATATAAAAAAAGTGTGATTTTTGGATTATGTGACAGAGCGATTAATCTTTCGGAAATTAGATTTAGGCAACAAAATTTTAATTTGGTAAGTAAAACTTTAATGGAAAATGGTTATCCGATTCAACTAATCAATGAATGTATAACCAAAAAAATCCATGAATTTTATAACAGTGTAGCAAATAACAAACATCGCCACCCAGCAGTTGTTATTAAAACATCGTCTGTACCCTATGTAGAGGGAATAGCAGAAAAACTACAAAAGAGATTCAAAAAAGAGAACATACGTCTAGTTCCCAAACCTATATTTAATAATATTGGAAAAATAAAACCAAATAAAGATAGATTACCAATATTAAAAACATCGAATGTGGTGTACCAAATACCTTGTACCCACTGTAACAAAAGTTATATAGGACAAACAGAACGCCGATTAGAAACAAGAATAAGAGAGCATAAAAACAATATAAATGGAGATGAGAACAAATATACGGGATTAACTCTTCACAGGATTGAGACAGGTCATAATTTTAATGATGAAAACGTTAAAAACCTTGCGATTGAAAGAAACAACACAAAAAGAAAAGAAATTGAAAACTATTTTATTAAACAAAATAAAAATACCACGGTCAATATTAGATAGAGTTGCATAATTTCCCTGTTGACTGTCATGTTTGTTGTTTATATTTAATGTTTATTTCTGAAGAGGTTCTCCAATATTGGACTGAAAATTAAAATATATTTTTTACTAATAATTATGTATCTAGTTTATTTATTTATTTGTAGTATGGTGACCGATTTCTAAACCGATAAGCATTTTAAAACATTATTACTAGATTGGTACTCGGTCATAGTAGACGGCCATACTTATCATAGTTTAATGTTAATGAATTTAGTATTAAGGGATTTTATAAATCCCTTAAAAAATGAATGAATTTATGGTATTGACTCAATTGGGCTAAGTAGCATTGTAGGTAATGAACTAAAGGCGAGGAATTAAAATAGGAAATCAGTCGATCAATTAAAGTGATAATTGACAGGTTAAATTGTCGTGATTTTTATAAATGGTTGACGGGGTTAGAATTTGAATATAAGATCCTTATTTAGAAACGGAGATTGCTACAATACCGATATAGTGGGAATGAACTTGTAGTTAGAATTTTTGTTAGATAATTGAATAATTAAAAAAATTTATTGATATATTAAAATAATAAAAATGAAGGATTATGTTATTCATTCATTAACCCTTTGCGGCATGGTTGTAGCCCAGATTACCACCTTTTTTATTCACAACTTTTCTCTATAGTTTCAATGCTTTCAAAGCAATATTCAAACAATCTTTTTATAATGATAGATGGGGCTTTTTGGTACGTAACGAAAAGGATAATAAATGTAATTACGCAAAATTATTAACAATTATAAATAAATAAATTTAAAAAAACGTCGATTTTTTAGAAAGAAATCATTTTTGAACGAACTAAAGGGTAAATTAGAACCAAATTTGGTACTCGGAGGTTTTTGGGGTCGCTGATTACGAATTTGAAGTCGGCTTTGAGAAATTCGAAATGGCCGATCCAAAATGGCCGACCGAAAAATGAAAAATTACTGGATATTGATGAAAGTGGGTTTTTCGTGGATTTTCGACGTCGCTGATTACGAAAATGATCACAGTTTATACATTTAACATTCAGAGTACATAGAGTATCCAATGTTTTTTCACGAAAAAACGATTGAGATCAAGTAAATTTTCACCGAGTTTCATCAAGTTTGTGTAATTTTTCGCATTTTGGTCGGCCATCTTGAATTCGCCATTTTGAATTTTCAAAATCTGACTTCAGATTCATAATCAGCGACTCCGAAAACCCGCGAGTAACAATTTTCAGCTGTTTTCCGTGTAAAGAAAAATGTATGCCGCAAAGGGTTAAACAAAGTAAAAGGATATGTATTGAGTAATAATTTTGTGAACACTCAAATCAGATGTTCAAAATTATGAATGAATTGAAAATTTAAAAGGATAGTAGGCATAAATCTCGCATGATAATGTATTTCTAGTAAGATTTTGACCATTTCTGTTTTTACCAAAATTAATTCATTTTTTTTTAAATATAGAAAATGTTACATTTTTTTCGCGTGCCATTTTTTTACCCGATAAGGACAATTAATTTACGTTTGCTGAATCCCGTACACGGAAAAAAAAGTTAGTTGGAATGACCAACTGTTGGGTGGATCAACCATTTAGTTGGTTATACTATAACCTCGCCCTTTAAAGGACAAAGCAGAAACTCCGTGATAAAAAGGGGGGACGGGGGCGCGGGTTCCAATCGCGCGACTGCGGAACTTCTCGCGAGATGACCGGGACTTTATGCACAGATAATAGCGGGGTACTAATAAAAAAGCCTACTTACGGGGGGATCTTCCGGCTGACCGGTTGGCTGCTCCAGTTGATTCCGATTGGGGCTGACCTTTATCCTTGAATCAAGCTGGATCCTTGCTTCGGTGTTCTTTTTGTTCCTTGCTTCATTGCGGAGCACGTCTTCTCTTCCGGGTTACAAATTTTACAGTTTAACGCGGGGCGCGAACAAGCGTATGCTATCCTATCGAGAACCTCACTGATACTAACTGAACTCTCGTCCTCTTCTCTTGCGCGGCGGTGCGCCGTCGAGCCGGCGCGTGCGCGCTCGAGCGACCGGCTCGACAGAGGGGTTCGTCCTCGGGCTCCTATCTGGGGACGTACTCGTCGGGGTGATAACGAGCACCGTCCTCGGGGTCTTCGTGGTGGGAGGGGATGACGCGGAGCGCTGAAAAGTGCTTCGTATGTCACCGACTCGTCTCGGGCTCGATGTTATCGCTGTGAGAGAGCGAGAGAGAGATAGAGAGGGAGAGGTCGGCGGCAGTGACCGAGGCCTGTTCCTCGGGAACTCTGGAGGCGCACTGCGGCACGACCAGTGGGGGGAAAACGAGTGGAGGCGCGCTCCGGTACAGCACGGTACTCCTCCGGGAGGGGCGGAACTTGATGGCGGGGTTACGCCCGTCCTCAAGAGATGGCGCATGGTTCGGCCAGCGTGCCGATCTGTGACGGGTTTCGTCACAAACCCCCGGGCCTGACTCCAGTACACCTTGGGTACTGTACGTCATATGTCCGCGCGCAAGGTTCTGGGGAGGGAACACTCGTTCAGTCTTAATTACATATCAGTACGGAATATCACGCACATACATACCATGATCGCACACGGGTATCGTGACAAATAATTATCATCGCCAATTTCTTGGCCGCAAACAAAATATCGCAAAATCCTTAATCGCTGATACAAAACCAAAAATCGCAAAGCAGGTGATACATTAAAATACAACATATTCGACGGGTTACTTCCCTGTACACCTGGGATGGAAAAATCGCCATCTGGCTGATACATTGTGACTTATAACTCTTCTTCTTAAACTCTATGCGCTACTAGGATTCGCGTCTTCCAGCTCCATACATTTCTAATCCTTCTTCTCGAAACGGAAAGTGAGGAGAAGGATGGAGTGAAAAGGAATCCGGATAACAAAAGAAAAGAGAATCATCACGGTTACTGAGTACAATTATGAAGCTTACAAATGAGATACCCGAATGTGGTCGATCATTGCAAAAAGAGAGTAGGGTAGGGAGGTTTATTCGGTATTCGGGCCAACTGAACGTAATGGAACGACGGCGAGGAAGACTCAACTCGCTTTGAACCTCAAAGTACTAAGTCCCGAAGTTAATAACCTAAAGATATGTACACGTGGTCCCGAATTGGTGACTTATTGTAAATCAAATTTACTTAATTAACTTGCACGAATTAACGCGACTCAAATTTAAGTTATGCATGTGCAAGTTGACATGAACCAAACTTGACTTTTTATTAAGGGGTATGCCTCAACGCACTTTATTTGAGCTGAACCATTAGGTCGGTTAATGCGACTCAGGAATACTTAAATGGTTTGCGTTAAATGGCGCGAACCAACTTAGAATTTAAATAGAGGTTATGACTTACCGTCATCAATGTTAAACGCGCAATCTAGCACAACTGAACAGATTTTTCTGAAACCATATCTTTTAACGTAATATGAATGTAACCGACTTAATGGGCGGAGGCATGGGTGGAGGTATGTATACCATCCGGTGAGTTATACGGGATTACTTTGCACGATCGGGACGGCAATATAACGCAACGGGCCAACCAATAAAAAAAATATATAACCTTTTACAGGCAATAGTCTCATCAAAGGCATTAAGTTGCCAAGCGAGAGACTATAGTTCCTGTAGGTAACCACAATTAAAAACCGATTCAGTACAAGTGATTCGACGTAGACTTAATCGCGAAATGTCTCGACATGTGCATAGCAAATGGTGACAATACTTCGCAGGGGACAACATCATCGCAAGGGACAGCAGTTCACGCACTACGACACCGTCACGTCAATGATACTGGGGTGGGGAGGAGGAGGCTCCATTACCCGCTACCGGGCCGGGTACATCCGGATTATGCGGCTAACGTCCCCCTTCCTCGCGAGACCTCCTTCCCCTCAGTAATCGCTGAAAACAGCGATGTGCCGGGTGGCCTCGCTGGCCACAATTCCAGCAGCGGCGCTCGGCGGGGGTGACCCGTAACGGTCCCCGACCAGCCTGCGCCGGGGTACGTCCCCCGAGAGCCGCTACTGGCACTAGCGGTGCCATGACGGGGGGCGGTAGGGCCAACAGGGGCGGCGGTAGCGTCACTGCTGCCGCCCTCCCGGGGGGGACTGATCCTACGTGGATCAGTACCGCCCGATCGGGGGCGATGTTGATTATCAACGGGGAGGCCGGACGTGGAGGCTGGCTGACCCCGTGGTGACGAGGGGGGGGGGGCGCTATCCCGTGGAGTGGCCGGGTCCGATTCCCCCTGCGGGTTCGTCGGCGTCGACGACGGCGGCGAGAGGCGCCGGCCCGGAGGGGTTCCTCGCACACCGGTCCCACCGTGGTGGTCGGGCGGGTCTGTGGTGTTGAGGAGGGGGGGGGGGGGCTCGGTCCTCACGAAAGAGGGCAGAGGGGGCGCGGCTGAGCCGGGTGGGCCCAGACAAATTCCCGCTCCGGCGGGGGAGGGGGCACGGTTGTGGGTTCGGCACCTCGGGGGGTCCCATTAAGAATTGCCCCCTGCGACCCCTCCGCTCTTCTTCCCAGACCAAGGCGCAGAAGTCCTCAATTGGGACTGGCGACTGCGAGAGGAGGGAAGAGGGGGGGGCGAACAAGGAGACATCCCCCCCCGGTTGCCCGATATCTTGCGGGCCGTCGGTAAGTCGGGCGCGGCACCGTCTCCTCCGTCTTCCATTTCCTTCGGTAGTGGAGGATCCGCCTCCGGGACGGTGGCCGCCCTGGGGCCTCACAGGGGCGGCGTAGGCTCGGGCGGATCTTCCGGCTCGTCTTGCGCTGTCCCCAGATGCAGAGGCCGGTGTGGCACGGGGGCACCGGGTTGTCCGCGGTTGGTCAAGCGAATTTAATCCGCCCGGCCTCGACCTGTGGGGGCAGAACGCTGACCGCCGGTAGAGGCGGGAAGTCCGCCATGGTGAGGGGCGGCAACACCGTGGGCATCGCTGCAGGCGCTGGTGTCGGCAGCGGTTGAACGGGTGCTCCCCCGGGCCGGACGAGGGTGACATCGGGTTTTCGTCCTCAACTTCCTCGCCACTTTTGCCATGGTGTCCTGATGGTATCTGTAACAAAGTGAATTACCCTACATTGATTGGGGCTACTTTAAAGCATTGGGACAACCTCTTAATCTTTTACCCAAGCGCTGTAACCTATTATCATAATAAATACATAATTAATAAAATAATAAACCTATTCAACATCAATCGACCTCTTCCAAAAAGGGGGCGGGGGTCCCTCAACAATAGAGTTACCAGTGCAACAGCTAGGCTCATCGAGGCCGCAGGCCGGGACGTCTTCCGGATGAGTGTGCCGGCGAATGGGGAACATGCGGCGTTGACGTCTTGCGTGGACGACCCGGGCGCCTACGGGTTGGGGTCGGTTTGGCCGTCTCCGCTGGCCTTATCGCTAGGGGCGTCTCGCTGCGGCGTGGCATGCTGGTAACCTCGTTCGGACATTGGGTGTACTGTCTGGGCTGTTTCGGTTGTCGGCCGCGACGACGCGGCAGTGGTTCCACTCCCAACGAGTTCCGAATCAAAATTTTCGACTGGGCACCCGAAGGATTTTCGGGTTTCGGAGGTGAAGCGGTTAGTTCGCTTCTCGAACTATCCCTGCGTCGGGGGCGCGATAGGGCTTCAAGTCCTTAATATGCGCTCTTGGGTTCCGACGACTATCCGGGTCGCTAAGTTCGAAAACGACGGGGGATATCACTCGGACTATACGATGCGGGCCACTAAATTTAGGCGCAAGTTTAGCCGCAAAATTTTGAACTCCCGACGACAGGACTCGTATGCGCCGTAGCACTAAATCACCCATCTTGTACTCTACCTCACGATGGGAGCGATTATAGTACTCGGCTTGGCGCGTCGCGGCGCGCTCAAGGTTACGTTGTACCCAGTCGTGAATGAGAGGTAGCCTCCTCATTCGACCTCGCCAAAACTCAGGATCCTTAGGTAGTGTGTGTGGAGGAGGGGGGTGGTCGGTACGCAAATTTATAATGGCTACTGGATTGCGGCCATAATTCAGAAACGCAGGGGTCATTTTGGTGGACGACTGGACAGCCGTATTCAGGGCGAACGTAAGTTCCTCTAGGTGCGCGTCCCAGTCGCGATGATCGTGTGAAACGAAGGTGCACATCATCGTTTTAAGGGTTCTGTTCACCCTCTCGACTGGGTTCGCTTGGGCGTGATAGGGGGGAGTACGAGCGGGGGTTACTGCTTCAGATGGGACTGTACGTATGAGTTATCATGCAGCTTTGCATTATCTGACAGAAAATACCTCGGACAACCCCATCGATTGATAATTAGACTATCGAAGGCGACCATAATGGCCGCGCCTGTGGCCGCTCGAAGGGGTTTTACTTCTACGTATTTGGTAAACATGTCCTGGAAAACCACTACGAACTGGTTTCGACGCTTGCTGGGGGGAACGGTCCCATGACATCAGAACTAACCGTCATCCCGGGACCTTGATTCTTTCGCGCATGAGTCCGGCCGAGGCCTGCTGAGAGAGTTTTTGCTTCTGACAGGCGGGACAGCGTGCTACGAAGGCAGTGACGTCCTGGAAAACGCCGGGCCAATAGAAGTCTTGGATGATACGTCTTATCCATTCCTAAGTGGCCGGCTTGCGGGCTATCGTGCGCAGCGCTGAGGGCACGGACAAGCGCTTCCGCGGGGAGAACGAGTTTCCAGGCGTCGAGGTCGGTGAGGGCAGACTCTATTAGCAGGTGGGGCCTATGGAAATATATCCGGTCATCCTCGATTCTCCAATCAGGATATTTCGAAGGAATTTTCCGAATATTTTTCATCGTCTGGTTGTACCACGGATCCGCGGTATCCCCCAGAGCGCAAAGAGCGGTATCGACATTCTCGTACATCCTCGAGAGGGCATCGGGCACCACGTTGAGGGTGCCTTTTCGATGCTCTATTTTCATATCGTATGTCTGCATGGCTAGGGCCCACCGAGCCAATCTCCCGTTCGGGTCACGCAAATTTCTGAGCCACTGCAGACTACTATGATCGGTGATCACCCGAAAGTGGGTCCCTTCGACATAGGGTCTGTTACGGACGGAATCGATGTTTTATCAACTGCGGTACCCGGCGTAGGTTTTTTCTCACAGAGGTGGTTTTCCCTACGCCATTGCACACCCGAATGGGGGTACTTCTCAAAATGAAGCAGGCCTGTTTGGTAAGTTATATAAAAGGCCCTTCGAAATGGTGATGATCTCGATAAAAGAATTTGTATTTCGAATAGTATAATCGATATATAATATGACGTTGTAGTCTATTTAAATGTTCGAGAAATTGAAAAGTCGAACTAAGATGTAAAAAATTGACGATCGGGGTTTTTTCAGTTCGTTTAGGGACGTCGTCGGGTTAGGAAGTCCGCGTCGCGATCGAATCGTCACCGTTGATCGGAATAAATTCAATCGGAATCAATTTTTAGTTTGTGTCTGATCATATTGCGCGTTTTATTTACAAACCCTTCCACCATTCGTTTACAAATGGTGCCGAAACCCGGGAGCAATCCCGGGTATGGTGGAAGTTGGTTTTCTGCGAGTGTTCGCGATTGAACTTTATGCCGCATAAGTGTACATGGGACTGTCTCCCGCGTGGGTGACAAAGTGCTGGGACACATCGACATATCAATGTCTTGTAATGAAGGACTGAAGTCTGGAAAATTTTTTCGAGGACAGCGACCAGACGACGGAAACGAGGACAGGAGGGACGACTTGAAGATGGCTTATCGAAATCAACCATCAGGATTCGCCCATGTACTGCGTCACAGGATTCAAATGATTGGTCAAGAGGTCTACATCGGAGTGTGTAAAGGGACTACAGCATGGTGAGCTATGCATGTTTTCGATAGTGCGATTAAATAATTTCGAAACATCCGTATTTTTTAATGTTTTATAACGCGCTCGCTATATTACTCCATGTCACTTTCGTGATGCGCGATCGTATTCTGTTGTCTTCCACGACGCTCCGACTCCGATTTCAAATTCGAAAAATTTGATTCCATGAAAATAGAGATATATATGTATTCAAAACGAAATGCCATACCGATGAAGATTATTTAAATTCGAACGGCTCTAACCTTTTAGTGAAAATAAATCATATTTAGTCGCGACGAGTTGGATTGGAGATGATTTTCTCGAATAGACGCGCGATCGTGTTTTGTCGTCCCCCACGACGCTCGATTTGACAGTTGAAAATAATAATTACGATGATTCATTGACAGTTCGATAATTTATGATCGTATTTGTTATTCGTTTTCTGAATCGGAGATGTCGACGACTTCTTAATACTTAATTAATTTTATATCTAATACGTTCAAGTGTAGTAAAATTGATTGCTTTCGGAATTCGGATTTCGGAGTCGGAAGTTCCCTGTAAGAAACAGTTGACGCTCTTCGTCGTGTATGCGTGTATAAATATTATACGCCATCTGATTCGCCTTTAATGTGTGCGGAAAGAAATTGCTAGGTTTGCGTAATAGTTTTGCGTGAAGCCTTTGTTTCACAGTTTTCCCTCTCAAAACGGAGGGTTCTAAAGTTAAATAGTTACCGCTATTTTTGCGAATGCCTTTTTGAAAATAGATTGAAATAAATTTTACTTGATTGGGAAAATCAAAATAAATAAAAGAAAAATTACCCTTTCGATCGATACCATTAATTTGTACATTGCCATGAAACAAGTATGACGTTGATCTGTTTATGTCTAAGATAAAAATTAAATTTTATCCATTTTGATAATATGGGCATCACGACAAATGTGATTCTGCATAAACATGTTCCAGATTTTCGCAAACTATACATTCGTACATGAACGTGAAATTATTGACTTACCGTTCGTCGGTAAGGAAGAAATCTTTGAGATTTATATTGTAAATGGTTGATTTACTTTGGAACCCTCCCAACGCGAATATCTATTACAAAAATTTTACCTGTAAGAATGTACGATTATTAGTAGAGTACTAACTGTCATGTAACCAACTAGGGTAATTGAATTGTAATTAGTTCTGCAAGCTCTGTTTGTATTCACTAATATTTGATGATGATTAATTTATTCAAGTTACAGATTGAATAATAATTTACATTAGTGACGAATAAGAATTGGAATAAAATTTTAGAACAGGGATTAAATATTTTAAATTCTAAATTCGATTATATTAAGAATCGAACATAAATACGGGCAATAATTGTAAATTTAATCATTAAAAGTGTGAATTGTACGAAGTTGGATGACGAAATGTTAGGCATCCGATTACGTACAAATCACTCTACGATACGTTTGGCAAAGTTTTTATTCAACGTTGCAATTCGGCAATTTAAGCCGAAATATCGATCTTCGAGTCTATTGAATATTAAATACAAATCAGCGCCTTTGACATATGTTCTGACGAACATCATCTTTCTCTAGATGTCCGTAAGAACATAGCGCCTTTATAAATGTTGACACGAAACTGTTTACGAAAAATTTGAAAGCTTCACCGCGCGTATTATTTCATCTGTTCTGAACATAAACTTGGTGCATTGAAAGATAATCGAAAGAACTCCGCATTTTCTCAAACAGAAGTTTGATAGAAAATAATAGGTTTTGACGGCGATTGATTATTGACTTATCATGTAGATTGAAGAAATTTGATTTGTTTGTAAATATGGAAACAAAGTAGCACGATGGATGCGTAATGGGAATATGATTCGAATTGCAAATAAAACAGAAGTTCGACGTTTTCATGAAAGGTTTGGTATGAATTTCAAGTCAAATTTGTGCACGAATGACAATTTGAATGGTAATAACTAATATAAATCGTAATACATATAATGATTGTTCATGTTTGTGAAGGTCATGATCAATTTTACACAGGTCCCGATCCAGGCAATGGATTGCGGGCTTGTCGTCTTTATAGCTGCCCTTGCCTTTGATTGATATGTCCCATTATTTGGATGATGATGATGACATGACGAATCGAAATTGAATTGATTAAAAATTTCTAACATATTTGGACTCGTATTCGAAAACATGAGCCTTTGAATTATTAATATCTGTTTTTTTATGGAATTTTCAAGAAAACTCCTCGAGACGATCGCAAGAGTCGATGGTCACGAGCAAATCGCCTACCTACTTTACGACACGGTTGTATTGTGCGAAATGATTCGCTTATGACGACTTTTAAAGGAATGCATTTCAAATGTCTACGTAATTTAGGCATTGTCGAGTCAGCCGCGATAGATTAAAAGATGTAACTTCAAATGAAATTGATACCAAACTTGAGCTGTTGTGTAATGACTGATAGTTGTTCAGTTCGTGAGTAAATAGCAGCTAGTCAATTATATGTTTTTCTTGTTTTCTGAAATGTCATAATGTTACTATGACAATATAATATAAACAAAGCTTGCAGATCTACAACATGTTCTATTTTAAGAAACGTAATTTGGAATAAATTCAATTTTTAGTTTGTGTCTGATCATATTGCGCGTTTTATTTACAAACCCTTCCACCATTCGTTTACAGGGTCAATACTTCTTCACGGCCCAGAGGACGGCGAGGCACTCTTTCTCCGTGACGGTATACCTTCGTTCAGCCTTGGTGAGCACGCGGCTAGTAAAACTAATCGGGTGCTCATTACCAGCTATCTCTTGGGTGATTATCGCCCCGCTCGCAAAGTCGCTTGCATCCGCCTGAATCGTGAAGGGGACGTCAAAATTTGGGCTTGCCAAGACGGTGGTGTGGGTGAGAGAGTCGCGGAGGGACTCGAAAGCAGACTGCTGCTCCGGACCCCAGGCCCAGGGAGTATTCTTTGTTTGCGAAAAATCTGGGAGAAAGCGCGAGTACCACCCTACCATCCCTAAAAAGCGCCGTAGCTGTTGGTGGGGGCGGGAATCCGAGAACGGGAGCGACCTTGTCCGGACCCGTCTTTAAATCATTTCTGTTTAGTACAAAACCGAGGTACTTTACCTCGTCCCGGAAGAATTCACTCTTTTCCAGGTTTAGTTCCAATCCGGCGTTGCGCAGCCTAGTCAGGACAAGTCTCAGGTAACGAAAGTGGTCATCCTCATCGTCGGTGGTGAAGATGATGTCATCCAGGTACGCGTAGACGTGGGGTTCGCACGCTGGGTTGATGAGGCGGTCCACTAATCGCTGAAATGTCACCGGCGCGTTAGTGAGCCCGAAAGGCATCCGTTTAAATTGAAATAAACCGCGACCGGGGAGAGCGAAAGCGGTAACGGGCTGAAAGTTAGGTGCCACGAGCACCTGAAAGTAGGCCTGGCCGAGATCGAGTGTGGTGATGCATCATGCCGACTCAACAGATTCCTATCCATCGAGGGGAAAGGGTATGCATCCTTCCTCGTTATTTTGTTTACGTCTCGGAAGTCTACGCAGAACCTAAAAGTCCCATTCGACTTCCGGACGATAACGGGGTTACTCATCCAGGGGCTCACGGAGCGTTCGATGATGCCACTGCTCAGCATTTCATCGACCGCGCCTTGTGCTACCTTCAGCTTGTAGGGAGAAAGTAAGCGCGCCTTTTGACGAATCGGGGGTGACCCTGTACGTCGATAGCATGCTGTGTCAGACGCGTTATACCGATCGTAGAGGTCCTATTTGCGGGGTAAAATTTATCGAGCAGCTTCCTTAACCTTGGGGCGGCTTCCTGGGAGGGGTCGACCAATCCAGCGAAGTCATGTACGGCGAAGGCGGTGACCGAAATATTGGTATCGTTTAGCGAGTGCGGGGTGCCGTTGCGGCTATTCCACGCATTATTCTCCGTATCTATCTTAAGACCAAATAGGCGCATGAAGTCCATCCCCAACACGCATGCATAGTGGAGGGGAGCAACTCTTATTTCCAAATTCTTCGTATGGCTATCGACTGTCATCGCGCGTCGTTGGCGACTCTTACTTTCTCTTCACTTGACCACATGAACGGCGAAACTACCTCGTGACACGCGAGGCCTAAATACGAACGCGAATCTCCGGTATAAACGAGTGCCCTAATAACCTTTCTATTCAAAGCTACGCGAAAGTGGGGACGAGGGTTCGAATCTAATGTCCATTGATGGCTTCACAGGAATCGATGGACTCGAACTCGATATTGAGCCCACAGGGCTTAGGTGTGCGATCCTTCTATACTCATAATTTTTAACATTTTTTAAATTTCCATGTTGTGTTAAAATAATTAATAAATTTCATTTAATTAATGTTCGCTATCATACGACTCGACGTAAGGATGGTCGCGGATGGGGGTGTTAGGGGGGTCTAGGGGTTTCCTTCCCCCCTTTAACAGTTTTCCGACTTTTTACGAGCGCAAACGGGACAATTATTAGCATCACGTCCTGGGTAGCCACAGACCCGCCAAAAATGACCTATGGGGTGAGGACACTCTCGGTATATGTGACCCGTCTGTTTACAGTTATAACACCGGACGGGGTTCCCATTCTGCGGCGACCTAGTCTCGGGAGGTGGGCGCTCTCTCGGCGCCACATCCAGGAGGCGAGGTACTCTTGACAGCCGCGGGTTGGTAGGTGCCGCCACTTGTGGTTGGCGCTGCTGGTAAGACGGTACCGACCGGGAGGGCTAGCTTTTCCTTGCCTCGCCTCGTCTTCGGCGTATAGACGAAGGCGGGGAAGGCGGTCTGATTAGCCGCTGGAGGGGGGCGGTAGACCCTCTCTTAATTTGCGGCCCCCTAACCTGTCGACCGATCCGCAGTAAATCCGCGAAATCGAGAACGGCGTCTCGCTCGATTTTTCTCCCAAGACCGGGACGCAAGTTTTGGACCGCAATGTCCAGCTGCTCTTCTTGAGAAGGGGAAAAGCAAGCATGTTGAAAAGACTCAGTAGGGCCACTAAGTACTCTTGGATGGGCTCTTCAGGTCCCTGTGTGCGTAAGGTGATCTCCCTCTTAATACTGGCCTCTAGGTGGCGTTGGCCGAACGCAACGTGAAAATAACGTACAAAGCCGGGATACGTATGGCAGCTTGACTTCTCAACCCGGTACCAGTTGAGGGCTGATCCCTTGAACGCTTCAGGTAGGGCGCGCAGGAGGTCCTCTTCCGTCAGATCCCGACTAGTGACGTGTTCCCCCAATTTGACGAGGAACTCCTCCGCGTCCTCCCCCTCCTCGCCGGAATAACGGGGTCCGTGCGTCCTCCAATACTCAATGGCAGTCTTCTGCCATCGGACACCGGACATCGAAAGGCTGGGGTTGAATGATCCACCAGCGGTGAACGCGTTACCGTCAGGGCGATGCGAGATTTAGGGGTGACCGAGCCGCGTACTGTCGTAGGGGGTTGAAGCGGGGACATATTATATGTCAGGTCGGCTGGAAAGTGGACATGGGACGTGTGCGCGTTCGGACGACCGGGGGGGGGGGGGGGGGAGGGGTTGCCCCGCCATTACCGGACGAGGGGGGTCCACCTGTCGCAGATAGAAATCGTCCCGATTTTGGGTGTCGATCTCCCCTGACCACTGGGGGTGGGGTGTTTCCCGTACTCCGAGATTGACGGCGTCACGTCGAAATGATTCGGGGGCCGAAAGGGTAGGGTTACGCGACCCATTCGGCGGGTGATTACACCTCATTGGCGCGCTGGGCGGATTGCGGCAGATATTTGTGGGTACCTCCCGTCGAGGCACATTTTCGCGTTGTGCGTCGCGAGGGGGGACTATGGACCCCTCATTGGACCGATCTACCTGGTATGTGGTCGCATCAGCCACCGAGAACCGGAAGCTCTCCTCCACAAACGAGACCGGGTCCCGATAATGAGCGCGCGATTGGTCAGACGGAAGACCGTAGATAGACACCTCTGAGGTTCCTAACCGAGTTGACCGCTGGGGTTCGACGGGATCAAGATGGGTACCCTGCACAGAACCACTTAAGATGTTCCCATAGAGGGGGCAACTCACCGCTTCGAACAACCTATATGGAGGGTGGTCGCCTCGTCCATCTGTTTGTCCTATCCCACTCGACCGGGGTGTCTGGGAACCGCTGTAAGATCGTATATCTTACGAGCCGATCGCGGACCACCTCTCTCGGCCCGGATATCAACAGTTCGGCTTTGTCGCACCGACCGATATGGTCGCGTAAATCGACAACCCGGTCGATTTCTGCCCGAATAGCCGAAATTTGCTCCGGACTGGCTTCGCATTGCTCCGCTGCATGAGAGGGCGTCACGTGTGTAGAGGTTGCCGTATACGACACGGGTGCGGTCGTTATGCGAAAATATTCTGTTGCAGTGATTGGCGTCACCACCGTTAACGTGGGTATTCTCGTTACGGGGGATGTAACGGGGGTATATTCGAAGGAATCCATCTTTCCGCGTTTGTTATTACAATTTAAACAACTAATTACGTATGTAAGAGAACCGTGTAAGCGTGACGGTAGGTAGTGGGGGTAGGTATTGGAATCTAGTCGTTAATTACTACAAGAACTACCGGGACCATAAAAAAAACAATCCTAACAGATCGGACGCTTCTCAAGGTCACGTTGCAAATCGATGTTCTAAGTCGAGTCACCCGATTCAATGATAGCGCGACCTGTAGTCCGATGCAGGCAAAACGCAAAAAAAAGCGTATACGGGAAAGGTCCACGCGAGGAAAACCGTTCCGCAAGGGAATACCTTCTTTATTTAAGCTCGGAATGGGCGAACCCGGAAACTATGGCGTTCTCGACCCAATCTGTTCTATTTGGGAATTGGAATGTTTATTTCCTAATCAAAAAATATATATATTCGAGTCGCTGCACTGGTACCTGTAAGGGCGATACTTAAGAAAATTAACATTTCTATTACTTATGAGCACATATGTTACATATACAGGGTCATCGAAAAGTATCGGACCCCCCTAATATCTTCAGTTAGAATGCACTTAGGAGAAAATGTCCAATAGCAAAGTTGTATGGTTTCAAGCGGGGAGTAAGATGATGACCTTGACTTTAACCTTGACCATGTCCTTCAAGGTCATTTCAAGGTCAATCTTAATTTTTTAAATAGAACCCCCTACATTTTATTGCATATTCTTATAGCTTATCTCGAGAGCTTTCCGAAACACTATAATAAAATATTTTTTTATTAAGTACTTTTTGAGTTATAAAGGTTTGAAGTTAACAATTTTTTGACACAAAATGTAGAATATCTTGTAAAATATTATTTAGTTTTCAGTAATCATAACCTTAATACTTTTGTGCGCGGAATAATGAGACCAATTAATTGGTTTAAAGAAGATGCATTACCTTAGCCATACCACTCTTGCCTTAACTGGTCGGACTCGCACACCACTTAATAAATTGTTAACTTCAAACCTTTATAACTCAAAAAGTACTTAATAAAAAAATATTTTATTATATTGTTTTGGAAAGCTCTCGAGATAAGCTATAAGAATATGCAATAAAATGTAGGGAGTTCTATTTAAAAAATTAAGATTGACCTTGAAATGACCTTGAAGGACATGGTCAAGGTCAAAGTCAAGGTCATCATCTTACTCCTCGCTTGAAACCATACAACTTTGCTATTGGACATTTTTTCCTAAGTGCATTCTAACTGAAGATATTAGGGGGGTCCGATACTTTTCGATGACCCTGTATATATATATGTATATATTGGCATAGTATAATTCTAAAATAATTTTTTCCTAACGCAAAAGCTGCGTATTACTCTTCGTTTTTTGGTTAGGGGCGGGGGGAAATCCTATACCTGAAAGTCGCGAAACCCGTTAATTACTTTTCAATATAGCGAAAATTGCTTGTTATAAAATTAATTTCAATTAAATTTCAAAAAAAAAATTTGTTTATTGAAAAATTTTTAGTTAGTTCATTATTTAATTATTTCAACTTTGTTACTAAAAAATAATTAAATTTCAATTCTCAAAGAAAAATTTACACGTGTGGCACAAATTCAAAATTTTCAGTTCTCATTAAAATTCGAAAATCTATTACCGAAATTTAACTGTCCGAATTAATTCAATTACTACGTCGATTTGAAAACACTCAAAAAAAACAAAAACCGAAAAAACTGCAAATTAAAATAACGATTATTTTTGTATATTCAAAAAAATTTTTCTAAAATTATTAGATTATTCCCTTACGTATTTGTAATTATAGGGAGTTTTTGGGATGTGAATTTCTGTACCTCACTAAAATTAAAATTAATTACACATAGTTAACTCATTAAATCTAAATATAAAATTATAATTTAATATATAAAATTAAATACACATCATTAACTAATTAAATATAATTACTAATATAATATAATCTAAAATTAAATGCGCATAGTTCGAAAACTTTTCTATTCCAAGGAAATGAAACAGAAATTCAAAGTTTCGTTACAGGGTTATAAACATTTATTTTTAAATGGGAAGTGGTTACGTCGCTTGTAAAGCCTGGAAGCCGCCTCGCAAGATTGCTGTTTAATTTTGGAGTTGTTGCTGAACTGTCTATGTTTTTATCCATTCGAAGTGAGTCTGACGTCATCATAACCTCACCCTACTCACCACAAGGTCGCTGTCAACTTTTTAAAAATTGTGCTAGGACGTGTACTACACTGTACACTGCCGTTTCTGGGGACGGTGTTCTTTTTTAGTCAGGAGTGTATGTGGGTGAGTTTCACGTTTTCAAAACTCAACCGAGTGTATACATATTAACACGTGTTCTGTCAAGTTGTGCGCACTTCTTTTGCTCACCTCTGTCGCTACTTCCGAAGTTAGTACTGGTGTCTCCTAGCAGTGCTTAATCAAAATCCCGTACGAGGCAGCACGTCTCGAGCTCGGTGCTTATGCAACAAGAGGATTCGGACACGCCTTCCCTCGCTCCACCGTCTACACCTGTAAGTGCGATTGAGCAGGGGGTGGAGCCGCTAATTACAACTCACTCGCTTACATCAAGAGTAGGGCGGCTCTCAACTGTGTCAAAAAGACTCGCATATAGAGACCCGCAAACGAAACTGATTTTGGAGTTTTTCCCGCGTATGAAGCGCGCCTGCTCGCCTGAAACTTCTCCGCCAGTCGATACAAAAAATTAGACTAAGACAAAAATTATTGTGTTTAGAAGAGGTGGTCCTCTCGATTCCTCCTCTAGACACTTTTACTATAATAATCAGCAGGTGGAAGTTGCGTCAACGTATCCTTATCTAGGAACAATCGTCTCTTCATCGGCGAGTGGGCTGAGGGCAACTGAAAACGCTATAGCCAAGACTCGCCAAGCTACGGCGTCTGTCTTGGCTATAATGGCTTCAGCTAAATGTGACTCGACCAGTGCTGCTTTAAAACTGTATGGAGCCTCTATTCTGTCCACCTTACTGTATGCTGCGCCCTGTTGGTCCCTCGGCCATCTACGCTCTTTAGAATCCATCCAGGTCGATTTTTTTAAGAAGTGGATTAAGCTTCCCAAGTTGACGCCGCCATATCTCTTGCGCCTCGAACTAGGGCTTTACCCAATAGCGGTTGAAATAGTGCGCAGAATGTTAAATCTCGTGCTCGAGTACCTGCAACAACCACCAAATAGTCTCCCTCGTCTCGGCTTAACCAGGCTCTATGAGCTTAGCTCTAGAGAAAACAACGATCCGTCAATGAAATGGTTCTCGAGGTTGAAGTTGATCCTAGACTCGCCAAACTACAATGCACTCTAGGAGGATCTTTCGGCTGCAAACTGTGAGTCCCACGTAGCGTCTATTTGTGAAGCCTTCGCTACCGCTCAGCGCAATTGTGACCTCCATCGTTATTTTGAGTCGGATTCGATCCAGATTCCGTTTTTCAGGCAGTTTTCCGATGGGCTAGCCTCCCTCGCTCCAGAACGTTGCTAGCTCTCTCACTTACGCTTAAAAGTCCAGTTGAGAACGGCTACCATTTTCTCGCGTTCGTTCTGTGCCGGCAGTACTTTTTATGCCTACAACCCGAGCGGTCCGTGTTCGATTTGTAACTCGGGCGAAAGGGAGACATTAATCCACATCTTGTCCGAATGTCCACTCTCCGCTCCCTCAAGATCTAGACTCCGACGCAGTGCCATTATAGCAAACCGCACCGACGAGAATATGTTGGCCTTCTTGTTACTCTCTGCCGATCCTCGTGTTCTAAAGGTCCTCTTTGGATATGTTAGCTCTTGTTTCACCAGGAGACAATCCATCTGGACACGTAGGCCAGCATGCGAACATGGTAGCTCTGGGGCCGGTTTTCTCTTTTATTTTCCTGTAATTTTTGTATTGATCCAGTTTCCTTTTAGACTTGTTGTACATAGTAATTTTAGCGCGAGTTTTTCTTTTTTAGAGCGTAATTTGAGGAGGGGTGGAACTTGATGGCGGGGTTACGCCCGGCCTCATCAAGAGATGGCGCGGGGTTCGGCCAGCGTGCCGATCTGTGACGGGGTTCGTCACAATACCAACTTTTATATCCGTGTAGGCGATGTTTTTCGTTTTGAACTTTAAAATTTCTCGAAAATTTCACACATTTTTGCTCAAATATTTACCATAAATTTATGTCAATATGGGGAATAATTTTCCAAATTCGCAATAATACAAAGCATGCCAAACAGGCCGAAAATGGTTAATTTATTTAATTCTTAATAATTTAAAGCCAAGCGCATAAAAAAAATTGTTCGTTTTATACTATTTTGCATGATTTTAAAACCGACAATGTTTCATTTTTTATGCGCGGCAATTTATTACTTAATAGCGCTTCAGTATCCTGTGCGACGAGAAGAGTAAGGTTAGTACATAAATGAATGAAGTCATATTAAAAATAGTAATCATCGCTCTTTATTTGCTGCATTACGCCATACTAGAAGCCGTTCCTTTCTACGAATGGGCTTGGTAATATTGGTTAGAAATCGCCTGCCATCCGTTGTCAGTTCGAATTCGAACCTGCCTTCCCGGGAATTTTGAATTTGATTTTCAATTGTCAACGAATCTCGCAAACGAACTAAAACAGAGCACAAAGGCCGATAGTACTGTTACGGATGCTGGCTACGCACATAATAGCACTCGTAACATAGACAATACTTGTCTTTGTAAGATCGACAAGACACACACACACCGAAGAGCCCGATTCGGCGTCGCACATATATTGAACACGTGCTGTAACTTACACTGGGAACCACGGGTTCCTCTAGCTGCAAGCCCAAACGGTCAAGAAAAGAATGTGCCACGCCGAAGCTCGAAGTAACACAATCCTTAAGATTGTGACTCACACACGTACACAAGAGCACACGTTCCCCGAATCGCCGAGGTTACCGATAAGTCAAAAGGGGTGAGCGATTCGTGAAAGATGGCACGTGGCAAACAACAAGTGCAGGTGTCCATCAAAAAGGACGATGATCTCATCGACATCTACCATATAAAAAGGGCAATCGCATTGCCCGAAATGAGCGTCGCCCCGTTAATGATCGAGTGAAGATCTCGGTGCAGAGTCGCCCCTCGTACGATCAAGCGAAGATCTCCGTTAGAGTCGCCCCGCGATTGACGCCGTAAAGATCTCGGTGCAGAGTCGCAACGTGTACGATCCAGAAAAGATCTCGGTACAGAGTCGCACTCGAACTTAGAAGCTTCGCGACACATTAATCCGCGACTCTCCGCGAATCAATACCGGACTTAGTATTTATATACCCGGACGATCTGTACGACCTGTAGTTGGCATTTCCAAAAATAAATCAAAGTTATTATTACTAAATTCGCCAGTGTTTCGTCACTTGGGGTGTCGATCCCCTTTATGCGGAAGATCCCAGAAACGATTCTCAGCTACCGAGAATCATCCCTTACAACTCCTGATCCTGATAAAAATTGCATTACGAAAAACATAAAAAATGGTGGCAGCGGTGGGATCCGCAAGTGACTGGTGAACTTCAAAAATAACTTTTCAAGGAAATTAGAACGGGTAAACGGAGTCCGGTTCGCGTAAAATAAAGTTTGAATGAACACGAGCTGTTTGGAGACGCAGCTATCCAGGATTCATTGCTCCAGAACGCGGAGGAGGCCTTATCCAATTCAAGGTTCACGAGGGCGCTTCACTAACCTGAGGGACTGTCCAGTAACTTGAGGAAGCTCAACGCATCAACTAGAGCAGAGAAGACATCGAGGACGCTGATTGTCTACTTCATGAGTGCAGCTACGTAAGTAAATTTGCATTTCTGTACAAATTTTCTAAAAAAAAGAACTTTGGAATAATTTATCAATCTTTTGCTCAGAAGCATATTTAAATTTCACGAACAAAAAGAGAGAAAATTTGTAAACTATTTAACGATTGTTGTGAATTTTATGAACTTTGAAATATTGTTGATTTAAAAAGGAAACCTATTACAATTCATTTTGAAACACTATTGTAATTCATTTTGGAGTGCTTATTCAATTAATGTTGAAATACTGTCACAATTAACCTTGAAATATTGTTATAATTAACTTCCAAATATTCTTTTAACTAACTTTGAATATTATCAAATTTACGATTTGTTCCATCGTGCGAACACTTTTTAACAAAAAAAGGGAAATTTTGAATACGAAACAACCGCGAATCAGAAATTAATAATAGCGACTTTCAAACAAAAATATACAAAAAATGGCGGACTATAAAAGCGGAATAACGACAGGCGGTAGCCACCAAGTGGCCCCCGCAGGTCCGGTATATGTGGTAGCACGAGCACCACCAATTGCGGAAGCAGTGAGCAGTGTGCCAGAATTTGACGGCACCCGCGAAAAATTCTCAGACTTCGAAAGTGCGTGTCGCGACGGATTCAGATTATTATCGGCCGACGAAACCCGGATCTACCTACACATGATGAGGAAAAAGCTTACCGGGAAAGCGAAAATTTTCTGCGAAAAAATTTCGACATACGCGACAGTAGAAGCCTTTCTGGCCGATCTAAAATCTGTCTACGGCATCTCTAGTGATCCGCTCAAGTTGCTAGCGGGATTAATAAATACTTATAAACACTAATACCCCGGACCACGCGAAAGTCTAGAAGATTTTGGTTACCGTTTATTACGCGATTATCGAGCTCTCGAGAGAGCTATAAACTCGTCGAGAGATTTTGACGCAGTTGCCGGTCAGAGATTATTAACTTTGGCTAATCGTGACGGAAAGGACCATTTCATTTACTGCGGGAAAGGCCCTATGGAAGTACTCCTCACGCAGTTGAATCCAGATACGCTCGAGGCTGTCGTAGAACACGCTAGAAAACTAACTGAAAAATACAGCGCGAAAGACGCAGGATCCGATCCTATGCTAGGAGGTCGCGGAGAAAGATATTATCAAGCGTCTGCTCATTTAGTTTCGAAAGGTCCGCAATATCAGCATGACTATTTAGACCGGTCAGGACGTTATGAAATCGATTCTGAATGGCGAAATTATAACGACATTCAGTGTAGTTATTGTAAAAGAATAGGGCACTCTCGAAAACAATGCCGAACTCTAAAAAATAGGAATTTCGATACCCCGGACATGCAGAGACATTGCACTTGGTGTGATCGCATAGGTCACACCCGAGATAATTGTCCCGCGCAAAGATTTAATCAACAAAAATGCGAGTTTTGCCAGCGAATAGGTCACGGCAGTGAAACATGTTTTTTTAGAAACGGCGTGAAAAAAAAGATTTCGGAAGGAAAATTTCAGGATAAGTCAAAAAATAGGTTTGCAGAAAATAACCAAACTTTTTTTAATAACGATCGCCGCGATGAATTGAAATTCCGGAATGACCGAAATAGGGAAAACCTCGCAAGTTTTTCTGGAAACCGTTCGTTCTCGGGAAATTATCATTCGTCTCATCAGACTAATGATAGATGGCAGAGAAATAAATATGGGAATAATCAAGACACCGATAAACGAGAAAACATTTCATCTTACAGCCAAAATCACAATCATTTAAACTCCAGGGGCGCTCGACAGCAACCAGCAATGTCGAGCGACGCCCGAGACAAAAATTCCACTCGGAAAATGCGCGCCGTAAAAGCGGAACGGCCAGAGTCCATTTCGGGCATGTTAGTTTTTCAGAATGCCCACGAATAGACATTTCTAGCCCCGATCTGCATTACGGAAGCGGAATATTCTTGGTCGATTCCGGAGCAGAAATAAATCTTATAAAACTGAGTCAATTACGTCGAGATCTGTATCCCGATCAGGATATCAAATTCGATTTAAGCGGAATCGGCAAAGGAATAATCGGTACGCTAGGTTGTGCAGAAGTACAATTTAATGATGAAATTATAGAGTTACAAATAGTGAGAGATGACTTCCCTATCGATGAAGATGGAATCATGGGAAATCCTTTTTTCCGAACTCTCGGAGCAAAAATCGATTATGAACAAGATTGTGTACATATAAGAAATGATATAATCCCATTTATTAATGAAGAATTCATACAGATTTCGCCAAGAAGTCGCAGAGTAGTTCGCGTAGAAGTTCTAAACAACTTAGACTTCGGATTTGTACCAAAAGTCAACATCTGCAGTGGTTTATTTTTTGGTAATGCCCTAGTAAAAAATCGCGATTGATACGCATATCTGTATGTCATAAATACGAATGACTATGAAATAAAATTTACCGTTCCGCAAATTGAACTGGAAGAATGCGAAGTAGCAGAATATATACAAAGAGAAAATAATGTTATAAAAACCATACAGGATCATAAGAATTACAAAGATAATCGGAAAAAACGAAATCACGCAAAAATACAAGTGGCTATGGGACATGATAAAGAGAGAAATAACGATGTTTTGAAGCGGATAAATGTGGACGGCTTGTCGGACGAGGAAAGAAAACATGTGGAGAATCTCGTTCACGACTACGCTCACATGTTTCACCTACCAGGGGAACCATTAGGCGCGACTTCCGCATTCAAACACCGCATTTATACCACAAATGATGTGCCGATACGCGCTAAACGTTTCCGGCACCCACCTGCTATAAAAACCGAAATGCAGCGACAAGTGGACGAGCAGCTCAAGGCAGGATTGACTAAACCGTCCTGCTCTTTAAATGACTCTCCAGCTTGAGTTGTCCCTAAGAAACCAGGTCCTAACGGCGAAAAGCGATGGCGTTTAGTTATCGATTTTCGCGATCTCAATGAGAAAACAATTGGGGATACTTATCCTATTCCGAATATTACTGACGTTTTGGACCAATTAGGTCAGTCCGTGTATTTTACAACTCTCGACCTTAAATCTGGGTTCCATCAGATAATGATGGATGAGCGAGATGCACATAAAACTGCGTTTTCGACTCCAAACGGTCACTATCAATATGTAAGAATGCCGATGGGAATAAAAAACGGCCCCAGCGATTTTCAGCGACTTATGGATCTAGTATTAAGTGGCTTACAAGGTATAGAGCTGCTAGTATATCTCGATGACATAATTATTTACGCAAAAAATTTGTATGAACATGAGGTTAAATTTAGACGCCTCATGAAACGACTTCAAGACGCAAATCTTACGTTGGAACCCGATAAATGTCAGTTCCTACGCAAGGAAGCCGCGTACTTGGGGCACACTATTGGTAATAATACAGTTCAGCCGGATGCGAAAAAGATCGAAGCGGTAAGGAAATATCCGGTCCCCAAAAATCGAAAAAACATTAAACAATTTCTTGGACTAGCGGGATATTATAGACGATTTGTTGAGGGATTCTCAAAAATCGCCCACCCGTTAATTATCTTATTACGTCAGGATGTCAGGTTTACATGGGGTACCGAGCAGATAGAAGCGTTTGAGAAACTAAAGGATCTGTTATGTAATACACCAATCTTATAGTTACCTAATTTCGACGAGCCGTTCGTTGTCACTACGGACGCCTCGGGAGTAGCACTTGGCGCTATTTTATCGCAAGGCAAGATTGGTGAGGATCTACCAGTCGCATACGCATCACGAAGTTTGAAAGGAGCAGAAACCCGATACACTACATCGAAAAAGAAATGTTAGCTGCAGTGTTCGCCGTAGAACAGTTCCGTCCATATTTGTATGGTAAAATTCACTCTCGTAACAGATCATCAACCGCTAAGATTCCTTAAAACTATGAAGGATATGAATTTGAGATTACACCGTTTTCGCATAAAATTAGAAGATTACGAATACGATGTGGTATATAAAGAGGGGAAACGTAATGTAAACGCGGATGCATTATCGCGTAACCCAATCGATAGATCTGACCTTGAAATTGAAAATGAAAATGACGATGAAATAGATATGGTCGATAATAAAATAAATAAAGAGAATAAAACGATTAAAAAATTAAAAAACGCACGAAAAACTGACAAATCGTGTATGCCAATTAAAGGTGGTACAAATGATAAAGAAAACAAAAAACGATCAACAAACGCTAAGAGACTGCGAGTCTCAGATGGTGATGGGTCAGGAAATCCTGCTCCGAAAAAACGTGGTAAGGATTTCGATGAAGAAACCGATACGTATGGAGATGTTAAAGACAACATGACTGACTGCGACAAAGAGAGCCAGAGTTCCAATGTAGAAATGCTGGGAGTTGAAAAGACAGCTTGAAAGAAATACATAACCCAGGTCGAAAAACTCGAGTTACCAGCCTACATGAAATTAGGAAACCATAAAGGAAAAACTCGGTCGAGACAGCAAGACGGATCAACTTCAATGAAAAAACCTCCTACACCGGTGAAGAAAAAACAAAGAAAACAATATATAATGGAAGTAGAAAAACTACAAGTGCCGGATTATTTGAAAATTGACCCTACAGTAAAGCGAACTCAGATAAAAGAAAAACCAAAAATAATAAAAAATGAAGTGCTATCCGAAGCAGGAACGAAATTAAACTATAAGAAACGGTTAACTGATGTTCGAGACCGTTGGAGGGAAATAGAAGAATTCCCTACTGAGGACGAACTTACGTCACAAGCAGATACAGAAACCACGTATTCCGAAATGGAAGAGCTAAGCGTCAGAGAAAACTCGAAGAAAAAGACGAAAATGAAAAATCGAAAAAGTCATACGTCAGACAACGAGGACCTAGAAGATTCTTGGTCGTCGGATTTTTCCCTCGACCCGCCCGAAGAAACTATACGTTTACTTCCCCATTCGACGCCCAAGGAGAAGGGCCCATCTAAAAATAGTTCTTACTCGCAAGCGCAGAGAGCTAGAGAAGCTACCATTGACGGAGAGGGACACGCTCACCCGAGCACCGACGAACGACCCGGAGATCGGGACGAAACGAAAATCCTCGACGAGTCGATGGAACTCGACGAAATCCCCGTTGAACCTAACGAAATCGGAGAAAACGAAATGCAGGTCGACGAGACGACCATGCGTGCGTCTGAGAACGATGAATTGTCTCGGCATTTAAATTATTCACTCTCAAACTCATGTATGGAACCCTACAAAACTCTAAAGGAGTATACTGATATAGCGAAAGACGGAAATTGCCTTTTTACCTCTTTAATCAAATTACAACAGTTAAGTATGAGCCCTCAAAAATTAAGAGAAACGCTGAAGGACAGCGATTTTCTGTTATCCTGTGCTGAATATGTACGTGCATTTTCCATACTGGAATCTACATCGGAATTCGGCGACGATAACATTTTAATGATATTTGCACGACGTTTCAATACAAATATTTGCGTACATGAGCATAGTCCGACAGATAAAACACAATTTTATCACGTAAAACCGGAAAATGCATACCAAACACACAATCTACATCTCGATAGGCTACACTACACCCCACTCTTGCCCGAGTACATAGGCATATTGGGACTATCAGACGCGACGGTAGGACATAGGTCATCGTACGTCGGGAATTTCCCGAATGAACGGAGCCGATTGAGGCAGGTCACGATCCCAACGTCTCGACACAGCAACGTGGAGGGAATGGCCCGAAACGTAAACAGAAGTCCTACGATCCGATAGACGCTGGGAGAAACGAAGACTTTTACGAGCCTGTCGATTCTAAACTAAGAATAAATACTATCAACGATCACGTATTCAGTAAAAAGGGACATATTGTCTACTTTACCACGGCCAATGGACACTTAGATAGCGAAATCGGCCTAGGCCTTGTGGAACGACATTTAATTAATCCCGACGAATTGTCGTTCAAACGATTAAAAATCGGTGAAGTGATAGTACATAAAAAAGGTAAGACCCGACTCTTCGGACTTGTCGTTAAACAAAACCTTGATGATCGAGCCTTGAAATCAAACATTGTCAAATCCATCAATGTATTGGATGCCCTTTTAACAAAATTTGAGATTTCATCCATAATAATCGGGCAGGATCGCGACATGTTCCAACATATTCAATGGCGAGATATCCAAGATACAATTCAGTCACTACTTGGCCGACGAGAACTAACGATCACCTTTTGTAAGGACAACCGTTCCATACCTCCAGTAAGCGAGCGATTCGCCATAATAAAAGAACACCATGATTCAGTTATAGGAGGTCACAAAGGAGTGACAAAAACGTATCGTCGCTTATGCGAAAATTTTTTTTGGCGAAACATGAAAAGTGACGTCATGGAATACGTAAAAAGATGTGCCGGATGTCAAAGAAAAAAACTCGTGCGCGTAAAAACACGATTACCAATGGTCATTACAGACACACCACGAAACGCATTTGACAAAGTCGCCCTTGATATATGGGGACCAACAGATATCACTGAGAGTGGAAATCGGTATGTATTAACCATACAAGACCTACTCACGAAATACTCCCTTGGATTTCCGCTAGCGGAGGCATCAGCAGTAGAAGTCGCGAAAGCATTTGCAAAACATTTTATTTGCAGTTTCGGAGCCCCTGTATCCATTCTTACCGACCAAGGTCGTTGCTTTATCGCAAAGATCATGAAAGAATTTGCGAAAATTTTTAAAATTAAAACATTCGTGACATCTGCTTACCACCCGCAAAGCAACGGAAGCCTAGAAAGGAGTCACCAGGTGATGGTCGACTACCTGAAGAATTTTGTCCAGAAACGTAGCGATTGGGATATTTGGCTTCCATTCGCCATGTTTTCATACAACACGAGTGTTCATGAAGGGACAAACTACTCGCCACACGAGCTTGTATATGGGACAAACGCACGTTTACCAAGTGCACACGCCACCCGCGAAAAGCTCATTACATACGACGATTATTTGGCAGAATTGACCGAGAGAATCACGGAAGCACGGACGTTAGCCGCGATGAATCTCTCACAAATGAAACATCGGTCGAAAAAATATTATGATCAAAAATTGAATATTTGCCATTTTCGCGAAGGTGAAATGGTATTATTATTAAAAGAACCCCGGAAGGACAAGGTAGACGACGAATACACTGGGCCCTATGAAATTATTGAAATATGTGGCTCACGAAATATAAAATTACGTATCAATGCGCGAAAAAACAAAATAGTACACATTGATAAAGTAAAAAAGAACCATGACCCGTTGATGGATATTTGTCTATAGAAAATTAAAATAAGACGTAGAAAAATATATACACCAACGATAATGATACAACAAAATATATATAAAAAGTTGATGGATATTTGTTTATAGAAAATTAATATAAGATAGAGAAAAATATATATTGAAATAATAGACATATTTTAGCCTTAAAATAATAAGAATACATTAGCGAACAAGTGTTAATAAGGAACACAGCACGCACGAAGAGAATAGTAAAAGGGAGAAAGAGAGCACGACTTACGAGTATACTCACTGCATCTACCCCTTCCCTTCTCGGAATCTCGCAAATGAACTCGACGTGTGACGAAGGACGGGAGAGCAGTCCCGAGGACTAGTCGTCAGTTGTCGCCATATTGGAACCAGTCCCCCCAAACGAGAAGTACCTAACGACCGAGAAGTGGGGACGATCCACGCATCGTCGATCTCGTTGAAGAGGAAAGCGAACGAACAGGGAAAGACTGCGCTATACGCACCCGAATATATATTAACATAGAAATTGTTAATAAATAAAAAAAATCGACAACTGGCTAACCCACGCGTAAAAGAAACACATACGCGGAACATTGGAGAAATGAAAGCCTGATAAAAAGATCCACTACATTTTTACGCATCTTTAGAACTTACCATCATTCCTCCGTTATACAATCACAGAATCCATGGACCAGATATCAGCTGTCAATTGCAGATCAGCATAATACAATCATTGAAACAACACCACGACGTCAGGAGGGCACCAACGCCCGCCCCAGAACACACCACCTTCACACACGGTAGATATCGGGTGAAACGGTAACAAACAAAAAACCAGCAAGTTAAGATTTAGATAACAAGATAAAGACGAGGAAACACACACGGGAGGAATCATAAACGACGAGGAACAAATAAAAAAAAACACTTGTTAAATACCACTGATCATTTTTTTTTATTTTTTTAACTAAGGAGAACACTTCCTATCACTCCGTCCTCCACGACACACTCGGAAGAAATCCGCACGCAGGGGAACGCCGATGGTTAGGCAGGCACTCGGAACCACTCACGAACCTTCCATATTCGTCATCCTCGTCACCGCTAGTTGCCGGCAGAACAACCGTCCGCGTCGCTTCCAAACATGGACGGGGAGACGAAGGCGGCACATCAGGGTAGCGTGTCGCCGACACACCTTCCCGCGGAGAACTCCGAAGGGATGATATCCCGCTCGAATTCACGACGGTTCGGTAGGCCCTCACTCGCCGCGCTTCCTCGGGCACTCCAAGGTGCCTAAAACGAACGATGCCAACCTGAAATATTCAACATTAACAATTAAAATAAAAAAAAAACAAAACCCCAAGGAAAAAGGAAAAGAGACAAAAAGAACTCACCACAGTCGAAGGAAAGGAGCCTATGTCCTCCCAAGTAATGGAAACGTCGTCCAAGTCAGGAACAAAGACAAGTTGGGTGGCCGTCGTAAGCGACGCTCCTCCTCGGCCCCCGACCTCCACAATGCAGGAAGGACGAAAATCGTGATAAGCTGGGAAAAATTTTTTTATTAAAGAAAATCCTGCGACAAGACACCAACGAGAATCTACGTACCCATCCATCAGCCACGGGTAGCCGGACAGCGAACCATGAGGAATCACCCGTAACGTGTCCCTCGCACACTACGGTCCATTCGCTCCTCATGTTCGATGACATCTTTACTATGCGATGATCCAAGTCAAACTATGGCCCGCAATGGACCAACCGACATGAAGAAAACCTCTTCAAGAAGGAAATCACCCCCTCTTTTCTTTTCTTTCTTCTGAAGCACTTATGATAGTAAAAACCAATTCCAGTAATGTATAAAAATCGAGAACAGATAAAGATTGAATGGCAACAAGACACTTCCTGTGGTCCGACACATAACTATAAACAAACTTATAGCTCTCAAGTACCCAAACGTCATAGGATACGAAATGAAAAAACATTGAAAGACGAAATTAGACTTCTTGAATAGCTTTCTTTCTTCTCAAGTAAACATCAAATAAGGAACATTTTCTGGGAAAATCCTTTTAAACAAAAAAAAGACTGAAAGGAACTTACAACTACGGGATATTGGACCTAGAAATAACGACACACAAGAATAAGCGTTACAAATATATTTCCAAACTACAATTTTGGAAGACACGCATATTGCGCCCCCTTACGAACTATTTTTAACGGGGTAAGAGACTTACGGGGACGACCCCGACGCCGTCCCATAGCTCCAGCCGACGTTATCGCAGCAAGACCTCCCCTTGTACAAGGGTCCGGCTGACGAGCATTCGGGTGAAAATCCACCATCTGAGGCCTAGAAAATTTACATACAAAAAATAGAAGAAAAAAGAAAAGAGGTAAAGAGAAACTTACATCTCCGAAAGTAGACCCCCAGGGGGATGCACCAAGGGATTATCAGCGTTAGACGCTGGCAACGGAACTTGACGTACCGGTATTAACTGAGGTAAGGGCACCTCAAATGACGGTTCCCGCGAACCCTGCGGGGCCTGAGGCAGTACAGATGGTGCTTGCTGAGGAACAGCCGCCCCATTGGAATCAGGTTGTAAACAAGATAAATAAAGCGGCTCAGAAATATAATACGCCTCATACTAAAAGGAAAAAATATATATATACAATACATATATAATAATAATTTGAACTTTTTTTATATAACGTGACAAAAGACTCACTTGAAAAGCACCATCTACCCAACGATCCGAGCGAAATCCACTTGAGAGGACTGCAAGCAAGACCATTTCCGCAACTTTTTGGGCTCGCAAAAGTGCAACCGCATTTTGAATGGCAGATGCGTCCCCCTCAGCAAAATACACCAAATTTATCTGATACAAAAGAACACTTGAGAATAAAAACGATCACATAGGCAAATCACATAAATATTACACACCGGACGGTTCTGGACGCCAACCCAGTCCACTAGGAACCCACCAGGAGTAAGAGGCCCTGTCACAGTAATGGTTAGCCGACGCATCATCTTAGAAAGAACAATAAGAACTGAATGAAAAATTTGGACGAGATCGAAACGTAAGAAGACGAATGCAATTATCGATACTGAATCAATCCACACTTGCTTAGCTCAAGCAAAAAGATAAAATCTGTTGAAACAAGCCGTTTTTAGAACAGAATCCGACAAAATTCGACAGACTACGGAATGCTACACTGACATTCCCATCACCAGAGGAAACCAAAGTCTGTTTTTACGGCCACGGACACATATTTTGGTCGGAACAGGAGTACAAGTACGATGCAACCTGGCATCACCAATAATGTACAGACTAAACGGCGTCTGGTACAAAGTAACACCACACTACGTCGAAACCATTACACCGACAATGTTGAAACCCAACACACGAGTCTCTTGGGTATACACAAATTTAGAGAACTTAGGAGCTACCGGAATATATTCCGAAAAAACATTAGGAGAATTAAGAAATCATATTATGTTCCCTACGGAAAGAGCAGCAATTTTAAATTCGGTCGCTCGAGGCATAACTGGGCAAGGAATGATAGGGACAGGAATTTCGTTAAGTCATTTATTGGATGCAAATTCAATTCAAACAATCTCTGAAAAAACATGGAGTATATATTGGGACAAATTCGTCAAATTTGGTAACATCAGTGCAGGACTGTTAATGCTTTTATTAGTATTTCGGTTCTTCAAATTGGCCATTGACACAGTCGTACATGGTTACGCCTTACATACGGTATATGGTTGGTCTCTGCTTCTCGTCGCAGCTGTTTGGGATTCATTTACGAACTTGCTGCTTCACATCGCCAAAGGGAAAATCGACGGAGAGAAGGAATTAAGGAAAGACGAAACGGAGATTCCGCCGCCTACTAACCCAAGATATAGAGATTTGCTGCGGAACGCAGAAAATCCAATTCCGCCTCAAAGTGAACGTCCGTATATGCCATTTGTTGTACAAAAATAAAAATTATTTTTTTTCTTATATCAAACGATGATTAGGACATGATTATATTAAGAATACGTAAACAAGACGATATAGAAGTTCTGCGTATATAAGAATTTTGTTCTTTAAAAAACTTAACCTTTAGAGATAATATTCAAACCAAATTTTTTTTTGGAAATTTCATTCATACATACGAATATTTCAATCATATAAGTTTTTCAATCATAATATACATAGGTATATCAATAAGTATTTCAATTATAATACACATAAATGTATCAATAAGTATTTCAATAAGCATTTCAATTATACTAAAACGTAGGTATTTCAATGAATATTTCAATTATAATACACATAAGTGTTTCAATTATAATTCACATAAATCTATTCAATTATGATACATAGAAGTATTCACAACAATCGTCATGTTTGGTTATTCCATGGTAATGTCAATAGCAAAATCTCCACGGAGTAACAAAACTCAGAAATGCATTTTTACAACGCCATAGACAATATAATGCGCTATAGCATAATAGGCAGTGTTAGTGATGTGCAGTGTCAAGTGTGTATGTAAGATATAAATAGACTTCTGAACACAGACCACGTTACGGCTAGCCCGGCGTCCAAACGAGACAAGGAGGCGCCATAGGGCTACAGCGGACTTTTTTATGTATGCACACTACGGGATGCGTCATAACATGTCATTTTATAAGAAATTCAATACGAACGCCTAAGCAAGCGCATATATATATATATATATGTATGAAAAATGTATCACTAACCATAGATTAAGATAATTTGGAATGTATAAGATGACCCAATAAGACAATAATGTAAAATTTTTTCTTACTAACAATAGCCAACTGAAGGTCACGCGTATAATTTAAGTTGCGTATTAATTTTTTGCACGATCATTGATTGACGGTGGATCGTCAATTTTTTCAACCCCGGGCGTGTTACGGATGCTGGCTACGCACATAATAGCACTCGTAACATAGACAATACTTGTCTTTGTAAGATCGACAAGACACACACACACCGAAGAGCCCGATTCGGCGTCGCACATATATTGAACACGTGCTGTAACTTACACTGGGAACCACGGGTTCCTCTAGCTGCAAGCCCAAACGGTCAAGAAAAGAATGTGCCACGCCGAACCTCGAAGTAACACAATCCTTAAGATTGTGACTCAAACACGTACACAATAGCACACGTTCCCCGAATCGCCGAGGTTACCGATAAGTCAAAAGGGGTGAGCGATTCGTGAAAGATGGCACGTGGCAAACAACAAGTGCAGGTGTCCATCAAAAAGGACGATGATCTCATCGACATCTATCATATAAAAAGGGCAATCGCATTGCCCGAAATGAGAGTCGCCCCGTTAATGATCGAGTGAAGATCTCGGTGCAGAGTCGCCCCGCGTACGATCAAGCGAAGATCTCCGTTAGAGTCGCCCCGCGATTGACGCCGTAAAGATCTCGGTGCAGAGTCGCAACGTGTACGATCCAGAGAAGATCTCGGTACAGAGTCGCACTCGAACTTAGAAGCTTCGCGACACATTAATCCGCGACTCTCCGCGAATCAATACCGGACTTAGTATTTATATACCCGGACGATCTGTACGACCTGTAGTTGGCATTTCCAAAAATAAATCAAAGTTATTATTACTAAATTCGCCAGTGTTTCGTCACTTGGGGTGTCAATCCCCTTTATGCGGAAGTTCCCAGAAACGATTCTCAGCTACCGAGAATCATCCCTTACAACTCCTGATCCTGATAAAAATTGCATTACGAAAAACATAAAAATCGTAACAGTACTTTATCTCAATTGTTTCGCTGAGGCAATCCCCCCGAAATAAAAACGTTTTTAACGTTCAATTAAAAAAAATCCCTACATTCCAGAAAATTATTTCCAGCGCCATTCGCTTCCGAAAAAAAAAACCTACCTTCGGATGTAGGTCGATTCCGGTCTTTTAGATACACCCTGGTAGGTTTTTTTTTCGGAATCGAATGGCGCTGGAAATAATTTTCTGGAATGTAGGGTTTTTTTTTAATTGAACGTTGAAAACATATTTATTTCGGGGGAATTGCCTCAGCGAAACAATTAAGACAAAGTACGATCGGCCTTTGTGCTCTGTTTTAGTTCGTTCGCGGGATTCGTTGACAATTGAAAATCAAATTCAAAATTCCCGGGAAGGCAGACGATTTCTAACCAATATTACCAAGCCTATTCGTAGAAAGGAACGGCTTCTAGTATGGCGTAATGAAGCAAATAAAGAACGATGATTGCTATTATTAATATGACTTCATTAATTTATGTACTAACCTTACTCTTTTCGTCGCACAGGATATTGAAGCGCTTTTAAGTAATAAATTGCCGCGCATAAAAAATGAAACATTGTCGGTTTTAAAAACATGCAAAATAGTATAAAACGAAAAATTTTTTTTATGCGCTTGGGTTTAAATTATTAAGAATTAAATAAATTAACAATTTTCGGCCTGTTTCGCATGCTTTGTATTATTGGGAATTTGGAAAATTATTCTCCATATTGACATAAATTTATGGTAAATATTTGAGCAAAAATGTGTGGAATTTTCGAGAAATTTTAAAGCTTTAAACGAAAAACATCGCCTACACGGATATAAAAGTTGGTATAACCAACTAAATGGTTGATCCAACCAACAGTTGGTTATTCCAACTAACTTTTTTTCCGTGTACGAGATTCAGCAAACGAAAATTAATTGTCTTTAGCGGGTAAAAAAATGGCACGCGAAAAAAATGTAACATTTTCTTTATTTTAAAAAAAAATTGAATTACTAATTTTGGTAAAAACAGAAATGGTCAAAATCTTACTAGAAATACATAAATCATGCATGGCTCCTGAATATTAAAAAAAAATCACGCGTGACAAGGAATATTTAAAATACAATTCACAATCAATAATGACTTTTGAATTTAATAAAGATAAATCACAATAAAAATAAATTATAAATTCAAGGGAAATAGTCACAATTGAAAATGAATTAGGAATTCAAGTAAAAATAGTCATAATGAAAAATTAATTGTAAATTCTAGTAAAAAATAATCTTAATTAAAAATGAATGATGAATTCAAGTAAGATTAATCATAATAAAAAATGAATTATTAATCGAAATTAAAAAAATCGAAAGTCACGAAATGATTACAAATTTAAAATAAATATTCAACAAATTATCTGTATAACAGTACACACGGTGTTGATCCTGCTGTCGCCAATCATGGGGGCTAGATGACACACTCCACAATGTTTCATGATTTTATCTGAAATATTTATTGTTTTTATCCAGAGATGAGCATAATTTGACTGGTAATACAGAAATTCAAAAACTATTAATGGATCCGGAATGTTAAAAAAAAAAGAATCATTTCAGGCAGGGCAAGGAATATTCAAAATACAATTCAAAATCAATAATGAAGTATGAATTTAAAAAGACTTTAATTCATAATTTATTTTTCACGACGATTTTTTATTATGACTATCTCTTACTTGAATTCATAATTCATTTTTCATTTTGACTATTTTTACATGAATTCATTATTCATGTGTATTGTGATTTATCTTTTTAAAATTCATAAGGCATTTCTGATTAGGAATTGTATTTTGAACGTTCCTTATCATGCGAGATTTATGCCTACTATTTTTTTAAATTTTCAATTCATTCATAATTTTGAACATCTGATTTGAGTGATCACAAAATTATTACTGAAAACTTTGTTTAAAGAGAAACATGCAATGGCCTATGACATTTTAGTTTGAAGAAGAATGCTCCAATGTACATGTTTTAGTTACTGCGAAAACATTGACAGTTAATATTTTCATTTCAGTTTAAGAATATGATGGACAACGAAAATAACAGAAAATTGACAATTAATATTTTCAATATTTCATTATTTCTATGAAATATACTTAGCAATGCAGGTGAACTCGGAAATCAAGGTTTTAAGAATTGTAAGACGAATGAAGTCGCGTCATTTGAAATGTTGCAATAAAATAATAATATTGGAAAACGATGGATGTTTGAAAAGAAACAGAGTATAATATTTTTCTTGTTTTTAATAACCGACCTCTTGTCTTCATTAAATTCTTCATGTATAAATGATCAACTGTGATATTTTTCGATATCACGCCCCTAGAGTCTCAGTATTTGGATTTTTAAGTTTACATTTCTCCTAGCAGAAGGGGGTATAATCACGAGTGTGCGAAAATAGTTCAAATACTCGTTACATTTTTAAATAACTGATCTACGGCAATATTTTTCGCTTTGACGCCCTTAGAGGCTCAGTATGTGGATTTTGATTTTTAAATTTCTTTTAGCAGAAGAGGGTATAATCTCGCGTGTTCGAAACCGCTCCAAGTATTCATTAGATTTTTCGCATAAAAGATTTTGAACATGCAAGATTATAAATCTTATCTGATAGGAGAAATGTAAACTTAAAAATTCACGTACTGAGCCTCTAGGGACGTGAAATCGGAAAATTTCAGAGTAGATCATTTATTTAAAAAATCTAACGATTATTTGAAGCCTTTTTGAACACGCGAGATTATAGCCCCTTTTGCTGGAAGAAATGCATAATTCAAAATTCACATACTAAGTCTCTAAGGGCGTGAAATCTAAGAATACCCATTTGTGGATAAAAATATCTTAGATAAAATCATGAAACATTACGGAGTGTGTCATCTAGACCCCATGATTGGCGACTGCAGGACCAACGTCGTGTGTGCTGTTATACAGATAATTTCGTGAATATTCATTTTCAATTACGATTATTACTTCGATCCAGACCATAGGTCTGGACGAAGTATTGAATTTGGTCACCTCGGGCAAAAAACTTACCCTATAGTTTTTCATCAAATGTCCACGTTTCAGACCCTAAGGAAGCCAGAGAAACAATAAAAAAATTTGTGTCCGTGATCTTGTACGTACGTCCGTACGTCCGTACGTACGCCCCGTTTTTTTGTCTCGCGGTTTTTCGCCAACGGTAAGACCGATCTAAAATTTGAACCTATATTTCAGTTCAGCATGATCAAACTTAGAACTGATTAGTTTTTGGTGTATGTCCACGGTAGATTATAGGATGATCGATTAAAAAAACATTAAAAAAACACGTTTTTTGCACTTTCTTGTCGAAAATACACATTGCATGAAAAAATGTTTCAAATAAAAAAGATAGAGCATCAAATTCTCTACAAAAAAGGTTGTATTCATTTTCTACGTAGAATCATCGGTAATACCGTAAAAGACGAATAAACATGAAAATAATCGACTGTGAATTTTTTTATATGCTCTAAAACTCGCGACCGGAGCGGCAGATTAAAAATTTACATCTAAATTCCGATTTGGCATGACCTAAACTTAGATCTGATTATATTTTGGTGTCGATTCATACTTGATTATGAGGAGATTGATTAAAAAAATTAAAAACACGGTTTTGCATTTTATTTTCGAAAATACATGTCACACGAAAAAACGTTTCAAATAGAAAAAAGTTAGAGCGTCAAATTCTCTTCAAAAAAGGTTATATCCTCCTGAGGGATGTCTGCATTACAATGTCGCCCTGAAAAGAGGGTCGCTCCCTGAAAAGTAAAAAAATACGAATCTTTGCACGCCTCTTTTTAAGGATGCCAAATAAAGCATCAGAAATTATCAATTTGTTAGATCTATACGTAAGGGGGACGAGGGAGGGGGGGGGGTTACGAACTCGTATTGTAGGAACCCAGTTTGAAGGCACCCGGGTCGAAGGCACTAGTTTTTACTTGAATTCATAATTCATTTATAATTAAGACTGTTTTTTACTAGAATTCATAATTAATAATAATTATTCGCTTTGCTTTAAATTAATATGCAATCTTTACCGTGGTGAAGGAACAATTTTGCAATTGCGTAAAATTCGAATTCACTTTAATATTGACTTGTCAATGTGTTTTCTTTTGTAATCTTGTAAGTAAACCACGAAAATGTTCTTAATGTATACAGTGCTAAACGGACGGAAATAATAGACGCGTTCCACAAAATTTATAGCTAAATAAAGACCGATTGAATGGTTCAATAATAAATTTAGAAATTTTGAAGTTTTCGTTTGGATAGATTTCGAAATCAACTGTTGCTCGGAGACTTGCGATTTTTAAAAATAAGAAAATATAACGAGATGGATTTTAAAAGTATGAGTATTAGTAATAGTTTCTTAATCCTTGAAAATACTGTAAATAAATACAGTCAAATACAGTTTTTAAATAAATATTTACTTGAAGTAAACATTCTTCAAATTTGAAGTTCATTCGTCTTACAACTCTTTAAAACCTCGATTTTAGCGTTCACCTTCACTGCTAAGTATATTTCATACAAATGTATGAAATGTTGAAAATATTAATTGTAAATGTTGGCGCAATTACAAAAGGATGTATAGCATTGTGCTTCAAACTAAAATGTTCGCTTTGTTTTGGAGTTCATGTTATTGAGATCTAAAATTTTAGATGTAGCTGGCGATTGAATATGACATTCTTCAAAGAAAATAAGAGAACACGTGTTATTCCGAATTTCAGAAAGGTAATTTTTAACAATACAATTATTTTTAACGATGAAAATAAAAGAACGTTAAAAGATGTTTGTTTCTCGTGCCATTTTTTTTACCTTATGTAGACTATTAATTTTTGTTTGTTAAATCTTAGTCACTTTTGTACCCTTTAAAAATTCGTTTGAAATTTAAAAAAATTCTTCATTATTAACAAAATTGGGGTAGATTTTATAAAAATAAATGAATTAAATTTTCTTGAAAATTCCACACTTTTAGGCATAAATGTTTACCATAAATTTTTGTCAATGTGGATAAGAATTAACGTAAGTTTCAAGCGTGCTGAATGAAATTTGTAGTTACAATTTATTTCTAATATTTAAGGCCCATTAATGATTTTTTAATGTCTGTATTACTCGTCAAATTATGCCCATCTCTGGATAAAGACATACAAATATTTCAGATGAAATCATGAAACATTATGGAGTGTGTCATCTAGCCCCCACGATTGGCGACTGCAGGACCAAAGTCGTGGGTGCTGTTATACAGATAATTTCTCGAATATTCATTTTAAATTCATAATCATTTCATGACATTCAATTTTTTTTATTTCAATTCATAATTCATTTTCAATTATGATTATTTTTATTTCAATTCATAATTCATTTTTCTGCCTTCGGCTCCGCCCGCAAAACTCACATTCGTGGAAAAAACATTTACCCTTGTATCGAAAATTATTATTTAAGCGCGCTAATACGTGTTTGTATTTAGGATAATTTGTTTTCTAACATAATTTAGAAACTTTTGTTTTCTATGCTTTACGGTAAATTTTTTCAGAATCCTATGCAATATCTTTGTTGAAACTCTAATCGTATTTAAGAAGCAGTATATTGTGTATCAAGGGCGAAACGACAGTGATTCGACGAGCGAAGCGAGTACGGCAAGTCGCTCGTTGCGATCATTATCATTTCGCCCGAGATACTCATTATATTTTTTGTCCTACTCTTTTTAAATTCACCATAAAGCATGAGAAATCGGCCGAAAATGGTTAATTTCTTTAACTCTTAATATTCAAATATTATTTAATTGCGATCTCTGAAAAGAGGCTATTCAGATCGTCTATCTATTGTCTTTTGTTATTACGATTCTCCTACGCTTTCTCGTAACAATTTCGCAGTAAGTTATTAGGTTATGTGATAATTCACGTAATGGCATACACGGCACGTGAATATTCGGAAATGGCAGCTTGTTACGCGTTGGCAAGAGAGCGAGCAGTAGTAGCGGCCCGAATTTATAGAGAACGAAATCCGCAAAGCAACCGTTTTCCTGGCGGAAATGTCATAACACGGTTAATCCACCGAATACGAGATTTCGGTCAATTGCTGCCTGTGAATGTTGATAATGGGCGCCCACGTATCCCAGTAGGTGATGAAGACAGAATTCTTCGCATTTTCGACAATAATCCTACTGAAAGTACAAGAGGCGCTGGGCATCGGCTACAAATTTCACACTCTGTGGTTCATCGGACATTACGTAGAGATGGTCGTCATCCGTATCATTATACTCCTGTGCAAAAACTGTATGAAAGAGATTATGTGTCCCGTCTTGAGTTTTGTGACCAGTTCTTGGCAAATGTCGATGGAGATCCTAATTACCACAGGAGAATTTTATGGTCATATGAGAGCTTGTTTACTCCGAATGGTACATTCAACTGCAAGAATTTCCACCGATGGTCACACAACAATCCACATGCAATAAGATCCAGAAGTTTTCAGTATCGATTTGCGGTAAATTTATGGGCTGGCATCATCGGAGACACTCTTGTAAGTGATCATTACATAACGAGACTTATTAAAGCCCTTACCTAAGTAATAATTAGGAAATTGTGCACTTCGTTTTACGCGGATCTTTAAGAAATACAAATCATTTTCTGAATAATTTTTTTGCTAAATATGTCTTATGTTATTATCGAGTAAGTGATTTCAGTAAGTGACAGCAGAAAAAAGTTGGTACTGTCATCACTGAATACGGAAATCAAAGTTTCTTGTTTGTTCTTTACAAATACATGAGCTGAGCTGCAGATTGGATATTAAATTTTTTCCTAAATGTAAAAATAAAAATAAGAGAAATGAAAAATGTAAAAACTTACTTTCGAGTGTCAAAATCAATTTTTCTTCATATTCTTCAGAGTGTTGATGATGTAACGATGGAACTTGGTAGAAATTTAGTGTTCAGTACATACATGTGTGAAGGGCAAAATCCTTCGACTTATAATTTTGGAGTAAATTCAAATTCGTCAACTTGCCCTCGCGCCAGTAGGTCTCCCCTACTGCGTGGAATTTAGTTATTTTATCAGTTATTTTCCGTTGTCCCCAACGGAAATCTAAAAGATATTTCAGCTGGAAAAATCGGCCAAACGTGCGGATTTTTCGGCAGATTCAGCTGATTTTTTTTCTCCGAGCAGTTTCATAAAGATCCGCCTAACATTGTCTCGCATTTTCGCATGCTCGAGGGCCCTAAAGGGCAAAGTGTGGCAATAGCCAACAAGCGACCAACACTTTGCCCCAAGTTCTAGGTTTTAATAAATAATAGATACTTGAATTCTGCTTGAAAGGTGCCCTAACCTGACAAACAATTCATCTCAATATATCTTTTTTACATTTTTTTAGCGTTAGAATCACTCATTCCATTGCCATACTAGTAATAAATATTTCCTTTAAAGAAAATACGGGTAAATTAGCTTTTAAGACATACAACTTTGAGCAAAGCATGCGGTTCTGTAGTGTGTCCAAAGTATTTTGCACAACATTTTTTGCGATCTCGATCGGACCAGTGGTTTTACCGGCACGAGTCAACGCTCATGTTTATCGACATTTCATTCGCCACGAGCTTCCTGTGCTACTCGATGAAGCTGATTTACCCGAAGAAGTTCGAGAAACATTATTTTTCAGCAAGATGGAGCTCCTGCACATTTCGGTATAGAGGTTCGCAGAGAGCTAGATCGAGCATTTCCACGAAGACGGATAGGCCGTGGAGGACCTATGAACTGGCCAGAGCGATCACCAGATCTCACGCCCCTGGACTTCTTTTTTTGGGGTCACATAAAAAACACAATTTATAAGACGCCAGTCGAAACCGAAGAGGAGATGTTGGGCAAATTGCATGAGGCAGTGGCAACGGTAGACGAAGAAATGCTTTCGCGAAGCGTGGATACCGTGATAAATCGTGCTAGGTTATGTCAGCAACAAGGTGGCAGAAATTTTGAACAATTACTGTAAAGTACAGTGCATTGTAATTTTAAAATAAAAAAAATTTGGTTTGCATGTTCCTTAACTCGACTCAGAAAGATTCGTGTAATAACCTGTCGGCTACTCCATTCTCGTTCTCTGCAAGAAAAGAGCCAAATGTTAATTTCTCCACTCGGATGGAAATAATCGCTTCTTACTTTACAATATTTTTGTTGAATACTATACTTTTTTCTTAAAAGAAAAGAACTTTCCGCATACCTTCACAACGGGTGCTGTTAATCAGTGTCACAGGGTGACCAGTATCCTCTTTGATAGGGAAATAATACTAATTGGTGCCGATAACGCCGGTTCCTTCCTCATCAGGTATTGCAACTCGACGAGTACCCGGCATTGCCGAACACATGCGTACGCGACCTGAAACACCGCCATTTTGCAGGTTCCATAACGCGCTCCACCTTGAACTGATCGCAATTAATCTCAGAACTTACACCTTAGCCGTACTACGGGCGATTAAAAGATATAACTTTAAATTTTTTACCATATGTTTAGTGTCTATTTACAAGAAGATGACAAAGTTTGTGCAAGTTTTTTTTATTCAGTTCTTTTCAAATTTCCGTGATCTTTTCTTATAATTCATTAGAAATAACTTTTTCGAAATCATAAACAATTCATGGCTCCTGAAAATTAAAAAAAAAATTATTATTTGTAACGCGTGACAAGGAATATTCAAAATACAATTAACAATCAATAATGACTTATTAATTTAAAAATGATAAATCACAAGTAAAAATGAATTACGAATTGAAGTGAAAATAGTCATAATTGCAAATGAATTAGGGATTGAACTAAAAATAGTCAAAGTAAAAAATGAATTTTGAATTCAAGTAAAAAATAGTCATAATTAAAAATGAATTATGAATTGAAATAAAAATAATCATTATTACGTACAGGGAAGGGACCAGGTTGGAGAGATCGAATATATTGCGATAAATATCCAAATCTTATAGGACGCTATGCTAGGTCCTCGCACGCAAATTAATTAAACAATTTATAAGTTGGCTTGTGTTTCGTCCCGGGTCCGCCCACGGACTCATCAGTGGGGCTTGTGAGCGGACCCTACCCCATATACTAACCGCCATTGTAAATGAATGAAATATACAATAAAAATATACACTGTTAGAAAAATGTTCATTAAATTTAATGAACTGTATTGGAAGCTCTGGTCATGCACGTTACTGAAATTTCATTAATGACAAAAATGAAAATTAATATTTGGTATCTTAAATTTAATGAACGACACATATTAAATTTAATGAATTTTGCTTGATGGAAATTCAACTACTCGTGAATTAAATTTAAGAACTTTTATCTTAAAAGTAATGCACGTGCCCGAATAAATATTTACCATCGGGTCGTATCCAGAACGCATCCGGAAGCCTTAGTACAGGTTCGATCCAGATCCGGATGCCTAATCTGAATCTGATCCGGATGTTTATCATACTAGATGAAATACGTGCTCCAGGTGGACGGGGTCGCCGATTACGGAGTCCAGGTGTCCCGTTCCGTAGTTTTCAATCATATTAGCTCAAATACATGATCCAGGTGTCTGGGGTCGCCGATTACGGTATCCAGGTGTCGCGCTTCATAGTTTTTTATCATACTAGATGAAATACGTGCTCCAGGTGTCCCACTCCGTAGTGATTTATCATATTAGATGAAATAAGTGCGCTAGGTGGTCGGGGTCGCCGATTACGGAGTCCAGGTGTCGCGCTTCGTAGTTGTTTATCATAATAGATGAAATACGTGCACCTAGGTGTTTAGGGTCGCCGAATATGGAGTCCAAGTGTTGCGCTCCGTAGTTCAGTATCATATTAGCTGAAATACGTACACCAGGTGTTCCGGGACACCGTCCTTGTGTTTGACCTTGAAGGCCATTTCAAGGTCAAATGTTTTTTGACCTCAGGATCAATTTTCAAGGTTAAATGTGTTTGACCTTGGAATCACCTGAAAGACTACGGAGCGCGACACCTGGATACCGTAATCGGGCCCCGGACACCTGGAGCACGTATTTTAAGCTACAATGATAGAAAACTACAGAGCGCGATACCTGGGCATCGTATTACATTAAAAGCTAAACTGCCGGTAATTAAGGGGGGTTTAATGTGGGTCATAATTTAATGAACTTGTTCATTAAATGTCATTCAATTTCGGGTTATTGAAATAGCATTAAGAACAAGTATATGAAAAATACATTAAATTTCATTACAATTCGAATTTAAGGACAATATTCTTAAATTTCATGAACACGGCCATTAAAATACATTCATTTACAGTGTCATTAAATTTCATAGCCAAATGTACCTTAAATCTTCATTAAATTTAAGAACTTTTTTAACAGTGTACTCATAATAATTAATTACGATATAAACAATACTTACACCGATGAGACCGTCCAGCGCCCCGGTACGCGACACCACCAACGCCCCTCTGAAGGTCACGACTCGAATATGCCCACGTCGGAGAATTGGCCCGAACGTCTCGGAACCCCGCAGACAACTGACCCTAAATGCCTTCGACAGGCCTATTTATAAGGAACGGAGTATCAGCTCTCGAGAGTCACAATACGGGGGAAAAACCACCTCCAAAACGAATTATGTCCCTAACAATCATAATTGAAAATAAATTATGAATTGAAATGAAAAAAATTGAATGTCATAAAAATGATTATAAATTTAAAATGAATATTCGAGAAATTATCTGTAGAACAGCACCCACGACTTTGGTCCTGCAGTCGCCAATCGTAGGGGCTAGATGACACACTCCATAATGTTTCATGATTTCATCTGAAATATTTGTATGATTTTATCCAGAGATGGGCATAATTTGACGAGTAATACAGAAATTAAAAAATCATTAATTGGAAAAGAAGACAATATTCTTGACATTTTCAACAGTCTTCAAAAAATAAAAGGATTGGACAATAGGATTTCTTTCACACAAGAACTTGAAAAAAATAATATAATTAGATTTTTAGACATGAATATCATCAGGAAAGATAACGGATATATTGACACTGTCTGGACCCAGAAGGAGACGTGGTCAGGCCGATATTTAAACTTTTCATCAAACCATCCGTTACAATATAAAATTAGTGTGATTTATGGGTTAATAGATAGAGCGGTTAAATTGTCTGAGATTAGATTTAGGCAAAAAAATTTAAAAATTGTGAGGAAAACTTTAATGGAAAATGGATATCCATTACAGCTAATAAATGGATGTATTTCTAAGAAGATTCATAATTTATATAATACATTTGGTACTCAAAACACGTCACAAAATTCTACCATCTTAAAAACTTCTTCTATACCTTATATTGAAGGAATCACAGAGAAAATACAAAGAAGATTCAGAAATGAAAACATAAGACTGGTTTCAAAACTTGTCTATAAAAACATAGGGAATATAAGACCTTATAAAGATAAATTACCCCTATTAAAAAATATCCATGTAGTTTATTTGATTCCCTGTCTTCACTGTGACAAACTTTATATTGGTCACACTGAAAGAAGACTAGAAACGAGGAGATATGAACACAAAAAGAACATCGAAGGTAGCCAAAATAAATATGCCGGATTAACCATACATAGGTTAGAAACTGGTCATAATTTTGATTATAAGAACGTCAAAATTTTAGCTACAGAGCGAAATCATAAAAAAAGAAAAGAAATTGAAAATTACTTTATTAAGAAAAATGTTGTAAATGCTGTGAATATTCGATTTGAACAATCAAATCTTCCGGAAATCTATAATGTTCTGCTATAATGATCTAATTTTTTATTAATATTAATTACAACAGAGGGCATTTAGTTTGATTACTATCCTATTAATTAAATGGACCCTCAAATGTTAATATGAAATTCTCTGTTCGTCGTTCTTTCAATATACTTTTGCATTTGAATACTTATATATACAGGGTGGCCGATTTATCTGAAGACATCGAAATATCTCGAGAACTATGCACAGAATCAAAAAAGTTGTCGAATGAAAGTTGTTCGACACGAAGGGGGGCATCTAGTGATAATTAAATTTACCCCCTCCCCCATCCCCTGGAGGTGGAGTGGGGGCAAAAACAATAAAACTTAAATAGGAACCCCCATTTTTTATTGCAGATTTGGATTCTCCGGAAAACAGTACACGAATTTGACCTAGGAGCTATTGCATTTTGGTTCACAGGTGGCGCTGTAATCGATAAAAATCCAAATTTACCCGAAGACATTGAAATACCTCGAGAACTATGCACAGAATAAAAAAAGTTGTCGGATCAAAGTTGTTCGACACGAAGGGGGGCATCCAGTGATAATTAAATTTACCCCCTCCCCTATCCCCTGGAGGTGGAGTGGGGGAAAAAACAATAAAACTTAAATAGGAACCCCCATTTTTTATTGCAGATTTGGATTCTTCGGAAAAAAGTACACGAATTTGACCTAGGAGCTATTGCATTTTGGTTTACAGGTGGCGCTGTGATCGATAAAAATCCGAATTTATCCAAAGACATTGAAATACCTCGAGAACTATGCACAGAATCAAAAAAGTTGTCGGATGAAAGTTGTTCGACACGAAGGGGGGCATCCAGTAATAATGAAATTTACCCCCTCCCCCATCTCCTGGGGGTGGAGTGGGGGCAAAAACAATAAAACTTAAATAGGAACCCCCAGTTTTTATAGCAGATTTGGATTCTCCAATATTGACAATTTTCGCCCGCGTAGCGGATATGGAATACGGTCATTCTAACAAAGCCGGGAAAAAATCTGCCACAGATATCGGGGAGTCGGTAGATTACAAAACGCATGTCTCAATTGAACGGCAAGATTCAACTGACACGGAAACTCGCTTCCCAAATTCAGTGTGTGATCGACTATTTAACAGCTGGCCGTTCATTTACGGCCAAAGTCAAGAAGTTCCCACAACAACTGCGGACGTACTATCACACACTGAACAACCTGAAGTCGCTCAACATGAAGCAAAGTTTGGTGGGTAAAATTCGGGTTTTGGCGGAAGCCAAAAAGAGGCTGCAGGATGGAAATCGACAAAACGCAACATTTTGGTCGAATCCGTCCAACCTCTTCAAACATCGTATCGCAGCCTCCCGCGAGTTTACGTGAATGACCTCAGTTGAGAAATTCTGGGGGAGTATCTACGAAAAAACATCTAGGCTTAATGCAGACACTCCGAGTATCGAAATCTTTACCAAGTTGTGTGACGAACTCACACAACAAAGTGAAGATTGCCAACCCGTCAGTACATTAGAGGTGAATAATGCCATCAAAAGAGCGAGGAATTTCTCCTTGCCGGCATGAGATGGAATTAACAACTATTGGTGAAAGAAGTGCACTTCTGTCCATCAACACTTAGCCCGAATATTCAGCTCTTATATAAATCGAGACCAACCCATTCCGCACTGGCTGGTAGAGGGCCGTAACATACTAATCCTAAAGTGGGGAGACTTGTCTGATCCGAGAAACCATAGACCCATCACGTGCCTCAATACGTTATACAAATGGTTCACTAACATCTTGAACGAACGTACTGAGAAAGCCGTAAAACCGGTGTGACAACGGATAGTAGAACAACGAGGCTGCAAAATGGGTGTTTCCGGCTGCAAGGACAACTTGCTTATCGACAGGTGTGTTTGTCAGGACTCAGTCCAGTACAAGCGTAACCTGTCGATAGCCTTGCTGGATTACATGAAGGCGTATGACTCAACATCGCACGAGCATTTAAGCTTTTGCTCAAACGCCTCCATGTCCACCCAAACATAGTGAGAATTGTAGAAGACCTGATGCCTCTTTGGAAAACACGCTTTGTCATGACGTCGGGCAAGCGTCGAACCATGTCTAGACTGGTTCAATTCCAAAGAGGTGTCTATCAAGGAGATTCTCTGAGTCCTCTGCTCTTCTGCATCTCACTATTGCCTCTATCCGTTGCTCTCCGGAAATCTCAAGGGTACATGAGTGGACCGCCTGGTGAACGTGTACAGAAGATCACCCATCTTTTCTATATGGACGATCTTAAATTATGCGCATCAGGCGAGGATCAATTACATCGATCTCTGAACATCGCCCTCACATACTCGAGAGATATCGGCTTGGAATTCGGATTGGACAAGTGTGCAGTCGTTCATTTGCACAGAGGAAGGTCAGGCCCCAATAACAACGATATGGAGCTAGTCAACGGAAATGTCATCCGCCACCTTAGCGCCGAAGTAGCCTACACATACCTGGGCATACCTCAAAGGCATGTCCAGGATGTGTAGGCTGCTAAAGCCACCATCATTAAGAAATACCGGCGCATTCTCCGTCAGATCTGGTCATCAGAATTGACCGGGAGAAATAAGGTGGCAGCCACGAATATGTTGGCCGTATCACCAGTGCTCTATTCATTTGGAGCACTGAAGTGGAACGTTGACGAGCTAAGGGATCTTGACCGAAGCACACGGAAGATGATTTGCATGCAACGCAATTTGCATCCATGATCTTCCGTGGAACGACTGTATTTGCCCCTAAATATGGGAGGTTGTGGCCTCTTAAGCCTGCAGTGTATGCATGACCGATTGCTCCTCGAGACAGCTTGCGACGTGACTAATCGAACGGAGGTTCCCCTGATGATGCTAGTTCATCTGCATGAAATTCAGGAGAAGGGGGCATTTTTGTACAACGCGGCGGATCGAGCGGCGCGAAACCTCGGTCTGGTTTTCAACGTGGGTTGTAGTGGTGCACAGGAAGCTGAATCAGTCATCAATCCGTGCCCAGTGCATCTCAGGGCTAACATAGGGAAGGAACAACTCCGTATGTTGGAGGGAAGTTATATCAACAAGCCATTGCATGGACAATTCTTTCGAAATGTCCAACAACCTGTCTTGTCGGCAGAGATGACCTTCTCGTTCTTAAGATCAGCCGACTTGAAATACGAGACCGAGGGTTTTATCTTCGCATGCCAGGATGGGGTCATCAATACCTTAGCGTATCGCCAGAACGTCTTACACCAGGCCGTACAGAGTACGCTTTGTAGATTGTGTAGATGTCATGCTGAGACACTAATGCATCTTTTGGCAGCATGCCCAATATATGCAGTTCCAGCATACATCGAACGTCACAATGCGGCTCTACGAGTGCTGTATTACCATCTTCGCAGCACTTATTGTATTGATGCAACCCCAGTTTTGCCGTACGTCCCCACTGATATTGAATCCTTAGTCGGGAATGAGTCGTGCCGAATATACTGGAATTACTCATTTCCGACGGGCAGGCAAATATCAGCCAATAGGCGTGACATCGTCCTTGTTGACTTCGATGACAAATTCATCTTCGTCATCGAGTTCTCTGCTTCAGCAGAGACAAATATAGTCACCAAAGAGGACGAAAAACGGATGAAATATCAGGAACTCCTGTTCGAGATGGGCAAGCTGTATCGAGGATTCAAAATCAAGCTCGTCGTGCTGATAATTGGAGTGCTGGGAGGAATGAGACCAACTTTCCTCGAAAACATCAAAAGCATTCGGGCCTGCCGAGAAGATGCAAATTCCATCGCTTGCCGAATGCAGAAAGCAGTTCTGCTGGGATCTCTCCATCTACTGAGGTCCCACGAGATCCTGTAACCACGTACCTAATGATAGAGGGAATGGTTACAGTTGCAAAAGAAATTGCCCGGTGCAGTCTGCAGTGGAGGAGATGGATATCGGAGCCACTTTTCTGCTGCAAACTGCACACGTGGATTATGAAGGGCCAAGGGAGGTTAGAGTTTTAGTCGGTAAACCTTGCCGTCAACATCCAAGGTGAGGGAGTCCAACACACGGGGGGTTAAACAACATCTTCAACCCCCTATGGTGCCTAACGCATTTCCCCCTTCGTCACAAAAAGAAAAAAATAATAATAATAAAAGTAATATTAATGAATTAACCACTAACCTGGCGGTAGACGATCTGCAGCAGAAGGGGTAAAATATAGGATACTCGCTTATTGCGCATGGTATGCAACAACCATTTGCGTAATAAGAATTTCTTTATGCACATCTAAGTAGCATTGAACATAACATTATAGGCATTTCTTATGTAAAAAAGTGCGCTCTACAACTTTTATTTGAACATTTTTGTCGAGAAATTAACCAGAAAAGTATTATGGCGGATTTTATTAGACAAAATTAAAAAAAAAATATTGAAAAATTTCACTTTTCGCCACTTTTCACTATATCAAAAATATTTTTGACTATTTTAAAATGCATATTCTTAAATTTGATACATTTTTGATGAAAATTCGATACTTATTCTTTCAATTTGTTCGAGCCAAAGATGTGGAAAAGCAGGACAAAAACTGGAGCGCATTTTAGCGAACTTTCGGTTATTTACTTGTCATATGATGTACTTTCGAGGTTGCATAGTTACAGCTGGGTATCTCGTCGTTGCCGGTTACTCGCTTTTTAGAAGCCTTTTAGCGGATCATTTGCAGGCCTATAGTTACCTCCTCACATAGAAAATTAAAAATAATAGTACACAGCGTTTCTTTTGAGAAATAACGACTATTTTTGTTTCGAATAAAATTTTTTAGCATTTTAAGTTTTATATAGGACATGGATCTTTAAATAATTTCAATCTAAGCAAACAATATATATATATATATATATATATATATATATATATATATATATATATATATATATATATAATATATATTTTTAATCTTACTATTAATATATATTTTTTTTAATCTAACTTTGCAAAGTTTGGATGTATCTTAATAGAAAATGAGAAATACGTAATGCGAGAAATACCAATAATAAATAGTAAATTATTTTTTTTATTCTCAAGAATTATACCGGCAATCAGTACTGGTCCAGTACTGCTCTACTCCGGCAGTCAGTACTGGAGATCGTTACCAGCCAGGGGTTGGCCATTACTGACTGCGTACTGAACTCCTTAATCAGTACTCTGCCGGTGGTCAATTGCTACCTGGACGTCTCACTTGACAATGGAGAGTTAAGAGAGTTTGCCTTTTTTTGTTATGAAAATAATAATTGCTCAATACAGATTTTAGAAAATTATATTAGAATTATTTTTATGCTATATAAGTTTATCATAGATGAGTTTGTAAAGAACCTTATGTTTTAATGTAAATACCCAAAAAAACGTAAGATATTTTAAATAATTTGTAAATTTATTTGATGTGCTTATTACATTTTAATAAATGTTCGTTAGAATGTTTGTAAATAAATAATATTATCAAATTAATGGAACATTTTTTGAGAATACTAAAGCTAATGATTTTAAATAAATTTTTTGATTGACAGAAATAATTTCTTGTCATAAGTAAATAATTTTGCACAACTATTAAAATAATATTCATTTTTATCGAAATATTGTAACGTAGTATAAATTTCTCGGCCGTATTTGTAAATATAAATAAAAGTAATTAGCGTTTTATCGGCCACAATATAATTAATAAATTAAAATCAAATATTTAACAATTTAACATTTATGACATTTGAACGTTTTCGGCTCATAAATCCATAGCCATCATCAGAAAGCAAAATAAATCATTTAAAATTGACTAAGACACAATTTAAAGTAAACAAATCACATTTAAAATAACCTTAGAACACAGCAAAGAGTAGGCAAAAAACACTAGACAAACAACCTTTACATGGGTTTAATATCCAGGATGACATTTTTTTTCCCTTTCTATACATTTTACCACAGTAAAGGTAAGTTTTGTATAGGACGAAATGTCAGAGTATGATTTCCTTATAAATCAATTTTGTGTCATTTATTTTATAGGAAACATTCTTTGAGCAAGAGACGCTTGTGGGTGGTAGGGCGAATTGAAGAATAATGAGATGTAAGTTATGAATCCTCATTGATCAAAATTAAATTAAAACATTATAAATTTCAGGAAGGTTAGATCGTTCGAATCTAATATTCACTGTATTTTTAACATTTTTTTTAATAAAATAATTTTCAATTTCTTTTCTCTTTTTGTTGTTATGCTCTGTGGCCAAAATTTTGACGTTGGTATAGTCAAAATTATGACCCGTTTCTAGTCTATGTATGGTTACGCCAGTATATTTAGTTTGACTACCTTCGATGTTCTTTTTATATTCCTGTATTCTTGTTTCTAATCTCCTTTCCATTTGCCCTATGTAAAGTTTGTTACAGTGAAGACAAGGTATAAGGTAGACTACGTGGCTGTTTTTTAGTAGAGAGAGTCTGTCCTTGTAAGGTCTGATGTTACCTATATTTTGCCCGGTGGGTTTTGAAACGAACCTAGTATTTTCACTTTTTAGTCTTCTCTGGATGTTTTCTGAAACTCCCTTTACATACGGTATTGAAGATATTTTACGAAAGGTAAGAGACGGTTTTTGTGTACTTAAGGTGTTATAAAAATGATGTATTTTCTTGGCTATATACTCATTTATTAGTTGTATCGGGTATCCATTTTCCACTAAGGTATTTCTCACGATGTTTAAATTTTTTTGTCTGAATCTAACTTCAGACAAATTTACCGCTCTGTCAATTAAACCATAAATAACGTTAATTTTATATTGTAAAGGGTGGTTAGATGAAAAGTTTAAGTATCTTCCTGACCAGGTCTCTTTTCTAGTCTAGTCAGTGTCGATAAAACTGTTTTCTTTTCTAACGATCATCATGTCCAAAAATCGAATTTGGTTGTTCTGTTCTAATTCTTGTGTGAAAGAGATTCTATTGTCCAGGCCGTTAAGTTTTTTGAGACTGTTAAAGGTGTTAAGAACATTATTTTCTTTGCCATTGGGGTATGCCAAGAGAATATCGTCTACATAACGAATGAAGAAGGGAAGTTTAAACCCGAGCTTATTGATCAGAATTTGTTCTATGAATTCCAGGATCATATTAGCTACAACTGGGGACAATGGAGATCCCATAGGAACCCCATACACTTGTTTATAAAATCGTCCATGGAAGGAAAACATAGTGTTATCCAGAACAAGTTTTAGGCCAGTTTTGAATTCGATTTTCGGAAGAGAGGTGTGTTGGGATATTTCATTCCACCTTTTTTCAATAATGAACATGACGACATCAGTTGAAACGTTGGTGAATAATGAGACCACATCTAACGACATTAATTTATGGTCTTTAGGAATGATGAAAGATTTTAAGGGGGTAGGGAGTCGAATCGTCGAAATTTGTTGACAATAGTCATAAACATTTTAAACCAGATTTTATGGCATTATCGTTGTCTTTAGGAAGAAAATGCATAAAACCTTTTTTGTAGAGAATTTAATGCTCTATCTTTTTTGTTGGAAACATTTTTTCATGAAATTTGTATTTTTAAAAATAAATGCAAAAAACTACGAAGAAACTTAATTAGGGCTAAAGTTTTTTAGTAATGGACGGATGGATCTGCGCCGAAATCTAATTAGATCTAAGTTATGCCAAGACACGTATTTAAAAAAAAATATATATGTCATTACGATTATCCGTTCGCGAGTTATCGCGAGACAAAACAACGGGACGTACGGACGTACGTACGTACAAGATCACGGACACAAATTTTTTTATTGTTGATTTGGGCTACTTAGGGTCTGAAACGTCGACATTTGATGAAAAACTATAGGGTAATTTTTATGCCCGAAGTGACCAAATTCAATACTTCGTCCATACCTAAGGTCTGGGTCGAGGTAATATTCATAAAAATATTGGGTGTTTTACTATTCATTAGAATAGCCCGGGGATAAGCCATTTGACAAAAAATGCGAAAATTTTAAAATATCTTTACATATTCTTAACAATAATTCCAATTCATAGTATTTTTAAACCTTTACTGGAAAATAGTAAAATTTTCAATAATTATATGAATATTTCCTATTCAGCTTCTTTCAGTTGTGAGGATGCAAATTATTCCTGGAAAATTTGCCTCACAACTATCGACGAGTATCTATAGTTTTTCTCATCTTGCCTTATAATAGCCTGTAATTGTTTTAAACATAAAATAAAACCATGCCTGAAAATCATGAAAAAAATGTCATCGGGAATTAAGGTGGAGTCCTGAAAAATAAAAGTAAGAATTAAGGAAAAATCAGTATGGACAGAATAGTCTAGAAATGACAGTTACTTACCTTTTCCGAGGAACTTTACCATTTCTTGGGATGAAGTGACAGTTGACATTTGAACATGTCCAGGCAGGGTATAAATTCGGCCCGGATTTAGCCAAAAGTCACTTCAGTTCCAGTCTTCGAAGAGTTCAGTTGAGTCTCCGTACGAGTAAGGAATGTCCATTCCGAACTCTTCGACATTTTTTTTAAAGTTCTATTTTTTTGTTTTTTGGTTTTCATATACAAAGTATATAAATACCTTTTGTATGAACCACTATTTTTGTTTCACTCGCGAACACAGTAAAACCCGGAACGAAAACAACTCACTTACGGATATGTCCATAACCGCTAGTGAATTGTTAAACTCCCGGAGATGACCTTTTTCGTCGCTATGAACGGAGAGATGTCCATTTCCCGTATTTAGCACGAAAAGATCAGGGACACGAACCGACCGTAAAAAGATTCGAACAACACTGTATATATATATGTTGATATAGTGCCACGGTACGACGTATGTCGAAAAGCGCGGGAAGACGTGAAAGAGAGTGTATACATAGTTCGAACGAAGAAGGAAAAATCCCTATGCGTGCGTCATAGAATCGAACTACGTATTGAGTATAGCTCGCGGAACATCCGTTCCGGTAATAGCGCCACAACATATATGTTACAAAGTGATTAGATTTGACGCGTTAATTGGCGTTGATGTACATATGCATGAACTGTGATACCGGTTGTAGAATGTCCATTCCTCGACAGAGACCTTGCTATAAGACGAGAAAACAAAGTGGGAAAACATAGAGGGTCGCGAGTAGGAGCGTGTAACGATACGCCAAGAATACACTGAAAAATCCCGGGATAGTAAGAATAGATTCCAAACTTTAGTACCCGGCTAATTTTTCAGTATAGAGTAAACAGTGAATAAGAGGAACGGAGGAATTATCCAATTCCGAAGTTCCATAGTTAAAGTTCAAAGTATAGGCGACCCAAGAGTATTATTCCCCCCTGAAACAGGTACGACGGAATCCGGAATGCGGAATGTCCATTCTTATTTCGGATATGAAGTAAAGATAGAAAAATAGAAAAGTGGCCATCGATAGCATAAAGTCCCTAGGCAATAGTTTTTTGAGTTTACGGAAGTTACTAGGAGAGCTTTAATACACGGATAAGTGTCGTATAATCCCGAACACATCAGTATTAGCTTCTTTAGCGTTCATAGGTGTCCGATGTCGGTTATCCACTAGTTTATCGTGAAAGTTTTCCCTAGGACAAGAACGAATGGTGACATAGATAACTCAGTAATGCTGGTTCGTTAATAGTTATTCAAAGTCGAGTCACTCAAGAGTAATTCTTGTCATAATTAGTTTTGAAGCCGCCAGATGGCAGGCCTATATAATCAATAAGAGACTTCATCGTGGGTGACGATCTGATTCGAAGATTCCCATAGAGGTCGCACAGGTGGACGTGGTTACGGGTGACAATAAAGTGGAGATTCCCTATACGTTCCACATAGGAGATTAAATCGGCAGAGCAACGACGGAAACAGAACCTTTATCTGTAACTATTCAAATATAGGAAGAAACAACGTTTGTGCAGATCTAGAGACATAACGCGCACCGTGTTGTAACAATCGTTTATATACATTAATTCAAAATTAGATAAACGACTAGGGTCTCGTATATTCAACTAAATCATCTCGCGCCGATTGTTACAAACGTCGTGTAAATCCAACCTGAATGCACGACGTGCAAATTTTTAATTAGGAGTTACGTGTTCTCCTCTTTCCAGAGTAACACTCGGTCATCCCAAGTCAAATCTGCAAATACCCGGAAAACGCGAGACGACCAATTTGGTAAGAAACGAATCCGACACCAAAGACAAAGTTCTTAGGACAGAACTTATGACGTGAAATGTCGTGCATTAAATAAAAGGGAGAGAAGTAAATATAAAGTAATTTATTAAATTAATATTAAAATCAAGATTGACCCAAGAATTACATAGACTAGTCCAAAGCTAGTACTTACATTTGTTGGTACGTCTCGCTACGTACAAGTTCGGTCAATCTCTCTCTCTCGCTCGCACGATGGACGCCGCTTGTCCCACGATAATTGCCACTGCAGTTGGCCGCACTATTTTAATTTTTAAGAGGGACGTCTGTCCTTATTTGACCAACTCGATGGTCGTCGATATTCGCACCGAATTTAATATTCCGCAAGAAAAAAAGAAAATTCCAAAATTTTGTGAGGCTCGTTCGCCGTCTAAGCGCTCGCAGAGATCTGGCTACCGCGGGTTTTCGCGGGCACGTCTTTTCATCGGTTCGCGACCTACCTTAACTTACAGTTTTCGGTGGTCGCCTTCCCATTGTTGCCGACGTTCCTGAAACCCTCAAATATTATTGGTACCACCGTCCGGGCCCGAGAGTTAACGGAATGCCAACCACACTAGGTATTATTAGAATTAAAATTTTAAATAAAATGGCATTTCCGTTAGTGTTTTAGATGGCTAGAAAGATTATTGTTATAAGCTACTAATTTAAGAATACTTTGAATAAAAATAGGTAGAGCATCAGACTGGGTTTTTCCATCACACTCTCGTTCCCTACAGACTGAGTTTGTATTCGTGTAAATTCCAAAACTCCAGGAAAGTTCCTTACACAGTGTACAATTTCATAAAAGTATTATAATAAACTATAAGTAACAAATGTTTTAAAGTCTATAAGCTGTATAAGAAAACTTGTATAGTTTATAAGAGATTGAAAAATATATAAATATATAAATTTTATGTATATTTTTATAAACCACTTTTATTTTTCATGTAATTTTTATAATAAAGTGTACTCTTTACATTTCTACAATATACTAAAAGGAAATAGTAATAATGCATATACGTAAAGCCGCATTTTTCGATTTATCAAAATGGGTATTTTGCAATATATCTTTTAGCATTTAAATAACATCGAATGAAAATTCATGATAAAATATATAAGATAATATGCAGAATTATATAAGTCTGTGTATTTTCATTTGGTTGTATTCATTTGATCATAAAAATAAATAATATCCAATGTATTACTTAGTATATAGGTTTTTAAAACAAATTGTTTTTATATTAATTTGTTTCACTTTTTATTTATTAAATTCATAAAAAATAAAATTCACTTCGTATCTGTGAGTTTATGGCGTAGATTATAGCCATCATTTGTTTGTAACTTCGTTGGTTATGTAATGAGGAATTTCAAATAATTTAAGAAAGTAATTTAGGAATACCTAGGAAATTAATAGCCCAACCGATGGTGTCATGCAAAGTAAAAAACACCTTCAAGGCACAAGAAAAAACGTGGCCCCTACAAGCAGTATTTAACATTTTTAAGCAGAACAGATACACCTAAAAGGACAGAGCGTTACTGGCATGCTAAATTAATAAACTCACCGTACGTACATTAATAAAAACACTTATATATTTGTAAGAAAAAAGATAGTATAATAGTAGTGTAGCTATAGGGCTTCTGAACCCCCCCCCCCCTACCTCTCATCGATGATAGTGTGATGGAAAAATTGCGCACGGGGGGCCGTCAGAAGGTCAGGAGTGAAAGGAGGATATTATAAACAATTTCATGTATTGTTATTACAAATTTCGAAAGCTGTGAAGGTCGAAAAACATAGGTAATTTAATGTATGCATTGCGTTACATTGTCTAATGAAAAGAGAAGGTAAAGGTCACCCAATATTTATTATTTCATTAGATATTGATATTAATAAAATGTCCTGTTTTTACATTGTCGTTGAAAATGACAACTTTCTAATGCTTGATCTTACAAAATGCAATCAAAGAGATTGAAAAGTGTTGGCCGTTACACATTAGTATTGCCATGTGTCGAAAAACAATTTTAAAAAGTCGCCTTCATTAAACATCAGATATTGCTACATTATAGTCGCTACTTCGTGTTTATGTGGAAATATATCGATTTGTTTTCCCGAAACTTTCGAAAATGTATACAGGTCCAGACGCGTTTAAAAGGTCATTGCACAATTTCTTCAAAACATTATCTGTTTACCAAATTTCGGCAATCCTTGACGTAATAGAAACGAGGCAGTCTAATTCAAATATTCCAATAACATAATTTCTATTATCTCTCTCGCTCTCGCATACTCTTTATTAGATCCATTAACATTAGCAGTATACCGTTTTCACGGTCGTGGATTATTCGTCGATCACTTATTCACCGTACCAGACATCGTTTCAAAGGAATGTCGCGTTCCTGTGTCTATGTTTGACAGCACGTAAGCACATCTATTTCAAATATTGTATTTCTACATCAATATGGTAGATGTCAAGATTTTTCGTCATGGGAAGAGGCCTTGATGAGGGTTTACAACACTCTTAAAGAAGACGCTACTGAGGATCAATTTTCCAACTTCATTCGAGAATCCATCGAAAAGATTGAGAAAATCAATTCCCAATGGGGTGAAGATATCGTTGGAGATAATTATTCATTGCATCACGGTACAGAGGGTTATAGCTGCTCACAGATTAATTAGCGTATCTCAATGATTTCCAATAGAGACAAAACCGTCGAGTCCCTTCACCCAAAACTGCTAAGGCCATTTAGAAATTAATGTAGAAAAGCCAGATGGTCATTGCAAACGTCCTCTTTCTAATGCGTGATCTTAAGAAATTAGATCCTAAATATTTAAAAGTACTTGCTGTTACACATTAGTATTGTCATGTGAGGAATGTCGAAAAAAATGGCAAAAGTCCCTTCATTAAAGGTCAGGTATTGCTACATTATAGTCGCTTCTCGATGTATATGTGGAAATACATCGTAGGCTAGGAACCGTATTGTGAAAGTGAATGTAAAATTCTGATAATGACCTTTTCCTCCTGCGTTCTACAGCCATCTCTCTCGATCTCGCGCACTCTTTGTTAGATCCATTAACTTTAGCATTATAATACCGTTTTCACGGTCATCGTCATCGCCAATTACCCGTCGATCATTTTCACCACATATTTTTCCATCTATACAGGTTCGGGCGCGTTTAAAGTCATTGCGCAATTTCATCAAAACATATACCACGTGACACATTTTCTCTTTCCCAAATTTAGGCAACCTCCCCCATAATAGAAAGTAGATGATCTGAGATCTCAGAGGACCCAAGATTTCTTATTTTTAAAATAACTACATTGCCATTACTATACATCCCTCTGAAATTGACACTTTGTACAGTCTTTAATCATCGGCGGTTGTCTATCTATGGTATCATAATTCATTTCGAAATGTTTATCGACGACATTCACGTAAATCTGGATGCATTTGCATTGTGAGTGGTAAGCATGACCATACTTCTTCAATTTCTCGTTCTGCAAACGTTGAGATGAAATCTATAGGTAGACACTCGAAGTCTTTTGTTTCCATTAATGCAAGGCGTTTCACTTCATAGTAAATTCTCATTGGCCTTTGAAGAGAAGCAGGCTAGTCTTGAAGATTTTCCAGTATCTAATTTTTATGCATTTTAACATTTTGTTTAGCACAGTTTCCGTTAAATGTATGATGATCGACATGCTTTTAATACAATTAATTAACCTTTATTCAATATTATAAGCGTGTAAAAAACGTTCTTTACAACATCACTGTCAGAAATATGCATAATGCACACTTCCTTCGGTATAAACCGATTACCAGGTCCGGGGAGTCTTTGCACGTCAGCAATATACTACATTTTTTTGAAACTCATTTTAAATGGAATGTGACGCGAATTTTAAATTAAATTAAAGAATCTCAAGAATGATTCTTTAAAAATGTGAAATTAAGATTATAAATAATAGAAAATTCAGAAAAAACGAAATGAAGAAAAACCACTTGAAAAAAATTGGGTATGGAAGCACATTCGCAGCCGGTGGGGACGAACCCACGACCTTTCGATTTCGCGTCGAATGCTCTACCATCTGAGCTACGCAACCCCGTGCATTCCCTTCGATTTAATTCAAGTCATGATTCCTCAGTTCATTTTTTCTGGTTGCATCATTTTAACCCAGATGCGTTTTTTTACGAAGATGAACTTTTTTCGAGTGGTTTTTCTTCATTTCGTTTTTTCTGAATTTTCTATTATTTATCATCTTAATTTCACATTTTTAAAGAATCATTCTTGAGATTCTTTAATTTAATTTAAAATTCGTGTCACATTCCATCTAAAATGAGTTTCAAATTGATTGGCTGGCAAAATATTTGTCGCGCGAAATTTGAATAACTCAGACACTATTGGTTCGGATTACCGATAAATTCATCTTCATCAATATACTACATTTCTATTACCTAATACTGAATTGCTTGTCCCCTTCATTAATTGACGCATCATTCTCTTTATCTCTCTCTCTTACACACACACACTCTCTTTGCCACTTCTACATATGGCGTGGTACCTCTAATTCATGGATATACGTCGTACCTTTCTCTCTAGATCGTAGTATCTCTTCGTCAAATCCTGTCAAATGGAAATCAAATCAGAGTGTAACACAAACATATAGTTTTCACCGTCAATAGAGCCCTCTCAGTATCATACGATGTTCCTTTCGAGATTAGGATAGATGGTCCCATATGTGTCCATTGTCGATAGTTTGCGAGTTACGATACTCAAATGAAGAAGAAGTTAAACGTAATATTAAATCGTTTCAAGTACTAGCACCAGTATGATGGTCACTGCACTTTCACAATTGAATAAATCTTTTCTACGATATTCGACGTATGATTACAAGTTTTGATTCATTTATAATACAATTGAGTGTTCCAAAAATCTTTAAAATAACAAATGTTTAGTCTTTAACTTAACAGCGTTTAAACAATTAATTTTTGTATGTACATTATATCGGGATGTACTGCACTCTTAAATCAAATACTTAAAATCCTTACATCTTAAAATCAGTCCATGCATAAATCTTACATGGTCTAAGTCATCTTATGTACACATTTTTGTTTCTGTCGATGCAATAACAAAACGAAAGACGACAAAGTATTTATTATTATGATAATAACAAATTTCCTCACATTAGAACCGTGTACAATAGCCCACATAAGGTCGCATTATTCGTAGCGAATTTGACGTTTAAACTGTCTTCTTTAATTGTCAACCATTCTCTCTCTCTCTCTCTCTCTCTCTCTCTCTCTCTCTCTCTCTCTCTCGCTCATTAGCTACCGATTTGTTACATGTATACACCTCTTACACCAAATCGAGTCGGGTGCACATTTTTGTGATGTAACATTCACACGACTATGGAATGAAATTCATTCTGAAAACCCAACAAGTGCAAGAGTAAATGTATTTTAATACTAACTAATGGTATACCTCATGATTCGAAATTGTAACTAGCGGAACCGACATGACTATTTAATTCCGTTCACAATAATGATTTCGAGAATCACACTGCACGAAACATTGTTATATTTGACAGATTTTTGTTACTTCCACACTGTAATCGTAATTAGTTAACTAAGTTATTCGCGTACGAATAGTATTGTTATATGTAGGTATTTTGTTAAATATATTAGCATAAGGAGAATGTCCTGCTATCCATCACACCTAGTGTAATAGAAAAAGACACAAGTCATTATACCAATAAATAATTTTCAACGTAATAAATTAACCTTTAAAGACTTCTTATGTTTTCACATCATACACTAAAATTTCATATTATTATTATTAATATTGAATCGTTTATAGAATTGTTTAGTTTGTTTAGAGGAAAATCCCAAATGGATTATTGGTCACGAGATGACTTATTAGAATACCCGATCGTAAAATCTGCCATAATCCTAAAGCGTTTTACTTCCATCAAAAAGCAACAAAAATTATCGCAATCAAGTGATAAAATTTCTCTCGATAAAGCATGGAAAATTCGTAAAATTTGGAATATATTTATAAAAACATACAGCAATTCGGATTCTTTTCGACTGGGTTAGCAATCGATGAAATGATTGTTAAATTCTTTGGGATAGTAGAATTCAAACCATTTGTTCTAACGAAACCTGATCGATATGGAATAAATTTGTAGGAATTGTGTTCAAGCGAAGGATATCTACTTCATATTGATATCTATTGCGGAAAAAATGGTGAAGTCTCCGAGAAACTTTTACATTGTTCCTCGGGTTCACACGTTGTTATGAATATGCTTCATCCATTGCTTCTGTCAGAGTCACTTGAAAATCTTAAAAATTATCACATTTATTTTGATAATTTCTTCTCGATTCCAAACCTAATGATTCATCTAAAAAAATGTCGGACTGCAAACTACAGGAACTGTGAGAGCGCACCGAGTTTCAAAATCAAACGTAGTTGATAAACAGCAAATAGTGGTACATATTCGGTGAAACACGAAGCTAGTAGCAAGTTAAATTATATAACATTGATGGATACGAAGCAAGTTTCTTTATATCCACGATATATAATAAGTATATGTGAGGCGTCGATCATCATGATCAACATTGCAGTTCGTTGTTGCCTCCTATAAGAGCTAAAAATAGACATGGGTTATTAGGTTTTGACTTATTCGAAGTGTTTTGACAATTGATACAGTGTTATGGAATGTAGTCGTAGATGATACCAAAATAAAGAAAGGAATGAAATACTTTGCAATGAAAATAAGCTAATATTACTTTAAAAGGGCATTCAAAGCAAAAAATACAGGGAACACACGAAAATTAGCACTAAAGTAAAAAGACAATGCCCAAAAAAATGTAAGGTTCTGAATAAAGTTAGCGAGTCACCCTCTATTCGGATTTTCCAGAAAAGAGTTAGCCCATCTGCTACCTCATGGATCGCTTCACCTCTCCGGAATTCTATGCACCTTAATCTGCAGCAACGATGCACATTCAGCGAAGTTCACCTATACAAAAATAAAGGAGATCCTTTCTGTTCGGCGATTAATTGGGAGGGGAAAGGCGTTAAATCTGCGTATCTTTTGCGATGTTGTCGATTATTTGTATATTTGCGCCTAATTGTAGTTTTAAGCCTCAAGGCTACCGTTGTGATGTAATTGCGGTATTTCTAACGTATACAGTTATAGCCGAAAGTATCGGAACTCATTCTCAATGGAATATGATTCCCTTTATATGAGAAAAAAAAATTATTACTACTACTCCTGTATTCGATGGTCGTCTTTGACGACCAAATCACGACTTTTTTGTGATTCATACTTTTAATTTTTCTAGCAAATTTGTTGTTGTGGTCGATAATTCTCTGCCACCAGTCTACTGTAACGCTATGCGTCGATATCACCTAGATGGCGCCGTTTATGCTCCCGCGCAACGGCTTTGATTGCGAACCTCGCGGTTCAATTCAGTTCAGTTCGAGACGAGCATCCTCCGGTTAATTACATGTAATCGCGTCATATGGCTATACCATTATTTTGTAATCGCTGTAACATCGTTTTTCCTAAAGTTAATAATAATACTTTTGTGCTCAAGAGTGTGTCAATTTTATTGCGCTGGGAGTTGAAGCTGTTACCTCCTTCAGGTATAACGGAAATATGTCATAAATACAAACAGCGGCAGACAATGCAGTCCACTGTGTTCGTAATTTCGTCCCGGCCCCACTACTTGGACTCATCAGTAAGGCAATGTAGTGGGATCTACCTTATACGGTCTGGAGGAAAAGTGAAAATAACTGTCTTTTACACGAATATGGAGCGACTGCAGTAGCTTGCGATAAGGGCGTTCGGAGGCAGTCGCTACAGTTATTATTTAATAACGACGAGTATAAAAATCCATTTATTTGATATGTATGATAAATAATATTTATGGTTGAAAACGCTGTCGTATCGTAATAATTGTTATAATAATTCCTAACTATCGTAAAATTTCGAGACTCTTTTTATCTCCTTAACAGATTTATTAATTGTGACGAAATACTGATAACCTGACTATTTTTTGCATATTGTTTGCCAGATGAAATATATTTCAATAATTTATTAATGTATTAATATAATAATCTGACACGATTAGTATCGCATGTTTTACTGGACTACTTCTATGATATATATAATTTGAAATTTATATTTTTATCTACTTTGAAATGTCATTAATTTTGAAATGTTTCCATACTTTTAGGTAACCACCAGCTCCTGCAGATAAAGTAATTTCAAAACAATTCTCTGTGTATATTCACTGGATGGAATCATTCAAGATTGTAATCGCACCTTCAAATACCTAAGCAAGGAAAATAATAATCAACCCCATCTTAAATGTCATCAGAATAAAAATATTATTGACATTATCTTAAATTATATTAAATAAACCTTAAAATACAAATCGAGTTATCTTCATCCATTAACAAGTAACTTAATGATATCTATGCAATAATAGTTTTGTACAATAAAATAATTTGTGTACTTTTTAAACGAAACAAGTTAAATGTTCGCGGCGGGTAAGATTTCATTAGAAAATGCGTATAAATAAAGAATAAACGTGTAGGATGTGTTTCAAAATTAGCCATTGTAGTCAGCAAAGATAAAAATCACAAAATATTATGTTTTAAAATGTATTTACGGTTAAAAGCATAAGAAAAAAAATGGATGTTTATCATGTACAAGTGACTAAAAAAGTTTATATTGTATACCACTCATACATAAGAATGCTAGGAAGGTATATCAAGATAGATAGTCGAATATATATCTTTTCTTGTGTAAAGCGAACATCCGGTTCATTCGCAGTAAGGAAGACCGCGCCAGTCAGACATCGATGCCCGAAATCGGCAAAAATGCAATTCGACTCAACTCGCGGTTACTCTGTTATTAAATGATGAATTAATTTTTTTCAAACTGATATATATTCCTTAAGCCTTTGCGATGCTGAAACTGTAATAACAGTTTTCAAAATGTAAACAATGTTAATAATATTCTAATAATAATTATCTAAAATAGTAATTTGCGAATTCATAAATTTAAACGATAAAAGTGTGTTACAAAATTTAAGTTTTATTAAATAAACTATTGTATCCTTATTCCTGATGGTTTGATGAAGGTTTCTGCAAATTTTGAATTTTTTTAATAGATAATCGTATTTTTAGGCTCGATTATAGTAACAAGCGTTCGGCCGCTTTTTGTTGCGGAAAAACGTAGACGCTTCGGTTATTTTGATATCAAATATGTATAGATTAATATATTCTTATGACATATTAAAACTCGTATCCACGTATCCGAAATACTACATTAATGATCAAATAAATATTCTTTAAATAATATGAATATCGTACGTTTGCATATTTATACAAATACATGTTTTTGGATAAATTTAGTTATCCTTGTTTTTTAAACTTGTATATATTGAAATAATATATTTTAATAATAATTATTGTATTATGTAAACACGAAACTGTCATGTTTTGTATGTTTTTAACCTATTTAATGTTTATATAGTTTTGCTTATTTACTTACACTGAACAATATTATTTATTTAATTTCATGAATTCGAAAAACACCGTCTGGAAAAAAAATGTTATTAGTGGATAAATGAAATAATATAAATTAACTATTCTGAAAAATTAAAAACTATAAAAAATTCTACCAGGAAAGATCGTACTAAAATGATTAAATAACCACCACATTAAATTACACTATTATTGTTATCATTTTATTTTGGATATAAGGTTTAATAATAATCTAACAATAATAATAAATGTAGAATGTGCATTATAAACATTTCATACTATATTTGTAACACTTTTAGACTACATAATGTAACGCAGAACCATTTGTAACGGATTTATAAGTACCTATTTTCACGAAGACGAGAAACTACACTTATTAAACCCGTACTCTTTAAAACCGTTGGAGTAAAGTTCGCTCCAATGGAATGGATATCTACTCCAAAGAAGTGAAAATAGGCACTAGTTCAATGAGGAGGACCGTTACTTGAGTGGAAATTGACTCCAACGATTTTAGAGTGTACATTTTTACTTTCTATTCTTAATTTTTTATTTTTATATTTTTAGAGGTTTCTTCTTTTAGGTTTTTCATTTTTAGGCTTTCCGTTTTTAGGTTTTACGTCTTTAGGTTTCTTGTTTTTCGGTTTCTCGTTTTTAGGTTTGATGTTTTTAGATGTTTCTTTTTTTAGGTTTTCCAACTTTAGGCTTTACGCTTTTAGGTTTCACTTTTGTAGGTTTTTCGTTTATAAGTTTCTCGTTATTTGCAGGTTTCTCGTTTATAGGTTTTTCTTTGACAGTCATGCTTGAAAAATATTCATTAAAAAATTGTTGGCCATTTGGACTCAGGTACTTCAATAAAGCTTTCACATCTTTTATTTTCTCTTGTGTGATTCCTGTCGGTTGAGGTAGTGACGAATTCTGCAAGTCATCGAATCCGATCGATTTTTCTATGATGTACTTTTTATGTGGTCCATAATAATCTTCAAATATGTCTACTTCGAAATGGCCGAGGAACAAAGTTCCGAAAATCAACACACCGAAAGGCCAAAATTTCGATATAACATGGCTCTAGCATGATTTTCTTCACATTGTTTTTGAAAATTTGACAAAAAGAAAGCAAATTAAAATACCTTGGACTCACACAATATCGAAATTTTAGCCTTTCGGGGTTTTGATTTTCGGAACTTTGTTCCCCGGCCTTCGACATTAGGAAAATAATGAATCATTGCGGCTTTACTGATTTGTAAACCTTCAGGAATCTTGCAGTTCTTCAACAATGTTGATTCAAAATCTATTACCGTGAAGGTTGTACTCTCCACAACAATGAAAGGCGGGGTTTTCGAATTTTTTATTATTTTCAAATAGTCTTTTTCTGTTTCAATCGTTTCGTAGTATTTTTTCTTTTGTCCATATATTCCGAAATTTCTATCACATTGGCAATAGGAGTGTCGTCGTACAGGAAACAAATGCTGAATTTCGACTTGAAGTTTCGTTGAGAGCAGCGATGAAAAAAGTAACACGGCATGATTCCTGTTCTGTCCTCCGCATGCATCTGAAAATAAAATTATTTTGTTGACGCATATTCGTAACGAAATTTCCTTGAGTATCGTGTACAACAGAAGATTACATACCGCGATTCCTCCTTTTTTCATTGATCTTTCCATGAAAGGATACATGTTTCTCCTATCAGTTTTATGAACATGGACATTGAAAATATATAGCGACAGTAATCTTAAACAAAATTGTGGCTCCTTAAGCATTTTTTGAATCATTGCGTTTTGACATTTATCATCACCAAGCTCCCAGAAAGTTTTATGTAGTTGCTCTTGCTGAGGTACCTCGATTTTTTCAAAACACTTCTTCAGACAGCAAGAAGTTACGGGCTCAAAAAATTTTGCTGGTACGATTTTTTTGGTAGTTCTTGGTGTGTATTCTTCTCCCTTTAAAAATGTATTTATATGTAATACTGAATAACTGATCACATGTAATATATATTTATAAAAAATATAAATATTTAATTGATATTATCGTTTTAATCCCTCGTATTTTGTAGACGTCTTAAGTCTTTTTACAGCGCTCGATTAAATTTGTCAATTTTTTCCCTTAAAAGTTACGATTTTGTTTAAAAAATGTAAAATAATTTCGTATAGCTTTAATTTAACTAAAATAAAAATTTTAAATATATCATACGTTATTTTTAAAATTGATTTTTCGATCGAACGGCTCAATTCATAATACAAACATACATATAAATAATATACACCAAAATAAATAAATATATATATAATTAAAAATAATAATAAATATATATGTACTTAAAAATTAAAAAAAAAAAAACATTAATAATAAATTTAAGATAATGATCAAGGTTATGTCAGAAAAGTATTATTTAGTACGATGAACACTCTTATTAATAATAATAATAATTAAACTTGACGATTAATGTTCATAAAAAAATAATATTAATAATAATAATATAACAAATTAGATACGAAGGTTATATACCTTATCTCTCGCCTTTTTCGCGACTCTACACTTCCATGTTTCTTCACATCTCGACCGTTTTCGTCCAGATTTTTTATTATTTACGGTTTCCATGTTTAAGCAAAATTGTATTAAACTAATATGTTCTAATAAAAAAATATTGCGTTAAAATAACCAAAATGCACCGAAAATCGTCAGTCGAGATGTTATGACACAATAATGTGTGCAATTAAAATAAAACAAAAGAAGTGCACTCATTGCTACCGTAGAGTCAAGATCGCTGTCTTGCGCCCGAACAAGTTTTACGTGTTCGTGGTTTCATCTAGTATTGCGTGTTTTTTACTGGATTGTGTTCACGGGCCTTGTTATGGAAAGGAGGTTTGCCATTTTTTATAGTGACGAGGTGTCGGCTCTTTTGGATTTTTGCTTTCGGAATTTTCGAGAAGCCAAAATTTCCATTATTGCCACGTTTTCGTTGTGCCAGTGCGCAGTTTCTGGACGCAATTTCCCACTTTTCAGTTTTGAGGATGCCACTACCGACAAAGTCATCAACACGCGGCAGGAACCGCCTATCAGCCAATGGACTTGACAATTCGCAAGTGCGTGTATCCATTACAATCATTACTGGTATGTCACCGATCCCGGCGAAAGGAATTCCATGTTCTTACAAGTCATGCCCAGCTGGGAAAATGATTAAACGAGGTGCTATTTATTGCATGGATTGCAATTCGCCGTACCATCCGGGCTGTGCTGTTCGAGCCAAGAGTATATTTGATTCCTATCAAGCTTTGCATTGCGCTGAATGTTATGATCAGCAGGTATAACCGCCAAATTTGCTACCTCAGCAGTCTGTCAAGGCGAATGTAGTTCAGTCTATTGGAGCATCGTCGGGTACTCCAATTTCTATGGACTTGCCCGAATCCATCGCTATCGTTCTAGAAAATTTTCGTGCGGCCTTCCAATTGAACTTGACCAGCTTTGGAGACAAGCTCGAGCGTGTGTCAAGCGAATTAACAGCTTGTCAGCTTCAGCAGGAGAGCCTTGTTACACAAGTAAAAGAAATCGTGGACAGGCAAAACTCCTTGGATACTTGTGTTTCCTCACTTGTTGCTAGAGTGGACGTGTTGGATCAAGGACAGGTTGTCAGTCCGCAGCAAGGTATGTCTGACGCGGTTGCGGAAATTCGAGCACAGGCAAGGTGTGAGAAAAATATTATCATTTATGGAATACCGGAAGTTAGCAAAGAAATTGCGGCGCACGCTGAACAGACAGGCCGTGAATCTGAGATTATTTCGGATATCCTTGCATTGTGCAATATTACAGTACCGACTTCGCTTTCGTATTCACGTCTTGGTCGCTTTTTACAGGACTCCCCGAGGCCCAGACCAGTTAAATGTCACTTGAAACACGGAATCAAATCCTCGGAGCTAGTAAGAATCTCTCGAGCCGTGAAAACGACGAATACTACAGCCATTTTACAAGGGATAGACTTTGCAGTGGGTCCAGATCGTACGCCACTGCAGCGTTGGGAGTTGAAACGCGTGTTAGAGGAGCTGCACAGCCGCCCAGTAGAGACTCAGAAGTTTTTTACCGTGAAATACAAGGATGGTCGCCCGTTTGTAACCAAAGTTCGTCCGCAGCAGCCAACACAGGATTAGCCATCACCAAAGTGCATCAGGACGCATGCGAATCAGATTTTTTAAGAGTGAAACCCTTGTTTGTGGTGTATCGAATGCAACTAGCGTGTCTGTCCAAGAGCCTTTGTCCGAGTTTTCTATTTTATATCAAAATGTACGTGGGCTTAACTTGAAATTGGAATTGGCATTTTCTAGTGCTCATAGTGGAAACTTTGATGCGTTTGCGTTGACAGAGTCGTGGTTAAAACCCGCTGTTCCTAGTTCGTGGGTTTTTCCGTGCGCATTAAACTCTGTCTTTCGTCGCGATCGTCCTGAGAGGCGTGGTGGGGGAGTTTTATTTGCGATCAGAAATGAGTGCGTGTGCATGGAGATACCTATGATGTATGACGAGTCCGCTTTTTCGATGTTCTGTCCGTGGTATGTAAATTGCGTGCGTTCCGTCTTTTAGTTTTCGTATTGTATTTTCCGCCGAGTCTACCTGTACATATTTTTTCGCGAGGTCTCGTTCTTATTGAAGATACGGTATGCCAAGTAGATCATGACGGCTTGTTGATTTTGGATGATTTCAATATTCGTGACTTTATGAGTACCGATGTTGGAATGCACCAGAGTAATTCCCTTAGAAATCGTGAGCATTTAGCGATATTCCAACAAGCTTTACATTTAGAGCAGTTTAATTCCATTCCGAACTCTCACTCGCGTTGTCTTGATCTAATTTTTGCTAATTTTAACCTATCTGTGGATCGCAGTGAGGAAGACTCGTACCATCCTGCGCTGGATATTGAAATGGCTTTATCTAGACCGGCAATTTCGGGGGGGCCAGTATGGTCCCATGTGAATACTATGGCTCGTTGGAATTTTCGCAGAACAGATATTGTTAGACTTTATGCAGCTTTTCGGGAAGTGAAGTGGGACAATGTCTATCAGGCTTTGGATCCAAACGAAGCCTGTAATGCTTTTTACAATATAATTTATTCCGTTATGTCAGTATTTGTGCCTAAGTCAACTAATTCCCGTTCGTCCCCTGGAAAGCCGCCATGGTCAAACTGCCGCATAGTTAACCTCATAAGAAAAAGAAATTCGGCCCGTAATCGAATGTTAACTGCGACTACCCCACGATTGCGTTTCATATTTCGCGCACGCTATAATCGTCTACGGAAGGAAGTGCACACGGCCACTCGAACGGCTCGTAGTGATTATTTTAGAACTCTTGAAAATCGGATTACTGCAGACCCGTACAAATTTTGGGCTTATGTTAGGCAAACCAAGTCTGCTTCGCGTATACCATCGTCTATGCATTACAAGGGTACTTCGCTAAATTCCCCGCAGGAAATAGTGAATGCATTTGCTATGCATTTCCAGTCCGTCTACGTTGCAGACTCGCCGGAAACACCCACACTACCAGTTCCCCACCCCGTTCCTGACTCCCTTACCATTTCGTCTTCCGAGGTGTTTAAATCACTTTCGCGTTTACCTGGGAAATTCTCTTCGGGTCCGGATCTAGTCCCTAGTTTTATGGCACATGACTGTGCACCCATTTTTGCCGAGCCACTTGGGTTCATTTTTACCTTGTCATTACACACTGTATGTTACCCATCATGTTGGAAAAGAGCACGCATTTGTCCGATCTTCAAGAGTGGGGATTGCCGGGATATTAGTAACTATAGACCAATCGCATTATTATCTGTGTTTGCGAAGACCTTTGAGCGCCATTTTCACATTCTCCTGTTCTCCGCCGTGAAGGGGTTGATCTCTCCTGAGCAGCATGGTTTTATGCCTCGTAGATCTACAGTTACGAACTTGCTTTGTTTGGTTCAGTTTCTTAGATCAGTCCTGGATGGTGGAGGACAGGCGGATGTCATTTATACGGATTTCTCGAAGGCGTTCGACCGTTTGATGCATTCGATTTTGCGAGCCAAGCTGCTGGCAGCACCCCTTAAGCCGGAATTAAGAAACATCCTTTCGTCATACCTTCTGGATTGGGAACACTCGGTCCACTGTGAAGGACATGTCTCATTTTCTTATCTTCAGTCTTCTGGGGTGCCTCAGGGTTCGATTCTCGGTCCGCTTCTGTTTTTAATTTATATAAATGACTTGCTCTCTACAGTGGACTGCAGGTCTCTTCTTTTTGCGGATGACGCGAAATTATTTGCGAAAATTGACTCGGTTGGCGATTGCTTGTTTTTGCAGCACTGCCTAGTGCAACTTTCTGAGTGGTGTGCTGCCAACAGATTGGGCCTAAATATTTCTAAATGCGAAGTGGTTTCCTTTACGAATAAACGTTGTCCAGTTCTGTTTAATTACTCGTTAGATGGGCGTGGCTTAACCAGGTCGAATATCAAAGTGGATCTTGGGGTTACCTTTGACTGCAAATTGCGTTTTAAGTTGCACATTGAAAATACTGTATCAGCGGCGCTTCGTTGCTACCACTTCATTGTTCGTCTAGCTAGACTATTTAGTAGTAGTATGGTCATTGAAACTTTGTACCGTGCTTTTGTGCGTAGTCGTTTGGAGTATGCTAATGTGGTTTGGTCACCTCATGAAGTCACTTACGTTCAACAACTTGAGGCCATCCAACGTAGGCTTCTTAAACTTCTAGTTTTCTACAAGACAGGTGTATATCCACCACGTGGTACAAATCATCTAGCGTTACTCCAGACGACAGGTTTCCAGTCGTTGGCTAGCCGTAGAAAATTCGCAGCTTTCTCTTTTTTTTGTAAAACTTGCGCAGGATTTGATTGATTGTAGGGAACTTCGAGATATGATTAACGTGCGCTCTCAGCCCAGGGATTTAAGGCATGTGCAGGCCCTAACATTAACTTGTGCGAGAACTAATTATGTGAAGTACTCCCCCTTAAATGTCATGTTTGAGTTATTTAATTCTATTAATGCTGTGAGTGCCAACATTGATTTATTCGAAAGTGATGTAAATGTTTTATTAGCTCTGTTTGAAAAACATCTCGCGCTGCATTCTAATCTGCTATTCCACGTTTGGAATGAGCGCACTTTTACTTTTATTGTATATTTTTACGAACATGTTACTCGGCCTCCTAGTGGTCCTTGTGACTGTGGGGTCAATAAAATAAATCAAATCAAAATAATTTCGTATAGCTTTAATTTAACTAAAATAAAAATTTTAAATATATCATACGTTATTTTTAAAATTGATTTTTCGATCGAACGGCTCAATTCATAATACAAACATACATATAAATAATATACACCAAAATAAATAAATATATATATATATATACGTACTTAAAAATTAAAAAAAAAAAAAAAACTTTAATAATAAATTTAAGATAATGATCAAGGTTATGTCAGAAAAATATTATTTAGTACGATGAACACTCTTATTAATAATAATAATAATTAAACTTGACGATTAATGTTCATAACAAAATAATATTAATAATAATAATATAACAAATTAGACACGAAGGTTATATACCTTATCTCTCGCCTTTTTCGCGACTCTACACTTCCATGTTCCTTCACATCTCGACCGTTTTCGTCCAGATTTTTTATTATTTACGGTTTCCATGTTTAAGCAAAATTATATTAAACTAATATGTTCTAATAAAAAAATATTGCGTTAAAATAACCAAAATGCACCGGAAATCGTCAGTCGAGATGTTATGACACAATAATGTGTGCAATTAAAATAAAACAAAAGAAAAATAAAAATCTCGACTTCAAGGTCATTCGCATACAGCGCCACAAAACATACGCAGACATACGAATAAATTTGAATCATTAACATAACATATTTATTATCGGAAATATAAAATTTTATTATTACTATAATATATACAACTTTATTAAATTTTTTAGTAATGGAATAATTCGCTTCAATAAAAACACACTCTTACAGATAATAAAATAATATAACTAATAATAATAATATTAATAATATTGTATAATAATATTTCAATAATATAAAAATTTATAATAGTATTTATTAGTTAACCTGTGATTAAAAAATAAGGATAACTGAGTAACAATTAAAAAAGAGCATTATTATTAAACCTTATATCCAAAATAAAATGATAACAATAATAGTGTAATTAAATGTGGTGGTTATTTAATCATTTTGGTACGATCTTTCCTGGTAGAATTTTTTATAGTTTTTAATTTTTCAGAATAGTTAATTGATTTTATTTCATTTATTCACTAACAACATTTTTTTGCCAGACGGTGTTTTTTGAATTCATGAAATTAAATAAATAATATTGTTCAGGGTAAGTAAATAAGCAAAACTATATAAATATTAAATAGTTTAAAAACATACAAAACATGACATTTTCGTGTATACATAATACAATAATTATTAAAACATATTATTTCAATATATAGAAATTTAAAAAACAAGGATAACTAGATTTATCCAAAAACATGTATTTGTATTAATATGCAAACGTACGATATTCATATCATTTAAAGAATATTTATTTGATCATTAATGTAGTATTTCGGATACGTGGATACGTGTTTTAATATGTCATAAGAATATATTAATCTATACATATTTGATATCAAAATAACCGAAGCGTCTACGTTTTTCCGCAACAAAAAGCGGCCGAACGCTTGTTACTATAATCGAGCCTAAAAATACGATTATCTATTAAAAAAAATTCAAAATTTGCAGAAACCTTCATCAAACCATCAGGAATAAGGATACAATAGTTTATTTAAAAAAACTTAAATTTTGTAACACACTTTTATCGTTTAAATTTATGAATTCGCAAATTACTATTTTAGATAATTATTATTAGAATATTATTAACATTGTTTACATTTTGAAAACTTTTATTACAGTTTCAGCACTGCAAAGACTTAAGGAATATATGTCAGCTTGAAAAAAATTAATTCATCATTTAATAACAGAGTAATCGCGAGTTGAGTCGAATTGCATTTTTGCCGATTTCGGGCATCGATGTCTGACTGGCGCGGTCTTCCTCACTGCGAATAAAGGTCAAGCGTCCGTCGAGTTCTGCAATCCAGAGCCTCAATTCCTTTTTCATTATTCCCTAAAAGTACATTTACTGCTGCTTTCGCCTTCGGGCTATTCTCTTATTATAGTATTATCCTGACAAGCGAATTTTATCCGGAATCTAAAAAAATTAATTTACACTATTGCATTCATAACCCCTAAAAACACGTGTAAGTTAAAATAATATCCTGGTCAGTCGTGGTGACTAGTGGTGCCCTCTTTTTTGGATTTTTGGTAACGACAATTGTTTCTTCTCAATTCTTTTGGACTATATATAGAAATTTCTGGGAATATATTTTTGGACAAGATCATATATTCGTGGCAAGATCATCAATCATCAGCAGTCGGTAACTTATCATCTTCAGAATATCAACAGGCGGTAAAGTAGTTCTTGCGTTTTTCCACCTAGCGTGTCAAATTATTTATTACATTACGCAAGTCTTGGCATCAAAACTTGAATATGAACAAAGTCACATTATAAAGTGTTCATTGTTCAGGGATTTTTAAGCAGGAAGTAAAGACACCCGTTTTTTGAGAAGAATATAATTCTCCTTACCATCCGAAGTATACTGAATTCTTCAAAATAAATAAGGGAGGTTCAACTATTAAAGCTTGTGAAGCTTGTATAACTACAAATAATCCAGGCACGCCACCTGTTAGATCGCGTTCTTCCTCTACCTCTTCAACAAATTCAATTAGAAATGCTGAGAAACCAACATCCGGAGCGGCAGATCCAGTCCTCGCTGCTATTAGTAGATTAGATCAATCTTTTAGCACTAAAATTGATCATTTTACAGAGAGTCAAGGCAAGCATAATATTGATATCGCCAAAAAATAACATCTTTAATGTCAGAAATGTCTGACACTAAATCCGAAATGCGATCAAATTATGAAGAACTGAAAAACTCCCAACAACAACTTTATGATCGATGTTTAGCGTTAGAATAGTAGAATGCCGCTGTCAAAGTTAAAATGAGTAAACAGGCTGCCGAGCTAAATAAATTACAGATGTCGGAGGGGCATATGGTAGTCATTTCTGGATTACTTGAACAACATAGGCAAGATGATATTAAATGCATGATGGATCTGTCTTCAGTACTCAATCATTCTCTCGATCCATCTGAACTCTCTGAAACATCAAGGATGAAAAATACCAACCCGAAACTCACAAACAAACCTCTCTCTTAGTGACATTTAGTCATAAAAATACACGAAAGCAGTTTCTCAAATCTGCAAAATCAAAACGTGATCTAAATCTGTCAATGATTTATCCAGATTTTCCACCATCCAAAGTCTTTGTTATTAATTGGCTACCCGCTTCTGTCTACGAAGCACTACTCAAGGTTAAAGTTTATGCCTGCATAAATGGTTTTAAATATGTATGTCATACTTATGAAGAAAGATGATGGTCCGAACTCAGATATTATTCGCATTCGTGACATTAATGATCTTAATTCGCTGCAGTCATGACTATTGACCACAGACCTTACGACGTCAAGATCAAGGATAGATGGAATTTGAGCCAATAAACGTCGCAACCATCTTAAGATATGCCATATTAACGCATAATCGTTATAAATAAAAGAACGCATGGATTTATTCCGCTATTATTTCGATAAACACTTTTATCTTGTGATTTGCGTCTCCGAATCATGGCTTTCCAATTTAATTCCGGATAACCTCGTTAGCCTCCCAGGATATACCATATGGCGGTCTGATCGTCTTTGCAAACAAGGAGAAGGTGTGGTGTAAGTACATAATTCCATCAAAAAGAAATTTATATTTTCATCTTCACGATTACCTTCTTCATTGTCCACTTCCAAAACCGAATTTTTGATGCCTGAACTTTTTTTTTCTGTTGATCCATCCTTGCTTCTTGTTTCGATTTAACATCCACCAAACACGCTCTTATTTAAAGAACTGGAAATAGAACTTTTAAAATCCCTACAGCTATATAAAAAAATGTAATTATTTATCAAAGTACATGCGCAATTTTGAAAGTAAATAGAATTATTACTGTCTGGTTGATGATCGCGACAAAATTGTGTCTCATAGTTAATCTGTTGGTCCAGCATTCTTCAAACATTAGCTTATACACGTGACATACCGACTTAAAACTGTCACCGAAAAGCAGCGAAAAATTACCTGCAGAAACTATAAACATTTTTTGGCTTGAAACTACATTTAAGAACTTTTGGATGTAAATTGGGAAAACTATTTTAAATCTAAGTCAGTTAATGCCAAACCGCTCACTCTTTCAGAACCTCTGGCTCACGTTTATGATACGCATGCACCGGGAGTCACATTTATTCCTCAGAACAACCATAACCCCTGATTCACGAAGGAAATAAAAACCATGTGCCAACATCACAATAAATTGTATAAGCTGTACAAGAGAACCGGGGATCTTTTAGCGCATATGGATTACAAATCTATGCGTACAAAAATTCGAAGGCTTGTTCATAAAGCCCACACTAATTTCTACGTAAAACGCTTACGAAATTGCAACTCTCCTAAGATCCTTTGGTCAGAAATATAATTCATCTGGATGTGACGATTTCAATCTTCATTATCTCAAGCACTCTTTGCCTGCGATAGTCCGTCTTCTTGTTGATATCTTTAATACGAGTCTTGCCACTGCTGTTTTCCCAGATGAGTGGAAGAAAGCTCTAGTCAGACCAATAAATAAAGTATCAGTTTCTTAACACCAAATGACTATCGGTCCATATCACTTCTATGTCTCCTTGCCAAACTCTTAGAGAAAGTTGTTTTTTACCAACTGATAGATTTCCTGAATAAGCATCATCTAATTGATCCTAAACAATCTGGATTTCGGAAGGATATAGCGTTCGGTTGGGTATCGAGAATCGCAAACTAACCATACTGATACTATTCGATTTCTCAAAAGCGTTCGACACTTCTTCGTTCTATCTTCATTAACAACTTATCTTCAGTACTTAAGTTTTCCACCCATATGATTTATTCAGACGACCTTCAAATTATGGCACAATGTGACCCGTGGAATATCGCAAATACCATTGAAGATACCAATGATATCAACAAAGATATTTTAGCAATCTCGCAATATGCTGAACAAATGGAACTTACTCTCAACCCAAGGAAATCCCAAGCAATAGTATTAGGCTCCTCATTTTTTATTAATGAAATGGATTTATAAACCCTACCGAATTTAGTACTAGATTGAACCACAATTCAAAACCATTTCATATTCAAAAGAAGCACATAGCCTTGGCATAAGAATCGACCAAACGTTATCATTGAAGGGAGTGGAGTCCGATGTAACTCGTAATATTAATTACGCACTATATCGATTGCGCTTTAACAAAAATTTATTATCCACCAAACTGAAGAAAAAACTAGTGATCACATTAGTCCTACCTTATTTAGATTATTGCTGTGTGACATACTACGATATTTCAAAGGGCAAGCGCGATAAATTTCAGAGGATATTAAACTCGGCGATACGATTTATTTTCAATCTCAAACGTGATGCAAGTGTATCGCCTTATAGACGCATATTGGGTTGGCTTCCGCTTAAATATCGACACCTTTATTTTATCGGGACTCTAACATATTCCGTTTTTCATGATAAAAATCCAGAGTACTTGTTTGTGCTATTTTATTCCCGAAATAGTACTCAATTAAGATTAACTAGAGTCATCAACGAAGTTCTATTGGTTCTGTATGCAAAGACGACAGGCTACCAGAACTCATTTATAGTTAAAGCGTCAAGATTATGGAATATGTTGCCAGTCGAAATCTGCAATGCTGACTCCATTACTGTTTTCAAAAGCTTTCTTCAACAACATTTCCCTTTCTTTGAAAATAATTTTCCAGATCGCTCTCTCCTACAAGTGATAACGTAACGATCTTTTACACTTGTTCGTCCTCCATTGCATTCTGTTCCATTTAATACTTCTCCTTTCTTCACAACATTATTTCTCATACATATACTGAAAGTCGCGTTTGATTGCATAGTTGATATAGCATTACAACATTGTATACTTGCATTTTTACTTAAGCTATTGTTCTTATTACTGTATATATATATATATATATATATATATATATCCTGTATTCTTTTGTAACATAGTCTTAAGGTAATGCAGCCCTTGTTGTCATCAAGGCTGAATAAATATTTTTCATTCATTCATTCATTAAAACAACACCAACTATTTATATTAAAAACATGAACAAATTTGCTCCAAGAAACACTTTTCACTCACTACGTGCACAGCGGATGCTGGCACCCGCGGATTTTGTTAGGTCCACTTTGAGCAGCTATTGCCCGTATATTGACGCTTGCTAAACTATACTAACCTACTTTACTTACAGTTGGTCATCTCAATTAACGGTAGATAGCAACATATACCCAACTTTTTCAAATTGAGCAATGTTTTTGAGAGCTTAAACATTTTTGTGGGTGCGAAACACCCTACATGCACTATAAAGGTTACACAAATCTGCAAATTTTAGCTAAGTTCTGGTAACAAAAAAGGGAAAGTGATTCTGATAGGATTTTTTACGAAAAAACGAATACGGCCTTTGTCGATATATCCAATCGGCAGCTTCGTAGGATTTTCAGGATATGACCCGTGGGAAATTAGCGGCACGTGTGATGGTTGTATTTCAATTTATTTCACCGTTAGTTTGACACAAAATAATACATAAATATAAATTCTCTTTTCCGCACGCCGCGAGCTAGAGATACTATGGATAACTCGGAAAATCGCCAGTGGAATCGAAAATGGAAAGACGTCGCGTTTTCCACATTCGCTCGATCGACCGCTTCTTAACATTGCACGTTAGAATCTAACGCGAATTTGGGCGGAAGTCACACGGGTTTTGGAAAAACAGAGGGCGCGCGAATAACATTACCGGTGACCGCAAAGTTCCAACGTAGCGAAAATAGAGTGCGCTAATTGGCCTATTTGCATAAAGCAACATCCCCCCCCCTCCCCTCATTGCAGCGACGGTCTGCAATAAATTGATGCGCAAACTAACTTATGCTACTACAAAAAAAATCTAAATTCTTAAGAACTAATTTCCGAATGACCTAACGAATCCTTCTCCAAATCGATCGGTCAACGCGCTAGCTGAGTGAGTGGTCGAGTTAACACACTGGTCGCGGTACGTATTTTGACGACGCGAACAATGCCATCGGAGCCCGGCGAACAGTCAATAACGCGTGCTAACGGCCATTTAGTTGGTGGCAGATTTGGTCTGCGGAGCAAGACGAGTTGCCCAAGCGCAATGGGCTTATTCGGAGCATGCCATTTTGTACGTGGCTGCAGCGAAAGCAGATAGTCCGAAGTCCAAAGTCGCCAAAACTGCTCAACTCCAAAGCAGAAGCCTTGAAAATGGCCCATATCGTCAGTATTTCTTGTAATATTGGCGTATTTTGGCCATTTTCGGAATATTTTGTGGGTAACCAACATTTTTTTTCACTTTGCCCGATTGTATAGTACTATATGTAAGCTATATGTAATACGTATAATTATTAGTAGCTATAAGATATACGTATAATTATTAGTAGAATGTAGATGATCTACGATCGACGGATCGTAATACCTCCTCCTTTAAAAAAAATCGGCGGTCTTCCGGCGAAGGTTTCAGCGAAGCGCGAAGGCAGATGAAGTGGGATCCGATCCCACGCGTTCCATTTTTTTTTTGAGTGTGTATGTTTACGCATGTGTGAGTGTATGTAGGATCCGCACCCATGCGTTACATTTATGTCGCACACGTGCTGGTCATTTTTACAATATTTTCACAAAGATTTCTTAAAATCTACGGTTCAACGAGTCGTACAACAGAGCTCGAAGAACCCTTCACCGACGGACTCGCAGTGTCTATTTCCGTCATTTCGGGTGAGGGATCCCCGTCCGCGGACTGTACGTTCACTACACAGTCATTGTCCGGAGTTTTATGAAATGACACTGCCATTCCGCGTTTCTGTCGTTGCTGCCGGTACCACTTTCTCCCACGTAGGCATTTCCAATAGGCGATTACGAGTAAAATGGCTAATATGCAAGAGGGCCCGCCGTATATTGTGGCTCCCTCTACTAGCGTTACTCGCTCTTTCATTCGTCTAGTCTTGGCGATCAGCCGATCTCTGCTGACGAGGTCGCTGAACTTAAGACTGGTCTCAAAGTCGTTGCTGGTGCGGATGTCACCTGATCTTGCGTCCTCTTTGGTGATGATTTTACCTAGGTCTGCTAGCGTTACCAGACTTCCGTCGAGCAGTTTGGTGAGGTTAAGGCCTCCGGGTCCTTGGTAATCCATTGTGATTTCGGATTTTATTACGCGCGAGGCAACGAGCGTGATTTTGTCCGTCTGTGCCTTGCAGCCCGACGCTAACTCAAGCAGACCTCTTCCGTTGAAAGAAACCGTGGCTATAATATTTCCTCCACACATTATCCTTAACGGTTCTTGGGTGGTGACTGAGTACAGCCACCGTTTCGTAATGCAGAGTTTGAGCCAAAAAGCGGTTTTCTGCTTGAGCAAACCTAGGTCGCAATTGTTGAAGTCGATGAACTTCAACTCTGTGATCATGCGAACTTCGCAGTCACTATCCAGATCTCGTTCGTGCAGCGGTAGCTCCCCGTGGGAAACGTAAGTATCTCCGCTTTTGCGACATTGGCGGAACGCGTCCGCTGATAGTCGGACATACTTGTGTTGATCGTTCGCTATGCCCGAGTATTGCGTGGAGGGTACGATGAATGCTGATCGTGACTGATTTCCGAAGTGCGGTGGGACCGGCACGGAGTTGTGCTCGTAAATGGTAAACCGCGTATACGATACCAAGGGTATGTACAGGATGTAGATGAGGGACGTCTTCCTGTACGCAATCTTGATCGTTGATACTTCCAGCAGTGAGTCCAATGTGATCTGTGCCAAAGGAATTGGGAATTCGCATTCCGGGGTGAATTCGGCGATTTCTTTGATATAAGTGGTCTGGTTGCTGAGCGATACAAATTCGGGGTGAATCTGTCCGGTCTTTGCGAAGAGGACCGCGTTCATCAGCTGGTCGGCTTCCATGACGTAGCGTTGAACCTCGACGCTAGCGACCGCCATGAAGTGCGATAATTTCTCGTTTCGAAAAGATTGTTCTATCGTTGATTCTGTTATGCTATGCTCTTTCCACAGCTGGTTTAGTGATATATTAGTGGTTTTCATTTCTTGATGCAAACCCGAAAATTCCAACGCTATCACAACGATATCACCTTGGTTTGATCAGCGATTAGTGTCGCTGTTTATTTGATCTTGTAATACGTTGGTCTCTTCCTCTTCGGCCGTACCGAACAGTATCTTGCTCAGTTTCCCGATTGCTCCGAAGATAGCACGTTTCTTTCGCGGCTCTTGACCTGATAATATTTCCAGTAGGTTGTCATTGCTGCGGGCGATCTCGCGAAGCGTCATTCTTGCTTCTTGAATACGGGCGTATAGGGTGCATGTCTTCAATTCGCGACATTGTTCCTCTATTCTCGATAGGCAGGCCTGAAAATCGATCATTTTGTCCAAGTATCCCTGCAGCAGGACCTTTGATATCATCCGCCATTCAGTATGCGAGAGCCGCCTAGGTCCCTAGGTATTTGAATGTAGGTTATTTTCTAATTTTCGCCTACTGGGTTCGTCACTACCGCCCCTACCAATGGCTTTCCTTCGATCGCCCTTACATAATTATCGAGAATGAATTATTCTGTCTTCTATCCGACTGCATCTTTTCGAATACGCACGAATAGATAACATGATGATTACGCTCGGTAGTATTATTTTTTGATTCGCGAAAGTTTACGGCGGCGTGGGTCGTGGATTTGTGAAAGAGAATGCGTCGAGTCGCATGGCGAACATAAAATTCATTTAGTTAAGGGTTGGGGGTCGCTCCTTTCCAGGTGGCGATCTCTCGCAGCTTCCCTTCCGCTTCGCTTCTTATTCCGGGTCAAACCTTCCTCTCGCGATCCCGTGGATGCTGCAGGTCGCCGTTACAGCCCCGCAAGAGGTAAGAAACAGGAGGAGAGGGATCTAGCGAAGGCCCTCGGTGAAGCCGTGTCGACGAGGGGCGAAGAGGAGAGGGGATCTCCTACCCTCTACGTCGTTCATCCCAGGTTTCAGCTCGAGCTGTCCCTTCCCTCTTCGCGCGGAAGAGGGGGAAGCTCATCGCGCAGTCCTTCGTCAGCTACGGTGCGTGGCTAGTCCTACGTATGAGACTGTATTATTCATGCGTAGCACGAGGGTGGGGACGCCGCGTCATCGAGGCGGCTGCCTACGAAGCACCGCATAAAACGGAGGCCGATAATTTATGAGCGTTCACCTCCTTGCGCTTATTCTCGTTACCAATTTCCCCTTTTTTTTTAAATTCTTCGAACGACGAACTTCGTTTATCGTACGAGTTCTCTTCGCCGACGAATATAAGGAGGTCATATCCCTTTTTCAGTTTATCGACAAGTACTGCTTTTGTATGAGACTCGTCTATTTCTAGGCGTACGTTACGCGGTTCTAGAACCTAGAGTGTCTCAAAGGGACCTACGAACATGTCGTCCCACTTTCCATGGCTTGGTTCTTTAGCCAGCCTTACCATCTCGCCTACGTGTAAGTGATGTACGTTTAACTTCCGATCGTAGTAGGCTTTAGACCGATATTTTGCCTGTGCGAGATTCAGCGCGGCTAATGTTCGAATTTCCTCGAGAGTTGCTGCGAGCTCTCCGACGTAACCTGAGTACGTTGGTAGTGAATCTCTCGGCGACGTGCTCGACGGACATCGGGCCATTTTGCCAACTACCAGCTCGTGCGGGGTGTAAATAGTACCTTCGTGTACGCTGGTATTATACGCCAGCATCGCATATGGAATGTATTCGTCCCATCTTTCGCGCTTCTTAACGTAGCACCTAAGGTACACGGCAAGCACATGGTGACTCCTTTCAATACTTCCATTTTACTGCGAATTATATGCTGTCGTTCTCAGTTTCGATATACTGAATAGACGTGTAAGCTCGCAAATGACGCTAGACATAAGATTTTTGCCCTGATCAGTAAGGAGTGCTCGCGGAGCGCCATATTTGCAGATGAGATGTTTGGCGATCCCTTTGCTATTGTCTCGGCTGTAATATCGGGGAGGGGTACTGCCAATGAGTATTTGTTCAGTAAATTCTGCATTGTAAGGACGAACCTGTTTCCCAATTCCGACACCGTTGTTGGACCCCAGATGTCTATTGATAACTTGTCAAATGCATCTGCTGGTGTATCCGTTATGATCATAGGAAGTCTAGTTTTGTTTCGTACCGTCTTTTTGCCTTGACAGATGCCACACCTGTTGATTACTTCGGTCACGTCGGCTCTCATATTCCTCCAATAATGGGTGCGTGAAAGTCGGCGGTATGTTTTCTTTATTCCTTTATGGCCACCACTCGCAGAGCAATGATGTTCTCTAACTAACAGATATCGCTCGCGGTCAGCTGGTAAAGCCAAGGAATCTTTGAAGAATACGATTGTTATTCTGCATTTTATCCATTTTCGGAAAAGCTCAGTAATAGTCGGCCATTTTTATTTGGGAATCATGTCGAAGTAATACCTGACATGTATGGCGCTGATTTGAGCTGTTAGAATGTGCCTGTTTACCGCTTTAATACACGACGTTATTGCGGACATCGATGCTCTTTCGTCAATGTATTGCTTGATTAGAAGCGCGAACATCGTATATTATCCAACGTTGGTTGCTATTATTTCGTCAACTTTTGGAGCGTCTTGAGCAGATAATTGCTCTATGCTTACGCGCCGTTTTTCGCGAAGCAGCTTTCCGACTTCGCTGTCTAACTGACGGTCGGTCGTCGTAGAATAGGCGGCGTTGCCCTTTTCACTTGTCAGATGACGATTTGAAAATTTCACGATCGGTTCGCCTTTTTCGGGCGCATTCTGCTTTTCGTTTGGTGAATCACTGATACTGGTTGCCTCTGCCTCAGTGGACTATATCGACAATGGATGATTTTCCGGTCCTTCTGGTGAATCGGAAGTATTATTTTTATCTGTCTCGATTGCAGACGATGTGGGCAGTGGCTGATTCTCCGGTGCGCTTCCCTTGGAATTATCATTGTCGCTTTCCGATGGCTCCAAGTGCGTGTTTTTGGACGAGCCTCCCACTGGATCCGGAGATCCTCGAGGCTGATGGAAGTGCCCTGAGCCACTCTGTTTTCGGTACGGTGTATAGTGCTGTCTCTCGAGATGCAGGTGATGCCATCTCGCTTTATCGGAGACTCGCACATGGAAATATCTGGTTTGTTCATCACGATGATCATAATGAACGCAGATATTTACGCCGTAGAGATGCGCGAATAGGCGGATGTGATTGTCATCGCCGTATTCATACTGCGCGAGTAAGACGTTGCGCGCTCGGCCGGGTTCGGTAATAATGTCAAAATTGCCTTGCAGCAGGAGAAGCCTTCTCAGATCGTCCGGTGACATTGTCAGCTGCTGCTGAACCTTGATGAGCGAGTCGAATAGGCAGTTGCCGTCAGTTACGACTCCTTCGTCTCTCATCAGAATTTCATATGGTTCAGCACAGTGCTCTGACTGTTGATAGTTTAACAACGGAGCTTTATCTAACGTCACGTCTCTCTGGCATTGCGTCTCGTGCACGGAGAGTGGAGGAGATGGGTGCGCGGGAGGTTGAGTTCGTTTCGAACTGCTACAACCGTCGCGCGCCTTAATGTGGCTCACTTCGTTCACCGGAGTGGGGGGCAATTGAACGTTCAGTCCCACTCGATCGGCCGTGGGATGCATTAGCATCCATTGACGTGAAGTTCCTCTCGCTGCTCGACCCGTATATTGCTGGAGTAGCGCTATCCTTCTGGCGCGCTTGTTCGCGCTCTTTGATTAAGTGGCGCGGAGGATGGGTACCTGAATTGCCAGTGTGGCTCGGACGATGATGCCAGCGACTCCTAGCATCTTTGCTGTAGCGAATGCTCTCACTCGCTCCGTACCTCTCTCTCTCGCTTTCACTGTCCCTGTTAATCGGCGCGGACAGTGATTTCTCTCTATGCCTAGTGCCACTGCGTTCCCGGAGATTTTCCGTTTCCGCTGCACTCGGCATTGATTCGTGAATTTCGTCGAGTTCTGACGGTGCTCTGCGACGAAATTCGCGGTTCAATGCGACGTTTTGTTTTTCGCGCTCTTTCCGCCGTCGCTCGGGCGTCCGTGATTTTTTCTTACCACGCCTTCTCCAGTTCTCGCTCATTTTTGAGCTCTCTGAATTTCCTTCGTCATCGTCCAAGGGTTGAATGTTGATTTTTCCCCATACGCGCTGACTATAATTTCCGTTCGGAATGGTTTTTTCCTGTTTTCTTGGAGATTCACCTCGTATGTTATTTTCCGGGGAGGAAAGTTTTTTGTCCTCCACCTGCTGATATAATCGGTATCGAACGAAAATTAGCCCGTTTCGGGTATGATCATTCCGACTGGTAGAGTACTCATCCAATCTTCCCACCGAGTACGATAATCTTTAGTTCGATTATCTATGAATTTGTCGATGTCTCAACTAATTTCGGGGAACTGGCGGAATGTTCGGCAATGGAATCCATGTCCATGATTGCCGTCGAATCTACGTGTGATTCGTTCGCCTTGTTCGGCGTAGAGGGGTGATTTTTCGCGAGTATTCGATATTCGGTCCGTTGCGTATGCGACGCCGATGGTGTAGTCGATTTTATATATACTTTACTCGACCGTGTTCTCCAGGGTTCAATGACCGTCTGTGGAGGTGATCGCGCGGCGGGATCAACTAAACGCCAACCCCAATATTTGCTTACGGACGACCCTTTCGGCTTCTGTTGCAAATTTTTCTTGTTTTCCGACTTGTCAGTTCTCTCATCGACCTCGGTACTACTGGCAATAGTGTTGTCATTGTTCCGATGTAGTTTGCTTGTCTGCAGGATTTCCCGAACTCGAATCCAATCGTTTTCGAGTGTTGTATTGGTGGAATTCCTTCTTTCTCTTGAACCCTCGTTCTACGGATTTTTTCTTCCGTAGGGGAAGCACAGTCGTTACGACAGGGGGTTCGACATCCTCCTTCTGATCGTTACTGTCGATATAAACACCATCCGTCGGATTTCTCGACAATGCGTCCGCATTTGCATTTTCCTTTCCGGGCTTATACTTGGCTACGTAATCGTAGTCTTCCAGTTTATTACGTAGACGATGAAGCCGAATTATGAGGTTCTTCATCGTTTTGAGATATTTTAAAGATTCCTGATCACTATAGATCGTGAACTGGCGACCGTATAGATATGGTCGGAATTGTTCTATACCAAAAACTACGGCGAGCATTTCCTTATCGTACGTGGGGTATCGAACCTCTGCATCTCGCAAAGTTCTGGAAGCATAATGTATCGGTCTCTCCTTTCCCTCTTCACCTTGTGACAGGACTGCACCTAGTGCGTACCCGGAGGCGTCCGTGTTCACAACGAAAGGCTGCTCGAAATTTGGCAGTTGGAGGATCGGAGCCGAACACAGCCTTTCTTTTAATTATTCGAAGGCCGTGGTTTGTTCGTCCGTCCAATCAAAAGAACCGTTTTTGGCGAGGCCCAAAAACTGTTTGATTTGTTTTGGAGTTCTGGGCTGTGGAAAGTTTTTAACGGCAACGATCTTTTTTGGATCAGGTTTCACGGTGTTCTCGGAGATTAAGTGTCCGAGATAGCTGGCCTCTTTCCGTAAGAATTTGCACTTTTGAGGCTCTAGCGAAAGATTCGCTGCAGCTAGCCGTTTCATTAGTCTATCGAATTTCTTGAGATGTTCAAGTAAATTCTTTGCATAGATGACAAGATCGTCTAGATAAACTAGCATTTCAGTGCCTTGCAGACCGGTTAAAACCAAAATGCCCGTTTATCGTAGAGAATGCCGTTTTGTGGGCATCTCTCTCGTCAATCATTGTTTGATGGAATCCTGACTGCATATTAAGCGTAGTAAAGTATTTCGCTTGGCTCAGCTGATCGAAAATATCAGCGATATTCGGAATTGGGTAGGCATCGGCGATCATCTTTTCGTTTAAATCACGAAAGTCGATCACGAGCCTCCACTTTTTCTCGCCATTCGGGCCTGCCTTCTTCGGCACAACCCAGGCGGGGGAGTCATACGGCGAATTCGAGTCTTGTATGATTCCAGCGTTCAGCTGCTCTAGTACAAGCCGCTGCATCTCCTGGTTAATCACAGGAGAGTGGCGAAATCATTTCGCACTTTTTTGTTTTCACTTGCGCGAAGGTGATCCACGTCAAGACGTGTGAATCCGAAGATCACGGGGCGGGCATAAAAGTTCAAAGTCTAAAAAAAATGTCTTCTGCCCGAACACGCGCGTGATCCCATTTCTGACACAAAAATATTTATATGCTACACACGGAGCGATCGTGCGTAACAGGCGCGAAGGGAAAGAAGGAGGGTGCGAATGACACAAAAGATATCCTAATAGTATATGTTTTATTAGGTGGTGCAGCACCCCCGTCCCTTCGCGATCTCGCGTTACTTCGATTGCCAACGCGAACTTGTTGTTATTCTAATGGCGCGCGAAGTCGAACAACGGAGCGCGCACTTACAATTTCCGGCGTTCCGCTCGAAGTTGGTTACTACGAGTTTTTACGGACACGAGCCGACGAAGTTATTCGTTCCGCAGCAAAAAACTGTCTGTCCTGAGAGCCCTCTTCCTCGAGATCCGTCAACGTGTCCGTGGTCGGATCGACGTCGTTCTCACACACCGTTAGCATTTTCTGGCCTGGGGACCTGCTGAACTTGTAGTTTTCGCGAGCAGGCGAGCGTCGTCGAGTCCTGCGAGTTGCCGATTTCTGCAGGTTCCCAGCCGAAAAATGGTGATCGGTTCCTGAAATGCAGTTAACGGAATTGTTCGGGAAGGGTCCCATGTCGTCACATGAGACCGGATGCGCGGCATTACCTTACCTTTAATCTGATACGTATAATTATTAGTAGCTATAAGATATACGTATAATTATTAGTAGAATGCAGATGATCTACGATCGACGGATCGTAACAATAGTTTTGAAACAATTCGCGACGGAACCATTATTTAAATAATCATTCTTTATAACGATTTTTGGTACGTAATTTATTTTTTGGAACGTAATTTATTGGTTACTCTCAAAGATCAGGAGATACAGAGTTGATTCCCGGCATCTGTGAAACGTTTATTTGGAATCTTTCGAATAAAGGGGATCGACATCCCAAGTGAAAAAATAGTGGTGAACTTAAGAATAGCAACTTTATTATGTAACAAAAGGATGCCAACCGTAGGTCATAGAGTATCACAACGGACGGGTGCGTAGGAATTAAGTCCTGTATAACCCATTAACGTCAAAAAGGACACTTTTCAGGATCCAATCTCAATAGAGAATTTGGTATTAAAACCGAAGTTAAAAAAATTGAAAGAAACATATCCTACTATTTTTGAGGTCGCTCTTTTCAATGCTGCTATCCAAAAATGTATAAAATTTCAATTTATTTATAATTTGGCATAAATAAATAAAAAATACGATTTTTTCAGGGAATTTTTTTTTTAAATTCAACATCGGCCAGGATATCGGGTTTAAAATGACTTAAAATGTATCAGAATCATAGACGCGATAGTTGTACTTAAATGTTATGCTGGTGGATTTTGTAAATTTGCGGTTGCGCAACCATGATGGCGGCATAATCGAGAATATTCGTCCGAGATATTCGCGTATGCAAATATAGCATGTTTCGAAAAAGAACCTAGGTGAGACAAAAACGTGTTATTACGTTTTTGAGGTCGCTTAACACGAATCTGAAGTCAGAATTTTGAAATTCAAAATGGCGGATTTAATACGCCGGAAGAAAAGGAAAATCGTATAAAACAATGTACTAAGAGTCACTGTTGATTTCTTACAAAAATACTCTTCGAACTCAAAACAATATGCGAATATGTCGGATGATAATAGGTATTGCATATCAATTTTACACACAGTTGTGAATAGTTTGAAATTGCATTATATTTTTCATTGAAAATGAATAACATTTTCCGAACCCGCCACAGATTTTCCTTATAAAAAAAAATATTTGAAATGAAAGAATGCCCACGTCCATTTCGTGCAGTACCATCAATTACTAATTTTTTTAAATTATTTGAAAAAAATAATTCAACTACTTGGTACGAAGAATTCAATATTATTTTATTTTTATCATCTCTACTAACAATAGTAAAATATCATATAATAACTCATCATATATTTTTTCATCGTTTACTCAATTATATAATCAACTTGTATTTTTTTTTATTTTGAGGCGTAATTATTTATAACATTTTTATAGGACATAGAAGAATAAGGTACATGAAGTTTTGAATCACTTTCATCAGTAAATAAATCTTTATCAGATTCGTCTTTATTAGTGATATCGGATATATCGGAGCATTTAGCATTAGGAATATATACTGCTTTCATATAATCATCTTCTTTGGCTGCTTCTATACGACCATTCAGTGATATTTTAATATTTCCTTTTATCTTATGGGACATTCCACGTCAGAAATATCACGATTTGCAAGGGGTCTTCGGATTTTTTCGAAACTCGGTATAATTATACCTCCATATGAAAGATAAATTATGCCCAAAGGATTTTTGAAAATTTTCAAAATTACGCGCACAACGGGATGATGAATTATTTTTCAAACCATTGTAACTATGGAAGTCGTAATTCGATTTTTATGAACGAAACATGATATTAAAGCAAAAAACATATAATTTCGGAATAAAATGAATAAATAACAAAAATTTTCAATTTGGCCCAAAAAAAAAAGCAAAACAAATTTTTGAATCGATTTTTGTCAAACTTATATCCTTTTTATTTTTTTTTAATATGTATGTGGTGATTCCTTATAATTTCACCTTTAATTTAAAAAAAATATTGATGCAGACTTTCGTAGAACTCGAGATAACGGGTTTTGAATGAGCTGACGGGGCGCGGCCCCACCCTGCGCCTTATCACGTCGTCGCATATCGCTTTTAGAGGTCCTGAGGTATCACGTTTTTAACCCTTTGAGGGGCGGTGGTACAAATATGTATTACCTTTTCTATCCAAGTTTTGTTAATATTTCATATATATTTTTTAATTTTATGTGAATGTATCTGTACTTTTTTGACTTTTGGGAGTATAAATTATTAGAATTTATATTATAAGTTTGAAAAAAATTGGTTCAAAAATTTGTTTTGCATTTTTTTTGGGCCAAATTGAAATTTTTTTTATTTATTCATTCTATTCCGAAATTATATGTTTTTAGCTTTAATATCATGTCTCGTTCATAAAAATCGAATTACCATTCCAGAGTTACAATGGTTTGAAAAATAATTCGATTTCAAATTCATTATCCCGTTGTGCGCGTAATTTTGAAAATTTTCAAAAATCCGTTGGGCATAATTTATCTTTCATATGGAGGTATAATTATACCGAGTTTCGAAAAAATCCGAAGACCCCTTGCAAATCGTGATATTTCTGACCCTTATGCGTAAAATTTAAGAAAAAAAACTTTTAAAATGTATCTATGACTATATTAATCGCGTTTTTAATTTTTATAAAATGTTAAGTAAATGATGCGAGAAGGCGTATATGTATGAAGAAAACGAATTCCTAGTAAAAAAAAAACGTAAATGGGCTAATGACACCTTGGGAAAACTGTCAGTGTATTTACCCCTGCGCACTTAGCCTTTCCGACGAGACACTTCTCTTGCGAGAAACTCGACGTTCGAGTGCGACGATTCTCATTTTCTTCCGGCGAATTGAATCTGCTATTTTGAATCTCAAAATTCTGACTTCAGATTTGTGATCAGCGACTTCAATTACACCCTATTACAAAGTGTCATTAAAATGGAGGCAATTAACGAATTTTCGCCCGCCATATTGGATCCGTCATTTTGAATTTCAAAATTCTTACTTCAGAATTATCATCAGCGACCTCAGCTACCCCTTGTACAAAGTTTCATCAAAATAGAGGCAATTAACGAATTTTCGATTGCATATTGGATCCGCCATTTTGAATTTCAAAATTCTTACTTCAGAATTGTCATCAGCGACCACAAAAACGCAATAACACATTTTTTTCTCACCTAGATTCTTTTACAAAACATGCTATATTTACATACGCGAATATCTCGGAAGAATATTCTAGATTGGGCCTCTATCTTGGTGCGCAACTGCAAATTAAAAAAATCCACCAGCATAACTTTTAAGTACAACTATGGCGTCCAAGATTCTGATACATTTTTACTCATTTTAAACCCGATATCCGGGACAGAAGTTGAATTAAAAAAAAATTCCCTGAAAAAATCGTATTTTTTATTTATTTATGCCAAAATTATAAATAAATTGAAATTTTATACATATTTGGACTGCACCATTGAAAAGAGCGTCCTCGAAAATAGTAGGATATGTTTCTTTCAATTTTTTTCCCTACGGTTCTATTACAAAATTCTCTATTGAAATTGGATCCTGAAAAATGTCCTTTTTGGCGTTAATGTGATAAAGTCGTTGATTCGCGGAGAGTCGCGGATTAACGTCCCGTGTCGATTTCATGAGACGCAGTCTCCAAGTTCCCGAGTCTTTAACTGAATTCGTCGAGACCCGGCGCGACTTGCGATTGAACCTTGGCAACTATGTATCGAGCTATGTGCTTAGTTAAGCGTGCGGATTTCTTCCGAATATGACGTGGAGAGCGGAGGGACAGAGAGAGTTTTCTTTAAAAAAAATATAAAAATATTTAGTGATATTAACGAGTGTTTTCTTGTTGTTTTTCGTCATCTATGATTCTTCCCGTGTTTTTTTTTTTTTTTTTGTTTTCTTTATCCTGTTTATCAGACTTGCGGGGTTTTGTCGTTACCCTTTCACAGGGTATCTACCGTGTGTGAAGGTGGTGTGTTCCGAGGCGGGCGTTGGTGCCCTCCCGGCGACGTGGTGTTATTTCAATGATTGTATTATGCTGATGTACAATTGCCCGCTGATATCTGGTCCACAGATTCTGCGATTACATGATGGAGGAATGATCGTAAGTTACAAAGATGCGTAAAAATATAGTGCACCCATTTATCAGGCTTTCATTTCTCCAACGTTCTGAGTATGTGTCTCTTTTACGTGTGGGTTAGCCAGTTGTCCAACTTTTTGTTCATTAACAATTTCCGTGTTATTATATATTCGGGCGCGTATAGCGCAATTCTTTCCCTGATCGTTCGATTTTCTCTTCGACGAGATCGACGATGTGTGGATCGTCCCCACTTCTCCATCATTAGGTGCTTTTCGTTCGGGGGACCGATCCAATATGGTGCCAACTGACGACTAGTCCTCCGGACTGCTCTCCCGTCCTTCGCCATGCGTCGAGGTTTATCTGTGAAATTCAAAGTGGGGAAGAAGTAGATGCAGCGAGTATACTGTAAATCGTACTCTCTTTCTCTATACTTACTATTCTCTTCGTGTGTGCTGCGTTTCTGATTAACACTTCTTCCCTAATGTACCCTTAAAGTTAGAATATTTCTATGTATACAAAACAATTTTTTGCTTATTATCGTATCAATATATATTTTTCTACATCTTATGTTAATTTTCTAAAAAGAAATATCCACCGACGGGTTAGAAATTTGCGATCACTTCAAAAATACTGTTGGAAATAAGGAAAACATTGTTTTGAAACAATTGGCGGCTGGAATGATTGTTTATAACGATTTCTGTAAAAGGCGTATAACTTGTACACGATATTGTTTATAAAGTTAATAATTTATGAACAATTCAAAAATACTGTTGGATATATGGGAAATATCGTTTTAAAGCAATTCAGGACTAGAATCATGGTTTATAACGATTTCTGTAAAAAGCGTATAACTTGTATAGAAAATTGTTTATAAAGTTAAAAATTTGCAAACACTTCAAAAATACTGTTCGAAATAAGGAATATATCGTTTTGAAACAATTTCCGACTGGAATTCCTGCTAAAATTATCAGTGTTTATAACGATTTCTGTAAAAGGCGTGTAACTTGTGCAGAAAATTGTTTATAAAGTTAAAAATTTGCAAACACTTCAAAAATACTGTTGGAAATAAGGAAAATATTGTTTTGTTACTCGGGGGTTTTCGGGGTCGCTGATTTGGAATCTGAAGTCAAATTTTGAAAATTCAAAATAGCGGATCCCAGATGGCGGACCGAAATATAAAAAGTTGCTCGATCTAAGCGAAATTTGTTACTCGGGGGTTTTCAGGGTCGCTGATTACGAATCTGAAATCAGATTTTGAAAATTCAAAATGGCGGTTTCAAGATGGGGGACCGAAATATAAAAAAGTTGCTCGATCTACGCGAAATTTGTTACTCGGGGGTTTTCGGGGTCGCTGATGTGGAATCTGAAGTCAAATTTTGAAAATTCAAAATGGCGGATCCAAGATGGCGGACCGAAATATAAAAAGTTGCTCGATCTAAGCGAAATTTGTTACTCGGGGGTTTTCAGGGTCGCTGATTACGAATCTGAAGTCAGATTTTGAAAATTCAAAATGGTGGTTTCAAGATGGCGGACCGAAATATAAAAAAGTTGCTCGATCTAAGCGAAATTTGTTACTCCGGGGTTTTCGGGGTCGCTGACTTAGATTCTGAAGTCAGATTTTGAAAATTCAAAATGGCGGATCCAAGATGGCGGACCGAAATATAAAAAGTTGCTCGATCTATGCAAAATTTGTTACTTGGGGGTTTTCGGGGTCGCTGATTTCGAATCTCACTTCAGATTTGAAAAATTCAAAGTGGCGGATCTAGGATGGCCAACCAACATAAAAATCGAGTGTTGGAATTGGTGCGTTATCTCGATCACCGCTGACAAATCCAGTGTCAGATTTCAACAATTAAATGTGGATGAAATTAAAACAAAGTTAGCGATTAGAAAAATAACCGTCCTCAAAATTTTTCAATATGACGAACTGAATGTCCTGAAAAGTGTGATACAATTTTGATTTATTTATACTTGCTCTCAGCGTGACCCAGAACTAACGACGTGGACGTGGCAAGCTTATAGTTCCTTTTTTTTTGTTTTTTTTTTTTTTTTTTTTTTTTATTTTTTTTTTTTTTTTGTTTTTTTTTTTTTTTTTATTTTTTTTTTTTTTTTATTTTTTTTTTTGTTTTTTTTTGTATTTGTTGTCTTTTTTGTATTTTTTTTTAAATGTTCTAATTTGAATTTTTTCTGTCCCTTTGATTTAATTTTCATATTTTCTCCTTTTTGTTATGAATGATATTTTAGAAAGATCTTTGAAGATAAACAAAGAGGTACATTGCACGACTTACACGTCAATGAAGTTCTCGTTTCATTTTTTTTTGTGCTGCACAGGGCACATCGTCTTCGAGTCTCGCTGTATATAGGCATATGCATTGCTTGAGAATGCCTTTTTTCAATTGAAACTTGTGGTTTTGAAACAGAAAGCTCGGCAGATTGACGTTGTCTGCTTCTTTCAGTTTTAATTTTGCCTCCAACTAACTCGTCGATCAGTGCAAGCTTGAATTTTTTCAACGTCAAAAGTGGTTGGAAGCCCTTTTTTGTTTATATAATAAATGCATTGACCACAGCAACGTCTACAAAGTGCCAGAATATTCTGTGCCACCATTTTTTAGTTTTCCGGTCAATTTTATAACTTGATAATAGACGATCAGCATTGTCAACATACCCCATGTACTTATTATAATCAGCACACATTACTGGGGAATTTATTTCTTTTACAGAACCATCTTTTTGCTTACGGGTTACGACAGTTTCCTCGCGTGGATCGTGATAGTTGGATAAGAAAGTTTGGTTTTTAGTAATCCCGAACGATTGGAACGTACAGTTCCGCATGCAAAAATCTGATAATTTTTCAACGAAGTTAGAAGATCAACACTCGTGAAAAAATTGTCGAAATAAATATGATGATTATCCCCCATGATTTCGCTTGTTAGATCTTTGACAATTCGCGCACCTAATTGCTTTTCAGTTCCATCCGTTTTGCCTGTATATATTTGAAATTCACATACATAGCTTGAAGAATCTGCCCGAACCCAACACTTATAACCGCGTTTTATAGGCTTGGCTGGCATGTATTGTTTTAAACTGCTTCGACCTTTAAATTTGATCATTGATTCATCAATACTTAGATATTGACTTGGTTTCCAGCAACTTTTGAAAGTTTCGTTTAGCCTAGTCAACACGGGTCTCAACTTATACAGTTATCAGTAATATGTAAATTGCCGAGAAAAATTCCAAAACGGATGACAGACATCAAAGAACATATATACGTATCATTCAGTTGAGAATTTCGAGACGAATAATCACGATAAGATGGTAATCTTTTTTTCCTATGAGCATGCTTATACCTAAAAATATTAAAAGTTCCTCTCGTGTTACTGGTTGCTGTTTTACTTTATTCTGTGCCGAATACAGTTTGGTTTGTTCTACAATTATATTCAAAAGATCATCTGGAAACAAACACAGAAATATCACTTTTGGTTTCTGTACACTGTTTGGAATATTCGGCCCACAATCTTTAGAAAAGATAGCATCATCTTTTGGTAAGCCGACATTTCTCCAGATTTCATTGTCTTCGTCCCAAATATCGTCTTCTGATTCATCATTATCAGTGGACATACCTCTTTCATGTCTATTCTGTACCGATAATGAAGGATTTTCAATGGAATCGATATCAGTTTCAATATCAGAATCACATAATCCATCATCGGAATCTGCGTCACTCGGAACATCAGCCCGTTCAAATTCGTCTTCCATTTTTATGTGCAATATTACGATATGCGAAACACGTAATTATTCAATAAAGTATCGTGACACCAAAGAGCATTTCACTGTCGTTTATATGTTAAAATTCCTCTCGAGTCTTTGTGCGCAGAAATAATAAAATAGTTGGTGTAAGCAAAACTGGTGCGTATAGAAACTCGACAGCAACTTCGTATTCGAGAAACACTTGGCAATTTATTTAAGATTGAAGGCCCAATACTACACTGCAGCAAATGACAAACGTCAACCATCAAAGCAAATGGAAAAAACTATACAACTATCTGAATGGTACGACCCGCAGATTACATAAAATAAACTGTATTCTGAAGAATAAAAGTAAACAATAAAACAATTCCAATATTAAATTCCAAATATCGCTTCTGAAATCGCAGTCGATACAATCTCCACTGCCGAATTAACGTGGGATAAATTATGTCAAATCATGCAAACCCGGCTCCTTATGTAATAAACTGAATCCCATTTCGACAGCGAAAATGAAAAAGAGTGCCGACAGCTGCGTCGCACCTAGCTGCGACGTTCGCAAAGATAATGTATTTTGACTCTAGTAGATACTACAATAAAATTATATTACACATATATGTAATACAAAATAATTATTACACGTTGTATAATAATTTAATTTCAATATTTATCAATGAAATACTATAATTTCCATAATTGCAGAAATCGGGTAGTAATTTCGCGTAGAATTAGAATAACAAGACAAATTACAACTCTCCGACATAATCAGCGACACCGAAAATCCCCGAGTAACAAATTTCGTTTAGATCGAGTAACTTTTTACATTTTGGTCAGCCATCTTGGATCCGCCATTTCGAATTTTCAAAATCTGCCTTCAGATTCGTAATCAGCGACCCCGAAAACCTCCGAGTAACAAATTTCGTTTAGATCGAGCAACTTTTCATATTTCGGTCCGCCATATTGGATCCGCCATTTTGATTTTTACAAATCTGACATCAGATTCGAAATCAGCAACCCCAAAAACATAAAATGCTATAGTTTCATGCAATTATATATAATTTTTCAATCAAAAATGAATTTTTTCTGAAATTATTGATATTTTCCCGTGGTAATTTATTTATAATAATTAAAAATTAACGATAATTGATGATATGTAACTTTTTTTTATGATTATATACATCTTATTAACATAATTCACTCAAAAATCTCATTGCTTAGATGAAAACAGCCAAATAATTAATTAAAAACTGAGATAAAATAGGTGGGATGCTGAGCATCCCACTATGCCGCAAAGGGTTAAAACTATTCGTGACTGGAAACTTGGTTTATAAAGAATTCTGTAAAAGACGAATACCTTGTGCATGAAATTGTTTAGAAAGTTAAAAAGCTACAATCACTTCATAAATACCGTTGGAAGAAAGGAAAATATCGTTTTGAAACAATTTGCGACTGGAATTATTGCTTAAATTATCATTGTTTATAACGATTTCTGGAAAAGTTATTCTGTGTAATGTTAGAAATTTGCGAGCACTTCAAATGTTACGTTCCGCGTAAAATTACTTTTTATTAAATTAACATCATCATTCCCACGGAATATAATGCTAGATTCCGCGTACATATCATATAAAATTTTAAGATTATCTTTCCCACAGAGTATAATTTTCTACATTCGGCATAAATTATAACAATATGCATCGTTCAAACTTCCACTAAACGTTTTCAGCGTGCGCGTTATTGGAGGAGTTCTTGAAACTCCTCGGATTACGCGCTCGAAAGATGCATAGTGCGCTGGGAACTCTTTACTTCCCAGACCGTGGACTGCCGAAATGCAGGAGTCAGCAGATCGCATGACTTCCTGAGTTGCATCCTCACACCCTGGTACGAGGTGACGTGTGACCGACGCACTATGACTCGAGGTTCACTCTTTCCGCGTTCGCATGGCAATCGCCTCGGTGGGTGCTCCCGCGCATTTTTAAGTCCGTTTAACCGTGAAACGTGGGCGCGCGATATCGGAATTTTGCGTGTTGTTTAACTGGTGCCCGGTAAAAGAAAAACTTTTCTGGTACACGGAGAGACCGTTGAGAGAGTGATTGTCTTAATGCTGACATCTGTAGTACTAATGGAAGTTGAACTGCGTGATTTCTCAAGAGAATAATGCTTTCTCAATTTGAGAACGCTGCGCTCTCCAAATATGTCAGAAGCATTACCACGCGCACGGACAGTTGCGCCCTCTTTGGATAGACTTACAGCTTTCCCGCCTAGTGGTATATCTACTCCCTCCTACGGTGGTACATAGTTCATGCTCAATGAAAACACGTGCGGCCCTTCTTCGCGTTGAGTTACGTATTTGCCGCTGACATATTTGCGATTAATATTAATTTTATACAGTAAAACCTGCGTAAGTTTTAGCACATTTACGTCAGCGATTAAGCCATCAGTGTTTATGAAGAAAATTTCTGTTAAAATAGGCGACAGGAAAAGAAAATTCTACGTGAGTTGCCTGATGCGGAGAGACCGTTGTGTCGAGATAGCGGTGTGTTTTTCGTATAAGTGTTCTGTTCTTCCATTATCGCATTGATAGTTCTGGTTTATAACGAAAAAGAAGATAATCAAGTAATCAAATCAAGTAATAATCAAAATAATCATTTTGATTATGGGTATCATTCTGGAATATATACTATCGTTTATTCTAAGTTTATATAGTGAACCCGGCCTACCGAGGAAAATTGTGCAAGTCGTAATTGAAAACATGTCGCATTTCGTAGAAAACATTTATATACCGGAAATAGAAAAAGAAGTGATGGATGTGTTGAACAACGACAGTAATACCAGAGAACGCGACATAAAAAACATTTTTGCTAAATACAAAAAAATTTTTACTGATGTGGGAACCGAGAAACTCCGGTTTACTTTACTGCGACAAAAAGGTTTCGTTAATTACGAAGAATTTGTCATCGGATACAATTTTTCTGAAACAGTTGTGGATAATGAAATCCGATTTGTACTACAGGCATTGCATGCAATTCACGTCCCACTACGCGAAACATTAAAAATATTTTTACAAATACCGGGAATGTTTAAGCAAATTGTGTCGTACGTTAATGATCTGAAAAGAGAAAAATCCATGATATCAAATATCATGCAAGGCGAATTATGGCAGAAGAACTATGCTAATAAATGTTTAGATGGTTTTCTTCTTCCTATTTTTTTATTCTACGACGACTTAGAAGTGGGCAATCCGCTGTGCAGTCACGCAGGCATCAACAAATTCGGAGCCGTATATACATATCTGGCATGCCTTCCGGCCCATATTGCTTCTAAACTCAATAGTATATTTTTCACTATGTTAGTCAAGGTCGAAGATAAAAAGAAATGTACTACTGATCAAGTGTTCAAAAAAGTTATCGATGAGTTAAATTTTCTTCAAGAAACCGGCATATTTATTAATGTCGATAATGACACTTTCAATGTCAAATTTCAATTGTGTTTGATTCTTGGGGACAATCTAGGCTTAAATGGGATCTTGGGATTTGTTGAATCTTTCAATAGTTCCAATTTTTGTAGAATATGTACAGTTCCGAATGACGCGACACGCATATTAGCCAAAGAAGAACAATGTGCAATTCGAACTAAGGAAAATTATGAAAAGGATGTGCATTTGAAAAACCATTCCGTAACCGGTATTAAGGAAAAATGTGCATTTCACGATGTTACCGGTTTTCATGTTACCGAAAACGTTACAGTGGACTTCATGCACGATGTTCTTGAAGGCGTCGCAGCCTACGATATGCAAGTAATAATTCGTAATTTCGTTTTTAACAAAGAATATTTTTCTATACAATTATTAAACACCAGACTTGTAAATTTTGATTTTGGCTCCATTGAAAGTTCCAACAGACCTCCAGCAATCTCTGTTACCAGGTTAAAGAATAATGAATCTTTGAAAATGTCTGCATCAGAGATGCTCTGCTTTGTGCGTTATCTTGGTTTAATAATTGGGGACAGAATTCCGGTAGATGACGAATTTTGGAAACTTTATAAATACTTGAGGCGGATTGTAGATATCACAACTTTAACTTGTATAGTCCCATCTGATGCAAAATTGTTAAAACATGTGATTGAAAAGCATAATACATTATATATTAAACTTTTAGGCGATCTGAAACCGAAATTTCATATCTTAACCCACTATCCTTCAATATTATTAAAAAATGGTCCGGTCCTTCGTTTCTCCAGTATGAGATATGAAGCTCGTCACCGACAAATAAAATTGAATGCTCAGTCAACATGTAATACCAGACATTTATTGAAAACAATTGCAATAAAGCAGATGCTTCAGATGTGTGACATGATCAATAGGCAAACTGAACCTTTGAATACATTTGGGTCCCGTGATAACAGCGATTCTACCCTAGAACTTCTAGCATTGTATCCCAACCACGAGTTTTATACGGCTACTGGAATTATTGCTTAAATTATCATTGTTTATAACGATTTCTTGAAAAGTTATTCTGTGTAATGTTAGAAATTTGCGAGCACTTCAAAAAAACTGTTGGAAATAAAGAAAACATTGTTTTGAAACAATTCGCGGCTGGAATGATTGTTTATAACGATTTCTGTAAAATGCGTATAACTTGTACACGATATTGTTTATAAAGTTAAAAATTTGTAAACTCGTCATAAATACCGTTGGAGAAAAGGAAAATATCGTTTTGAAACAATTCGCGACTGGAATTATTGCTAAAATTATCAGTGTTTATAACGATTTCTGTAAAAGGCGTATAACTTGTGTAGAAAATTGTTTATAAAAACAATATAATCATCTTCGTGCGATTCATATCGCGCGGCAATAGAAACTGCCTTCTACAAGCGCATCGAAATATGAAATCTTTAAATGCTGCTAGTGTTTATCCAGGACGATCGTCAAATGTGATCTACATTAACGAATATTTACCACATGATCGATACAAACTCTTAAGGAGCATACAGGAGTTCGCGAAACGGCATGGATTTAAGGTTCTTCGTAGAGAATCGTCATTTCTTTTAAGATCACCAGATGGAAAGGATATCACCATAAATACGGCCGAAGATCTCGCAACTTTTTCGCATAATATTTGATGCTACCTCTTCACATGCACCAAACGGCTTAATCATTTATTATCAAAATGCAAGAGGAATTCATACCAAACTGTCAGATTATGACAACTTAAAGTATTCAATATTAAGTTAAGAGTTTCTTTTCTGATACGTTTTCGTAAGTGAAAATATCCTTTCTTTATTTCTTCTTAATCAGAATAATTAGGGTGAAATAATTTTCAACAATTTAACGTTTCGACCATTGATATAGGTCCTCTTCAGATTTATTCTATTTAAAAAAAAAAAAAATATATATATACAAACGAATTACAATTCTTTAAGTGATGCGATGAGATGTGTTTACAATATTATGAAAAAAATTATGAAACATCTAAAGTGACACATAAGAATTTGTTTCTTTTTTTCCCTTTGAACTTTTCATTTTTCTTTTTTTTAATATTTAAAAAATAAATTTAACTATGAAAACACCATTATAAAATTTGTGAAATATGCATCTATTGTCTTACCTTAAAAAAGTGAGTAATCCTATCTATGTATATATTGTTTGTAAATCCATTTTATGTAGAAAAAAGCACTGAAATGAAAATGTTTAAAAATGAATACATTTGTATTCAGTAAGACAATAAATTTTATAAAAAGATTAATTTTAATTATAAAATACCCGTTATATGTGCAAAGTTTGAAACGAAAGAAAAGACTGGAAAGTTCAAGGATTATATAGAAATGAAATTTCATATCAATAACCTTTCAATATTATTGTTTATGTTCATATATTCAAAAGGGGTAAATATGTATCTGGTAAATTTGACTTTTCAAATCGAATATTAACTGAATTTATATTTTTTTTAATAAAATAATTTTCTAAATGTTTGCGTTTATGTCTATTTCTTTCTATCTTAATTATTTTAATATTTTTGAAATCAAAATCATGTCCTTTTTCTATTCTATATATTGTAAGTCCCGTGTATTTTTGAACATCTTCATAAATATTTTTTTTATGTTCTTTAATTCTATTTTTTAATAATCTTCCAGTTTCCCCTATATAAACTCCTGTACAATTTTTACATTTAATTTCATAGATGACATCTTTTTGATCTAATTTATCTAATTTATCCTTAAACGGTTTTATACCTCCAATATTCAAATTAGTGGGTTTATATACGATTCTAACTTTATGATTTCTAAAATTATTTTTAATTCTTTCTGAAATATTTTTAATATAAGGTATACTAACAGTTTTATTATATTTATCTTCTTTTTTACCTTCCATGGTATTATAAAATTGGTATACTCTTCTTTTGAAGCATTCTTTAATAAGATAATCAGGATAACTATTGTTTTTTAAAATTTGTTTAGCAATGTTTAAATTCTTTTGTCTAAATTTAATGTTTGAAAATCTAATGGCTCTATCTATAATTCCATAAGCTGTACCTATTTTATAATTCAATGGGTGGTTTGAATAGAAATTCAAATATCTGCCTGAAAAAGAGTTCTTATGATACCAATCCGTAATTAAGCAATTATTTTCTTTAATAACTAATATGTCTAAAAAATTAAGTCTATTATTTTTTTCAACTTCTAATGTGAAAGAAATTATATTATGAAAACCTCTAATTTTTTTTAAACTATTAAATATCGGTAAAATTTTAGCTATAAAATCATTAGGAATGGCAGTGAAAATATCATTTACATATCTGAAATAAAACGGTAGTTTGAAAGGAATTTTAGTAATTAAAATATTCTCAATAAAATCCATCATTAAATCAGCTATAATAGGTGAAAGGGGTGATCCCATTGGGACACCAAATTTCTGCTTATATGTGAAATTTTGAAAATGAAAATATAAAGAATTTAAAATTATATCGAGTCCTTCAAAAAATTCTTTTTGAGGTAAACTGTCAGATATTCGAAAAAATATAAACTTAATCCAACCATCTCCGGATATTATCATCATGTCTGAAACTTGGCTCCACCATGATATATTGGACTCAGAACTTGGATTTGAAGGATATTTCATATTTCGAACTGATAGGTCGTCATCTATGTACCAACGAGGAGGCGGTGTTATAATAGCCGTAAAATCACATATTTCATGTTCCGTTCTATCGTCGTCAACTTGTCAAAACTCCGAACATGTATGCGTAAATGTCTCCACAAAATTCGGCAAATTAGTTATTTCGGCATCCTATTTCTCGCCATCTGCACCCTTCGCAGACTATACTCAATTTGCTAGTCTGATTGAGGATATTTCTTTCAATGCTAACGACAGCTATTGGATTATATGTGGTGACTTTAATTTGCCGAACGTTGTCTGGAATAATAATCAATCAGGCTTTACAACTCTGGGATATGTTCCGCCCAATATTAGAGAAGCTGCAAACATTTGTAGTGATCTATTTTCATTTTTGCAAGCACAATCTTATTTTCCCGTTCAACCTAGCAAAGGATATACTTTATATTTTCTTTTTTCATCAGTACCTAACACTGAATTTCTTTATAAAACCGGATTTTCTTCTTCCTGCCGATGCTCATCACATGCATGCATATTTTAACCTTCCTCATTTTGAATTTCAATCTTCTGACATTAACTTCATTTCATTCAAATTTAAAAGTGCAGACTTTGCCGGGATGAATGCGGACTTGCTATTAGTTGATTGGGGATGTGTTGTAAATGAGCCTGATATTGATAAAGCGTTAGCCATATATTACACTATTTTATAAGGAGTTTTTGACAGATATGTTCCAAAAATGCGCTTTACGTCTTGTCATTTTCCTCCCTGGTACAATTCTGACTTAAAAAACCTAGTCTTTAAAAAGAAAATGGCACATGCGCAGTGGAAGAGATATAGTGCCCAAACTTATTTTTTGATATTTAAGAAACTCAGAGCTCTTTGTATAAAGAATTCAAAGTCACTCTATAGGCAGTATATTTCCAATATCGAAGTAAAAACTAGAACAAATGCCCGTGCTTTTTGGACATTTATTAATAACTCCCGTAAATCTAATGTACTACCTTCAAGTTTCTATTTTCGTGATAATCATTCCGCCGATATGAGTAGCACTGTTAATTTATTTAATGATTATTTCGGTTCGGTTTATCGTCAGGCATCCAATTTTGGGCCGTCCCTAGAGTGTTTTGTCCCCGCTAATGATATTCTCAATTTTACAATCGCCCAAAATGAAATCGCTTCTGCTATAAATAATTTAACATACTTCATCTTATACTTCAGGATCGGATGGAATTCCTCCATTATTTTTTAAAAATTGTATGTCACCTCTTTTATATCCATTAAATTATCTTTTTAATAAATCCCTTGAATGCGGTATTTTTCCAAAATGTTGGAAGGAAACTTTTATTACCCCAATTTATAAAGATGGTGATAAATGTAATGTTTGTAACTATCAACAAATTGCTATAATAAGTAGTACTCCTAAACTTTTTGACTCAATCGTTGCTCGTAAATTGAGCGAAGTTTTACAGACCAAAATAATTTCTAACCAACATGGTTTCTCGAAAAATAAATCAACTGTGTCGAACTTATTACTTTTCTCTGATTTTGTATCTAACTCTTTTGCGGAAGGTGGTCAGGGCGATACTATTTATCTGGACTTCGCTAAAGCATTCGATAGTATTAATCATGCAACGCTTATAAGTAAGATGAGTCGGTTGGGGTTTTCGAGTGCGTTTATGAGATGGACGGATTCATATTTAACTGGACGATCCCAGCGTGTGAGAATTCAGGACGCTGTGTCCGACTCTTGTTCTGTTCCTTCGGGAATACCTCAAGGCACACACCAGGGCCCGCTTCTATTTAATCTTTTTATTAACGATATCGGTAACAACATTCAATTCTCTAAATTCCTAATCTATGCAGATGATACTAAAATTTTGAGTAAAATTCGTTCACCCATCAACGCCTCAAGGCTCCAGCGTGATCTGGACTCTATTGAGAGATGGTCAAGGCTAAATGGTCTCAACTTAAATATTAATAAATGTAAAGTTATGTCTTACTCTCGTCGGGCCGATAAATTCGAATTCGCGTACAATATATCTGTTGTGAATTTGTCCAGGGTAAATAAGCATTCGGATCTCGGGGTGGTCATGTGTGACGATTTTTCTTTTGAGGATCACATTCAGTATGTTCGTAACAAGGCTTCGAAAATGCTTGGATTTGTTCAACGTTCTACCAAAGATTTTAAAGATTCGAAAGCTTATAGCATACCTTGTACGTACGTTAGTTCTGCCTCATTTTATTTACGCTGCTCCAATATGGTCTCCATATACACTCTCTAATATTAAGTATCTCGAAGGAGTTCAGCGAAGAGTTCTTGGATATTCAGCATTTAAGTCTGGTAACTCCTTATCACGTTTTGACCACAATTTTCATGATATATCATCTAAATTCAAAATTCCGACAATTAATTCACTTCACCGGTATCACGATTCCTTAGCAGTGTACCGCATATTAAACTCGAATATAGACCCACACTTATCTGAACTATTCCCAATAAGGGACACACATTACCCAATCCGAGATCCGAGAGTCATTAAAGAATCGACTTGCAAAAGGAACTATGTTTTCTACCATCCAATTCCGCGTCTTAAACGAGGATGGAATAATCTAGATGTATGCACTCGTTCACTCAGTACGCTACATATTTTCAAAAAATCAGTTTCTAATTTACTGTATCGGTACTATGACTAATTTGTAATTTGTAATTTACTTTCTATATATATTGTATATAACGTCGTTTTTGCGTGTGCGTGTATATGTATTATTTTAATCTTTATTATTGTCATTCCTGCGTTGAATTTTCTAATTTTATATTTCTTTTATTCTATATTTTTTTATATTATTAATTGTAAAGGACTTTTGGTCCGTTTATTAAAAAATAAATAAATAAATAAATAAAGTTAAAAATTTGTAAACACATCAAAAATATTGTTGGAAATAAGGAAAATATTGGTTTGAAACAATTCGTGAACGGAATTTTGGTGTATAGCGATTTCTGTCAAAGGCGTGTAACTTGTGCAGAAAATTGTTTATAAAGTTAAACATTTGCAAACATTTCAAAAATACTGTCGGAAATAAGGAAAATATCTTGTTGAAGCTATTCGCGACTTGAATTATTTTATGTAATGCTTACTGTAAAAGGCGAATAACTTGTGGAGGATATTCATTGTAGTTTTAGAAATTGGCGAACACTTCAAAAATACTGTTGGAAATAAGAAAAACATTGTTTTGAAACAATTCGAGGGTGGAATGATTGTTTATAACAATTTCTGCAAAAGAAGTATTCCTTAGGCATGAAATTGTTTATAAAGTTATAAATTTGCAAACACTTCAGAACTACTGTCGACAATAAGGAAAACACCGTTTTAAAACAATTCGTGATTGGAATTTTGGTTTATAGCGATTTCTGTGAAAGGCGTGTAACTTGTGCAGAAAATTGTTTATAAAGTTAAAAATTTATAAACACTTCAAAAATATTGTTGGAAATAAGGAAAATATTGGTTTGAAATAATTCGTGAACGGAATTTTGGTGTATAGCGATTTCTGTAAAAGGCGTGTTACTTGCGCAGAAAATTGTTTATAAAGTTAAAAATTTGTAAACACTTCAAAAATATTGTTGGAAATAAGGAAAATATTGGTTTGAAACAATTCGTGAACGGAATTTTGGTGTATAGCGATTTCTGTAAAAGGCGTGTTACTTGTACACGATATTGTATATAAAGTTAAAAATTTACGAACAATTCAAAAATACTGTTGGAAATATGGGAAATATCGTTTTAAAGCAATTCAGTACTAGAATCAAGGTTTATAACGATTTCTGTAAAAAGCGTATAACTTGTATAGAAAATAGTTTATAAAGTTAAAAATTTGCCAACACTTCAAAAATACTGTTGGATAAAAGGAACATGTTGATTTAAAACAATTCGTGACTGAAATCTTTGTTTATAATGATTTCTTCAAAAGGTGTTTTCCTTGTGCATGGCATTGCTAATAAAGTAACAAATTTGCAAACACCTCAAAAATATGGTTGGAAATATGGAAAATATCGTTTTAAAACAATTCAGGACTAGAATAAATGTTTATAACGATTTCTGTAAAAAGCGAATAACTTGTGGAGGATATTCTGTGTAAAGTTAAACATTTGTAAACACTTTCAAAATACTGTTGGTAATAAGGAAAATATTGTTTTGAAACAATTCGTGACTGAAATTTTGGTTTATAGCGTTTTCTGTAAACGGCGTGTAACTTGTGCAGAAAATTGTTTATAAAGTTAAAAATTTGCAAACTCATCATAAATACTATTGGGAACTCTGGGAACTCTTTACTTCCCAGTCCGTGGACTGCCGAAATGCAGGAGTCAGCAGATCGCATGACTTCCTGAGTTGCATGCTCACACCCTGGTACGAGGTAACGTGTGACCGACGCACTATGACTCGAGGTTCACACTTTCCGCGTTCGCATGGCAATCGCCTCGGTGGGTGCTCCCGCGCATTTTTAAGTCCGTTTAACCGTGAAAAGTGGGCGCGCGATATCGGAACTTTGCGTGTTGTTTAACTGGTGCCCGGTAAAATAAGAACTTTTCCGGTAGGATAAGAATTTGGTTCAGTGAAGTGTAACTGTGCAATAGTTGACGGATTATACTAATCAGGTATTTTCAAAGTAATTATTACTACCCTTCCTTCTCTCTCGTATCCAATCTTTTTGACTTGTTACTTGTGGAGGATATTCATTGTAGTTTTAGAAATTTGCGAACACTTCAGAAATACTGTTGGAAATAAGGAAAACATTGTCTTGAAACAACTCGACGGTGGAATCATTGTTAATAAACATTTCTGCAAAAGCCGTATTCCTTAGGCACGAAATTGTTTGTACAGTTATAAGTTTTCAAACACTTCAGAACTACTGACGGAAATAAGGAAAATACCGTTTTAAAACAATTCGTGAGTGGAAACTTTGTTTATAAAGATTTCTGTTAAATGCGAATAACTTGTGCAGAAATTTGTTTATAAAGTTAAATATTTGCAAAAATTGCAAAAATACTGTCGGAAATAAGAAAAATATCGTGTTGAAGCTATTCGCGACTAGAATTATTGTTTGTAATGCTTTCTGTAAAAAGCGAATAACTTGTGGACGATATTCATTGTAGATTTAGAAATTTGCGAGCACTTCAAAAATACTGTTGGAAATAATGAAAACATTGTTTTGAAACAATTCGCGGCGAGAATCATTGTTTATAACGATTTTTGCATCAGACGTATACCTTATGCATGAAGTTCTTTGTAAAGTTATAAATTTGCAAACACTTCAGAACTACTGACGGAAATAAGGAAAATACCGTTTTAAAACAATTCGTGACTGAAAAACTTTTTTTCCAAAGATTTCTGTAAAAGGCGAATAACTTGTGCAGAAAATAGTTTATAAAGTTAAACATATGCAAAAATTCCAAAAATACTGTCGGAAATAAGGAAAATATCGTGTTGAGGCTATTCGCGACTGGAATTATTGTTTGTAATGCTTTCTGTAAAAGGCGAATAACTTGTGGAGGATATTCATTTTAGTGTTAGAAATTTGCGAGTACTTCAAAAATACTGTTGGAAATAAGGAAAACATTGTTTTGAAAGAATTCGCGGCTGGAATGATTGTTTATATCGTTTTCTGTAAATGGCGTATAACTTGTACACGATATTGTATATAAAGTTAAAAATTTACGAACAATTCAAAAATACTGTTGGAAATATGGGAAATATCGTTTTAAAGCAATTCAGTACTAGAATCAAGGTATATAACGATTTCTGTAAAAGGCGAATAACTTGTGGAGGATATTCTATGTGAAGTTAACCATTTGTAAACACTTTAAAAATACTGTTGGAAATAAGGAAAATATTGTTTTGAAACAATACGTGAACGGAATTTTGGTTTATAGCGATTTCTGGAAAAGGCGTATAATTTGTGCATGAAATTGTTTATAACTTTCAAAATCTGCAAAGACTTCAAAAATACTGTTGGAAATAAGGAAAATATCGTGTTGAAGCTATTCGCGACTGGAATTATTGTTTGTAATGCTTTCTATACAAGGCGATTAACTTGTGTAGGATATTCTTGCTAATGTTAGAAATTTGCGAACACTTCAAAAATACTGGTGGAAATAAGAAAAACATTGTTTCGAAACAATTCGTGACTGGAATCTTTTTTTATAATGATTTCTGTAAAAGGTGTATTCCTTGTGCATGAAATTGTTTATAAAGTTAAAAATTTGTAAACACTTCAAAAATACTGTTGGAAATAAGGAACATATTGTTTTAAAACAATTCGTGACTGAAATCTTTGTTTCTAATGATTTCTGCAAAAGGTGTATTCCTTGTGCATGAAATTGCTAATAAAGTAACAAATTTGCAAACAGCTCAAAAATAGGGTTGGAAATATGGAAAATATCGTTTTAAAACAATTCAGGACTAGAATAAATGTTTATAACGATTTCTGTAAAAGGCGAATAACTTGTGGAGGATATTCTGTGTAAAGTTAACCATTTGTAAACACTTTAAAAATACTGTTGGAAATAAGGAAAATATTGTTTTGAAACAATTCGTGACGTGAATTTTGGTTTATAGCAATTTCTGGAAAAGGCGTGTAATTTGTACATGAAATTGTTTACAACGTTAAAAAGTTATATATTGGAAAAAATTAATATATTGTTTTGAAATAATTCATGGCTGCAACCATTGTTCATAACGATTTCTGCAAAAAAGGTACACCTTGTGCTTGAGATTGTTTATAATGTTAAAAATTTGTAAAGACTCCAAAAATACGGTTGGAAATTTGGGAAATATCGTTTTAAAACAATTCAGCACTGTAAACTTTGTTTATAAAAATTTCTGTAAAAGGCGTGTAACTTGTGCAGAAAATTGTGTATAAAGTTAAACATTTGTAAACAATTTAAAAATACTGTTGGAAATAAGGAAAATATTGTATTGAAACGATTCGTGACGGAAAGTTTGGTTTATAGCGATTTCTGGAAAAGGCGTGTAATTTGTGCATGAAATTGTTTATAACGTTAAAAATCTGCAAAGACTTCAAAAATACTGCTGGAAATAAGGATAATATCGTTTTGAAACCATTCGCGACTGGAATTATTGCTTAAATTATCATTGCTTATAACGATTTATGGAAAAGACGTATACCTTGTGCATGAAATTGTTAATAAAGTTACAAATGTGCAAACACTGCAAAAATGCTGTCGGAAATGAGGGAAATATCGTTTTAAAGCGATTCAGGAATAGAATCAAGGTTTATAACGATTTCTGTAAAAAACGTATAACTTGTATAGAAAATTGTTTATAAAGTTAAAAATTTGCAAACACTACAAAAATACTGTCGAAAATAAGAAAAATATCGTTTTGAAACAATTGGCGACTGGATCATGGTTTATATTATCATTATTTATAACGATTTATGTAAAAGGCGTATAACTTGTACACGAAATTGTTTATAAAGTTAAAAATTTGTAAACACATCATAAATACCGTTGGAAATAAGGAAAATATTGTTTTGAAACAATTCGCGACAGGAATCAATGCTTGAAATATCATTGTTTAGAACGATTTGTGTACAAGATGTGTAACTTGTGCAAAAAATTGTTTGTAAATTAAGAAATTTGTAAACACTTCAAAAATACTGTAGGAAATAAGGAAAATATTGTTTTGAAACAAGTCGCAGCTGGAATCATTGTTTATAACGATTTCTTCAAAAGGCTTATACCTTGTGTATGAAATTGTTTATAAAGTTACAAATTTGCAAATATTTCAAAGATACAGTCGGAACTAAGGAAAATATAATTTTGAAACAATTGTCGACTGGAATCATTGCTTATATTATCATTGATAATAACGATTTCTGTAAAAGGCGTGTAAATTGTGCAAATCATTGTTAAATGTGCAAACACTTTGAAAATACTGGTGGAATTAAAAAAAATATCGTCTTGAAAAAATTCGCAACGGGAATCAAATTCTCATTGTTTATAACGATTTCTGTAAAAGATATGTAAATTGTGCAAAAATTGTTTATAAAGTTTAAAATTTGTAAACACATTATAAATACCGTTGGAAATAAGGAAAATATGGTTTTGAAACAATTGGCGACTGGAATCATTGCTTATATTATCATTGTTTATAAAGATTTTTGTAAAAGGTATATAACTTGTGCATAACATTGCTTATAAAGTTAAAAATTTGTAAACACATCATAAATACCGTTGGAAATAAGGAAAATATTATTTTGAAACAATTCGCAACTGGAATCATTTCTTAAATTATCATTGTTTATAACAATTTCTGTAAAAGATGCGTAAATTGTTCAAAAAATTGTTGAGAAAGTCACAAAGGACCCCGCACACTTTACCTTGATTTGCGGGCCCGGTTAATTTTCCCGAAACTTCGCTAAGTTGTAGTCCAGAACAGGCCGAACAAAAGTTCTATATGGTAAAAGCCCCAAAAATCAATAGTTTTCGAGATAAAGTACTATACGATATAGTCCGGGCGTACGATATAGGCCCCCGGATCCGAGACTTTCGCATTTATTTTTTATATGCGACAACAATATTCATAGGTTTTTTTGGTCGCTGATTACGAATGTGATATCAGATTTTAAAAATTCAAAATGGCGGATCCAATATGGCGGACAATTTTTGAAAAATTAAACGAAATCGCTTGAAACTCATTATTCTGGGGTTTTTGGGGTCGCTGATCACGAATCTGATATCAGATTTTGAAAACTGAAAATGGCGTATCCAATATGGCGGACGAGTTTTGAAAAATTAAACGAAATAGCTTGAAACTCATTATTCTGGAGTTTTTGGGGTCGCCGATCACGAATCTGATATCAGGCTTTGAAAATCTAAAATGGCGGATTCAATATGGCGAACGTGTTTTAAAAAATTGAACGAAATCGCTCGAAACTCGTTCTTCTAGGGTTTTTGGGGCCCGCGATGATGAATTTGATATCAGATTTGAAAATTCAAAATGGCAGATCCAATATTGTTGACAAGTTTTGAAAAATTAAACGGAATCGCTTGAAACTCATCATTCTAGGGTTTTTGGGATCCCTGATAACGAATCTGATGAGATTTTGAACATTCAAAATGGCGGATCCAATATGGCTGACCAGTTTTGAAAAATTGAACGAAAGCGCTCGAAACTCGTTACTCGGGTTTTTTTTTGGTCACTGATTACGAATCTGATATCAGGTTTTGAAAATTCAAAATGACGGATCCCATATGGCCGACAATTTCTGAAAAATAAAACGGATTAACTTAAATAAAAATCACCTATCGTAGACCATTGTGATGATAACAGCAGAGTCTCAGGTCCTTAAAAGAATTGCTCTTTGAGTTTTTTGTAAGCTTGTACCAAATACTTGCAGTGCTTGCAAATAATTTTCAAATGCCGATGACAGCAACAAGCTGATTGTGGTATGTATATATTTTTTATGACAAGAACTTATCAATAGATCAGTATCTTATTTAATACTCCTTTTCTTTGTTTCTGTATTTTATAAGTTTACGTTATCTATTTCTTACATTTTTTGTTTGAGCTACCCGGCAAGAATGTTTTATATAGAGTTGTATACGTATACATTTATATATTATGTATATACTCACGTGCATTCGTATACAATTATATAAAACATATATATATATATATATGGATACAGTGCTATAGAGACAAAATTCATATATACATGTATATAATATCATCATTTATGATATATATATATATATACATATATAATTGAAAATAATTCTCATGTAGAGAATAATTAATGTTATTTCTTCGCCGCTCGTATTTAATACAATTTAGAAATAAAATTCTTGGTTTGACGGCACATATATAGATTGTATTGAATTTCTATGTAATTATATATAGTTATATAATTATATAGTTATATAATTATATCTCATTTCTTTATAGTTTAATACAATTGTATATAACACGTTTTTATCTGGGTAAAGTAGATTCTCTGCAAATTCCTGGTTGTTTTAGGCTTTGACATTGAATAAGTACACCATATGTTCAATTGTTTCGGCATCATATATATATATATATATATATATTTTGATACTACGCTCTACATTTCATTAGTTTTGACATCTGATTCGTATTTGCATTCGTTTCGTCAGTATTTTGTATATGTTATCCTAACGTTCCATGTGATATGTGATGCGTTATATCTTTTTGCAATCATACTGGATTCTCTGTTATTTCTCATTTGATCTGTAAGGGAAAATAAGTGTATTGAAGAGTAAAGACTGACAATATATTATTAGAATGTATAACAATGGCAGCTCGAAATAGAATAAATTGTTATGTATGTGACGCAAGATTTCACCGCCGAGTAATGGTCCGTATTTTTGGCAATGAAAACAACCAAAAATGCCAAATCGCGATTCTGCGTCGAGAATATCTTCATCATCCTCCCCAAGATGTTCAGGAGGATAGCCGTTTATGTTTTAATTGTAATGTAAGTATTAATACAGAGATACGTGAACTGGAAGAAGATCCAAACTGTTTAAGATTAAACGTAATGACATTGAAAAGAAATAATAATTGTATATTTTGCGATAATTGCAGAAATTTTGTGAGATTATCTGTCAATTGTAGGATTAACGTTTTTGTCATAAAAAATATATACATACCACAATCAGTTCGATGCTGTCCTCAGCATTTAGATGCTAATGGATTTATACCGCTGCCTCTAATGGATACAATAGAATTTATCAATAGACCTTATCGTATATGCGGTCCACAGTTGCAAGCTTTCTTACAGGGTTTACGGGTCTCAAGTAAAATAAACGAGGTTGGTTACGATGACGAAGAAAGTTTCTCAGAAGATGAGTTCAAAAGCTTAAGCCCAATATCTCGTGAGCAATTTAGAGATTTGTTTTCACGTTTGGTCCCTGTACCGGAACCTAATAGAAATGTAACTCGACATATAAGTAAAAAACATCTACTCACATTTTTATGTAAAATGCGCCAAAACTTATCTGATGATTTTTTAAAAGTAATATTTAAATACACAAGCCGGCAAGCTGTTTCATTAGTTATCGCTAATGTGCGAAAGTCACTAATGTTGAGGTTTGTACCAGAAAATATTGGATTAAATGCAATTACTCGAGAACAATACATTGAAAGACATGTCACTGATTTTGCTAATCGGCTTTACAATCCGAACCCTAATGACCCTCGCGCAATTGCAATTATCGATGGAACATACGTGTATACACATAAATCAAGTAACTTTCAAACACTCCGACAGTCCTACTCGGTCCATAAAGGTCGACATTTAATTAAACCAGCCCTTATTGTGGCTCCGAATGGTTACATTTTAGATATTCATGGGCCATATTTCTCAGACTCTAAAAATAATGACGCCGCTATGCTTGAAAACGAAATGCAAACAGATCCTGCAGCTCTTCGAATGTGGTTTGCAGAAGGCGACATAATCATTGTCGATAGGGGCTATAGAGATGCTATACCACTACTTGAACTTTTAGGCATCAATCATAAAATGCCTGCACTACTACTTCGTGGTCAACGTCAACTTGACACCTTTGCAGCAAATGATTCCAGGCTAATTACAAAATCAAGATGGGTAGTAGAGGCGCGAAATGGTCATATTAAATCTGTTTTTAAATTCTTAGACGGACCTGTGGCTATTACCCATGCCATTAACATCGGGGATTTTTATCGTATTGCTGGTGCTATTCTCAATAAATATAGAGAACCAATCAACATGGCTGCAGCAACTCCAGAACTAGCAGAAAGAATGATAGAAATGTCTCGTCATCCTAATGTTGTTCAAAATAGAGTCGAGAACGATCATTTAGAGAAACGAAACGCACAGTGGGTTCGGTTGAATGAACACCATGTGCCTCACTTCCCAAGACTGTCCCTAGATTATTTACATGATTTAACATTTGGCGTTTATCAAGTGAATCTTGCGCCTGCTTACATTCAGGATAAACTCCAACGTGAACAAACTGAAGAATTTAACATTGACACATTGTTGAATGAACCGGGGCTTATTAGAGTTCGAATATATTCAAGATTTAGAAATGCAACTAAGTACCAAATATTTATAGCGTTCGTCACTGACAACAGATATGAAGAGCATAACATAAATGATGAAGATATCGATACCCCTATTTCGGGTTATTACTGTACGTGTAAGACAGGAGCTAGAACAGTCGGTTCATGCGCACACGTTGGTTCTATCTTATGGTTTTTGGGGTATGCTCGTCATCAACCACAAGTGAAATATCCTTCACTAGCCATGCTTGAAAATATTACCGATGCAGGCCACAGGCAATGAATGTTAAGGTTTCACTCACGACGCGCCGACACACACAGTAAAGTAAAAACGCGGTAAAAACGCAGTACGTCTACAAAAAAAATGTATAAATATGTTATTATTTGTAAATAATAAATATTGCATTTATATGCTATACGTGTATTTATTATTTCTTAATTATTGGAAATATTATTCTAATTTTATTATTTCAAATCTGATATCAAATTCATCATCGGGGACCCCAAAAACCCTAGAAGAACGAGTTTCGAGCGATTTCGTTCAATTTTTTAAAACACGTCCGCCATATTGAATCCGCCATTTTAGATTTTCAAAGCCTGATATCAGATTCGTAACCAGCGACCCACAAAACCCCCGAGTAACGAGTTTCTTGCAATTTCGTTCAATTTTTCAAAACTCGTCCGCCATATTGGATACGCCATTTTGAATTTTCAAAATCTGATATCAGATTCGTGATCAGCGACCCCAAAAACCCCAGAATAATGAGTTTCAAGCGATTTCGTTTAATTTTTCAAAACTCGTCCGCCATATTGGATCCGCCATTTTGAATTTTTAAAATCTGTTATCACATTCGTAATAAGCGACCAAAAAAACCTATGCATATTGTTGTTGCATATAAAAAATAAATGCGAAAGTCTCGGATCCGGGGGCCTATATCGTACGCCCGTACTATATCGTATAGTACTTTATCTCGAAAACTATTGATTTTTGGGGCTTTTACCATATAGAACTTTTGTTCGGGCTATTCTGGACTACAACTTAGCGAAGTGTCAGGAAATTTCACCGGGCCCGCAAATCAAGCTAAAGTGTGCGGGGTCCTTTGCAAATACTTCAAAAATACTGTCGGAAATAAGGAAAATATAAATTTGAAACAATTCGCGACTGGAATCATTGCTTAACCCTTAAGACGCACACGGGAGATCAGGATCCCCCAACTTTTTTTTTAAAGCACTGCAGCGCTTAAGCGTCGAAGAGAAATGCCCCTGTGCCGCCATCTGTACTTTATTGAAGCTCACTACTAAGCATTAGAACGGTTGGTAAGCATCCCGAAGCCTTCAGTCGTGTCGTGGCTGACGTAGAAGTCGGACGTTGAAAATGTGGGGTACATCGAGCCCCTGTGCACCGTGTCATGATGAATAACCTTATAAAGAACACTCAATAATTTTTTCACAACGAAATTCTAAATACTGCAGGTTAGACAGATCATTTTATGCGCTGGGGTCACAGATACCCCGTATGAGCTTCATGCTTTTCTTGGTACGTGTGCGCTTTAAGGGATGAATTTAATGAACTTTAAAAATCGTTGCAATATCATCAATAATATACACATTGGCCCTTATTCCAAGCATTCCACAACTGGCTTGTAAAAAACTTGGCTGCCCTTTTAGTCAAGTTTTGGGAGTTAAGAAAAAACGCCGTCATTTAGTAATCTGTTTATGGTGTTAAGTAATGAAAGTATAATGCCATCCCAAATTATAAAACTCTTTTTCTGAAAATAAAGTTCTTGCAATTTTCAATGTGGTATTATGATTCTACATAGCGCCATATTACCATTCGCTAAATTGATGAAATTGCAGAAATGTACAGGAAGTAAAACAGTAATTATGATATTGACATCGATATGATTGCATTGACAAGTAATACCTCGAATGGTAAACAAAGAATGGTTCTTCTTACAAAGCTATGCGCACTTAATAGGAAAAATAGTATACTATACTCGTGCGCTGCGTAGGTGTTCCCACACTCGCTTTTTTATCAGTTTTTATCAGTTTTCATCAGGCTTCGCTCGGGTGACACACTTCGCTCGTGTGGGAAATACCTACTTTGTGCACTCGTATCACATTGTTATGCTTTTTTCCCATAAAAATCGGTCTGTGTGTGTGTGTGTGTGCGTGTGTGTGTGTGTGTGGGTGTGCGTGTGCGTGTGTGTGTGCGTGTGTGTGTGTGTGTGTGTGTGTGTGTGTGTGCGTGCACGTGCGCGTGTGCGTGTGCGTGTGTGTGTGTGCGCGTGCGCGTGTGCGTGTGCGTGTGCGTGTGCGTGTGTGTGTGTTTGTGTGTGTGTGTGTGTGTGTGTGTGTGTGTGTGTGTGTGTGTGTGTTTGCGTGTGTGTGTGTGTGTGTGTGTGTGGGTGTGGGTGTGTGCGTGTGTGCGTGTGTGTGTGTGTGTGTGTGTGTGTGTGTGTGTGTGTGTGTGTGTGTGTGTGTGTGTGTGAGTGGGTGGGTGTGCGTGTGCGGGTGTGCGTGTGCGTGTGCGTGTGCGTGTGCGTGTGCGTGTGCGTGTATTGCACTTGTGCCGAGTCCCACACACGGATGGCGCAAAAGAGCTTTGCGCCATCCGTGTGTGGGACTCGGCACAAGTGCAATACCCACTAAACCTCAACCTCTCGTCATTGACCTTTTTCTTACCCCCGCGGCACCGCCGCAAGGCATTACTTCGCGAGGGCGGCCTCAGCCGTAGCTGTTTCTCTTGGTTACAGGGCAACTGCCCTTTCTCTCTTCAATATCAGATACTCTGACGTCTTTGTTGCTCCTCTTCTCGCAACTTTTTAAAAATCGCAGTGGCAAAATTGTTCACTGCAGTCCAGTTGGCGTCTGACTTCAACATGCATTGCACAATGTTGACAGGGATAAGAATCTCTTCTGTCACTCGCTCGACTTCAAGACTTTCTTCGAGGTAACGTGGACAACGAAAAAAGACGTGTTCCGCGTTTTCAGCTACTCCACAGCCTGCAGGACAGTCTGGTGTGTTCTCATGCTTGAAGCGGTGAAGATACTGCCGGAAGCATCCATGTCCTGAGATCATCTGCGTCAGGTAATAGTTGATTTCTCCGTGTTTCCGGTTCAGCCAACTTTCCAGTTGCGGGATCAGACGATATGTCCATCTTCCCTTATCAGATATGTCCCACTCTACGTGCCAGCGAAGTAGGCTTTCCAACTTGATCTCTTCTGTCTGTTCTTCTTGCAGTTCTAGTGCTTGGCACCTTTGCTGGTACAGCTTCTTCCTCTCTTCCGCCAGGATGTGAATGGGCAACATTCCAGCAATGACACATACAGCATCTTCGGACACTGTGCGGAATGCGCTGGAAACCCTCAAGGCACTCAGCCGGTAGATTGATGACACCTTTCTGCGGTACTCCAAGATTTTCAGAGCATCTCCCCAGTTGGCAATTGCGTAAGTCAGCACAGAGGTAACTACTGATGCCAGCAGTTTCCTCCTGCTCTGTCGCGGTCCACCTACATTTGGCATAAGCCTTGCCAATACCGACGCCACCTTCCCTGCCTTCTCTGCGACGTATTCCACGTGCTGTTTGAAGTTCAGCCGTGCGTCCAGCCATACTCCTAAGTACTTTATGCACTGCTGGGAGGTGATACTATGATCGCCAATTGTAAGGGTGATGGTTTCAACCTTCTTCCGGCTTGTGATGAGCATGGCTTCTGTTTTATGCTCGGCGAGTTGCAAACCAGCCGATCTCATCCACGTTTGTATTAGCTCGTAGGAATCTGCAAAGATATTAGGCAGCTCCTCCATGAGCTTAGCCACGATTGTGAGCATTGCATCATCTGCGAAGGCCGTCAGTGCTGCTCCTCTCGGTAACTTGAGTTTTAGCAGCTCGTCGTACATTATATTCCACAGAAGTGGACCAAGTACCGAACCCTGGGGAACGCCCCCTGTGACTTGATAGTCCTTGGATCCATCTTCTGTGTCGTACTTGAGGTAGCGGCCATTGAAGTAGTTCTTCACCATCCTCTTCAGGTACGTGGGCACCTCCAGCCGGTCCAGCGCCTTGCAGATTGTGCCCCATATCGCTGTGTTGAAAGCATTTTTAATGTCAAGGGCGACCACTAAGCAATACTTCTTAGAGGCTCCTTTGTATCGTTTGCCTTCCGTGGCTTTGGCAGCTGTGTTCACAACTTGATCGATTGCGTCCATTGTTGACCTGAGCTTTCGGAGGCCGTACTGGTTATCCGCTAAGGAGTCCCCAATAACAGCCTCGATCCGGTTATGTACTACGCGTTCCAAGATCTTGCCAGCAGTATCTAGCATGCACAATGGGCGGTAAGACGAAGGATCGTCAGGTAGTTTATTGCCTTTGGTCAAGAGGACGAGCCTCTGCCATTTCCAGCGCTCAGGGAAAGTTCCTTCTCTAAGGCAGGCATTGTACATGTCACAAAAGATTCCAGGAGCTGCCTTGATGGCTGCTTTGAAGGCAACATTAGGAACGTTGTCCATTCCTGGTGCTTTCTGATTTCGTACTCTACTGGATGCACGAAATAGTTCCTCAACTGTAATGTTGGGGATATCTTCCGTGTCCTCGTTGTCGTCTTCTGGGTAGTTGAGTTCTACTTGCTGCAGGAATAGTGTGGTCACTACCCTCTCCAGTAGTTCGGGGCAGGTGGGTTGCTGTCTAGACTGACCCTTGAGCCGAGTCATGACTACCCTGTACGGTCTTCCCCACGGGTCCTTATCGACCTCCTCAAGTAACTCATTCCACATGTCGCGTTTACTACGTTTGATAGCTTTATTGAGTTTCAAACGTGCCTTCTTGTGCTTCTCCTCGAGTGCTGCATAGGTTGGCTTACCTTTGGCTCGCTGTGCTAGCCTTCTAGCATGGTTGCTCTCTTTGCGACACCCGTCAATCATCTCATTCCACCAGTAAACTGGGGTATGTGGATTTCCACTTTTTTTCCTTGGCATGGTAGCATCGCAAGCTTTCGCTACTCTCTGCATTATTTCAGCCACTTGCTCTTCCGCTGTGTTTTTCTCGATGGTATCTCCGTCCATGGCCAGCTGAAACACGCCTTCATCGAACGCGCTCGTCTTCCAGCCAGGAGTGTTTGGTTTCTTCTTTGTTCGGATGTCACATCTGCTCTGCCTCGTGATCTGCCATGTGATAGCTTGATGGTCGCTATGCGTGTAGATGTCTGTCACCTGCCAGTTCGTGTCTCCTCTCGCAAGGCCAGCACTAGCAAAGGTGAGGTCTATGATGGAGCTTTTCTCGCTCTTGATGTACGTGGGCATTCTGCTATCATTGAGCAGGACTAAGTTTAGCACGAAGAACGTTTCCAAGAGTGCTTGCCCTCTATTATCCGTCCTCCTACTGCCCCAGTCCGTTGCCCAGGCATTAAAGTCTCCCGCGATCACTTTTGGATTTCGGTCTTTCGCGTCGGTGACAAGCCGATCCATTATTTTCTCAAAATCCTCTTGTGTCAAGCTGGGTGGTATGTAACAGCTGTAAAAGTACACACCATTGACTTTTGCTCTGACGAAGCCGTCTTCAGGTCTCATCATGTACTCCTGGAAGGGGTACCTGGTACATGACCATATAACGGCCTTGCCCGTTGCATCCTCTTTCCACGATGAAACATTCGGGTTTCTGTATGGTTCCGAAATGATTACCACGTCAATTTTCTCCTCTCGCAGGGTCTGCGTTAGCACATCCTGCGCTGCCTCACAGTGGTTCAAGTTGACTTGAAGTACTCTCATCCTCTTTTTTGGATGAGCGCCTGGTACGCCTTTTTGTAGGCAGAGCATCGGCTACTTCCTGATATGTGCTTACATGCTCCTTCTTTCTCTTTTCCGCTGCATAGTACGCAGCGTGGCTCAGAAGTGCATTTCTCGGCTTTGTGGCCTTCGACTCCACACTTGATATAGAGTTTTGATCTGTCTATTTTGCTTTTGCAATCCCTCGAGAGGTGTCCATAGTTCCAGCACTTGTAGCACTTCGTTGGCCTCATTAGCACTCTCACACGGCAGACAACCCAGCCAATGCGGAGCTTCCCCTTGTCGGAAATCTTTTTCGTCAGTTCGGCCGGAAGGTTTACCACGGCCGTCTGAGTACCACCATAGGCTTTCCTGATAGATTTAACTGACTCAGGTTTCACCGTTGTACCTCCTAGAGCCTGTGAGAGCGCTTGGAGTACGTCTTCCTTCGTGGTCACTTCGTCTCTGTCTTTTATTTCAAACAAAGTCTCTTGGACTCTTGCTGTGACAGTGGCATCCTCCCCCAATACGGCTCCCATGGCTGTGTAGTATTCTGCCGCTTTTCCCTGGCTAGGCTTGTCCTTCGAATGTTCTTGACTCCTTGGCTAATCTCCTGCAGAGAGGCATCTTTCTTGACTTTGTTGAGGATCTCAGCATAAGTCAGGTCGCCCCGCCTCTTGATAACCAGAGCATCTGGGATTTTAGGCTCTTTGCGCGGTTTCTCAGCTTTTTCTTCCTTCTTTTGGACCTTTGTCCATCTGGGACCTTGCCTCTTATCCGGAATAACTTTCTGAGTAATGTGGTCACCAGCTACTGTGTCCTCCTCCATTGCCTTGGCTAAGTTCTTTGACTCGAGTTTTTCCAAGGTCATTTCTTTCCTTCTCTTTACCTGTCTCGGGAGTTTTCTCTCCTCCAGTGGTGAGATATCTTTTCTCTTCGACTGCCCACATAAGTGGGGCGAAGTTTGGGCATCAGTAGTTTGTACCACAGCTTTTTGGGTCACCTTTTTGTCAAGTGCCACTAAACGGTCATAACTGCTTTTCATCTTATTCATTTGCACCTTGATATGCTTGTGGACGTTTCCCTTCGGTTCAATATACTCCAACAAGTCACTCAGTAGGTTACCAAGCCTTAGCAGTTCAGCTTGCCTTTTCTTCAATGTTTCTTCACTTGAGGCATTAACTGCCATGGAAGCCAAGTGGTCAACCATGTCGCTTGTAGCATTGACCAAGTGGTCAACCTTGTCACTTGTAGCATTTAATGCTGTAGGGGCCGAGTGACCAACCTCTACAGCACTGCGGTTGCCGCATAACGACGCCGGGGAGCCCGCTTGCTCACTCCCGCCTGGCGCCGATACTAGGGTATCCCTCCCTTGCACCGTAAGGTTTTTCCCATTTGTGGTACTCGCCATATTTGGTTTATTTTCGGAGTTCCTTCCCTAGCTAGTTCTTTGGTCCGCGTCGGATATTTTATTTCTCCGATACCTTTTACCAGCATTCCCCGATCCGCCACCTGGGGACGCGCCCGTTAGGAGCAACTAGCAAAACTCCGGCGGCAAAATAAAGGACTTGGTGGTTCCGGAATCGCATAGCCCTCGTACTCGCGTCCCGTTCACCACAAAGGTAAAGTAGAACCTTCCGTCTTTCTTAGCTCCACCGGCCGCTACTTTTTCCTCGTCTCCTCTTGGTCTTGATTTGGGGTTTGGGATACCCCACTTTGTCTTGAATTCGTTTCGAGGAGTCTACCATCTCGTCCTTCAGTCTGAATTCGTATTGGGCGGGCCAGGTTCGGAGGACCTGGTTGTTGAACCGGGGTGTCCGTTTCCCGATCACTGTGCCTCACGGCACTGGTAGCACTCTCGGCGAATTGTCCCTTTACGTCCACACCCGTAACATTGCCGGGGTTCCAGGCACTCGCCCGCAAACTTTCCAGATGTGTGTGTGTGTGTGTGTGTGCGTGTGTGTGTGTGTGTGTGTCGTTGTTGTATTATTTTGACTTTCTGACATATGTCGCAGTGATTTATGTATTTTACTACGTCTTTGTATAGTCCTGGCCAGTAATATGATTTTGCTATTTTTTTGTATGTTTTTTCTATTCCCATGTGTCCGGCTTGTGTGTCGTCGTGGTTTTCTTGTAGTATTTTTTTGTGTTGTGAGTCCGGTATTACTAATTTCCATGGATTTGGATCTGGTCTAATGTTGCTGTGTAGTGGGTCTGGTAAGTATCTGTAGAGTTGTTCGTTTTCTAATTTCCATTCTAGATATAAGTCTTCATTGTTTTGTACTGTTGTTTTTTGTTTGATGTACCAATTATCTGTTTGTGTTTGTATGTAGTTCTTTGTTGAATGAATGATTTGTTGATGTTATTGTCTGAATTGCTTTTATCTGTTTGCGTCTCTTCTATGTTTATATTTATCGTCGCGCCTGCTCTTGCTGCGTGACTGCCGGCGTTCGTAGCATGTTTATAGCTTTATTTATTATATATAAATTTGTAATTGAAAATAATATTTTGTTATGGTTTTTTTTTGTAATAAGTGTTTTTGTCTCTAATGTTTTTAAGTTTGGTGTGTAATAGTAAGTTGTGTAATTGTGTTGTGTGGCATGTTTGATATTTTTTTGTGTGTTTATGTTGTCTGTATTGTATGTTTTATATATAATTTATTCTATTCGTTTTGTGTAATGTATTATTGTTTGTTATATGTGAGAGTTTTATATTTGCTTAGTTGTGTAATGTGTATCTATGTATGTGTCACAATTTTCGTTTTAATTATGTTTAATTTATGTGAGTTTTTCACGTTGGCGCCATTGTAACGGGACTAGGGCCGCAGTAAGAAATAACTCATAAATGTCTCATAAATCACCCCCCCCCCCCCCCACCCCCCCCCCCCCCCACCCCCCCCCCCCCCCACCCCCCCCCCCCCCCACCCCCCCCCCCCCCCACCCCCCCCCCCCCCCACCCCCCCCCCCCCCCACCCCCCCCCCCCCCCACCCCCCCCCCCCCCCACCCCCCCCCCCCCCCACCCCCCCCCCCCCCCACCCCCCCCCCCCCCCACCCCCCCCCCCCCCCACCCCCCCCCCCCCCCACCCCCCCCCCCCCCCACCCCCCCCCCCCCCCACCCCCCCCCCCCCCCACCCCCCCCCCCCCCCACCCCCCCCCCCCCCCACCCCCCCCCCCCCCCACCCCCCCCCCCCCCCACCCCCCCCCCCCCCCACCCCCCCCCCCCCCCACCCCCCCCCCCCCCCACCCCCCCCCCCCCCCACCCCCCCCCCCCCCCACCCCCCCCCCCCCCCACCCCCCCCCCCCCCCACCCCCCCCCCCCCCCACCCCCCCCCCCCCCCACCCCCCCCCCCCCCCACATTTTACCATATAGAACTTTTGTTCGGGCTATTCTGGACTACAACTTAGCGAAGTGTCAGGAAATTTCACCGGGCCCGCAAATCAAGCTAAAGTGTGCGGGGTCCTTTGCAAATACTTCAAAAATACTGTCGGAAATAAGGAAAATATAAATTTGAAACAATTCGCGACTGGAATCATTGCTTAACCCTTAAGACGCACACGGGAGATCAGGATCCCCCAACTTTTTTTTTAAAGCACTGCAGCGCTTAAGCGTCGAAGAGAAATGCCCCTGTGCCGCCATCTGTACTTTATTGAAGCTCACTACTAAGCATTAGAACGGTTGGTAAGCATCCCGAAGCCTTCAGTCGTGTCGTGGCTGACGTAGAAGTCGGACGTTGAAAATGTGGGGTACATCGAGCCCCTGTGCACCGTGTCATGATGAATAACCTTATAAAGAACACTCAATAATTTTTTCACAACGAAATTCTAAATACTGCAGGTTAGACAGATCATTTTATGCGCTGGGGTCACAGATACCCCGTATGAGCTTCATGCTTTTCTTGGTACGTGTGCGCCTTAAGGGATGAATTTAATGAACTTTAAAAATCGTTGCAATATCATCAATAATATACACATTGGCCCTTATTCCAAGCATTCCACAACTGGCTTGTAAAAAACTTGGCTGCCCTTTTAGTCAAGTTTTGGGAGTTAAGAAAAAACGCCGTCATTTAGTAATCTGTTTATGGTGTTAAGTAATGAAAGTATAATGCCATCCCAAATTATAAAACTCTTTTTCTGAAAATAAAGTTCTTGCAATTTTCAATGTGGTATTATGATTCTACATAGCGCCATATTACCATTCGCTAAATTGATGAAATTGCAGAAATGTACAGGAAGTAAAACAGTAATTATGATATTGACATCGATATGATTGCATTGACAAGTAATACCTCGAATGGTAAACAAAGAATGGTTCTTCTTACAAAGCTATGCGCACTTAATAGGAAAAATAGTATACTATACTCGTGCGCTGCGTAGGTGTTCCCACACTCGCTTTTTTATCAGTTTTTATCAGTTTTCATCAGGCTTCGCTCGGGTGACACACTTCGCTCGTGTGGGAAATACCTACTTTGTGCACTCGTATGTGTGTGTGTGTGTGTGTGTGTGTAAGTGTGTGTGTGTGTGTGTGTGTGTGTGCGTGTGTGTGTGCGTGTGCGTGTGCGTGTGTGTGTGTTTGTGTGTGTGTGTGTGTGTGCGTGCACGTGCGCGTGTGCGTGTGTGTGTGTGCGCGTGCGCGTGTGCGTGTGCGTGTGCGTGTGCGTGTGTGTGTGTTTGTGTGTGTGTGTGTGTGTGTGTGTGTGTGTGTGTGTGTGTGTGTGTGTTTTGCGTGTGTGTGTGTGTGTGTGTGTGTGGGTGTGGGTGTGTGCGTGTGTGCGTGTGTGTGTGTGTGTGTGTGTGTGTGTGTGTGTGTGTGTGTGTGTGTGTGTGTGTGTGTGTGAGTGGGTGGGTGTGCGTGTGCGGGTGTGCGTGTGCGTGTGCGTGTGCGTGTGCGTGTGCGTGTGCGTGTATTGCACTTGTGCCGAGTCCCACACACGGATGGCGCAAAAGAGCTTTGCGCCATCCGTGTGTGGGACTCGGCACAAGTGCAATACCCACTAAACCTCAACCTCTCGTCATTGACCTTTTTCTTACCCCCGCGGCACCGCCGCAAGGCATTACTTCGCGAGGGCGGCCTCAGCCGTAGCTGTTTCTCTTGGTTACAGGGCAACTGCCCTTTCTCTCTTCAATATCAGATACTCTGACGTCTTTGTTGCTCCTCTTCTCGCAACTTTTTAAGAATCGCAGTGGCAAAATTGTTCACTGCAGTCCAGTTGGCGTCTGACTTCAACATGCATTGCACAATGTTGACAGGGATAAGAATCTCTTCTGTCACTCGCTCGACTTCAAGACTTTCTTCGAGGTAACGTGGACAACGAAAAAAGACGTGTTCCGCGTTTTCAGCTACTCCACAGCCTGCAGGACAGTCTGGTGTGTTCTCATGCTTGAAGCGGTGAAGATACTGCCGGAAGCATCCATGTCCTGAGATCATCTGCGTCAGGTAATAGTTGATTTCTCCGTGTTTCCGGTTCAGCCAACTTTCCAGTTGCGGGATCAGACGATATGTCCATCTTCCCTTATCAGATATGTCCCACTCTACGTGCCAGCGAAGTAGGCTTTCCAACTTGATCTCTTCTGTCTGTTCTTCTTGCAGTTCTAGTGCTTGGCACCTTTGCTGGTACAGCTTCTTCCTCTCTTCCGCCAGGATGTGAATGGGCAACATTCCAGCAATGACACATACAGCATCTTCGGACACTGTGCGGAATGCGCTGGAAACCCTCAAGGCACTCAGCCGGTAGATTGATGACACCTTTCTGCGGTACTCCAAGATTTTCAGAGCATCTCCCCAGTTGGCAATTGCGTAAGTCAGCACAGAGGTAACTACTGATGCCAGCAGTTTCCTCCTGCTCTGTCGCGGTCCACCTACATTTGGCATAAGCCTTGCCAATACCGACGCCACCTTCCCTGCCTTCTCTGCGACGTATTCCACGTGCTGTTTGAAGTTCAGCCGTGCGTCCAGCCATACTCCTAAGTACTTTATGCACTGCTGGGAGGTGATACTATGATCGCCAATTGTAAGGGTGATGGTTTCAACCTTCTTCCGGCTTGTGATGAGCATGGCTTCTGTTTTATGCTCGGCGAGTTGCAAACCAGCCGATCTCATCCACGTTTGTATTAGCTCGTAGGAATCTGCAAAGATATTAGGCAGCTCCTCCATGAGCTTAGCCACGATTGTGAGCATTGCATCATCTGCGAAGGCCGTCAGTGCTGCTCCTCTCGGTAACTTGAGTTTTAGCAGCTCGTCGTACATTATATTCCACAGAAGTGGACCAAGTACCGAACCCTGGGGAACGCCCCCTGTGACTTGATAGTCCTTGGATCCATCTTCTGTGTCGTACTTGAGGTAGCGGCCATTGAAGTAGTTCTTCACCATCCTCTTCAGGTACGTGGGCACCTCCAGCCGGTCCAGCGCCTTGCAGATTGTGTCCCATCTCGCTGTGTTGAAAGCATTTTTAATGTCAAGGGCGACCACTAAGCAATACTTCTTAGAGGCTCCTTTGTATCGTTTGCCTTCCGTGGCTTTGGCAGCTGTGTTCACAACTTGATCGATTGCGTCCATTGTTGACCTGAGCTTTCGGAGGCCGTACTGGTTATCCGCTAAGGAGTCCCCAATAACAGCCTCGATCCGGTTATGTACTACGCGTTCCAAGATCTTGCCAGCAGTATCTAGCATGCACAATGGGCGGTAAGACGAAGGATCGTCAGGTAGTTTATTGCCTTTGGTCAAGAGGACGAGCCTCTGCCATTTCCAGCGCTCAGGGAAAGTTCCTTCTCTAAGGCAGGCATTGTACATGTCACAAAAGATTCCAGGAGCTGCCTTGATGGCTGCTTTGAAGGCAACATTAGGAACGTTGTCCATTCCTGGTGCTTTCTGATTTCGTACTCTACTGGATGCACGAAATAGTTCCTCAACTGTAATGTTGGGGATATCTTCCGTGTCCTCGTTGTCGTCTTCTGGGTAGTTGAGTTCTACTTGCTGCAGGAATAGTGTGGTCACTACCCTCTCCAGTAGTTCGGGGCAGGTGGGTTGCTGTCTAGACTGACCCTTGAGCCGAGTCATGACTACCCTGTACGGTCTTCCCCACGGGTCCTTATCGACCTCCTCAAGTAACTCATTCCACATGTCGCGTTTACTACGTTTGATAGCTTTATTGAGTTTCAAACGTGCCTTCTTGTGCTTCTCCTCGAGTGCTGCATAGGTTGGCTTACCTTTGGCTCGCTGTGCTAGCCTTCTAGCATGGTTGCTCTCTTTGCGACACCCGTCAATCATCTCATTCCACCAGTAAACTGGGGTATGTGGATTTCCACTTTTTTTCCTTGGCATGGTAGCATCGCAAGCTTTCGCTACTCTCTGCATTATTTCAGCCACTTGCTCTTCCGCTGTGTTTTTCTCGATGGTATCTCCGTCCATGGCCAGCTGAAACACGCCTTCATCGAACGCGCTCGTCTTCCAGCCAGGAGTGTTTGGTTTCTTCTTTGTTCGGATGTCACATCTGCTCTGCCTCGTGATCTGCCATGTGATAGCTTGATGGTCGCTATGCGTGTAGATGTCTGTCACCTGCCAGTTCGTGTCTCCTCTCGCAAGGCCAGCACTAGCAAAGGTGAGGTCTATGATGGAGCTTTTCTCGCTCTTGATGTACGTGGGCATTCTGCTATCATTGAGCAGGACTAAGTTTAGCACGAAGAACGTTTCCAAGAGTGCTTGCCCTCTATTATCCGTCCTCCTACTGCCCAGTCCGTTGCCCAGGCATTAAAGTCTCCCGCGATCACTTTTGGATTTCGGTCTTTCGCGTCGGTGACAAGCCGATCCATTATTTTCTCAAAATCCTCTTGTGTCAAGCTGGGTGGTATGTAACAGCTGTAAAAGTACACACCATTGACTTTTGCTCTGACGAAGCCGTCTTCAGGTCTCATCATGTACTCCTGGAAGGGGTACCTGGTACATGACCATATAACGGCCTTGCCCGTTGCATCCTCTTTCCACGATGAAACATTCGGGTTTCTGTATGGTTCCGAAATGATTACCACGTCAATTTTCTCCTCTCGCAGGGTCTGCGTTAGCACATCCTGCGCTGCCTCACAGTGGTTCAAGTTGACTTGAAGTACTCTCATCCTCTTTTTTGGATGAGCGCCTGGTACGCCTTTTTGTAGGCAGAGCATCGGCTACTTCCTGATATGTGCTTACATGCTCCTTCTTTCTCTTTTCCGCTGCATAGTACGCAGCGTGGCTCAGAAGTGCATTTCTCGGCTTTGTGGCCTTCGACTCCACACTTGATATAGAGTTTTGATCTGTCTATTTTGCTTTTGCAATCCCTCGAGAGGTGTCCATAGTTCCAGCACTTGTAGCACTTCGTTGGCCTCATTAGCACTCTCACACGGCAGACAACCCAGCCAATGCGGAGCTTCCCCTTGTCGGAAATCTTTTTCGTCAGTTCGGCCGGAAGGTTTACCACGGCCGTCTGAGTACCACCATAGGCTTTCCTGATAGATTTAACTGACTCAGGTTTCACCGTTGTACCTCCTAGAGCCTGTGAGAGCGCTTGGAGTACGTCTTCCTTCGTGGTCACTTCTCTGTCTTTTATTTCAAACAAAGTCTCTTGGACTCTTGCTGTGACAGTGGCATCCTCCCCCAATACGGCTCCCATGGCTGTGTAGTATTCTGCCGCTTTTCCCTGGCTAGGCTTGTCCTTCGAATGTTCTTGACTCCTTGGCTAATCTCCTGCAGAGAGGCATCTTTCTTGACTTTGTTGAGGATCTCAGCATAAGTCAGGTCGCCCCGCCTCTTGATAACCAGAGCATCTGGGATTTTAGGCTCTTTGCGCGGTTTCTCAGCTTTTTCTTCCTTCTTTTGGACCTTTGTCCATCTGGGACCTTGCCTCTTATCCGGAATAACTTTCTGAGTAATGTGGTCACCAGCTACTGTGTCCTCCTCCATTGCCTTGGCTAAGTTCTTTGACTCGAGTTTTTCCAAGGTCATTTCTTTCCTTCTCTTTACCTGTCTCGGGAGTTTTCTCTCCTCCAGTGGTGAGATATCTTTTCTCTTCGACTGCCCACATAAGTGGGGCGAAGTTTGGGCATCAGTAGTTTGTACCACAGCTTTTTGGGTCACCTTTTTGTCAAGTGCCACTAAACGGTCATAACTGCTTTTCATCTTATTCATTTGCACCTTGATATGCTTGTGGACGTTTCCCTTCGGTTCAATATACTCCAACAAGTCACTCAGTAGGTTACCAAGCCTTAGCAGTTCAGCTTGCCTTTTCTTCAATGTTTCTTCACTTGAGGCATTAACTGCCATGGAAGCCAAGTGGTCAACCATGTCGCTTGTAGCATTGACCAAGTGGTCAACCTTGTCACTTGTAGCATTTAATGCTGTAGGGGCCGAGTGACCAACCTCTACAGCACTGCGGTTGCCGCATAACGACGCCGGGGAGCCCGCTTGCTCACTCCCGCCTGGCGCCGGTACTAGGGTATCCCTCCCTTGCACCGTAAGGTTTTTCCCATTTGTGGTACTCGCCATATTTGGTTTATTTTCGGAGTTCCTTCCCTAGCTAGTTCTTTGGTCCGCGTCGGATATTTTATTTCTCCGATACCTTTTACCAGCATTCCCCGATCCGCCACCTGGGGACGCGCCCGTTAGGAGCAACTAGCAAAACTCCGGCGGCAAAATAAAGGACTTGGTGGTTCCGGAATCGCATAGCCCTCGTACTCGCGTCCCGTTCACCACAAAGGTAAAGTAGAACCTTCCGTCTTTCTTAGCTCCACCGGCCGCTACTTTTTCCTCGTCTCCTCTTGGTCTTGATTTGGGGTTTGGGATACCCCACTTTGTCTTGAATTCGTTTCGAGGAGTCTACCATCTCGTCCTTCAGTCTGAATTCGTATTGGGCGGGCCAGGTTCGGAGGACCTGGTTGTTGAACCGGGGTGTCCGTTTCCCGATCACTGTGCCTCTGGATCACGGCACTGGTAGCACTCTCGGCGAATTGTCCCTTTACGTCCACACCCGTAACATTGCCGGGGTTCCAGGCACTCGCCCGCAAACTTTCCAGATGTGTGTGTGTGTGTGTGTGTGTGCGTGTGTGTGTGTGTGTGTCGTTGTTGTATTATTTTGACTTTCTGACATATGTCGCAGTGATTTATGTATTTTACTACGTCTTTGTATAGTCCTGGCCAGTAATATGATTTTGCTATTTTTTTGTATGTTTTTTCTATTCCCATGTGTCCGGCTTGTGTGTCGTCGTGGTTTTCTTGTAGTATTTTTTTGTGTTGTGAGTCCGGTATTACTAATTTCCATGGATTTGGATCTGGTCTAATGTTGCTGTGTAGTGGGTCTGGTAAGTATCTGTAGAGTTGTTCGTTTTCTAATTTCCATTCTAGATATAAGTCTTCATTGTTTTGTACTGTTGTTTTTTGTTTGATGTACCAATTATCTGTTTGTGTTTGTATGTAGTTCTTTGTTGAATGAATGATTTGTTGATGTTATTGTCTGAATTGCTTTTATCTGTTTGCGTCTCTTCTATGTTTATATTTATCGTCGCGCCTGCTCTTGCTGGCGTGACTGCCGGCGTTCGTAGCATGTTTATAGCTTTATTTATTATATATAAATTTGTAATTGAAAATAATATTTTGTTATGGTTTTTTTTTGTAATAAGTGTTTTTGTCTCTAATGTTTTTAAGTTTGGTGTGTAATAGTAAGTTGTGTAATTGTGTTGTGTGGTATGTTTGATATTTTTTTGTGTGTTTATGTTGTCTGTATTGTATGTTTTATATATAATTTATTCTATTCGTTTTGTGTAATGTATTATTGTTTGTTATATGTGAGAGTTTTATATTTGCTTAGTTGTGTAATGTGTATCTATGTATGTGTCACAATTTTCGTTTTAATTATGTTTAATTTATGTGAGTTTTTCACGTTGGCGCCATTGTAACGGGACTAGGGCCGCAGTAAGAAATAACTCATAAATGTCTCATAAATTCTCCAATGGGCACTATGGGTTATCACTCACTCTTATCTCACGTGCACAACACTAACTATAATATTCTGGGGCCGCGTTACACAGGACGCGTCGCCCCCACTCTTTCTCTCTCTCTCTCTCTCTCTCTCTCTCTCTCTCTCTCTTTGTAACGGTCCGTTACAATGCAAATGCTGTGATGATAAATTAACTGGAATATGTGCGTAACGAAATGTAAGAAATTGCAAATAGTAGAATAATGTATCGACTAATAAACTAATGCATGTATTCTGAAAATTGCATGACACTTCGAAATGGAGACCATTCTTCGGGGACCAAAATTCTCCGAAAAACTTGGCTAAAAGGGCAGCAAAGTTGTTGACAAGCTAGTTGTGGAATGCTTGGAATAAGGGCCAATGTGTATATTATTGATGATATTGCATCGATTTTTAAAGTTCATTAAATTCATTAATCCAATTTTTCTATTAAATGATAATTTCATTAAACAAATGATTAAAATTACTTTGATTTCGAAGAAGTTTCTTGAAAAATGTTGTGGTGTTCTTAATTTACGCAAAATTTTCTTTCCTAATTATTGATTATTGCATTAATGGATAGTTTCTTTCATTAGAAAGAACATGGCCTTAATACATGATTTCAATGCTTTTTGTAGAATAAGAATATAGCCTTATAATTGTACATAATTTAATTCTGATAGCATTTTTTGTGGTAATTATGTTTTACTAATAAGAACTTGGCGAGTTTTTTTACAGGAAGTGTTTTTTGGGAGATTTTACCTAATTTTGCTGATATACAAGAGTTGATATAAAATATCACGTGTAATATCGTATTTTTGAAAATGTAAACTTCATGTAAATTAAGGTCGTATAAATCCTTAGAATTTCTTGGACATATGTTGTTTGTTATAATGTTGCCGTTTATATGAATCCTCGACTTTCCATTGCGTAACATACTCGTGTAGTGCCCTTGTTTATAGTTATCTCCAATACATATACAAACCCGAGAAGATTATTTGACCTTGAAATTACCTCCAAGTGCAACCGCAAGAACTTAGGGAGATATTTGGGATAATTAGATAAACTATGGATCAGAAGACCTGGACCTCGACATCAGTGATCCTTTTCACCGGGTGCTCTGAACAGTGTATTCGCGACTACCCTTTTAAGACCCGGCACAAATATTTAATCTGATAAATTGAAAAATTACAGAGCGCGATACCTGGACCCCCTAATCGGCAAACGCTAACAACTGGTGAACCTATTTTAGCTTATAATATAATAAAGAAAAAAATGTTCTATCCTTGCAATGGTGATGATAAAACTGATATATGTAATTGTTTTGGATTCAATTTTAAATTAAATAAACAGAACGGTTTAAGAAAAGATAAGATGTTTATCATAAATGAAAACTATTTTAGATAAGAACATATATTCATTTCATTAATTTCAAATTAGTGTACAAATTTAAAAAAAAACTAGTGTTGGCGTGGTGCCTCGCTCGCTTCGCTCGCTCAGAAACTTCGACCCAGTGGAGACTCGGCTCTTCCTTAATACTCGTTTGTTTACTAACAGCTTTCAATTATATTATAAAATTATATTGATATTTGGGAGTCCAATCATATTTAGGTCCAAGTGGCTTCGATAGATATGTTACAACAATATAGTGTTTGTTATATGCATGAAAATTGAAAATGAGCATTTTCAAAACTTCGACCTCAACAACAGGCCAGCCGAAGTATTAATAAATAAAAGTTGCAAAACACTTACTTCATTCACTTGTATTCTAATAGACTATTCGATGCATATTACATGTTTACTGTCTTTTTTTTCTAATTACTGTCTATATGATTATGATCTTATATATATATACAATATATATAATATATATATATATATATATATATATATATATATATATATATATATATATATACATATAATTCGTTAAAGATATCTTGAAAGTGTCGAAAAGATCGCTGACGGATATCTTTTAGATATCTATAAGACATTTAGATATATCGAAATAGTTAGTTTCGTATCAAGGGCGTAAAAGAAGTTATGAGCCCGTAGGTGATTACCGCGCCCGAGGGGTTGGCGAAGACTTCCCTTAGGGGTAGGGGATCGAAACGTCGAAATTTGATGAAAAACTATAGGGTACTTTTTTGCCGAGGTGACCAAATTCAATACTTTTTCAGACAACAGTTATAAACATTTTAAACCAGTTTTTACAGCATTATCGTTAACTTTAGGAAGAAAATGCAAAAACTTTGTTTGTAGAGAATTTAATGCTCTATCTTTTTTGTTTGAAACATTTTTTAATGAAATTTGTATTTTTCAAAATAAATGCAAAAAATTACGAAGAAACTTAGTTGGGGCTAATTTTTTTTTAGTAATGAACGGGTGGATCTGCCCCAAAATCTAATCAGATCTAAGTTATGCCAATGCACTGTAACGTTTCGACTATTCGACGTTAAAGAAATTGAAGTGGAAACAAACTCCAGCCAGAACGGCAATTCAATGAATACAAAAAAAAAATCAGCTCCGACCGGCGTCGCTTGAGCATCAACTAATTGGGGTCTCCGGTATTCCGCGTTTTTCCGCAGCCACTCGTCCAGTTTCTTGTCGATTAATTCCGCAACCTCTTTTGCCGTGAGCGCTGTTCCTACACTAGCGATGGTCGTTGACTTAGCTACCTTAGGTGCGATTCGATTCGACGCCTTAGATGTTTGGTCGCTAATAGGCGAGGTTGCTATTGCTGCCACATGCGGCTTCCCGGTAGACTTGATGGATGGACCTCCCTGTTGCAACCTGGCCGGGTTGAACGCTGAATCCGGCATCACACTTGCCTCGACTGTAGGTGGAGGTTGATATTTTTGCCTCAACTCAGCATCTCCCTCAACTTCCATGGCACGTCGTAGCAACTGGTCGCAAGTGCGTACCTCCGTTCTTGTTACAGCGCTCTGGATGTCCGGTCTTAAATTGCGCATCGACTCAAAATTGTCAGTAAGCAAATGACATAATCGCGAACTGGTTCACCTGGTCCTTGTGTCCGCGCTTTCGCTTCTTCCAGCAATCGCTGTTGGAGATCGGGATCGGCTCCATAGCAATCGCGTACGGATTCGCAAAAGTCTTGCCACGTCTGCCACCCTGGCTGAGATAGGCGACACCACTGAAGCGCTACGTCGCACATTAAATGCGACATTGCTAACAGCATTTCTTTATCGCTAAGATTAGCTAACGCACGGCATTCTTCAATACGGATGAGGAATTCTTCGATGCTTTGGCCTTTGGCACCAGAAAACTTAATTCCCCAGCGACGCACAATTTCACCGACGTCACGATTTTGCGGTTGTAACGTAGGCGGGAAGAGAACGACTGGCATCCCCCCTCACCCTAAGGTCGACATATCGACTAGAACCGAAAACTGTTCGATTAGGAATCGAAACGCCATCGTTTGCTTCGCGATCTACGTTCTTGTGAAAATAATTAACGTTGAACGTGTCGCGAAAATTGACTTTGCTACTAGAAGATTTCGATCGACCGCTGACGTTACCCTCTAATTGCAGAATTTCGCGTTGTTTCGCTTCTGACCGCATATTATTCTTTAATTCTGCGACTTCCCGATGACTTTCCTCGAGCGCTTTTTCTAAATTCGCAGCTCGCGACTCCGATTTCTCCAGAGCTTCTAATATGCTTGCTAGCATTTCGTTTCGGCCCTCCTCAACGTTTTCTGACGAATTATATTCGGAAATGCGATCAAAATTATTCGCAATTCCTGCATTTTGCTTCGTATGTGCCGTGGTTATTGTAGATGTCGCGAAAGTTGTCGTTGGCGCCGCGGTTATCGCATTTGGTAGCGTTGTAATTGGCGAAAAACGCGATTCGATATTTGCCCGAACTTGCAATTCTTGCGGTACTTCTTCCGACTTACCCGGTGACGACTGGGAGAAACTATTTTCCGATCGTGTATTAGCGTCCGCATTTACTATAATTCCGTCTGAACGGTTTAGGAAATTATCCCGTAAGGCGTCGCGTAGAATCCGCAAGGTGTCCGGATTTTCCGCCATTGCAGTTGGCACGAAATCGGCTTCCGAGTAATTGCCACATAGGCGTTGGTACAGACGTTCCATTCGAACAAATGGCGAACCAGATGCATTAAGTTGGAGTTCATTTAATGCTGACTCCAACTCACGCTCCGTGACTCCGAAGACCCAGTCCTCTAGAGGGCGCAACGATACGTCACGGTTCGTGTTTGCCGAATGAGCCATTTTACAATGTGGATGTACAAATACAAAAATGCACGTAAAATATATAAAATATGACGCTATATGTACATAATAAACTATTACTTTAAATAATATTAACTAAATGAGTGTCATTGCCCAATTTAAATTACACGTGACAACATCGACAAATAATTAAATAAGTCAATACCTAAAACAAATTCATAGTCACCTTGTGTCAATATATATATATATATTTATATATATATATATATATATATATATATATATATATATATATATATATATATATATAAAAATTCTTCTAATTTAATAGATAAAAAAAATTAAATAACAACAAGTTCCTGTAAAAAAAGTTTGAGTAACATTTAAATTAAAATATCATTCAATACAGAAAGTAAAAAAAAATTAAAAACAATTAATGTCAATAAATAAAATCAATAAATAAAAATAAATAAAATAAATAAAATAAAAAAAAAAAAAAAAATAAATAAATATATGTCAATTAATTAAAAAAAACTAACAAAAAAAAATATTGACACACATAAAATATTAAAATCTTGTCCGTCAAATTCACTAAATTCGTTAAAATATAAATAAATAATAAATAAATAAATGACAAATAAAAGCGAACGGATAAAAATCACTCAAGAATAGACCAATAAATAAATAATTTACACAAATACACTACCATATTATATAAAACACAATTAACTTAGTAGATGTACATTAATATTTAAATTGAGCAATGGAGACGAGCTACCATAATTTTTATTTTATTCTTCCCAATCATCTTAAAAACATTTATTCACTTTTCAAATTTCATGAAATTCTATAATTCATTTATTTTACTTTAAACGCTTATTCTGCCTCGTATCTGGTTGACCGGTGTAAACATAAACACGCGAGGATTTTCGTGAACTGTCTGGCTTTTGCCGTTACTTCGTTCGAAAATTGATCGAATTCAATTTTGAAATGTTTTTTCCCGTTAAACACGTTTAGGGCGCCATTGTAACATTTCGACTATTCGACGTTAAAGAAATTGAAGTGGAAACAAACTCCAGCCAGAACGGCAATTCAATGAATACAAAAAAAAAAATCAGCTCCGACCGGCGTCAGTACGCAAAGAAAAGTATTCACGACCGCGGAGAGGGATCGGGATCATGACAAAAGCCACCAGGCAGCACACAAAAAAAAAGGCACCATTAATCGAGATAATCGAGATGTATTCAAAAAAAAAAAAGAAAATACAGATATCAAATAATTAATAAGGTGAATACACACGATCATCCAATATTCCGGCACGCGCCGGTCACAAAAGGTACGAGGCGATTTTCGCGGAAGAGAGAAAGAGAGCAAGGTAGAGTCGGTACTTACATTTTTCCTTTCTCGCTCGCTCGGCTTAATCCTATGTGGCTCGCACACACTCACGCACGCCACCCGCTACGGAAGCTGACAGAAAACAACACAAACAAAAATAGAGACACTCTGTGTTACTTGTAAATCGCCAACCTGGGCTATATCGCGGCGCGAACAAAAAAAAATGCAACTAGTGCTTCTGAATGACGTAGCTCGTCTCCCTGCGAATTCGGCAATTAGCCGTCAAGGAATCTATTCGCGGCTCACGTGATCTCGCGGACTTATCAAAGGATATTCACGCTGTCTCTCTCTCTCTCCATATGTCGATGCGCCACTTCGCTCTCGTGCGCTGTAAATAATAGATATACATATTAATGCCCGAAGGAGGCCTGTAATGTTTTCAGGAACGTTACAGCACGTATTTTAAACAAAAATTTGTGTCATTACGATTATCCGTTCGCCAGTTATCGCGAGACTAAAAAACGGGACGTACGGACGTACGGACGTACGTACGTACAAAATCACGGACACAAATTTTTGTATTGTTGATTTGGGCTCCTTACGGGTCTGAAACGTCGAAATTTGCTGAAAAACTATAAGATAATTTTTATGCCCGAAGTGACCAAATTCAATACTTCGTCCAGACCTAAGGTCTGGGTCGCAGTAATAACATACAAATTTATTTATTCATTTATTAAGACAACATACATTGTAAGCTGTAATATTTCACATTTTATTCCATAATACAAAATAAATTAATTTATTTTATTTGATGAGATAGTCATAAATTGGAACGTCAATTAATTTTCATTTATTATATGATCAATATTATTCACTAAACACCAGTCATTATAATCCGTTTCACTTATTCGAACAATCATTTACATAAAAAATATCATTCCGATCTCGCATCATTCAAAGAATATGTCGCTCACTTAAATATCATAAAAGATTCACATAGAGAACAGCTTATCTACGACCATTAATTATTATTCAACGCATAACCATGTCTAATTTCCTTAATGTCCCGGACTTTTCATAATTTGTCGATTAAATTATAAAATAAAATATCTTTTTCTTACTTTTCCAAATCGAAACATATCAATAAACGCGGAAACGACATAAAATAGTCACTTTTATTTGACCGAAATTCTCAAAGTTAATTCTTCGTCACTTGAAAATTGGTAATAACACCAAAAAAAGAAAACGTGGATATTTGAGGTTAGGGGAGACTTATCTGACCGATGATTTCGTTGAAGCTTCATCCGCTTGATCTATGAAAAATAGCCACATGGCGGTTTGGATTACCGGATTCGACGAGGCCTCAAATCACCATTGGAACTTCAATGAACACCTTTCCCCAATAGTTGTCCACACGTGGCTGACTGGGCACAAAATGGCGTCACAGGACCTCTTTAGCAATAACCATGATAATGGGCGGTGTCTCGTCAGTTTTTTGAAAAAAGTCGGGTCACACATTTGAAGGCATAAAAAGTGATCTTACCATTAATTCAGACGAGAGGCCAAGTTGCACAAAACAGCCCCGCACATGGCTCCTCTCGGCGACGCGCGTTCCATGGACAAAAGCGGGAACTCGCGAAGAAAAGTGCTTCTTTCACCACATCATTGGTTTTCCACTGTAGATTTCATCGTTCTGTATCAATATTCGACCCGAACTACAAAATGGCCGCAACTTGTGGTAGTTTCTACTCTGAAAACGTTACGAGTGTCGAGTTGTCGTCCGAACTGGATACGTAGGTGAGGAGGAGTGAAGTCTCCTTTCCAGAGCGGGACTAAGGAGAACCCCATTCTTCACACAATCATTGACTAGACACTAGATTTCGCACTCATTATTATGTCGCTCCGCAACGGTCAGTGCCACACTACGCCGTGGCCGCCCCTCACACCACCTAAAGCTCCGTAATTGTACTATCGGTAATATAGATTCGCGCTTCGTTTGCTTCGCAATCGTACTTTCTACTATACATTTAATTTCTCTTACTTACTAGTTTACTATATCAGATCTTACAAAGCATTAAACTAGCCCACAATTTCGGAAACACTTTCATAGAAATAAAAAGTGAAGTCCAACATTGCTGCCTATGAGATTACACAAAACTGGGATCTGCTTGCAGCATAGCTTGAAAATGGAAATTTTGTAGCTTCTGAAATTCTACGAAAATGTAAGCAATCTTTTCTCAAATATGATGTTGAAACTAGTTTGAAAATGCATTTTTTTATTTACAAAAGATTCTGAATACTAGATTTATGAGCGAAAAGAAACCGAAAATGATTAAAAACAAGTGCGAACAACCGGATTAAGAATTTGAATCATTTCTCGTAATGTCATATGTGTTATTATTTTCAGCTCTAAAGTTCATCCAGCTTCGTGCATGTTTAAAATTTTTGAAGCATTGCCTGGAATTTTGAGTATGGAATGTACTAGAAATATTTTACAGAAATAAATTAACCCATTGAGTCACGCATTTTTCCTTTTGTCCAATTTAGCTGAAAATTGTTACTCTGGGTGTTTTGGGATCGCTGATTACTATTATAATTTAGGAAATTCAAAATATTTGATCCAATATGGCGGACAACAATTTTACATATAACTGTATTTGGACAAAGTTTGGTATTCTGGGGTTTTCAGGGTCGCTGATTACGAATCCAAGGTTAGATTTGTGAAATTCAAAATGGCACACCCAATATAGCGGAAAAAATTTAAAATATAATTCTATTTGGACAAAATTTGTTACTCGGGGCTTTTCGGACTCGCTGATTATGAATCGGGGATTTTTATTGCGGCTGATAAAGTAGCCGAATTAGTTTTAAAAATCTCAAATCTAATATAACATGTGCACATTGTAAAATATTACTCTATTTGAACGATATCCGGTATTCCGGCAATTTTCAGGTAGCTGCTCGTAAATGCGATGTTACCCGCGTGGAAAAATATACGTGTGAAGGGTGTCAATAGTTTTTATGTGTATATGTCAATTTGTTAAATTATTGTCTATACTTTTTTTGTCATGTTATGTAAAATTATAGATCATTGCATGGGTTGAAGGATTGAATATATTAGACACATTTATTTTCACAATCAAAAAACTGGAGTCGGGCAATCGCATACATCTCAGTGCATCAAATTGACATCATTCATATTTCATTATCTCCCATAACACAATAAACATTATCACTCAAATACAAATTGTCATTTAAAATTAACACGTCATATTTTCATCAACTTTCACAACAAACATCTAATGCGGTTAAATTACGCGTGTAAAAATAAGCCACATACGAATAAATTACGCGGATAAAATAAGGTCAAATACCAATAACTTACGCGGATAATATGAAGTCGAACACGAATAAATTACGCGGATAAAATAAAGTCAAATATTAATAAATTACGCGGATAAAATAACATTGACATAACACATTCGACATACCGCTTTCACCGCATTTACGTGGAAAGAAGGAGCACTGTCTTCTTAGCTGCTTCGGTGATGCTACGTCCAGTACGATTTTCTCTTCTTCGTCGTTATGGACCGTCCAAAATCCGCCGGTCGAAGTAGATCTGAGAATGGTTGGTGAGCGTCTCCCCGGGTACCCTTTTTTTCTATATAGCCGTCTCTGCTTCATGTACTTTTGGAATCCTCAAAAAGGAGGAGCGGGCGGCTACTTTCGTTCCTTGTTATTGAATTTGGAGAGTGCATTAAGCTTTGAACTTGAACTTCGACCGGGTTGGTCAAAGTTTTTTGTCGAACACCGCAGATTTCTGGAACTCCGGACCCCTCCCAACGACCTCGTGGTTCCAATTTTTGACTGTCCGGATTGCGGTGTCCACGTCTTCGTTATTCGGAAAAAGAGAGGGCGAGTACATCCCCGGGAGTCCTATTTATAGGCTTTGATCCTCTCCGGGTTCACCCAACCCCTTCAGTCAGTACGCGGAATTGTGGACGGAACTGTCAGTTTTTTTTTTGTCATTCGTCAATTTCAAACTGACAGCGCGCCCGTCACATTCGAATTCCGCGCCATTCGCGCCATCTCTCGGTTTCGGCACATGCGTCCTCAATCCTGCCTGGTTCGGCCATAGTTACGCACATAGCATCGTAAATCCTCGGGTATTTCCGTCTTCCCGCTGGTGATCGCCAAGGCAGGTGAGGTTGGCTTTGGTTAGTCGAGACGATGGTCTTTTTGCACGTGCGAATCCGTCGTCTTTTTTCCGCGCCGGTTTTCTTATTTTTCTTCAAATCGTCGCTCCTTCTCTCCTTCACTCCTTCTCTCCTTTACACGGATGTCGCGTTACAAGGGTTATGTAAAAATTAAAGCTAATTGTATGCCACATACATATAATAAATAATTCTAATGTCATCATTCGTCGATTGTTTATAAGCATTTATTATAACGAACAACACAGGAAATTGACAACTATTTAGATTAATGGTCATAAATGAATTGTTAGCAAATACTGTATCCATAACAAAATGTCGAAAATCTTTAAGAAGAGGAATGAGTTGTCGGAAACGTTAAGTTTCACTAGAAAAACGACAAGCAAATGCAGAACACTTATCTATAATGTTACCGAATATAACGCAAAGGAGATGTGCTCAATCTAGCATTAAAATTAATGAATATAGAACACAATTTATGTGCAAAGTTTTCAATTTTCCATTGTGCTTGACATTTAAAAAAACTTTTTTATTGCATATCATAAATAAATAAATCTTAGTAAGATTACATTTAAATGTTAAAAATTTTTTTTTTAAATTCTTAAAATTTAAAAATTAAAAAACTAACAAAATAAAAAAGGGACTTAAAATCGGACTGCGGAACGTCTACGTAGTGAGTCTTGGATGCCCTGGAAGCTTCTATGAAGTAACGCATTCCATTTCTTAGCCTCTCTTCAATTCCAATGTGTAATACGAATTAAATATTTCATAAATTTTGTCTAGAGTTACATTTAAGATTTTTGTCGCCATATTGGATCCGCCATTTTGAATTTGGCAAATCTAACCTCGGATTCGTAATCAGCGACCCCGAAAACACTCCAGTACCAAATTTTGTGCATATACAGTTATATTTAATATTTTTATCCATTTCAGATCAGCCATTTTGAATTTCAAAAAATTAACCCCGCATTCGTAATCAGCGATACCAAAAATCTTTGTGAAAAAATTGTCAGAAAAAAATAATGGGAGGTTTTCTTAAAACTGCATTTATTCGAGACTCATTTTTTAAACTTGTTTTGTTAATAACAATTGTATCAGCAATGAAAGGGAAACCATTTTTTTTACTGATTATTAGGGACTATATAAGTAACAGAGAAATATTGGATTAAAATGGATCTTATATTTCACAAGAAAAACAGCAAAATTTATGTAAATGTAAGTGGGACGAAGTCTGTTCCACTGAGACGTAAAGGGTTAATAAAGAAACTATCTAACGATACACATGTCTATTGCAGTTGAGTGATGATACGTAGCCATGGTTCCAATGACAGGGCCTGTTTAACATGAAATAGTCCACCTCGTTGGATTCGATGCTCTTTACCATGAGAAACTATTGAAGTGTAGCTGGGAACATGGTGTTTTGACAGCAGTTCTACGAAATCCTTGTTGGATAAAAATTGAATTTTTCAAGGTCCTGAAAAATTACTGAAACGTAAGTAATCATTTCTCAAATGTAATTATCAGTGATGTTTGGGGTATGTTTTTATACAATAGCATCTCCGTACTTGACTTACGAAGGAAAGAAAATTGAAAATTGATTCAAAGAAACTGTGAGCAATCGTACTAAGAATTTAAATCTTTTATCCTAATATGATATATTGCTATTATTTCGAGCTCCCAATTTCTGCCAGCTTTATCTATTTGTACTTTTTGTAGCATTCCCTGTCATGGAAATTCTGACAATCGACTGTAGAAGATAAATAAATATATTAGGAGACACTTTCATTATGAATAGTTGCGTATCACAATTGTAACGAGCCGTTTAACTCGACAGCGCGCGGAAGAGAAAGAGCGACGGGGAGAAAGAGGGCCATTACAATTTGTATGGACATGTGTAATAAAGAAGATACCAAGGACGCGATGCGCGCTTTTGCCGGCCGGTCGGCGATTTTAGATCCCTAGCCCACGTGGGATCCGAGCGCGCATCAAGGGACATACGCGCAATGACAAGGCGCTGGCGGCCTCTACATGCGCAGAAGAGGAGCAACGTTAATAGTGGGCAATAACGGGCCGAGTTCCAAGCTTGGAGCTGCATGTGTCGCCGCAATGGGGCGCATGCGCTCCAAATTCAAATGAGGGACGGGCTGTCAAACTCAAGTCGAGCAATGACATTCAAATGTTTGACAGTTCCCGTCGCGATTCTTAGGAAAAAAGGAACTCGGCGACATAACTGGACATAGGGATACTTACCGAGGTGTTATAAGACCTGGTAAGTATCCCTCACTCTCTCTCTCTCTCTTCTTCACGGACTTCCTGGTGGCAACCTCGACGACTCGCTGCTTCAGCAAACATCCGGAGAACCTGGCTGCTCCGGAACCAAAGGTCGACAGCCAGCACCAATTTCAAAATACCAATGGAGGCGGCGAGGACACGAAATTGACCACGAAATAGACACCAGGAACTGATGACGGAACTCAATTCGTCAAGGCTGCTTGTCCTCTCCCTCGTGGTCGCGAGGGAGTGCGACACCTAAAGAGGTTCAGAAGGTGACAGCAGCCGCAAATCCAAAATTAATCGAGACGGATGGAGAACCCGAACGGAACCAGAGGAAAGAAGGACACCGGTGGATAAGAAGAAAGAAGAAATTTACGTAAACCTCTTTCTCTTTCGTTCGTTTAAAAATAATATAATGAATATGTGCATTTAATTTATTATGTTATGTAACAAAATGTTTATGTATATATGTTAATTTATTTATGTGTGTGTGAGTGAAAGTACGTATGTATTGAATGTGTGTCCGCGTTAAGTATTTATTTTAATCTCGCGTAATTTATTCCGTTGACGTAATGACAATTTTTATTATATATATGACTCCAAACCACGTACCAAGGACTCGATAACTAATTTTATGTACAATGACTCTTATTTTTTATATTTGCGAGTTTTACTTCGAGTATGTTGGGTATATGCGTGGTCAGTAATATTTCATTGACGAGTTCAAATTTATATAAAATTCAAAGAATTTCAAATATACTTTAATTGAATGACGAAAGATAATTATGACTTGTATATTATTTCTGCACCCAACGATTCCGATCTATAATTTTAATATTTAATTATGATAATGACTATAAATGACTTTTATTTTTATGTTTGGACGATTCCCTAAAGACTTGGTTCAAATCAGACTCCGAATTGTTTCACAAAGTTATCGCACGTGCACTTCAAGCTTAAAATGACAGAAAATATTTTAAAAAATGCAAATAGACAAAGATGGAAGAACTTCGGTGCTTGAAATAACAGCAGAATATATCATTACGTGTAAAGACTTAAGTTCTTAATACGATAATTAGAAGTAAGACATGCTTCTAATCGGTTTTCTCTTATAAGTCAATTACAGAGATTCCTTTCTAAATGAAAAAATGTACTCCCAAGATCAATGGAAGATTACATTTCAGAAATATTTACTTACGTTTCAATAAATTTTCAGAAGATGCAAAATTTCTACGTTTTAAACAGCCAGAATGTCAGAAAACCGATGTCAACACACTAATCTTGTCAAGCTGTTCCCAGCTACACTTCAATAGTTATTCGTGGTAAAATTGAAGCCAACAAGAGGGACGGTTTCATATCTAAATTGTTTCATATCATCGACAATCGACTGTAACAATCAAGTATATTATTAGATACTTTCATTATTAATTATCATATATCGCAAATACATTTCTAGTGCATTTCATACTCAAAATGCCAAGAAATGCTTAAAAATGTGCATACATAAAAGCTGAACGAACTATGGTACTAATGATCTTGTAAGTGTAGTTTATAATTTACAGAAGAAGCCTCGTAGTTGATTGCTAGAAAGAAATTGATTACGATTATAAAAAAATGTAAACAACCATATTAAGAATTTAAATAATTTTTCGTATTGTCATGTATCATGTACAGAAACCAGAAAATACTAGTGGTTTGTCTTTCCCACATTGTCTAATAATGTTTGTGACGCTAGCGCCGCTTCCGACGCTGATTTCCACAGCGAGCTTTACGGCGTTTCGCCGTGCGCCAGCCGCCTCCGACTTCGTGGCGAAAGTGAAAACTGCCGAACGGCCAAAAGGTCCCACGAATCGAGAGCGGCACCCACGCAGAAATTATCGCACAGCCCGGCTAGCTGTGGTCCCCGAAAATCGCAGAGCACAACACGAGAACCCGAAGCCCAAAATCCGAGCCCCTGGACTTGGCCAGACCCACGGCGATCTCCGTCGGTTGTAGAGCACTGCAACGCTCACCTACCGGGTGAGGGCGGGGGCACTGGCTTTGCGTTCCTTGTTTCTTATGGCTGGTCTGGGAATTATGAACTAACGGCACATGACATACCACACAGCTTTATTCTGGATTACTGTACACTAAAACGCACACAGCATTCATGGACGAGCGTAATTGCCACGCCAGTGGCATGAATCCGCGAGGTTGGCGGGAAGAGGAGGCGCGGGGCGCGAGCGGGCACAAAACGACACTGTACCTCACCGAGGTCCGGAGCTGCCCGTTCCTTCTTTTTCTATCCTTCAACCTGACTCACCAGGTGTAGTTGGTCGGTTTGGTCACAGCGTGTAAAATGGAGAGTTCGTCGATTATGTTCGCCCGGATGATACACCTATCGTGGTCCAAACCGAACTGGTTCCGAGGTCCGTCCCACCGATTCAGTGGAACGGTGAGTGACGCACCGCCTTGGGGCTCTTGCTTGAAACCGAGTTTCGTAGACGACGTCCGCGCGCCCTGCCAGCTCTCTCCCAAGCCTTCAAAAGAACAGGGAGAAACATGCTCATATATGGACTCGGCCATGATATGTCATGCGCGCGAAACTATAATAATAATTACAAAGTGGCCACCAGGTCGTGTGCCGAACGCATCTCGCAGGCGATAGCGTAAGGTTAATACGCCGTAATTAATAATAATAATATAACCGTAGTACAAAGCTTCACGGTAACAAACCTCGGAATAGACATTAGGGTGGGAGGGATTTTCCCCCGTCCAATAGGAGAGTCCGGTTTGGCCCCGCTAGGCTTTCCACTGATTCGCGTCTCCAAGTTGCTAGGGACGATGCCACATTGTTGGACTTACCCCTGTCCGCTTCCTTTGGGGTCTCACTGGGAGTCCAGCCGGTAAGAAAGCGTTTGCTTGTGACGAGGCGACTACACCACGTCACAAACTCCCCCTCCCTTAAACGGTGGTTATTCTCTCCCACTAGGTCTATAGTGACATTGCCGTCTGAATCCGGCCACTCGCCAACCACCCTATCTCGAGCCATGTGGTGCTCCTGGTGGGTTAATTCCCACTCAAAAAAAAACGACGTATCAATACCCATTGCAAAAATCAATTATAAAGTAAATGAAATTCGGTGCGATGACAGGGTGCGGGTACGCCTCCACAATAGATCGCCTTCGTTAAAGGTAACTTCCCGTCGACCCCTATTAAAATAGCGTGCCTGTCTATCCGACGCTTTCCCCATACGCTGCGCCACCAAATCGTGTAGTGCCCGTAAACGCCTTATACGGTCTTTCCACACGTGTGGATCGGATAAGGCTAATTTTCGATTACCTTCGACTTCGCATCGGAGGTCACGCACGGCCCGCGGCCGTCGCCCAAAATTAAAAAATGCGGGGGATACTCCCACGGACGAGTGGACCGCTGTGTTCACCGCAAACGTGATGGGGATGGGATCCATCCTGACTCCATATTTCTTTAGACGGTCAACCACAACGTGGTTTCGAAATTCCTTTCCGTTGTCCGTCAGGAGGTTCCGTGGGCAGTTTCATCTGAAGATTACCAATTCTTCCAGGGCTTTGATGATATTCTCTCCGGATTTAGTTCTGAGTGGTCGGCACTCAACATATCGGGTAAACAGATCTTCGATAATCATCACATACTGGAATTGCGTTGAACTGGCGGGTAGTGGTCCCGTGAGATCTGCAGCGATTCGAACCCACGGCTCTTCCACTACGCTTTGACCCATAAGACCGACTGGTCCTCCCTGCGAAACTTTATTCTGCTGGCACTTTTGACAAGCCCGTACGTGGGCCACCACATCGTGGTACATGCCTGGCCAGAATACGTGTTCTTCCAACCGCTGGTAGGTATTGTCGACGCCAAAGTGACCCGCCGAAGGTAAATCGTGACAGTCGTGTAACGATTGCTGCCTGTGCTCCTTCGGTACGACCAGCTTCCACGGCTGGGAGTCCAAAACAAAAGGGTCCAAAAGGGGGTTAGGCTTGTGGTTGTACAGCAGTCCATTCTCTTCCCGCCATGATGGATACTTATGTGGGAATTCTTTCACTTTCCGCATCTGTGAAAGGTACCAGGCGTCTGTGGTGTCGTCAAATATGACCGAGATTTCGTTTTCGAAGGCGCGCTAAAGAGCATCGGGAACCACGTTGTCCGCGCCTTTCCGGTGGACGCTCTCGAAGTCGCTGGCTTGCATGGCCAAAGCCCACCTGGCTAACCTGCCTCGGGGATCCTTCAGATTTCTTAGCCACCTAAGACTAGAGTGGTCAGTCACCACTGTGAAATGGTATACTTCGAGGTAGGGTCGCAACTTTTTGATGGCCCAGAGCACTGCCAGGCACTCCTTTTCCGTTACCGTGTATTTCTTCTCGGCAGCGCTTAAAACACGATTAGCGAACACTATCGGGTGTTCGACCCCATCGATTAGCTTTGGTCAACACTGCACCCAGTCCAATCCTTTTTGGAAAACTTTAAGGTTCCCATGCTGGGTTTATCACCTGGTCCATCAAGCGCTGGAAGGTGGCAGGCGCGTTGGTTAAGGCGAATGGCATCCGTTTAAAATGGAATAGTCCACGTCCCGGTACGGTGAAGGCGGTGCATTCCTTACTACCCTCTTCGAGTGGTATTTGATAATAGGTTTTGCTCAAATCCACCTTGGAGATATACCGTGCCGTCCTCAACTTATCGAGGATATTGTCCATCGCGGGAATTGACTATGCATCCTTTTGCGTAACCGCGTTCAGATCCCGGTAGTCGATGCACACATATTCGCCATTGCTCTTCCTTACAATTACCAGACTACTCGACCATGGGCTAGAGGATTTCTCGATCACCCCCTCCGTCAGTATGTCATCCACTTCCTTTTGAGCGTCCTCTAGCATCTTCGGTGATAAACGTCGAAACCGTTGTTTCACCGGAGTTGCGCCTGAGGTGTCCACGATTTGGGAAACTAGGTGACAAAGCCCTATCTTGCCACTAGGAGGTGGTAAGATACGATTCAAAAAGGTTCTCTGGTACCCGTTGTTCCTTTGACGTTACCTCGGATATACCAGCACATTCTGCAGTGACGAAAGCGGTCACATCTATAAAGGGGCTATCACCGAAAGGGTGGAGGATTCCCGGAGTGGAGCTCCAGCACCGACGACCGTAGTGGATGTTCAACTCAAAAAGTTCGATAGTATCCATCCCTATGATAGCATCGTAGTTTAACGAGTCCACCACGCGGAAACGAACATCGCGTGAAATTTCGTCGATGGTGAGTCGTATTGTAAGTTCTCCTCGAATTGAGGCGGAGGCTCCATTGGCCACCTGTATTACCCCATACGATGGAGACAAACGCTCGTTCAAAAGGGTTCCCACTTTGGCGCCGAAATAAGACACGCACGCACAATGGGAGGAATAACCGTCGGTCGTACATCCCTATCACGTCCACACTTTCTGTACCATGCGCGGTTTCGTCTTGATTGCTTTCAGGCGAGGTGGTTTCCGGGGGAGGATCGTGGATCGATACTGATGCCACTCGGGGGACTCCCGGTATATGGACATCCCCGTCCGGTTCAAAAGATTCCTCGCGCTTCGCCGAACGATCCGCGGCCTCCGGTATGTACTCATCAAAAGGCTGGATGGTTTCAAAAGGGTCTACTGGCGTGGTAGCAAAGGTCGTCTACGGTCTATCGCGATATTGCCCTTTCGAGCTCAATTTAGTGGGCTGCGCGATCCGTGGTTCAAACTTAGAGGATTTTTTGGAAATTAATTGCGAGGTTCCACAACCTCCTATTGTGGTCCTCGGCGAGAGTTTTCCGGATTGGCACGTGAACATGCCGGACATTTGCTGGCGATTACATCTGGTTTCCCACAGGTGTAACAAAATTTCCTTCGCGGGGCTTTGCACTGCGCAAACCAATGCCCTTCATTACCGCTGTTCCAGCACTTCCGTGGCTGGGGGGCCTCTACTCCCGGTGAGGTTGTACGTGGTGATCTTTTGCCTCTAGGCCCACTCTTTCCAGATTTCGGTGGCTTCCTTCCACTCGATTTGGATGCGGAGTTCTCCTTCCTTTGGGGCCTGTTGGTACCTGCGTCCCGTTCAGTGGGTGGAGGGAGTTCCTCAATATCCGTATACCTTGGATTAGGGCTAGGTTCCTTAGGTCTCAGTAGGGTGGCCTTCAACGCTGCTACCAAGTCCGCTAGGTCGCCCATCTCCTCTGGTTCTTCATCCACCGCCGCGGTTTTATTCCGCCGCATTCTTTCGGGTGGCCGGTACGCCATTCCCGGCAGGAAGGCCTGATCTGCCGTTGGAGGTGGACGGAATGTCTTTCGCCTCCGTATCCCCTCTTCCACTTCTCGTGTTATGGGAGAAGCCCTTAGCTGTGCGAAAGACCGAAATTCATGTCGTAGGATCCTTTCCTGTATTTCGGGTAATAAATTTTCGTAGATGATGTTCAGCTGGTGCATTGGTGGTAGTGGATCCACCATTTTGTCGAAAATCGCTCGTATTTTTATGAAAAATGAGGCCACCCTTTCGTCACGACCTTGTGTACGGTTTATCGCCTCACTGTACAGTTGGGATTGGCTATCCTCCCTGCTAAATTGTCTCCGAAATGCCGGAACGAATTGGTTGCACGACGTCAAAGATTGTTTGTGGGATCGATACCACAGTTTTGCATCCCCTCGCAGAATTGATGGTAGTGCTCGTAGTACCCCATCTAGCGAGATATTCATGGTCTCTGAACATTCTATCGTATTCTCTAAAAATTCCTCTGGATCTTCCTTGTGGTCACCAGAGAATGAGATGCCCCACTTTTTCAGAGTTTCGCACACTTTATCCTCACGCCCGCGTCCATAATGCCCGAAGCAATTATCCTGATTATCCTGTCTTCTGCAGCCTAGTAGATAATACGAAGGGTCCAGACCCTCCCCTCCCTCAAATGGAACGTAGGCGGGTACGTAGTGTGACTAGTTGGGGTGTATCCCACCCAGGGAAGGGATTATGCTGGTGTGGCGCATAAGATAGGTGTGGGGGTGGTGTTGAACTCTGAATGTTTTGAGCGTTCCACTGGGTTGGCATATCTTGCCGACAGAATAATGGCTCATTCCACCTACGGTGTGTATATGTATACAAGATTATTGTTTTGTTATGGTCTGGTAATTCCCATTGTTGAAGTGGTGTTTGGTTCCTGAGTGTATACGCGGTAGTTTAAATTACCCCAAGGGTTGCTGGTTGCGGCCGGTGGACATTGTTCTACGAATTGCGGTATTGTATTCGATGATGGGTTCCTTGGATTACGTTGTCCGATTCTTACGTGGTGATTATATATTGGTTGTGTTCTGGTTGCATTTGTAGTAATTGTTGTAGTAGATGGTATTGTCGTTGATGTTGTAGTAGGAGGTGTCGGTGTTGTGGCTGTTGTAATTTCCACTACCGTTGTTGGAAGAGGATTGTTGAGTGACAATAGTTCATCCACTGATGTGGTATATTGTTGTCTATTATTGTCCAGTTGTTGGTGGTAATTAAATAAATTTTCATCCACTGATGGTTGTTGGGTTAACCCTACTACCGTTATTGCATCGTTATCACCTCTTTCATCGACGATTAGATTCCACGGTGCTGTTGCTGGCCTGAACCTTTGGCGTATTTTGAATCGTGAAAATCTATCACGAATTGTTTCGAGATTACCGGTAGCGTTTAATTTTTCAAAATCCAGGATTTTTATTAAGTCGAGGGGATCTTTATCGCGTAAGAATATTCGTAGACTGCGTTCGTATTTTTGTTTCTCTATTGTAAGTGCATTTGCGGTTGCCATGGTGAATTGTGGGTTGAACTATTTCAAATTATAAAAGAAGTTAAATAATATAAAAAAAAACAGCGAGTAGTGATACCGAAAAAAAATTTTTAATCGTGGGAGGAGGTAGTTAATTTTAAAGCACTAGAAAGAACAATTCATGAAGAATTTATTTAAATAATTTTACAAGATAATAATTATGAGAAAATAAAAGGAAAATGGGAGTAGCAAAAAGAAGGGAATCTTGTTCACTTAGATGGCAATTTGTACTACTGTGCATTTATTATTGTATATTGTATAAACTGCAGCTGAATTTATGAGATAGTTATCTACCTATGCGTATTATATTTTTTTGAATACGTTCATATGGAATTAGTAGTATATGTATACAGGGTCATCGAAAAGTATCAGACCCTCCTAATATCTTCAGTTAGAATGCACTTAGGAGAAAATGTCCAATAGCAAAGTTGTATGGTTTCAAGCGGGGAGTAAGATGATGACCTTGACTTTGGCCTTGACCATGTCCTTCAAGGTCATATCAAGGTCAATCTTATTTTTTTAAATAGAACTCCCTACATTTTATTGCATATTCTTATAGCTTATCTCGAGAGCTTTCCAAAACACTATAATAAAATATTTTTTTATTAAGTACTTTTTGAGTTGTAAAGGTTTGAAGTTAACAATTTTTTGACACAAAATGTAGAATATCTTGTAAAATATTATTTAGTTTTCAGTAATCATAACCTTAATACTTTTGTGCGCGGAATAATGAGACCAATTAATTGGTTTAAAGAAAATACATTAATCGGATCCCCCTAATATTTTCAGTAAGAATGCATTTTGGACTTAACTACTCAACTTGACCCACCAGGTGTAGTTGGTCAGTTGCCCGAGATTCGAGGCGTCCACAGGGTGCAAAATGGAGAGTTCTCCGATTATGTTCGCCCAGATGATACACCTATCGTGGTCCAAACCGAACTGGTCCGAGGTCCGTCCCACCGATTCAGTGGAACGGTGAGTGACGCACCGCCTTGCGGCTCTTGCTTGAAACAGAGTTTCGTAGACGACGTCCGGGCGCCCCACCAGCTCTCTCCCAAGCCTTCAAAAGAACAGGGAGAAACATGCACACAAACATGGATTCGGCCATGATATGTGATGCGCGCGAAACTATAATAATAATTACAAAGTGGCCACCAGGTGGTGTGCCGAACGCATCTCGCAGGCAATAGCGTAAGGTTAATACGCCGTAAATAATAATAATAATATAACCGTAGTACAAAGCTTCACGGTAACAAACCTCAGAATAGACATTAGGGTGGGAGAGATTTTCCCCCGTCCAATAGGAGAGTCCGGTTTGGCTCCGCTAGGCTTTCCACTGATTCGCGTCTCGAAGTTACTAGGGACGATGCCACATTGTTGGACTTACCCTTGTCCGTTTCCTTTGGGGTCTCACTGGGAGTCCAGCCGGTAAGAAAGCGTTTGCTTGTGACGAGGCGACTACACCACGTCATAAACTCCCCCTCCCTTAAATGGTGGTTATTCTCTCCCACTAAGTCTATGGTGACATTGCGCCAGAATCCGGCCACTCGCCAACCACCCTATCTCGAGCCATATGGTGCTCCCGGTGGGTTATTTCCCACTCCAAAAAAAAAACGACGTATCAATACCGATTGCAAAAATCAATCATAAAGTAAATGAAATTCGGTGCGATAGAAATATAACAAAATTGCTGCCACGGCAGGTACTCACCGTTCTGCTTCCACTTGCCTTGCGCTGGCGTAGGGAAGGGAATCGTGTCGCGAGAAGGTGACGGACAGACAGACGAGCATGCGCATGCATACACCACTGTGGACCAGACAGAGGTACCCAAAAAAACGAAAACAGTAAACCTAGGTATTAAGGCACAGGAGTAATCGAGACACAAAACAAAACAAAACAAAAAAAGGAAAAAAAACGGCCATGATACGTTCACCTAGGTTACCACGGCGTGGTTCACCTACCGACCTGTGGGACTATGTCCCGTATTTAGTTCCATTTATAAAATGATTACCCTAACTGTGGGTAGAAGTCCGCGGGGAAACATACCGCTTGAAATCGGTTACCGGCACCAAAAGGGTTTTCGAAGCACCTTCATCGGTCACTTCATATATGGTGAGGGATTTGCTGCATACTACGCGGCATCGCTGTCCGTATGTAGGGGCTAATTTTGCTGGAAAGTGCTTCGCGGAGGATGACAGGGTGTGGGTACGCCTCCACAATAGATCGCCTTCGTTAAAGGTAACTTCCCGTCGACCCCTATTAAAATAGCGTGCCTGTCTATCCGACGCTTTCCCCATACGCTGCGCCACCAAATCGTGTAGTGCCCGTAAACGCCTTATACGGTCTTTCCACACGTGTGGATCGGATAAGGCTAATTTTCGATTACCTTCGACATCGCATCGGAGGTCACGCACGGCCCGCGGCTGTCGCCCAAAATTCAAAAATGCGGGGGATACTCCCACGGACGAGTGGGCCGCTGTGTTCACCGCAAACGTGAACTCGTTCAAGTGCTTATCCCAATCCCGCTGATGGGCACTTACGAACATCCGAATCATAGTCTTGTCCACCCGATTAACCCTCTCCACCGGATTTGCTTGAGGGTGGTAGGAAGGGATGGGATCCATCCTGATTCCATATTTCTTCAGACGGTCAACCACAACGTGGTTTCGAAATTCCTTCCCATTATCCGTCAGGAGGTTCCGTGGGCAGTTCCATCTGAAGATTACCAATTCTTCCAGGGCTTTGATGATATTCTCTCCGGATTTAGTTCTGAGTGGTCGGCAACTCAACATATCAGGTAAACATATCTTCGATAATCATCACATACTGGAATTGCGTTGAACTGACGGGTAGTGGTCCCATGAGATCTGCCGCGATTCGAATACACGGCTCTTCCACTACGCTTTGACCCATAAGACCGACTGGTCCTCCCTGCGAAACTTTATTCTGCTGGCACTTTTGACAAACCCGTACGTGGACCACCACATCGTGGTACATGCCTGGCCAGAATACGTGTTCTTCCAACCGCTGGTAGGTCTTGTCGACGCCAAAATGACCCGCCGAAGGGTAAATCGCGACAGTCGTGTAACGATTGCTGCCTGTGCTCCTTCGGTACGACCAGATAAAAATATTTTAGATAAATTCATGAATCATTACGGAGTGTGTCATCTACCCCCCGTGATTGGCGAGAGCAAAACAACTTATTGTTGAAAAGAAGCGTTGGCTTCCGAGTCAGAGAAAATGGATTGCGACTATCTCGTTTTTAAATGTGTACGCGCGAGATGCATGTGATTATAGCGGTCAGCTTAACAATCTCATATTTCATCCATTGAGTCAGGCATTTCTAATATTATCAGAACACTTTGGAAACATGTTAACGATTCGAAAAAGAACAATGGTTTATCGTTCAATACGTACTGGGGTGATAAATTACCGGCAGATTCACTTAGTATCGCGGATCTTTTCTCCGGATATTTTGCTTCTGTTCACAATCCCTGCGCCGGTTGTAACGTTGCAACTCGTTACAGCTGTAGATCTGCGCGAGAATCAATCCGAAGAGGTGCAGCAGAGCCGTTAGGGGGGGGGTGGGGAGTGTCGATCGTGGCGCTAATTTTTTCTTGGCACTGTTGCTCGCGGGGGTCATATCAAGAGGTAAATGGAGAGACTGCTGTAGTGGCGCTGGTTTTTGGATATGGCTCCAAACCACGGGTTGGTATAGTTCCATAATAGGGGGGACTTTCGTTCGTAGCCCTAATTTTAATAAGGGACTCTACTGACCCGTGGCGAGGGATTATCGCTCCGTACCGAAACGGACCTTGTCTTGCCGGGAGGCTTTATCTGGGGAACGATATCGATCACTATAAGGGGGGACTGCTGTTCGAATCGCTAATTTTACAGCGACGTTTCGTATGGTTTTTTGAGTTTTGGTTTTGTGATTTTGAGCAATGGCGGCTGGAGTGCCGTCGAAATTATAGACTTGGTCTTGCCGGGAGGCTTTATTTGGGGAACGATAACGATCACTATAAGGGGGGACTGCTGTTCGAAGCGCTAATTTTACAGTGACGTTTCGTAGGGTTGTTTGAGTTTTGGTTTTGTGATTTTGAGCAAAGGCGGCCGGAGTGCCGTAGAAATTGTAGACTTTGTCTTGCCGGGAGGCTTTATCCGGGCAATAAGGATATTCTTTGATATAGAGGGAGGACTGCTGTGAAGGCGCTAATTTTTTAGATATCCTACATTGCGTTGTGAATGTTGAGATTTCGGAGGTCGAAAAAAGTAAATTAAATTTTTCGTATTTGTATTTTGTATTTATTTAATATTAAGCCTTGATGGCGATACAACGCGTTATCTTAGGGCTAAAACTTATAACTAAAGTAATAGAAAATTATAAAAATGATTAAAAAATTATTAATATTATGTACATTGTATTGTAAGGTATTCTTACATGAGATTAATTAATAACATAGGGTTAAGTACAGGATGGTAAAAATCAGAGTGAAATTAGAATGAATACGAATAGAAAAATGTTGCAAATGAGATGAATGAGTGAGATAAATGAATGAGTGAGTGACAATTGAGACAACAGAGCTATTGAGTGTTAATTGTATATGTGGAGGAAGGATGTGTCGGTTGATGGTCTGTCGTAGGTCTGAAGAAATGAATAAAGAAGCGATTTGAACTGAGTTGGTGAGTTAGCAGAACGAATGTTAGACGGGAGTGAGTTCCAGAGCCTAGAGGCTGTTATCGTAAAAGATCTTGCGTACGCTCTGAAACTTGAAAAGGGAACTAAAAGATCACCTTCAGTCACTCTAGTTACGCGGCAGGTTGACGTATTCCGAAAAGTGAACAGTACGTACCGATATAGAGGCTCATGATTGGTAAGTATATTGTACAAGTGTCTGTACTTTTTTGGAAGCCATCCAAGTTTTTTGCGGTATGGTGTAACGTGGCAATCTCTTTTTAGATTAAAGATAAACCGCACGCACTGATTCAGTAACCGCTGGCATTTGTCTCTGCGGGTTGCCGAGATGTCACTGTAGGCTACACAGCAATAGTCCAGATGGGGAAAGATTAGAGAACTACTAGGTGTTTACGTAAGCTAGTAGACAAAGCGTTCTTATTGTATTTAAGACGGTGAAGAGTGAAGTTTACGCATTTTGAAATATGATTCATATGGCCATTCCAAGTCAATAACGAGTCGATACGGAGCCCCAAGTTAATGACTATATTTTTAATATTAACTGGGAGTCCACCCACTTTAATGTTGGGAAGCGAAGGTATACCAATATTTCGGATGTTGGTATTGGATCTTGAATAAATTGCTTGGGTTTTGGAGAAGTTCAAGGAGAGACCAGTATTTTCCGCATATTTCAGAACTGTCGATATATCCGAATTAATACGATGGATGGTTATGTGCAAGTTAGCTGGCTTGACTTGCGTCATGTTCTGTAGGTCATCCGCGTAAAGCATGTGAGTCGTATGTTTGTGAATCGATGAGATGTCGTTAATTAATATGGAGAATAAAAGTGGACCGAGGATTGAACCCTCAGGGGTCCTGCTAGAACTTCAGCCCAATCAGACATCTCTCCATCTGCTCCAACTACTGCAAACCATTTTAATGCTGATGATGACACTTTAAGATACTTGAGTTTGTGAAGGAGTATCGCAATGTTGACGGTGTCAAACGCCTTTGAAAAATCGAAAAGGATGAGCACAGTCACCCAGCCCTTCTCAATACCTTGACGGACGTAATCCGATATTTTAATTAAAACAGTTTGTGTACTGCATCCTCTGCGAAAACCCGACTGTCGAGGGTCCAGAAGTGCAGAATGTTTAAGATGGGCCAATAGTGCATCGCTTACTAGTCGCTCCAGTATCTTTCCAAGAAATCAGAGAATAGATATTAGTCTGTAGTCGGATGGAAGTAGCGGGGTGATAATTTTGTTGTTAGGTCTAATTATAGCTTCCATGCTTTTGGGAAATTTCCAGAACGTAGACTACAGTTAAGTAAGTCGAGTATGAAGATAGATACGGCAGGCCACGTAGCTTCCAAACAATAAAATCCCAAACCATCATGTCCCGCAGATTTGGACTTGATAGAGTTAAAGGCCTGCTTCAGCGTACGCAAAGAAATTACAGGTAAATAAAACATGTCGGGCATATCAGCATAATCAAAGATTTGGGGCGGAATATTAATGGGACCTCGGGTAACGTTTGTATTTGCATTAGATGAGAAATAACTATTAAGCTCATTCAACGTGCAAATTAGTACGGGAGGGGGGGGGGGGGTTGGTTTAACCAAGCGCAGCTTCCTAAGTTCCTGCCAGATAGCTTTGGAGTCAGTTAGGGAAGCTAGACGACTCGCACAATATTTCGAATGTGCTTTTGTAATCCGCCAACGTACCCTATTTCTCATTCGTTTGTAGTCTACATACTCCAAAACATTTTTCTTGCGTTTATATGTTGAATATAGCTGGTTTCTGCGCTTGATGAGTGCGAGAATCTCTGTAGTTATCCAAAGATTGCGAGGTTTACGGGGTGTGAAGCTTGTGAGTGGAGCATGAATGTTGTAGAGTCCCATCAGAGTGCGTGTAAGTAAAATGGATTTGTCATCTGCAGCATCTAGTGATAGGTATGAAGACCAGTCAATCGTCTCAAGATCCGCAATAAATTTATCAGTGGATAAATTTTTTAATTTTCGGTAAGTAAATGGGCTTGTGAGGGGAGGGATCACTTGTAGGTTGTATGAGATCTCAATAAGGTCATGATTGGATGTCGATGGTCCATTGGATTGGGTAAATGAAAGAAGTTTGTCCTTGTCGTCTACCATACAATGATCGATCCAAGATGAAGATGTAGCAGTGAAATGTGTTGGGTATACGGAACAATATGATGGTTGAATGTGGATGCGAAATTGCGAAAATAGTTTGAGGCATAATCCTCTTTACAGAAGTTAATGTTAAAATCCCCCATAATGACAATGTTGGAGTATTAATGTGTTAGTTGCGAGAGCTCAGTTTCTAATTCTTTGAACATAGATACATTAGGTGGGCGATAGACAGATATAAGCAATAAAGGTGACAAAGTTTGAAATAAACGCTCTATAGCAAGGTACTCCGCTTTTGTCTGATAGGCTGGAAATGGAACTTCTGATGAGGATGAGATGCAGCGCGATGAGATGGAATTGTAAACATAGAAGCTACTTCTCCTTCTTTCTTACGGTGTCTATCCGCTCTATGCACGGTGTAATTATTAAGTTCCACCATATCATTCGGGGTAGCTTCCTTTAGCCAACATTCAGAGACACAGATGACGTGATGGAATGTTGATGAAAAAAAGATATTGAGATTTACCATGCGGGCCTGAGTCAATAAAGATTGAGCATTTAGGTGGCATAAACGGAGATATTCCGAAGGTGATGTAGAAATCGCATAAGGTAAAAATTCAACTTTATCCTTTTCAACATTAACATTTACACGCGCAGTATTGATACCGGACATATCTAAGGTATTGCTTATTTCTATTCGCGATTGGCTTAGATAGTCAGGACGCGGTTAAACACAGGATATCATCAATTTTTGAGATACGGGTAGCTCTTGAGGTCAGACTGTCATCCAGTTTAGCAAGAATGTTTCCATTTTTTTGCCAGACATATTTAATTCCCATCTCCTTCGCTTTTATACGAACGTTTTTTAGTAAAATATAGGTTTCCGGTGGGAGCCATTCGTTAAGATGGAGAATAGGTTCTTCTCTGTCTGCGAATATAGTTGAAGACAGAACCCTTCCCGTTTGCTTAAAGTTTTTTATGAAAGCATTCCGTTGTGGTAGTTGCTCAAACACAATTCTAACGGTCCTGGGCTTATGAGATAAGTTTTGTCCCGTAGGGCGCATACGAAAGACCTCCACAATATCTGTCGATGATATGTTAACATTTACATGAGATGCAATTTTTTGTACATCCTCCCGCAGTGATGTTTCCTCAGATTCAGAGAGACCTGAGAGGAGCAAGGTTTTCTGTTCCTGGAAAAATTTAACCTTGCTAAGTCTGGCATTGAGATCCTCGATATTCTTTTTCAGAGTAGCATTTTCATTTTCCAGAGTAGCGCATCGTTTAATTAATTCGTTGTGACCAGTCTTTAGTTCTTGGATGCTACTATGGACATCTGAAGATAGTTGGAAGAATTTTTCATCAGACTGTTATTATGTGCTTCATTTTGCTTGGTAGAGATTGCAACGTTGGTATTGATAGCATGAATTTCAGCCAGAAGCATTCGAAGATCTACCTGTGATGGATCTCTCGTAGATTGTGCTGAATTTTGAGTTTGCGGTGAAATTGACGAGATTGATGAAGCACGAGAGTGAGAAACTACTGTTTTTAGTGAGTTCGCTGCTAGCAGACAAGCGCTGCACATCACGATTAATTCTTCCTTGTCCGTGACCTTTGTAAGTTTAGCGCATTTTGAAGTGAGGTTTGAATATTGAGTTTTAGTTGGACGATGGACCAGTCGTCTCTTGGTAGGGTTTCCGCGGGGCACCGCGAATAAAGTCCGGCTCGAGTTCGTCACGAATCAGTGCGTCTTGGAAGTCCTCGCTGAGGTCGTCGACGGGCAAGGCCTTTTAGAAATTCCCGGGGAGGTCGTCCCCTGGCACCGTATTTGCGATAAGTCCTTATCGAGTTCGTCGCCAGGCGCCGCGTCCGATAAGTCCTGGTTGAGTCCGTCGCAAGGCACCGCGATTAGGAAGTCCCTGTCGTACCTCTGCCAAGGGACAACGTCTAGGACCTCGACTGACGGAGTCGTAGTTTTGGACCCCGTCCTCGTTGATCGTGACCGCTATCTTATGTCGCCGAGTTATGGTTTCGGTTTTGACTGCGCACGGATACCGCCCTCTCCCGTGCCGAGGGGATCTCGGGGCTGAGCATAGCGGGCACACCATCGCCTTGCGGCGCGTCTATAAATTCGGCATGCTTCGGTATGCCTGGCGCCCTTAATAACATCTTGCTCGTCGTAAGGTCTTGTGACCCCAGGGATGTCGTTGGTAGACGTTTTATTAGTTGGCGTTGCGGTTGCGGGCGGTTACGAACGTCGACGACGGTTTGGGCATTTTCTGGGTCGGTTCGTATTTAGTTTTGTTTCGAAAATTTGGGATTCGTTTTTGGGGGTCACAATTTGTACATTTAAACTTGGACGATAGCGAGCCCCTAATGAGTCCGTTCACTATCACGGAAGACGAGTTACAACGCGCTATTGAGTCTTTAGATGACAATGTCAGTTCGGGTCCGGATCAGATCCCCACATATTTTGTTAAAAAATGCGCAAAATCGATGTTTACACTCTTGTTGCTCCTTTTCAATAAATCGCCTTCTACTGGTGTATTTCCTACAGCTTGAAAATCGGCTTTTATCCACTCGATTTTTAAGACTGGTGTTTCACAGGACGTAACAAACTACAGACCAATCACAATATTTAGTTGTTTTTCCAAATTATTTGATGCACTTGTTACGAAATACTTCTCAGAGTTGTTGTCCACTATCATTGTTAAGGAGCAGCATGGGTTTGTTAGGGGAGGTTCCACGCTTACCAATCTATTCTTATACAGTGAATATATTGTATCGTCTTTTAAATAACAATCCCAAGTAGACTTTAATTACCGCTAGAAGGAAACAGAATCCATATACAGCCAAGTAAATTTTAAAGCATATATACACTCCGTTGAAATCTAGATTTTGGGGCGATAATTATACATATACCATCCTCTTACAAATATTTTTTATATCGTAACAGGCTTTTTCCATCGAAAACCGATTTAATATATTCGATCCTTTCATTTTTTTTAATTTTGTAGTATTGTTACAGAGATATACCAAGAAGAAATTTTCATAATTAGTTAATCCCAAGTTGACTTTGTTTCCTTCCATTTTTCGAAGATTTTTGATTCGGTGAACCACAATCATTTGTTATGAAAAGTTTGGAATGTCAGTATACGCGGCAAATTATTGACATGGCTTTATTCGTTCTTGGCTGATCGAAGTCAGTCGGTAAAGATTACTGGAGCAACATTTTGCCCTATTGTTGTAACATCCGGAGTTCCGCAAGTCTCTCATTTGAGATTTTTATTGTTTATTCTTTTTATCAATGACCTTCCAGATTGTGTTCGAACTGCCAAGTGCCTGATTTATGTTGACGACATTAAGCTATTTATTATCGAGTATAAATAGCCTTATGGATGCCTCCAAATTACAAATTTATACCGAAAATCTATTCAAGTGGTCAATAGATAAAGACTTGTCGCTCAAGATTAAGAAATGTCACGTCTTGTCTTTTCGCAGAGGCAGGCATTTTCTCCTATATGGCTATTTACTGAGTGGCATCCCGTTAAATAGGGTTGACTCCATGTCTGGTTTGAGCTTTTTTTTAATTACTCTTTTTCCGAGCATATCAATCGCAACACCTTAAAAGCGTTAAGATTAAGCGGTTTTATCAAGAGAGTTAGTTTTCAGTTCCGTAAACCGGAAACCATTTTGTATTTGTATTGAACGTTAGTCCTGCCTATTGTGTAAATTGCTTCAGTAATTTGGTCTCCCAATACTCAAACTCTGTTCAACTCCCTTGAAACGGTTCAACACAAAATACTTAGGTATATGTCGAGTAAAACACGCAATCCGATGTCATATTTTGATCATAACTTTTCGACAATCATGGATGCTTATAGTATAATGCCGATGCGTCAGCTTTTTGCGTATTACGACTACTTATACGCTTACAAAATTAGTCACAGTCATGCAAACTGCGATGACCTTGCGTCCCTTTTCAGCTATCGGTCTATTTCTTACAATTTTCGAATGCCTCGCATTACACAAGATTCGCGCAATTTATCTAACTACGGTTATTTCTCTGTAGCAAATCATTTACTTTTTTTAAGGATGTCGGGTACCCGCGTTCCCACTTTTCTTAGTTGTATTTTTTATTTTTATTTGTATTTTTCTGTTCTCGAACGACAGACCATGTATTTTATATCTTCTTTAAAGGGCTCCTCGCCCGTTTAATTTTAAATAAATAAATAAATAAATAAATAAATAGATAATGTCCATAAATGCGAGAAAAGTATTTACGCCATGCACACCAACGCTGAGTAAACGCATCGCAAAAATCACCCTTCTGCTGATTTAATATGCTTGATCAATTTTTGGACTAGATGGAATACGAACTTAACTATCACATTGACACTGCACACATAACGTAAAGCCCAATCCTTTTTCTGCACTTTTATTAAAAACCTCGATACCTTCTTTACAAGTTTTACAAATTAAAATTCTTTTGCAGGGTCACAAATAAAGTAAAATTGGGAATGCAGTAGCACAGAGATTGATTCACATTCACTTCAAATTCCTGTTTTTCTGCATTTTTTTTTGCTTCCGTGCTTGTTGAATTTGTATCAACTTCTGATGTATGTTTGTTTCCACAAAACGTCCGCTTTTTCGGGCGGGAAGCATTCGATACACTTCTAGAATGCTTTTTATCCATTTTATTTTATACAGTTTTTGATTATCTTAGAAGCATAAGCACAATTATAATTTTTGAAAACACCCAAATATGTCCGTTCGCCACCACTGCAGGCACTAGAATGCTCTATAACCGTTACCGTACTGCTCTAGACAGATAAAGGCGGGAACTCGGGCCGACGACGGCGATGATATATGGGGCGGTGCGCGGCGCGCTCGAACTTTCTATTGTTCGCTCGACTTTTTACCCGTGTTGTATGATGCGTTCATAATTGGAGCCAGTTGAAAGGAAGCGTCTGATCGACGACAACCGACAACGCAAATAGATAATCTCCTAAAATTTCGGAATATCGGGTATGTTTGTTCTCCCGCCGTGAGCAATACTTTAAGTGTCGCGGAAACTGCGAAACGAGTAAATCGCGATATCGAATCCGCACCCCAATTGCATCCCAGTGTTTCGTGCAAGGAAACGAGAAAATCGTTGTGACCAAAGAAGGTATCCATTAATTGTCGAGACCTTTTCCTTCACCTAATTTACCAACTCGCGACTTGAATATTTTCCATGATCCGGTGCCCTATGTATTTTCCTGATACATACCAAAACATCCCGTTTTGGACATCAAACCGATTTATAATCACCTCTATCACATTTCTAGAAGTATATACTACCTGAAAATAATGTTTTTGAAAAATGTTTGGGCCCGAGACCAAGGCCTCTTCTTCTTTGGTATTTTCGAGTAAATTGGATGGGCCTATTTCACCCCAGGACCTATTAGCGTGAAGAGATTAAAAACAGGTAAAGCTACGGGCCCTGACAGGATCTCACCTGAAATCTTAAAAATGCTCACGGGAGACTGGTTCTCCTTTAATCTCGACATACTTAACAAGATTTTTTTAATGAAATATCTCCTGAGAGGTGGATGCATACAAACTGCTCATGCTCTTCAAAAAAGGTCACCATTCTGAGCCAAAGAATTATAGAGCTATCGTATTCACTAATGCACTGACTAAATTATACATGCAGGTGTTTCCAATGGGGCTAGAAAAATGGATTGGCAATTTGCATCTCCCTCGCTGCCAACTTCTCGTTGTAAGGTTAAAGGCTCAGCTCAAGACAGCTACTATTTGTTCACGTTGGCTTTACATCGGTGACACTTACTACGCCTACAATCCTATAGAACCATGTCAAGCGTTAAAATGACACTCTTACACACATTTTATTCGTTTGTCCCCTGTCACGACTATCCCGAGTAAGACTGCGTCAAAATGCTATGCTAAAAAATCGCTCGGACTCTGATATAATAGCCTATCTAATCAATTTCAATGAATTATATGCGCTGAAAACTTTACATTCTGCTTTGTAAGAAGGAATTTCGTCCTTGAGCGTTAAATCAATGTGGCTAACTGAGTATATATTACATATTTATGATGTGTTCTTTGTAATTAACTCGTAATAAATTGTACGGGCCCATTGCGAAAATCATTTACTACGAAACGGAGTAGGCTAAATTTAATAGATTGTAGATCTTTGCGGACGTGCCCTTTCATTTTACTCATTATACTGTTATCTTATTTTATTTAACTTTGTTTTTTGCATTTCCATTCTCTGTATTCTATTACTCTCTGTGCACTCTACCTAAAAGAATCATGTAGAATTACATTATTGATTAATGAATCTATCTATCTTTTTTTTCCCTCCGTTTTGATCCTATCACCTTGTCGTGGTAGGGGTGGGGGGGCTTAACAAACACCATATAGGAGGTCCTGAGTTGATGGTAGTGTGAGTGATGAAAGAATGCGGATCTTTATAAACCGGGCTCTCCAATGAATGGCTCGGGGCTCTATAAACGGGCTTTTCCGATGAATGTGGGTATGAGTGAGGCTAGAAACTCAAGCACCATCTCGACGTTCGGGCTGGAGGGGTGTGTGGCAAAGGACCTCTGAGGTCCCGTGACCAAGAATGGATCCCTCAGTCCATAGGTGGGAGCTATCGTGCCTAAGGATGCATGGTACAGGGGAAGCTGTACTGCTAACGATTCCTACCTTGTATCGCGGGGCTCTGTGAGGTGTGACCTTTCTTTCAGTAGCTTCTCTTCTTTCAGTGGGACTCAAATGGATGCACAGAAGTATTAAATTACACAAAAAGAGCCTTAGGTGCCTTATACCGAGGAGGAAGCGTCGAATGTGGCTAAGGACATTCTGATGGAGACCGGTATGGCGGAAGACACTCGTCCAAGCCCGATCCGAATGAACGGCGCACAGCGGCCAAAGGCCAAGTGGGTGGCATACGAGGAAGCGAAGAGAAAGGCGGATGGTGAAGGTCTCCCCCTTCCGGAGCGTCCTCCACCGAGAGTAAGCGTTTCGAGGAAGAAAAAGGCGGCATCTTCCATGGCTGGGGCTAGAACCCGTCTAGAAGAGATCCCGGATCGACCTCAACCGCTAAAGAATCGATGGGTCCTCCCTCTGGGGATAAAAGGAAGGCCGAGAGGAGCGTCTCAGATCCCACAGCCAAACCTCGAGGGAAGAAGGCCAAAAGTAAGCAGGGGCAAAAATCCGCAACAGGGATGTCATACTCGACGGCCGCTGCTGGACTCCCAAGGGTATTCATTGTCTTTGGCGAGGACGTAGGGGAGCGGGTCGCGATGGGCGTCTTTGACCAACTCAGGCGGGTCATCATTGACCGGGTTGTGGACATCCCGGACGGGGGGTTGACGAGAGTGCCTGATGGCTGCGAGAAACAATTCCGCAGATAACCCTTGAGGGTTGGGAGGTGAGGCTTGTACTCTCCGAGGAACTCGTCAAGAAAGTTAAAATGACGGTACTCGAGCCACCACCCAAGAAGGAGACTAGCATCCTGCTTAAAATCTTGGACAGGCAGAATGCTGGGTTGAGGATCGGGACTTGGGTTGTCCACCACAGGGAGGAGCTGCCGCATGGCACCTATCTGGTTCTCGGCATTGACGAAGATTCGGCCAAGTGCCTTGAGTTTTGCGGCTACCGAGCTTATCTGGGGACAGGAGCGGTTGTGTTCAGGCCAATATTCAAAAACTCGATAAGTTCGGCGACGGGAACTTGCAGCGCGAGTTTTCTGTAATGGCTAAGGATCGTGCGGAAATTTTCCAGATGAACTTGCATCACTGCAAAGGTGCCTCAGCTCAACTTATGAGGGACCTGCAAGTGACGTTTACAAAACCAGCCATGGCACTAATACAGGAGCCGTGGTGCTACAAAGGTCAGATTCGGGGCCGGAGTAGGCAATCCTACTATGCACAGCCTACGCCAGTGGACTTAATGAAATACAGAGGGCATGTGTAGTTCTTAAAAACATAGACGCTGCCCTGCTACAAGAATTCTCTACTTCGGTCAAAGACTCACAGGGAATAGGGGAAAGGAGCTTGGTGATTGCATCAGCCTACTTTGCGCATGATAGGGAAACTCCCCCGGAGGAGCTAACTAGGTTAGTCAGGTACTGCGAAAATTCCGACCTTGATCTCCTCATTGGTTGCGATGCAAATGCTCACAGTACTCTGTGGGGGGGGGGGGGCACCGACACAAATGAGAGATGGGAGGCCCTCATGGAATACCTGATATCCACTAACCTCGAAATTTTGAACGAGGGAGTTGAGCCAACGTTTGTAACGGCAAACAGAAGAGAGGTCCTTGATCTCGCTCTATGCAGCCGAGGCATGCGTGAGGCTGTCCAGGAGTGGAGGGTTATTGATAAACCCTCGCTCTCGGATCACAAGCTAATTCGATCCAAAGTGGAACAGTTTAACCCTGCAGAGAAAAGGTCCGACAAGGGTTCAGAGAAAGTCTGCAAGCCAGGCTTCAAAGGCAAGTATGGATCGATAAACGATCTTGAGTACACAAAGGTCTTTCTTTGGGGAGCCGTTATGAGATCGTTCGAAGCCAATTGCCCACTCAAGAAAGTAAACCCCAATAGGGGAAGGCGTCATTGGGAACCAGCATTGGAGCGTAGCCAAAGAGAGGCGAGGAGATTATTTAATCGAGCAAAGAAAGCTGACACAGCAGAGGTCTGGGCGGCGTACAAGGATAGGTTGAAAGCCTACAAATGGCAGATTAGAGAGTCTCAGATAAATGAATGGAGGGAGTTCTGTTCGGAAATGGAGAGTATACCCTATACTGCAAAATTAACGAGAATACTATCCAAAGAAAAGGATGGTAAACTACGATTTATCAAAGGCGCAAATGGCGAGTTTGCCAAATTTCCGAAGGAAACCCTGGAAAGGTTGCTTACGAGCAATTTTCCAAGTATTAAACTGGGATCGAACGGTACCCCCGGGGAGCCTACTACGAGTAAAGGGAGGTACTGGGGGATCGCTGCCCAATTTGTAAATCCAAAAAAGGTTGTAAGGGTGCTAAGGGCCTGTGAGGCGTTCAAGTCATCGGGACCGGATGGCATATACCCGGCCCTCCTAAAGGCCTGGGGGCTATCCTGAGACCATTGACTGGACTTCTTCGGGGGTGCATTGCGCTTGGTTACACACCTAAAGAATGGAAGAAATCACGAGTTTCGTATATACCCAAAGTTGGACACAGGAACTACGTGGAGGCAAAGGACTACAGACCGATCAGCCTAACATCCTTCCTATTAAAATTGTTGGAAAGATTGGTTGAGAGGTATCTGATAGAAGGTCCTTTGGTACGCTCACCTCTTCATGGGGAACAGTACGCCTACCAGGCTGGCAAATCTGCTGAGTTAGCACTTATGTCTGCCGGGGGCTTTATAGAGAAGCAACTCAGTATGAAGGAAACATGCATCGGTGCTTTCCTAGATATTGAGGGTGCTTTTAACCGCACCTCCGTGGAAGTGATACGGAAACGAGCGGAAGAACATGGAGTGCCCAAGGAACTCATAAGTTGGATTATGAGCACCCTTAGAAATAGGTATATTTATACGGAATGGCAGGGTACCCTAGTAGAGGGGATGATTTCTGAGGGTTGTCCTCAAGGATGAGTGTTGTCCCCACTTCTTTGGAATCTGGTAGCTGACAGCTTGATCAGGAAACTCAACGATAGCGGAATCTATTGGATATGCGGACGATATTGCTATCCACGCTAGAGGCAACTACGAGGAAGTTTTGCAGGAGCTTGCCCAAGAAGCCCTGAGGGTTATGGAAAAATGGTGCAACGAGAAAGCGCTATTGATACAACCGGAAAAAATGCCGTCATCACTTTCTCTAGAAGATAAAAGATTAAAAAACTCACGGAAATGGTGATTGGCGGGAAGCAGGTGCCATATGTCAGCGAAACCAATAACCTGGATAAAAAGTTAAACTGGAATGGTCACCTGGAAGACAAATGTCAGAAAGCAATTGCCACATTCTGGCATTATAGGAGAGCTCTTGGTAACAGTTGGGGTCTAGGACCGAAACAGCTGCTCTGGATCTACCAACAGATTGTGTTACTAAGGATTACCTATGCCGCGCCAATTTGGTGGCAGAGGACAGAAAAGACGCAAGTTCAACAAAAATTGAACAGGGTACAGGCTATGTTCCTCAGGGGCATTTGCTCAGTAAGAAAGAGTACACCCATAGCCGCAATGAGGTCCCTTTTGGGCGTACCGTCCATGGCTCATGCAGTAAAATGCAAAGCCATGAGAACTGTGTATAGACTCAAGTGCTTGGGAAGTTTCACAGGTAAGCAAAATTGGTTTAACCATCTTTTTCGAGGAAATCTGAGAGACATGTAGTACCAACCATAAGATAAGATCCAGACACACCACACGGGTGAAACCAACTTTAAGGTTTGCTTCCGCGATAGGGAGGACTGGAAAAATAAATCAGCAATACCCAGGAATGGCATCATCTGGTTTACAGATGGGTCCAAAACCAACCAGGGTGTAGGCGCAGGATACTGCGGGCCGAAACTGCGAGAGCACTTTTCCCTCAAGCTCAACAAATTTAACTCTGTTTTTCAAGGAGAGGTGTCGGCTATCCTCAAGTGTGCGGAGACCCTCATGGAGATGGAAGTGACAAATAAAACGATATGGATATGCTCAGATAGCCAAGCCGCAGTGAGAGCGTTAGACAATCCAGTCGTCAAATCAGCTTTAGTCAGAGATACAATGACCTGCCTACGTAACCTGGCTATAAGAAACAAACTCAACCTGGCCCGGATACCTGGCCATATGGGCTGGAAAGGAAATGAAAGAGCGAACACCCTTGCCAAGTCGGGAATAGTTAATGGAACTGACTTGACTGGGAGAGTGGCACTGCCATTTCAAGAAGTAGTCAACCTGCTGGAGAGACAAATAAAATCCCAACAGGTTAGAGAGTGGATTAAAAACAAAGAATGCTGCACAACCAAAAAGCCTTGCAGGAGAGCTACAGGCGGACCGATTGGCTGAAAAATTGATCGAATTGGACAGATCAGAAATAAGAATGTCCATCGAAATCCTAACCGGACATAGAAATTTAAATAAGCACAATCACACCGTAGGAAGGAAACCTTCACGGATGTGCACTAGATGTTATGAAAACAAGGAGGAATCATCCATTCACTTTCTATGCTTGTGTACCTGGACTCTCCATTTGTGAGCAAGGAGGAAGTCACGGAACGGAATCTCGGACAACTTTTGAGATTCTGCAAACCAGTTGGATATCCAACTGAACCCTGAATAGCATCAGGAATAGCATACAAAGGCAAACAGCCAAGTGTGCTGATTTCAGGGGTTCACCCCGAACCTGATGAAGATATACCAAACCAATACGAAATCTTTTTTTTTATCTTCTACCTTCTACCTCGATCGAGGTGTCCCAAAAGCTCTCCCTTAAAGAGCTTGTCCGGGTACAGGTGAGTACAAATGGGAAAGCTGCAGGTCGTCTTATATGGCGCCATACTCACATTTGTCGAGAATGTAGGAAACTGCAGAAACCCACATTAAGTATAGCATCAGCCATGGCTCGATTTCCGCCTGAAGACAATACCTCGAAAATGCCAAACAGACAGCGTGGTTCGGCTTAGACATACCGAACTGCTGCCTGAAAACAATTTTGAAAAATTGCCCAGCCAGGGATCGAACTCACGACCTACGACTTCGTAGTCCAGTACGCTACCGCCTGAGCTACGATGCCGATGATTTTTTGATATTATTTTATTTAGCCGTGTATTATTAGACAAGTGTACAATCCATAAATATTATTCGACTATATATTTTTTGTGTTAATTTGTTTGCTATTAACAGTATCAGATGGTATTAATAGACAATCACTATATAATATTGTAACAATTTTAACAATTTGGTTTGTTACTTTATACAACTTATTAATTATTAATTACTATGAGGATCATTGCATGGATGTTCTAATTTTTTATTTTATATAAATATGATCTTTCGCATTACAGTTACCGCGTCACAATCAGTCTCAGTATTTATCTTTTTTCGTCGCTTATCATGTTGTCACACTTTCGGCAATAAATTACGCGGATAAACCAATAAATGCATACCTGGCAAGTCAAGACACTGAGTAATTTATGCGGCAGAAAACAATATATGTAACATAAGACGTAAAAGTCAATTGCGCGGATAAAATATCCATATGTACATCATAATTTTATGGATAAATTACGCTGTTAGAATAATATATGCCAGGTAAGTAATACAAATAACAATAATAATATCGCACGTTTTTAGATTTGAAACAAGGCGCGTTGAACTCAATTTTCTTCTTTTTTGTATTTATGTATAATTGTAAATCTTGCCGGGTGTAGGGCCTTAGGAACTGGTGGGCCATCCCTAACTATTGCTCTTCCTTTCGGTTGCTTACGACTTTCCACTGGTCGAAGTCGCCGATGGAAAAGGTGAGCGCGTTTCCCGGGCACCCTGAACTCTGGCGTTCGTGCTTCTTCCAGTGCCTTCGTTAGAACGAAGGAAGAAGAGCCACGGCACTGGATTTTGAATATTGGATGGTCAATAGAAATCGAAGGAAAGAAGGCAGATCGCCTTTGAAGTAGATCGAAGTAAAAAAAGTAACCACAGCGTGATCTGTATTAGCCCCGGCACTAAATCGCATTTGGATGTCCCGTTGATTCCTTCGTTGATTTGTTCGTGGATTTGTAAGATCTTCTCGTTGATGTCCCGAGCCTCCCTTGTCAGGAACAGCCAGTGTACGACGATGAAGAAGAAGAAGGCGGTAAATGTTCCGATGATCTTATATATACTTAGTGTCCTGTCCAATACATTCGTCAATGTCAGCTTATTAGTCGGAAATTGGGGCCGAACTGTCACTTTCTCAAACGTCATTCGTGTATTCCACGTGACAGGCGCCTGCCAACATGTTTCGAATTTCGTAGCGCGTGCGGCTGATAGGCGCACCGACGACTGAGCTCGAACTCCGACGAGCTTCGGCGCACCCAACCACCGATCGCCGCCGGGTGAAGGCTATAGTCGAGCCAGACACTGAGATGCTCCGGATTTTCGTCGGCTGACAACTTCTGTATCCCCTCTTCCGACCGCCCCCACCACAAGTCACCCCTTCTTCTTTGTTGAAAACTCTAACAGGAACCCCTAAGCCCCTAAGATTATTGTATAGTACAGTTCTATATTGATTACTGCGTGGTTGTTTGGAACGATTTAGCGTAACGAATAGCATACATGTTCCACTAAAAATAAATAAATAAATAAAAAGTTGAAACACACACAGCAAAAATGGCCAGGAAAAATAATTATTTTATCAGTCTATTCTATGTGTTTATTAAATCTATAATTATTACTAGTTTTTGAAAAAAATAATTCATTTTGTTAAAATTCGTAATAATATCTAAAATTATTTCTTATACATGATTTAGTACATAAAAATTAATTCAGCTGAATCAGTGCATACAATTCAAAACAATATAATATTTTTTACATTTTGTATACAGATACTATGTAATTTTGGATGTAGGGCCTTTTTTAATGTGATGCAACAAAATTAAGTAAATAAAACAGTACATGATCGATTTACAACCAATATGAGTATTGAAAAGTATGAAAAAAGTATGACACAAAGCAACAAAAAGCAATTTAATTATTATATGCATTTCGTATTTTATGTATACAGCTTGCGTTTCGTCGAAATCAAAAACTTTTATTAATACTTATAAAACACCGAGTATATGTCCTTCGTATTGGCAATAATGAAATTAGTTATGAGGTAGTTGACCTGGACGTCGAGACGTTATCTTGCGTCTTGATAGTAGAAGAATATTGGTTCCTTTCACCTCTTGGCTTTTTGTGACTGATGTATTATTTGTTTGTATTAGCGGGTTACCCGTAGAGGTAGTCTCTATAGTATGACCCTGTTCTTCATCACGATTCGAAATTTCAAATTTTATTTCATGTACGGATATGTCTTCAGAAGTTTTCCGACGGGACAAAAGCAAAGATCGTTTAGTTGTTGAAACAATCTGTGGGCGGAAAGTTGTACTCAATTTTGGCGGCATTTGGAGACGCTTTCGACTTCGCAGTTTTATCAATGGACTAAGAGTTGTAAGCTTGGCCATTATTCTTGTTTCCATTGAAACCTAATCATACAATTACACCATGTTAGAAACATTTTACAAAAAATAGAAGTCAATATTTATTTATTGTTATTTCAACTTTCTAACATATATATGAGAAGATAATTATTAAATAACACGTAAATTTTATATTTAGACGAAACCTGTAGAGTAGTCATTAGCAAATATGTTCATGCGCTTAACTTAAAATTGACTTAAATTTTTAGAAATTTTAAAACTGCATGGAATGGTTTACTTAATATTATCAGCAATTTGTTGGATGGTGGCATATATTGGGTGACCCATTTTAACTTCCCCACTAGATTATCTTGAAAGGGAATGCAGTTTCTGAAAAAAAGTTTCAGACATGAGTTTTAATTATTTTTCCCTGTCTATTTAATGATGATATTGAATTTGACCTTGAACATGACCTTGAGGTTATTTCAAGGTCAAGTTGTTTTTTTTTTAAATAGGAACCCCTATTTTTTGTTACGGATTCGGAAAGAGCGGGAAAATTTTACGTCCGAATACGATGCAATCCGGATATTCTGATCAAGGTCAATTCAAGGTGAAACTTCAAAGTTCCCGTAATGGCGAATTGCCTCAGCGGGAGTGCATTTTTCGGGGGAAAATGTTACAGACAAAAGTTTAAAGAATATCTTCCTGTCTACCCAATGGTACCATTGAATTGACCTTGAAGGTTATTTCAAGGTCAAGTTGGGTTTTCTGAATGGAAAACCCTTTATTATCTCATCAGGAGTGCAGTTTCCTGGAAAATGTCCAAGATAAAAAGTTCAAAGTGATATTAATGGTTGATATTAATTTTGACCTTGACTATTTTGAAGGTAATTTTAAGGTCAACTTCAATTTTTCAATTGGGAACCATTTCCTTTAATTTATGGTCAACTTAGCGAAATTGTAACTGCAATTACAAACATCCTATAAGTGGATCCCATTTGAAAATTGAACTGGACCTTGAACTGACCTTCAATTTCTATTCCAAGGTCAAACATACTTGAACTTTAAATGACCTTTAATTTCTATCCAAGGGTCAAACATATTTGATCTTGTAAATGTCCATCAATTTCGAGCCCCCCCCCCCCTCCCCAGATCAAAACATACTTGACGTTAAAATGACCTTCAATTGTGACCCCAAGGTTCCAACACCCGGGACACCTTGTGGAGAGTGCTCTTCCTATATGATGAAGAAAATGGAGACGGAAACCGCGATACTTGTACCCTCTTGCCACACTTTTCTCCTTTTTATCGTAAGGTTGGTTTATTCACAACAGACAAAAAATTCTTGCAAAAAGTTGTGTGAATTATGAAGAGTTCAGTTTGTGTTACAGAAAATATCCACGCAACAATATCGCAAATCTGACTTACAAATAAATGTATTCATTTATATTACTAAAGTTCATTCCATCATCGGTAATATTATATCACTAAATTATGTTAGTATTCTTGTATCCATCAAAACTTATAACTTTCGCTAAAGATTCACTTAGGGTTTGGAAATTGTAAGCCATTCAGAGTATTTGTAATATAGTCTTACTACGTTGAAACACTTGTACATAAACGAGGGTGTCTGTTGTCTTCAAAATGGCCAAAATATACAGCTGATGAAGTAGTTGAAATTTTAATTACTTTTGGCGAATGCGGTAGGAATTACCGATTAACAGTTCGCACTTATGCACAAACGCTTTCCTTATCGTCGTCATTCTGACCATAGGCAAGAGAGTAATATTAAAAGAAGAAATCGCAATACTCCACTACATCGACAAAGACAACTTAACAGACTAGAAAACACTAATGATCCCACACAACACACACCCCACACCCACACACACACACACACACACACACACAAACACCACACACACCACACACACACACACACACACACACACACACACACACACACGCGACACACACACACACACACACACACACACCACACACACACACACACACACACACACACGCACGCACGCGAATACGTACACGCGGCACACGCACACGAATACGTACACGCGGCCCACGCACACGAATACGTACACGCGCCAACGCACACGAATACGTAGACGCGCATACACATACAGGTGACGGCGAGGGGAACCACCTGAAACAACGCACCCCGTAGAGATATATACCCAAACCCGTTGCAACCTTTCACGCGGTACAGCTTGGGTAATGCTAAAGCTGGCGGTGGCATTGAAAACAGTGTAAAAATGTTATACGGTATTTATAAACGTTATATTGCACTCTGTAAACTCTTTTAACCGATCCAGCACATACCTGTAACTTCTATTTAAGATTTACTTGTGAATTTGAAAATGGTGGCTTCGCATTGTAGAAAATATTTCAATCGATGTTGGGAATCCCAAGCGCAGCTCTTTCAGAAGTGTTGTGCTCCTCCGAATCCATCACAAACCCACCCCCCCCCCCCCCCACCCCCCCCCCCCCCCACCCCCCCCCCCCCCCACCCCCCCCCCCCCCCACCCCCCCCCCCCCCCACCCCCCCCCCCCCCCACCCCCCCCCCCCCCCACCCCCCCCCCCCCCCACCCCCCCCCCCCCCCACCCCCCCCCCCCCCCACCCCCCCCCCCCCCCACCCCCCCCCCCCCCCACCCCCCCCCCCCCCCACCCCCCCCCCCCCCCACCCCCCCCCCCCCCCACCCCCCCCCCCCCCCACCCCCCCCCCCCCCCACCCCCCCCCCCCCCCACCCCCCCCCCCCCCCACCCCCCCCCCCCCCCACCCCCCCCCCCCCCCACCCCCCCCCCCCCCCACCCCCCCCCCCCCCCACCCCCCCCCCCCCCCACCCCCCCCCCCCCCCACCCCCCCCCCCCCCCACCCCCCCCCCCCCCCACCCCCCCCCCCCCCCACCCCCCCCCCCCCCCACCCCCCCCCCCCCCCACCCCCCCCCCCCCCCAATGGTGGGCCATCCCTAACTATTGCTCTTCCTTTCGGTTGCTTACGACTTTCCACTGGTCGAAGTCGCCGATGGAAAAGGTGAGCGCGTTTCCCGGGCACCCTGAACTCTGGCGTTCGTGCTTCTTCCAGTGCCTTCGTTAGAACGAAGGAAGAAGAGCCACGGCACTGGATTTTGAATATTGGATGGTCAATAGAAATCGAAGGAAAGAAGGCAGATCGCCTTTGAAGTAGATCGAAGTAAAAAAAGTAACCACAGCGTGATCTGTATTAGCCCCGGCACTAAATCGCATTTGGATGTCCCGTTGATTCCTTCGTTGATTTGTTCGTGGATTTGTAAGATCTTCTCGTTGATGTCCCGAGCCTCCCTTGTCAGGAACAGCCAGTGTACGACGATGAAGAAGAAGAAGGCGGTAAATGTTCCGATGATCTTATATATACTTAGTGTCCTGTCCAATACATTCGTCAATGTCAGCTTATTAGTCGGAAATTGGGGCCGAACTGTCACTTTCTCAAACGTCATTCGTGTATTCCACGTGACAGGCGCCTGCCAACATGTTTCGAATTTCGTAGCGCGTGCGGCTGATAGGCGCACCGACGACTGAGCTCGAACTCCGACGAGCTTCGGCGCACCCAACCACCGATCGCCGCCGGGTGAAGGCTATAGTCGAGCCAGACACTGAGATGCTCCCGGATTTTCGTCGGCTGACAACTTCTGTATCCCCTCTCCCGACCGCCCCCACCACAAGTCACCCCTTCTTCTTTGTTGAAAACTCTAACAGGAACCCCTAAGCCCCTAAGATTATTGTATAGTACAGTTCTATATTGATTACTGCGTGGTTGTTTGGAACGATTTAGCGTAACGAATAGCATACATGTTCCACTAAAAATAAATAAATAAATAAAAAGTTGAAACACACACAGCAAAAATGGCCAGGAAAAATAATTATTTTATCAGTCTATTCTATGTGTTTATTAAATCTATAATTATTACTAGTTTTTGAAAAAAATAATTCATTTTGTTAAAATTCGTAATAATATCTAAAATTATTTCTTATACATGATTTAGTACATAAAAATTAATTCAGCTGAATCAGTGCATACAATTCAAAACAATATAATATTTTTTACATTTTGTATACAGATACTATGTAATTTTGGATGTAGGGCCTTTTTTAATGTGATGCAACAAAATTAAGTAAATAAAACAGTACATGATCGATTTACAACCAATATGAGTATTGAAAAGTATGAAAAAAGTATGACACAAAGCAACAAAAAGCAATTTAATTATTATATGCATTTCGTATTTTATGTATACAGCTTGCGTTTCGTCGAAATCAAAAACTTTTATTAATACTTATAAAACACCGAGTATATGTCCTTCGTATTGGCAATAATGAAATTAGTTATGAGGTAGTTGACCTGGACGTCGAGACGTTATCTTGCGTCTTGATAGTAGAAGAATATTGGTTCCTTTCACCTCTTGGCTTTTTGTGACTGATGTATTATTTGTTTGTATTAGCGGGTTACCCGTAGAGGTAGTCTCTATAGTATGACCCTGTTCTTCATCACGATTCGAAATTTCAAATTTTATTTCATGTACGGATATGTCTTCAGAAGTTTTCCGACGGGACAAAAGCAAAGATCGTTTAGTTGTTGAAACAATCTGTGGGCGGAAAGTTGTACTCAATTTTGGCGGCATTTGGAGACGCTTTCGACTTCGCAGTTTTATCAATGGACTAAGAGTTGTAAGCTTGGCCATTATTCTTGTTTCCATTGAAACCTAATCATACAATTACACCATGTTAGAAACATTTTACAAAAAATAGAAGTCAATATTTATTTATTGTTATTTCAACTTTCTAACATATATATGAGAAGATAATTATTAAATAACACGTAAATTTTATATTTAGACGAAACCTGTAGAGTAGTCATTAGCAAATATGTTCATGCTTAACTTAAATTGACTTAAATTTTTAGAAATTTTAAACTGCATGGAATGGTTTACTTAATATTATCAGCAATTTGTTGGATGGTGCATATATTGGGTGACCCATTTTAACTTCCCCACTAGATTATCTTGAAAGGAATGCAGTTTCTGAAAAAAAGTTTCAGACATGAGTTTTATTATTTTTCCCTGTCTATTTAATGATGATATTGAATTTGACCTTGAACATGACCTTGAGGTTATTTCAAGGTCAAGTTGTTTTTTTTTTAAATAGGAACCCCTATTTTTTGTTACGGATTCGGAAAGAGCGGGAAATTTTACGTCCGAATACGATGCAACCGATATTCTGATCAAGGTCAATTCAAGGTGAAACTTCAAAGTTCCCGTAATGGCGAATTGCCTCAGCGGGAGTGCATTTTCGGGGAAAATGTTACAGACAAAAGTTTAAGAATATCTTCCTGTCTACCCAATGGTACCATTGAAATTGACCTTGAAGGTTATTTCAAGGTCAAGTTGGGTTTTCTGAATGGAAACCCCTTTATTATCTCATCAGGAGTGCAGTTTCCTGGAAAATGTCCAAGATAAAAGTTCAAAGTGATATTAATGGTGATATTAATTTTGACCTTGACTATTTTGAAGGTAATTTTAAGGTCAACTTCAATTTTTCAATTGGGAACCATTTCCTTTAATTTAATGTCAACTTAGCGAAATTGTAACTGCAATTACAAACATCCTATAAGTGGATCCCATTTGAAAAATTGAACTGGACCTTGAACTGACCTTCAATTTCTATTCCAAGGTCAAACATACTTGAACTTTAAATGACCTTTAATTTCTATCCCAAGGTCAAACATATTTGATCTTGAAATGACCATCAAATTCGAGCCCCCCCCCCCTCCCCAGATCAAACATACTTGACGTTAAAATGACCTTCAATTGTGACCCCAAGGTTCCAACACCCGGGACACCTTGTGAGAGTGCTCTTCCTATATGATGAAGAAATGGAGACGGAACGCGATACGTGTACCTCTTGCCACACTTTTCTCCTTTTTATCGTAAGGTTGTTTTATTCACAACAGACAAAAATTCTTGCAAAAAGTTGTGTGAATTATGAAGAGTTCAGTTTGTGTACAGAAAATATCCACGCAAATATCGCAAATCTGACTTACAAATAAATGTATTCATTATATTACTAAAGTTCATTCATCATCGGTAATATTATATCACTAAATTATGTAGTATTCTTGTATCCATCAAACTTATAACTTTCGCTAAAGATTCACTTAGGGTTTGGAAATTGTAGCCATTCAGAGTATTTGTAATATAGTCTACTACGTTGAAACACTTGTACATAAACGAGGGTGTCTGTTGTCTTCAAAATGGCAAAATATACAGCTGATGAAGTAGTTGAAATTTTAATTACTTTTGGCGAATGCGGTAGGAATTACCGATTAACAGTTCGCACTTATGCACAACGCTTTCCTTATCGTCGTCATTCTGACCATAGGCAAGAGAGTAATATTAAAAGAAGAAATCGCAATACTCCACTACATCGACAAAGACAACTTAACAGACTAGAAAACACTAATGATCCCACACACACACGCGCACACACACACACACACACACACACACACACACACACACACACACACACACACACACACACACACACACACACACACACACACACACACACACACACACACGCGCACACACACACACACACACACACACACACACACACACACGCACGCACGCGAATACGTACACGCGCACACGCACACGAATACGTACACGCGCCCACGCACACGAATACGTACACGCGCCAACGCACACGAATACGTAGACGCGCATACACATACAGGTGACGGCGAGGGGAACCACCTGAACAACGCACCCCGTAGAGATATAAACCCAACCGTGCAACCTTCACGCGGTACAGCTTGGGTAATGCTAAAGCTGGCGGTGGCATTGAAAACAGTGTAAAAATGTTATACGGTATTTATAAACGTATATTGCACTCTGTAAACTCTTTTAACCGATCAGCACATACCTGTAACTTCTATTTAAGATTTACTTGTGAATTTGAAAATGGTGGCTTCGCATTGTAGAAAATATTTCAATCGATGTTGGGAATCCCAAGCAGCTCTTTCAGAAGTGTTGTGCTCTTTCCGAATCCATCACAAAAAATAGGGGTTTCTATTTAAAAAACCCAACTTGACCTTGAAATAACCTTCAAGGTCAATTTCAATGGTACCGTTGAATAGCCAGGGAGATATTCTTAAACTTTTGACTGTAACATTTTCCCCGAAAATGCATTCCCGCTGAGGTAATTCGCCGTTACCGGAACTTTTAAGTTTCACCTTGTAAAGGCCTTGATCAAAATATCGGTTTTATCGTATTCGGACGTAAAATTTCCCGCTCTTTCCGAATCCGTGACAAAAAATAGGGGTTCCCTTTGAAAAAACCCAACTTGACCTTGAAATAACCTCAAGGTCATGTTCAGGGTCAAATTCAATATCAGCATTAAATAGGCAGGGAAAAATAATAAAACTCATGTCTGAAACTTTTTTGCAGAAAATGCATTCTTTTCAAGATAATCTAGTGGGAAAGTTAAAATGGGTAACCCTGTATAAATATTCGACAATAGAGTATACTGGGGAAAGTAAATCATAAATTATTAATTCGTTAATGAATTATGTAAGTCTACCGAAGAAAAATATAGATTGGGTACGATGTTATTTCATTACGGTGTAACGGTAGTTTGGCGTCCTTCGACGACTGCTTCGTCGTGCCCCGCTTTGTCGGTCTGTCAATGGCCGAACGACCAGTAGATTCGGTGACCAGAGGGAAAGGAAGAAGAAAGGACTCGAGATTACACACGATCACGTTTATTCACGGTAATTAACTACGTCCTATAGCATAAGAGGTGAAACTCGCAGACAAGATAGGATTCTCCCGGATTGGACGGTGGCATATGGAGTAGGGGCCCTTTCTTCTCGACTACGGCGATAGGGTATTCCCTCTCGGGTAATAGTCGGACGGATTAAAGGAACTCCCTTCTCGGGTAACGATCGGGAGGATTAGGTGTACTCCCCTCTCGGGTAACGGACAGAAGGATTAGGGATACTCCCTTAATGTCCGTTGCGAATCGAGCTTCGTCGTTACGCCTAGGTGAGAACGCTCTCCTGGCTGGTTGCCTCGACGAAAACTAAATTCAGTCGGTTACGCTCCGGCTGATATAGCGCTGTAAACGACGCGTGAGCCACGCTTGACATTGCGCGCGCCGAATTCCCCTACGCGGGGCCGGTAGGTTAACTCCGAATTACGGCATTACTCGGTTCGCAAACAGTAACATTCAGGCGTATGGTCTATAGTTAAATGAATAGTCTGGACTAAATATTTTCATCCGAAAAAAATGGTTATCTTGATATGAAGGTTAAGTGTCCACATAGTTGCCCCGGACGAAATATGGCAATTTACAATTATCTCTATATTTTTTTATCACTCTTTCTCGATTTGGTAAGTAGCAAGCGCATGAGTCGCTCTTGCTATTGTTCCTTTCGTCGTTACTCAGTTTGATTTGATACGGGAATTCATTGTAAAGTTCAACCTCATTTTCTTGGGCTAAAGAATTTTTTGGCCATATTTGTTTCATAATTAAATGTGTGAGTTGAATAACGTCCACATAGGGTTCTATTAATTTATTAATTATTGCCTACTTTTCGACACATATTTCTTGTCCTCCTCAGGGCTTTAACCTTTAAAAACAATTTAAACAAACCATCAAAAATTATAAGATAACAAACAAAAAGTTATATACAAATAAAAAAATAAAATATGTATATACACTTACATAAGTCTAAAAGACCTGTATCAGCAATGGTAACAAGGGTTACCTATCAGAAAATAGACTGGAAAAGAACAATTAAAAAAATAATTACTTGAAAAATAATAATTATTAATATTAATTAAAAATTAATATTTAGAGAATGGAAACTTTTTATTAAGAATAAAAATAAAATAAATGATGAATCGCAATAAAAGAATAACGATTATAAATTTGAAAAATTAGTTATTATAAAAAGAATCCCATTGAAAATATTGCATTATGTACATTGCGTTCAGTGCCGTTTTGATTTCGCGGGTCCTCGTGTATTAATAACCGCTTATCGATGTATCGCATAATTAATCTTACTTCGTTGGCGCCACCTATTAATATCTTATTCCCGCGAATGTACTAATTAGCGCCATCTACACTACTAGCGCCATCTATTTTTATGATTGTTTTAAGCTCGCTTCCGCCTAGAAACACCTTCTGTTCTCCGCGGGTTTTGATCAACGACGGTTCGCGACAACACTCTTATCGATTTCACGGCAAATATCCGAGTATTCAGTTTTAACGTACGCGGCGCATATTCGGTTACTCATATTCTACTACTAAATTCTGTAATTCAAATTTAATTTAACTTTATGCAAATATATGACATATTAATTTAGTGCATTTAGTGCTTTATGTGTTCGGTTCCGTTCCTCCGATCTTTGGACCATTCTACATTCCGTTGCCGAGATCATACGGCAACAGAAATCTGGCGATCCTGCCAGGATTATTGTGACTCAAAACATAGTGCAAATTTTGTGTACCTGAAACAAAAATCGGGAAAGTGAAGTGACTTCGGTGCCAGTGCATTCAATGTTACCAATAATTACCAATAATTATTGATTTCTAAATTAGTGCATCCAGCTTAGTGAAGCCACCGCGCCGCGTCCCCGCGTCTATCATTCCTTCGTTTCCCTTCTCGCGCTTATCGCGAAGGGGATATCTATAACAAACCTTGCTGTGCCGAGCCCCCTTCATTCTCTGGGTGCCGCTTCTTGATGCCCCACCATTAGCGTGCCCCTCCGGTGCTCATACTTGATGTCCGCACATTATTTCATTCCCCACTATTGTAAAATAGTACTCGGCCTGGACTTAGATTACATGCGCGTGGTTACTTCGTATTTGCACACATATATCCGAACACACCGCGCCGGTCGCGACTTCAAAACCGTCATTTCGTGCTAAGCTCTCGCATGTACAAGAGTGAGGCATACGAACTCTAACAAAGCCTTGTGACGATCTGCTCTAGACTCTCTCTCTCAATCTCCTTTTTTTCTAAATTTGCATTAGCCATGGCTGATGATAGTCATATATTTAATGACGTGAAGGAGACGCTTAGGCAACTGCACACGACATTTAAGTCAATTAGGCAGACAGTCGATGCTCTTCCTTCTATAGGTCAATGTACTCAAGTGAAATTAAAACTGCATCTTGCGTATAATGAAACATTGTGGTCTCAGTGTCGTCAGTTGAACTCCAAGATGGAGATGCTGGCCACTGATATAGATCGTGATACGGCATATTTTAGAGAAAATAGATTCATGGTTGAGCAGAATTTCTACCTGGATGCTGTTACTACTATACAAGAGCAATTGATGACTGCTACTCCGATGGGTGCTACGGATCTTCCTTCAACGTCAGATGCCCTTCAACATTTGAACTTGCGTATGACACCACACCTACCTTGAATTGAGCTACCTCGCTTCAGCGGAGATTATCGTGAGTGGGACTCGTTTTCTGATTACTTTCAATTCATCATCACCAGCGACACTTCGATTGATAGAGTAAGGAAATTCCACTTTATCTCAAATCATCTCTTGGAGGTGAGCCTCTGTCTGCAATTTTACATTTAACCGCGACTGCTCAGAATTTCGATGTAGCATGGGACTTGTTAAAATCACATTACGAAAACAAACGGTGTATTATCGATCGTCATTTGCATTCACTATTTTCTATATCGGTTCTGCGACATGAATCCGCCGCGGATCTTCGTGAATTATATCATAAATCTACTGCAATTCCAGGTTCACTTACCGCTTTAGGTTTGCCGGTCGATCAGTGGGATGTAATTTTAGTTTATTTATTAACCTCGAAATCGGATCCTGAGTCTCGAAAAGCGTGGATTCTAAGCTTAGGCTCTAAAAAGGATTATCCTAGTTTTCCAGATTTTAAAACATTTTTAAATGATCGCGTGTGCGGTTTGCAGTCGGTTTCGTCTGAACTTAAGTTGAGCTCAGGGGTCAATTACAAGGTCAAATCATCCACACCACCGGTTTGCAAAACTATTTCTCTACAGTCACATGCTACGACGAACGCGAGAAAGTGTTCCACTTGCTCCGCTGAACATGCGATTTAATATTGTAAGCGATTCAAAATATTGCCTGTACCGAAGCGAATCGAGTTTATAAAAAGCCATAAATTACGTTTCAACTGTTTGGAATCGAATGCTACTGCAGCATGCCAAAGTACACGCTCGTGCTTCATTTGTAAAAGAAAGCAGCATACTTTGCTGCATCGAAAGCAGTCATCTGAGGCTTCGGTGTCTAGATTGGTTGCCGCTAAGGTCGCTCCACCAATACAAGAGTCGACCGATTTGACCGACACAAACGCTGACAATGTTTTAACGCATTTTGCACCGAACCAACCTATTAGATCTTCCGCAATTTTATTAGCCACAGCTCAAGTTCGGGTGCATTCTGCGAATGGTCGATCCATCGCAGTCCGCGCTTTATTGGATCAAGGATCCACCTGCACTTTCATATCGGAAAGTCATTAGAATACCCTCAACCCACGAATTAGCCGAGTTTCGACCGCAAGCAGTGGCATTGGTGGGGCTTCTGCGGGTTCAGTTGATCGAGCTGCCGAGATTCGTATCACTCCTTTGCATTGTCCAGAATCTAGTTCTCCGTCCATGCTCTCATCATGAAAACCCTAATTTCATATGTCCCCACAACTACAGGGACACTAGTTAGTTGGCCACACATTCAAAATTTGCAGCTCGCTGACTCTAATCCGCATAGTACCGATTCGATCAATTTCATTGGAACACGATTACATACAGCACGATTCTGTTGAATGGCTTCATCCCGGGGTCGGCGGGGCGACCGACTGCTCAAAATACGGTATTTGGCTGGATTCTGCCCGGATGGACCGAAGTACGTTCGGAGCGTGTTCCGTCAAATACACTCGCATATTTCTGCATCAACAATGCAGATATAAATTTCGAACTTAACAAATTCTGGGAAACCGAAGATATCCCTTCCCGAAATGTCTTGCTACCGATGACGAAATGTGTGAAGCTTATTTTCAAAGCACCCATTCCCGCAATCTCGATAGCTGATACGTAGTGTGTCTGCCTTTCGGTTCCCATGCAGCACTTAAATTGTTATTGTCGCTTGAAAAACGGCTTGCGCGAAATGCGGAAAACGCTGAAGCATATGTGCAATTCGTGCGTGATTATGAGGATCAGATGCACATGTCTCCAATTGTGTCATCTACGCATGGAGTCTCTCCAGTTTATTTACCGCATCGCGGTGTCCGAAAATCGTCTAGTACTACAACAAAATTAAGGGGCGTGTTTAACGCGTCATATAATACCTCAAATTTTACATCTTTAATCGATCACTTATTAATTGGTCCCAAGCTCCAAACCGAACTGAGCCGTGTAACTCTCCAATGGCGTACACATAAGTATGTGCTATGTGGAGACATCGCACAGATGTACAGGCAGATCTTGTTAGATCCTCGCGACAGAGATTACCAACGCATCTTATGGCATACAGTTGCGTCGTCACCCGTCGTTGACTACCAGCTCAGTACGGTCACATTCGGGATGTCATGTGCTCCTTTTCTGGCGTTGCGAATGTTGCAACAACTAAGAGAAGATGAAGGTTCGTGTTTTCCGCTCGCTTCTGACATTCTTCGTTCAAGACTGTACATCGACGATTGCCTATTTGGAGGTCATAATTTTGCCATGGTTCTTCATGATTCTCGCAATGAACTTATCTCGCTTTTAAGTAGAGGATGCTTCAACCTTCGAAAATGGGCCTGTAATGAGCCGATTCTTCTCGAAGGCATCGATCTAGTTGATCATGGCTTGGCTTGGGATAAGCCTCTTCAGGAAGATGCTGTACTAAAAATTCTGGGCGTTTCGTGGAATCCAATTCACGACGCTTTTCATTTTACGATCAACCTGCTATCACTGGAAAAACTTAGAAAACGGACCGTTCTCTCGCTCATCGCAAGATTATATGATCCGCTCGGGTGGGTTGCGCTAGTTTTGGTTTCGGCCAAAATTTTTATCCAGCGACTTTGGTTGGCTAAAACTGAATGGGAAGAACCTCTCTCCCAAGATAATGACTGGACTTCAATTTACGACGCTCTGCCCGCTCTAAACGATGCTGCCATCTCGCGATGGACTGGACAAGAGCCCAGAGTAACATCTTGCGAAATTTTCCGATACCTCGAGTTCCGCATATGCTGCTGTTGTTTACATACGCGTGAGACGAGGTGTTCAATCGATTCAAGTCACGTTGTTAGCTAGTTTGACGAAGGTCGTTCCCCTCAAACAGCTAACTATACCTCGTCTAGAGCTTTCAGCTGCTGTTTTGTTAGCTAAATTGTTGCCATTTATACGTCAAGTCCCAATATTCTCTAAAATGAGTGTTCGGTGTTGGACTGATGCATCAATAGTTCTGCATTGGCTCAACAATCATCCTGTCAAATGGTAGACCTTCGTGGTCAATCGCGTCCCGGAGATCCAGACACTGCTTTCCGGCATTCAGTGGAGCCACGTCCCAAGTGAAGAAAATCCCGCCAAAATGGCTGAGTCGCAGCCGGAACGTCTGGCCAAGATCTCTTCCGGGTTTGCCAGAAGGCACACCGATAGAAGAAAGAGTTTCTACTTGACAATATCTAGCTGGTCAAGATTTTCGCGTATTATAGCGTACATACTACGTTGGCGACAATGTTTAAGCGGTTTCATGAATAAAGGCAGTTTAACATCTGAGGAGCTACATCGCGCCGAAGTAGAAATCTTCCGCTGGCTCCAATCAGAGCTCTTCCCTCAAGATGTTAAGGATCTTCGTACTAGATGCGGCATTTCAAAAAAGAGCTCGCTCCGAAGCCTTGCACCTTACTTAGATGAGGATGGCATTATCCGGGTAAGAGGAGGGCTAAAAAATTCCGATCTTTCCCTCCACGCGAAGCATCCAATTATTTTGCGAGCTAATTCAATTGTTCGTCTTTTAATCATTCACACTCATTTGCGTTGCCTGCACGGAGGTTTGTCTTTGACGCTACACACTTTGCGGCAAAAGCGTAACCAGTGCTCGAGTGAAAGCTGAACTCAGCTCTGAAACTATGGGAAATCTGCCTGCTACACGTATTACTCGTCCTGATCGCCCCTTCTCACACAGCGGAGTGGATTACGCGGGTCCAATTCGCATTCACCTTAGCAAAGAGCGAGGTGGAACAGCACAAACTGCTTATATTGCCTTATTTGTTTGTTTTGCTGCAAAGGCCATTCATATCGAAATTGTATCGGATTACTCTGCAAGCGCGTTTATTGCGGCATTCAAACGCTTTTCTTTTCGGCGGGGTTTGCCAAACTGCACGTATAGTGACCAAGGCACTACCTTCGTTGGCGCTCATACTGAGTTATAGGGCGCATTTCAACACGCAATTGAATCTGAGGATTTCAGGGATCTTTTGGCGAGGGATGGTGTGAGTTGGCGCTTTTTACCGCCTGCTGCTCCTCACTTCGGAGGACATTGGGAGGCCGGAGTGAGAAGCGTCAAGTTCCATTTAAAACGCATTTTGGGAGACCATACTCCAACGTTCGAGGGGCTGAGCACCCTCCTTTGTGAAATCGAAGCTGCATTAAATTCCCGTCCTTTGGGTCCTCTAACGGACGATATTGACAATCTCAAGGTCCTGACTTCAGGGCATTTTCTGACTGGTGGACTTTTGAATGATGTGCCGGAGGGATCACTGATGATAAGGTTAGTTAACTGCCTATCGCGCTGGCAATTATATCGCCAGATGTTCGAAAGATTCTGGCAACTTTGGTCCTCAGATTATCTGCTCTCGCTGCAGCACCGGACGAAATGGCATTTAGCGAAAAATCCGATATCTGTAGGTCAACTAGTTCTAGTCAAGAGTCCTAACATGACTCCAACAAAGTGGCCTCTAGCGCGTGTTATTACTTGTATTCCTGGTAAAGATGATGTCGTACGCGTTGTCAAGCTACGAACCGCGACATCTTCATTAACACGACCGGTTGCACAACTCGCGTTGCTTCCTGTCGATTTGAATTAATCCTAGGTTAAGATAATTGTAATGCGAAATCTAACCCCCATTGCTATAGCAAGCTGCTCGTTGCAATGGAGGCCGGAATGATGCGTTATGTACATTGCATTCAGTGGCGTTTTGATTTCGCGGTTCCTCGTTTATTAATAACCGCTTATCGATGTATCGCATAATTAGTCTTACTTCGGTGGCGCCACCTATTAATATTTTGTTCTCTCCAATTTACTATTTAGCGCCATCTATATTACTAGCGCCATCTATTTTTATGATTGTTTTCAGCTCGCTTCCGCCTAGAAACACGTTCTGTTCTCCGCGGGTTTCGATCAACGACGGTTCGCGACAACACTCTTATCGATTTTATGGCAAATATCCGTGTATTTAATTGTAACGTACGCGGCGCATATTCGGTTACTCATACTCGTCTACTAAATTCTGTAAGTCAAATTTAATTTAAGTTTATGCAAATATATGATATATTAATTTAGTGCATTTAGTGGTTTATGTGTTCCGTCCCGTTCCTCCGATCCTTGGAGCATTCTACATTCTGTTGTCGCGATCATACGGCAACAGAAAAACTCAAAAACCCGATGACATTAATAAATAATAATAAGTCAAATTAAAATGAAAATTAACATTGAAATTACATACCCGACATTCTGTTAAGTAACGCATCGTAGACGTGCGTACAATAACTGTAACACCAAAGATGGATTAGAGCATAATATAAATATTAGACATCAGTCATACGTGACCAATCAGTACAACGAAGACAATGTGTACAATAGTGTGAGTGTTGATAAGCCTAAATGCCTATCATCTAAAATAAGTTCATAATAAAATTAATTTGAATCTGTGATTAAATCAGTGTGATACATCTACTGGAGTTGGTTGGTTTGCGGTACCAATCTGTAATTAGTTTATCATTGTCCCTTATACCCAGAGTGTCTAAGAGAGGTAATTTAATATAATAAAATAATAAAGGCCATCCTTTTCTAATTCCTATGTAAACTGTAATTTGGTATTATAACTATTGAAAACAGACAATGTGTTTTCAATATATTTTTTTAGACAAATGAAAAATATGTCATCCACATACCTTGTATAAAATTTAGCTTCAAATTCTAAATTTTGCAGACAATGATTTTCTAAAACAATCATCATGATGTTGGCAAGTACAAAAACACTCGTTTACCCGCCCGAATGTCACAAGCTCAGGGAACGAAACGGGGTGCAATGATGGAGGTCCTGGGATTTAAACATGTAATGGCGACTTGAGTCTCACGAGTTGTCCGGCACAAAAAAAATACACCCAACCTCACGTCTACGCCGAATTACCTTCTCTCTTCCCACCATACCAAAAAAAAAGGAATCTCTCTCTCTCTCTCTCTCTCTCTCTCTCTCTCTCTCTCTCTCTCTCCCTCCCTCCCTCTCTTTCTCTCTCTCTCTCTCTCTCTCTCTCTCTCTCTCTCTCTAGTAGTAGAAAAAAACAATGACTTCTGGTGTTTCCGCTCGGGAATACGAAAACACGGCTACTTTTCGGTCGCGTTACAAAATGGAGAGACGGCGTCGTTCTTTTTTGAAACGGAGCGCGTGCGTTTTTCATCGAAGCAGAATCGGAACTGCCGCGCGGCGTTGTCGCGCCGGCCAGCGAGCAGGGGGACGCGAGGGGAGCGGCGGAATTTCACGGAGCGACAAGAAAGGCGCCGAAGTGGCGCTGCGACGCTTTCTCAATTTCGACAAACCTGCCGTAGAGCGGCAACGCAGTGAAACGCGAGCGACCTCTACGTAGAGGAAGGTCACTGAGTTTTAAGCGTGCTTAATGAAACATTCCGCCCCCCTTGCGCCCCTCGATGGTTCGCAAAACTTACAACTAACGTTCACCTGAATCTTCGGTACGTACCGGAAGCAAAACAATTTTAGTGATAGGTCTTACAAATTCGGAAGTTGCCCTGCGGACGGTGACGACTCGTACGAGCCCGTCGTCACCGCGTGTACACTTAACTATACGTGCTAGGGGCCACTTAGTGGGTGGCACGGATGGCATGTGCATTAGCACTAGTTGCCCGACGCTTACATTTTCTTGTGGGAATTGCCACTTGGAACGATGCTGCAGCGACCTCAAATAGTCGCCGGACCAGGTAGCCCAGAATTTCTCGAGCAATTGCCGGTATAACTGCCATCTTTTTAGCCGATTTGCATTTATATCAAGGTACGAAGGGCTTGGTATAGCAGAGAGCGAGGAGCCTATAAGAAAATGCCCGGGAGTCAATACTTCCAAACTATCAGGGCTATCCGAAAGAGGCAGTAAAGGTCGAGAGTTCAGGCATGATTCGATTTCGCAAAGCAAAGTACTTAATTCCTCAAAGGTTGGTGTATGAGCACCGAGGACACGTTTGAGGTGGTACTTCACTCGCTTCACGCCGGCCTCCCATAGGCCTCCGAAGTGAGGAGCGGCTGGTGGCAAGAAATGCCACGTAATTTTATCTTTCGTCAGTAACGCCTGGAAGGATGTGCTTTTGAGGGCTTCGTTAAAGGACCGTTGGAGCTCGTTGTCAGCTCCACAGAACGTCTTGCCACAGTCACTATACATATCGGTCGGAAGACCTCGGCGACTAGTGAATCGTTTGAATGACGCAAGGAACGTCTTGGACGAATAGTCAGAAACGAGCTCCAGGTGTATGGCCTTAACCGCAAAACAAATAAAAAGTGCGATGTATGCTGGGCGACTCTTACAACCTCGACCACCGGAGATACGTACCTGAACGGGACCGGCATAGTCCACGCCACAGTGCAGAAATGGTCTTTCAGGTCGTAAGACTCGCGGGGATGGGAGACTGCCCATCAATTGAGAAGCAGTTGCGGCTTTCAGGCGAGTGCATACCACGCAGTGGAATATTTCAGACCGAATGAGCTTGCGTGCTTGCAAGACCCAAACGGAGTTACGCAATGTTTGAAGCGTCAACCCGACACCTCCGTGGTGACAACGTTGATGTACAGTGCGTATCATGAGACGTACCAAGGGGTGTGCTTTAAGAATAACGGGATGTGACGCTTCAAAGCTGAGAGCTGCGTTTTTGAGGCGTCCTCCTACTCGCATTATCCCATGTTTGTCAAGGAATGGATTCAACGTCTTTATCGTGCTATGTGTAGTCACATGGGAGGAGGACTGCATCTCTTTGAGGTCCTCAGGGAACAGCTGTGCCTGCAGCCACTTATACCACAGAAACTCCGCTGATTGCGCGAGGGGAGGATCGGTTGTATCTGAGGGTTGGATTCGCCGTTTCCATGACAAAATAAATGCCGTGACTCGTACTAAACGATACCAGTCGGAGTGTCGCGTAGATAAATCGTTCATAAGGTCTGAATCAGCGGCGGAAGTGACATGGATGTGATGACGTTGTTCAAGAGTGGAACTGTCGACCGCATATGGCATGGAAGACTTAGGCCAATGTGTATTGGAGAGACGTAGCCACTCAGGACCCTGGAGCCATATGGGAGAGTTTATAAATTCTCCCGCTGGTATTCCGCGAGAGGCTAGATCGGCTGGATTGTCGTGCGTCCGCACGTGACGCCATTGAGCTTCGGGAATCGCAGTTTGAATTTCAGAAACCCTATTTGCAACGAACGTCTTCCATCGCACAGGTTGTTCTGAAATCCAGGTAAGGACAATGGTGGCATCAGTCCAACAATGCTGCCGAAACGTTGAAAATGGAGAGAGGGAAGCCAGAAAATGCATTGACCTCGCGAGCAAGACTGCGGCGTTGAGTTCCAAACGGGGAATACACAATTGTTTAATTGGTGCCACTCGCGTCTTGCTGTAAAGTAGTGATATAATCACATCACCATTTGTGAGAATGACCTTGGAGTAGATAACGGCTGCGTAAGCGAGACGTGATGCGTCAGCAAAGCCGTGCAGTTCGCAGTCAACGGTACCGTTTCCCGATCCAATCCAGCGTGGAATGGCCAAACTTTGTAGGAGCGGAAGCTCGTTCGCGAATGTTTTCCACTGTTCGACGATTGAGTCGGGCAGCGGAGTATCCCAGTCTAGTTTCAGCAACCAAAGGCTTTGGAGAATGATTTTTGCCGTAATGACAACGGGGGATACCCATCCCAAAGGGTCATAGAGACGAGCGACCTGTGAGAAGAGTGTTCGTTTTGTGAATATAGTCAGAGTTGGAAGGGACACTTTGAACTGGAAGGAATCTAATGCAGGATTCCAGAATAGTCCTAGAATTTTAATAGTATCGTCTGGACCACTAAGTGGGTCCCAGGCGAGTCCGTGGTTTGCCGAATCAATATCCGAAAGCAGTTCGGGAGCATTGCTGGACCACTTGCGTAAAGTGAATCCACCGCCGTGCAGTAATGATTCAACTTCAGAACGGAGTTGTAGAGCGGCTGGAATGGAATCAGCGCCAAATAGACAGTCGTCTACGTAAAGCCCCGTTTTAAGACTTTCACGGGCAAGTGGATAATGGTCACCGTCGTCATCGACTAATTGACGCAGAACTCGCATGGCAAGATATGGAGCGGTCGTCACACCGAAAGTCACCGTGTTCAATCTATAATGCCGTATATCTTGATCGGTTGAAGACCGCCAAATGATACGCTGGAAATCGCGGTCACGAGGGTCTACCCAAATTTGCCGGTACATTTGGGCGATATCGGCATTGTAGACGTATCGGGATAGGCGCCATTGTAAGAGAACCGCGGTAATTTCGGACTGTAGCTTTGGGCCCGTTAGTAAGCAATCATTAAGCGAGGGAGCCGATGACCTGCTTGACGCATTGAATACAACCCGCAGTGGAGTTGTGGCACTGGACTCCTTTCGAATACCGTGATGCGGCAGGTAATAGTGTCGTGCATTGTTCGTCGGAAATTGCACGAGACTCATGTGATCCTGATTCTCGTAATCGTGCATGAACTTCGTATAAAGTTCATGAGTTTCGGGAGAAGTAACTAATCGTTTCTCGAATGAAGCAAATGCGCGTAAAGCACGTTGACAAGAATCACCGAAAGAAGGGGGTTCCTCGCGGAACGGAAGACGTACGACATACCGACCGGAAGGTAGTCGTGAATGGGTGATCTTGAAATGCGATTCACAGCGCATATCGTCGCTTGAAATTGGTTTAATGGCTGAGATTTCTTCGGTTTCCCAAAACCGAGTAAGTAGCGCTGATAGTGGTTCATCAGTGCAAGTGTGGACACTGATACGTTCAGTGCATCCTGAATCGGTGGCCTTAGCAGGACCTGACAGGAGCCAACCGAAGATAGAATTCTGTGCAATCGGAAGGTTAGAGGGGCCTTTTATTAGTCCATCTAAAATAATCGACCCGTAGAGGTCAGCACCGAGAATCAAATCTATAGTGGTAGTACCAATGGGATTTTCGTCCGCTAATTTAAGATTCCGTACATGAGCCCATTGCGAAGAGGTACCTTGGGCACGAGGTACATATGACGTAAGAGTCTTCAACACAGTCGCTTGAATGTCGAGCAAAGGTGAAGAATCGAAAATCGGAGTAATTAACAATTTGGCCGCGTAGCGAGCAATTCCGGCGGAGGCGTTGCCAACCCCAGAAACTTGCGTGTTGATGCGAACTAGAGGCGGCCGTAGTGCGTTTACGACCTTTTCTGACACCAAGGTCGCCGTGGACCCCGGATCAATGAGAGCTCTCAATTTGACAGAGCGACCGTTTGGGGCACGTGCTATAACCGTGGCAGTGGAAAGGAGTATATTCGGACGAATATTCTGAGAATCCGACGCGAGATGGGTTTGTACGATATTTTCCGTACTATTTGAATTATCGGAAAGATCGCGAGAAGTGCTGTCAATCTCAGAAGGAGACTGAACAGCGACACTTGGCGGTTGGTGCAGCATCGTGTGGTGACGTTTTTGACATTTTTGACACGAAAAGTGACTTTTGCACATTGAAACTGAATGATTTGCCAGACAGTTTATACACAGTTTATTACGCTTAATTAAGTTAAAACGTTGTGGTATAGTCATTGAGCGAAATTGAGAACATACACGCAAAACATGATTGCCTTTACACACGCAACATGGTCGTAAGTTCGTTGCAACAGTGAGGCTCTGTACGTGAGACTTTGGCTTGGATGAAGACGAAGGTAAACTAGGTGCTGATTTTCGAACTGATTCATCACGAGACGATCCGATAGCTCGGGCTGTGTTAAGTAAAAATTTTTTTAATTGATCAAAGGATGGATACTCAGACTCCGACGAGAGAGTGAGTTCCCATGCCTTGCGAGAGACAGAGTCCAGCTTTTGCACCAGAATGTACACGAGTATCGCGCTCCAGTCGTCAACTGGGAAATTTAAAGTTTTTAAGGCAGCCAAAGCCTCAACAGATCGGTCATGCAACTGGAGTAAACCAGCAGCAGTTTCCCTTTGCAACGAACCTATTGAAAAGAAATTATCAAAATGAGCATTAACTATGGATAATCTACAAGAGTAACGCGTCTCGAGGACTTGCCATGCTTCATTGAAAGCAGTTGGGGTCACCGCGATGTGATTTATTAAGGCAGCCGGCTCGGGGGCCAGTGAAGCCTTCAAATAATGAAATTTTTGCAAATCGTCGAGAGCGTCATCATTTATCACTAACGAAGTAAAATAATCACAAAATGGCTTCCAATTATCAAAATGTCCATTGAATTTTGGTATAGATATTTTAGGTAAAACCGTGCGATGAAGATGTCGAAGCTGCGCCTCTGGAACCATCGTAGAATTGAGCAGATTATGTGTCATCGATGACGAGTGACGTTGAAGGGCATCTTCAAGGTCACCGACCATGTCGAAATATTCCTGCTGATGTCCAGTGAACCCGTTGTCGAAGTATGGCTCGACAACGTCCTCGTCGGTGGCGACGTGGTGAATGCGTTGATCAAGAGAACAGCAGTCGGCCCAAAGTTCTTTCACGTTGTCTAAACGCACCTCGAGACGTCCATGAGTGTTGTTCACTGGTAACATGGCTGCATTGAAAGCCTGTCTGATGGCGAGAAACTTTTGCTCGAATTGTCCGATGAGCGAAATGCACGACTCAGCTGTAGCCATTGTCTCAATGGTAGAATTTATTTGAGAAAATTCTTGGAAATCAAAAGTGTCATTCAAAAATGATTCACTGAATTGCACCGACTGCTCTCTCACTGGTGCAGATAACCGTCGTGTGCTAATTTGACGTTGCGCTCGAATTTGTTTCGAGGATGCCAATAATTGCGACAATGGCATCAATATTCTCAACGAGCACGTTCCGATTCCACAACTGCGTGTGGAGATTAATAGGAGTCAAACAATGGTGGCAGCGACCATAGACGACGACGAACAGTGAAGAGAGCGAATCACCAAGCGAATCACCAAGAAGTAGAGAGAGAGCACGAAAGCGATGACGGCGGCACTTCACCGCGGTTGGTGCACCTGCTGAACGAAGCCGAGCGTTGCCAAATATACAAGCTCGGGTTGACCGCGTCGGAGATGTGACGTCACGAAGCGAGAGGCGTGTATCAAAATGGCTGATGCGCGACTTGATGCGCGGACTAATGTTGATGGTCGTGGCGTCCCAAACCAAAAAGACGCTATGATCCAAGATAGCCGCCGCGTGGGTTGCTTTGCCGGAAAATGGCGAGACACGTGGCTTTAGCAGCCGTAATGAATTTGCAAGCAAGCCGCAATGGCTTTTAAATGCTTCGGAGATGCCGATCACGGAGTTGCTAGCGAAAGGACTGTGTCCGGAGATTTCGACGTTGCGGTCGAAATTCGGAAGAAATGGTACGTTGTACCGACACGGCGTACTTTCGCAATTCAAATTGCGTAAATTCTACTCGTCGAAAAGCGAGAAAAATGAACGACTATGAATCGTAGCGGAGGGAATTCGAATTCCGAAAATGAGCGACACCGTTGGCTGCTCTAAACCGCGTGCTTGATCGAAAATGGCAAGAGCGGACTCGAGTGAAGCCGAAAAGAAGCGGCACTGAAATTCACTGTCACTATGTTGCACCTTTCACTTTAATCCAATTGCACCTCGGATCCTGGCAGGATCGCCAAAAAATGTTTGTCGTTAGAACGATACGAGGCGTCAGCCCCGTAGGAATGGTTCAGGATCGAGGTTTCACACACGGTTATCCGACAAAATGTATTTATTCCTTTTCAGCGAAAAGGGTACAGTTTGTTTATTGATGTTTCGCTCGGTAATAGAAAAAAACAATGACTTCTGGTGTTTCCGCTCGGGAATACGAAAACACGGCTACTTTTCGGTCGCGTTACAAAATGGAGAGACGGCGTCGTTCTTTTTTGAAACGGAGCGCGTGCGTTTTTCATCGAAGCAGAATCGGAACTGCCGCGCGGCGTTGTCGCGCCGGCCAGAGAGCAGGGGGACGCGAGGGGAGCGGCGGAATTTCACGGAGCGACAAGAAAGGGGCCGAAGTGGCGCTGCGACGCTTTCTCAATTTCGACAAACCCGCCGTAGAGCGGCAACGCAGTGAAACGCGAGCGACCTCTACGTAGAGGAAGGTCACTGAGTTTTAAGCGTGCTTAATGAAACAGCCACAAACATTTTAACATTTATATACATCTACATTGAATGGATTTATTTTCAGTTTATATAATATTATTCATTACATACATCTCTATTTATAATTCAACCGTTGTTCCATTCGTCAATTTTAGGACGCGCACATAGACAGAAAATTACCGTTTGTCAACATTATATCGTCATGTCGCACGAAATAAGTTACGCGGGTAAAAGGTTCGTCAAATAATAAAAACATACACGCCACTAAATTACGCGGATACAATAAGACATAAAAACAACATACAAACAAGACGCAATAAATTACGCGGATAAAAAATCATAATTACACGAAAAGATACTTTACGTAGATTTTGGGAGAGAAGGAGTGACGATCTATCTTCTTTTCTCGCCTTGTTCGATGGATCCATCTTTGTGCCCTTCATCGATGCTGATTGTCATGGTCAATTCTTGTAAAAATCCGCCGGTAGAAGTCGATATTGAATTGGTGAGCGCCTCCCCTGGGTACCCTTAATGTAGCCGTCCCTGCTTACTGCACCTTCGCGAATCTCGAACGGAGAAGCGGACGGCTTAATATTTTTCTCGAATGTTATTTTTGAAGATGTAAGGAGTGGATTGCGCTCACCTTGTGACTTCAACCGGTTGGTCGAAGTCGATGAAGAACACCACGTGTATTTTATATTCAAACTCGAACACCGGATTAATGTGGATATTAGCCCCCGTGGTCAGCCATGAATGTCCGGGAGCGTGTCCGTCGTGTCCGAGGAAGTGGCGAAAAAGAGGACGAGTGCATCCCCGGGACCCCTATTTATAGACCGGTCAATTTCCGGTTTCATCGCACTTTTCAAAACCTGTACTTGGAAAACCGGGCGGAACGTCAGTTTTTCAAATGTCATTCGTGCATTTCATACTGACAGCCCGCCCGTCACATTTAAATTCCGCGCTATGCGCCACCTTTTGGTCATGACGGAGCGTCATGTCGTCAATCCTCGGGTAGATTCGTTTGTCTTCCCGATTTTAGTTCTCCTTCCCTCCCTAACTCCCTCTCTCCTTATTTACAACGAACGTCGCGTTACAATTATCCCCCTTTTCTTTTTAGGGGTCGTCAAACGATCGAAAAAGAAAATCGTTTCGCGCGCGTTCGCCATTTCAGCAGAAGGAGGGATTCACGGAGGCAAAAAGAAATATACCTTCGCAAGCTGGATCGATTATATGCTTTTTTGAGATTATTGTCCGTCGGGTTTGTCAAGACAAATGCATTATTCCCTATTTGTCGGGGAGTTATAGCTGGACCCTCGAACAGGTGAAAAGTCTTTTCACTCACTTTGTCCGGGGCACTAAACACGTCATTGTCACCACTTACAGCATTACACGTTGGAGTACCGCAGGACAACAAATTAACATTCTTTCTATAACCATGATCGACCCCATATTCCACGTCATGAATCATCGTGGTCATTTCTTTTATCCCCCCATTATTTAAATTATTGTTATCCCCTATCATCTCGTCATTAGTACACTTGTTATCATTATTATCTAAGATTTTGTCATCATTCCACACATTATCATTGTACTTTACATAAAAATCATTATATACGTCACATTCATAAAAATCGCTAATAACATTTTTATAAGAATTATTATGTATATTATCATTTTTATCATTTTTATAAATATCATCATTAACACCCTCATAAAAATTATTGCCACCATAATTATTTTTACAAACACCGTGATTAACATTAATATTTTCATGAATATCACTGCTAACACCATCCTTATAAAAACCATTATAAACATCGCCTTCATACGAACATTTCTACAAAAATCATTATTATCGTCATTTTCACAAAACTCACTACCAACGTCATTTTCATATAAATCATTATCACGAACTTTACAAAAAATCGTTATAATCCTTTTCACAAAAATCATCATTAACATCTTCATCATAAAAATCATCATTATCGCCGGTTTCATAATAATCATTTTCATGAATCTTATTATGAATGTCAATCTTGTAAAAATTATCATTAACCCCATTCCTATAAAAATCGTTATTACCATTTACACAATTATCATTATTAATATTTACATCGACATCATTACCAACATTTACACAAATATCATTATCATTATTGCAATTAACATCAATATCATTATCATCATTAAAATTACCACAAACATCATTATCAGCATCATTAACATTAATACAAACATCATTATTAACATAATTAAAATTATCACAAACATCATTATCAACATTATTAACATTAACACAAACATCATTATTAACATTATCACAATTAACACAAACATCATTATCAAAATTAACACAAACATCCTTATTAATATTATAAAAATTAACACAAACATCATTTTCAAAATTATTATTATTAGTTTTATAACAATCATGGTTCAGATTATCATCATTACCAATTAATAAATTATCACCTATCATGTCGTTATTTTTTATAAAATTATTTCCTTCATCATTGTCATCATCTAATATCTCATTCGCTATATTATCATCCCCCTCTTTTCCTACATCTTCATTATTTCTATTCATTAAACATATTATCAATACAAATTACATCATCATTATTATCAATCATTTCATTATTATAAATCGTATTATTATCACAAATCGCATCATCATTATCCCCCTCTCTTCCTAAATTATTATTACTTAAAAAATCATCCCCCTCATTTTTTAGATCATCATTGACATTTTTATTATCTTGATGATTCATGACGGGAGAATACGTGGCCTCGTCATCATTCCAGCATATATTACTCGTCGCCAGGTCAATATTATCATTCGCTATTTTCTCCCCCGCACACCTAATTTCTCGTTCGGACCTTAAAATCGGGCCAAATCGTGCATGAAAGTCATTTTCTATTATATATGGACATTTAAATGTCTTTTGTTTTTGACTTTCATGCGCCGCATTGTTGTCAATTATATTGTTTACTTTTTCCGACGCGAAATTGTAATCACGACGCGTTGTTGGGGCATTCAACGCGCCGGTCGTCAGTTTTAAATTTTGATCACTTCGGTTAGCGTCATTCCGTGAATTAAAATTTCGATTTTCGAAATTCGGTGGCGGATATCGGACGTCGGGAAGTTCAAAATGTTTGTCGCGATACTCCCGGTGTTGTGACATTTGTGCCTTGTCTGGATTTACTGTTTGTTTTCCGCGCGTGTTTACTTTTTTGTGAAAAGTTTCCTCACATGTTGGCATCTGCCTTATCCCGACTGTTTTTTGAGGGGCAGATGCATAATTACTTCTGTTTTTGATTTCCAATTGTGAATAAAATTTTTCAATAAATGCTATTTTAAATTTGTTATAAAATTCAAAGTTTTTTAATATCATCCATATTTTTGCTTTCCCGTCCAATGCACTCTCGACGAACAATAATTTCTTAATACCTTGTATATTTTTTAAATTCAAATATCGATCCAGGTCTTCAATGAATTTCACTGGATTCATTTTGAATTCGTCTTCGAATTTGGGTGCAATTATGTCAATATTTTGATTGTTCGTACTGTTTATTAAAATTGCTCTCAATTCATTTGCCAAGGTACGTATATTGAACGTTTCATTATTTTCACGAATTTCAGGTATCGAATTTTGATTTCCCTCGTTTTGCTGTCTAATTTGATTTCGCATTTCATCTATTTGTTTTCTCATCTCTGCGAGCGTCCTTGTCAGTTTTTTAACTTCGTTCGCCGTATTAGCTGTCGATTGCATAGAGGAATTCCGAACCTCTTCATCGTGGAACAACGGCATTTTTGAATAAGTGTCCATTTCACGCGTTTTAATTTGAATCGTTATATTTTTTAATTTTTTGCTCTTCCGAATTTTGATTTTCCAACAATATTAAATATATCCATGCAATGACCATTATTTCTTGTTTTTTCCCGTGGGTTCTCGATAAGTATTTACTTTCTTTTCGAGCCCCACGTTGGGCGCCATTGTAACAATTTTTGAGTATTTTGCCACAAACATTTTAACATTTATATACATCTACATTGAATATTCTTTTTTATGCATGGTCATTGCATGGATTTATTTTCAGTTTATATAATATTATTCATTACATACATCTCTATTTATAATTAAACCGTTGTTCCATTCGTCAATTTTAGGACGCGCACATAGACAGAAAATTACCGTTTGTCAACATTATAAAAACGAGCAAGATTATGCATGTGAATAGAAAACTTATAGACGAAAATAATTTACGCGGATAAAAACTTGAGTTATGTCGCACGAAATAAGTTACGCGGATACAATAAGACATCAAAACAACATACAAACAAGACGCAATAAATTACGCGGATAAAAAATCATAATTACACGAAAAGATACTTTACGTAGATTTTCGGAGAGAAGGGGTGACGATCTATCTTCTTTTCTCGCCTTGTTCGATGGATCCATCTTTGTGCCCTTCATCGATGCTGATTGTCATGGTCATATGACATAGATGGCCCTATTTATAGACCGGTCAATTTCCGGTTTCATCGCACTTTTCAAAACCTGTACTTGGAAAACCGGGCGGAACTGTCAGTTTTTCAAATGTCATTCGTGCATTTCATACTGACAGCCCGCCGTCACATTTAAATTCCGCGCTATGCGCCACCTTTTGGTCATGACGGAGCGTCATGTCGTCAATCCTCGGGTAGATTCGTTTGTCTTCCCGATTTTAGTTCTCCTTCCCTCCCTAACTCCATCCCTACTTATTTACAACGAACGTCGCGTTACAGTGTGTCCTCATACAACTCCGAACAATTCAAAACATCCCGACACATACGCACTCTCGCACGCACACAACATTTCGTCATGGCGTCCTCATTGTTACCACCCGAAAAATACAAAATAATCCGGCGCGAAGTTCGAATCTCGAGACACGCTCATAACCCGTGTAGCAGTGACGCATAAGATCCGCAAGTACGCACCTCCGCCGCATGGCGTCGCCTACATCGGTTATCTTATGCACGCGCATTAGGCGCGAAATTCAAATACTGCTAGGGAGCAACCTAATACCGTTACAACTTTGGTCACGTTTTCTAGAGCTTTGCACATTTCATTAGAAATATCACTCAAATTTCTTTCGTGGGAGTTTTATTTTTTGCACAGTGGTTCTCTATTGGACTCGGATAACGTCCATTGTTTGGGCTTTTTTATTCCGAGTCATTTATCGGAGAACGAAGTGTGGATTCAACCGCCATTACTTGTAAACAGTTCATGGATCAACACCACGTGTCCAGTGACGTCACGCTACGCCGCCCATCTTTTGTGCCCAATCACCTGCTGATGATTTCATCTAGAACCTGTCAAACTCTCATTTTGGAAACGGCAATATTCTACAGATGTTCTTAAATTTCGTCCCGACGAGTCTACAATTGGAAGTCTCGGTAACAACGAAACATATTTACTTAGCACGTGAGCAAAATTCGAGTTTTGTTCCTTACATGCGACGTGTGCTCGAATATTGCGCCTATTACCGGAGTTGTCTTTTCGGTAATCAGTGTGTTTTGCATTAGTGTTAAATCACACACTAGCAAACGTCACGTTCATGGGCTGCGCACCGCAAAGACGCGTACGGTTCACGCGACACGTTCGGTAATCAGTCTGTTTTGCATTAGTGTTAAATCACACACTTTCATACAACACCGTTCATAGGCTGCGCACCTCAGAGACGCGTACGGTTCATGGTTGATTGCAGTGTTTCAAATCACCGATGCAAATTGATTTGCCATTAATTTGCAAAACAAATTATATGTCACTTATTTTATTTTGTTCAATTTATATAAGTCGGAATAATTTATCTGTGATAACTCTACATTAGATTGTTTTTATGGTATATAATTGTATAAATATAGTCTAATTCACGGTCAAATTCTAAACACATACATTTCATCGAAAAGTAGTATGGCAGTATATATTTGTAAGGGCCCTTGTTTACGCACAAATAAGGAAGTAAAACAGCCTGTTTTCTGTGAAAGCTGTGATAAGCCATGTCACTATGTGCGTTCACTTTTTTAATGTGAAAGCATATGGTAAATCATTGCGTATCTGTGAACATTGTCGTCCGAAATTTGACTCTGCAACTGAAATACCAGCCCCAACTCTGGAAACTTTTGAAACTAATGATGAAGCCGCTTCCTTACCAAATTTACAACTTGATGTGTCACCGCCATCAACGAGTTTAATAGACTTAGGCTCATACGGTCAATCACAAAACAAGTCATTCCACGTTACCCGTTCAACTTCAGATACTGATCCCGTGCTTGCAATGATTCTGGAAAAATTAAATAAGCTTGATCAGCTTGATAATTTGAATAGTCGTCTTGACAATATTGACGTTAAACTTTACCAAGTTCCTGACTTAATTACGCGGATGGATTTTCAAGACACTCGAATCCGTTCTCTTGAAGAGAGATGTATTTCATTTGAGCAACGTATGGAACAGCGTTTTGATGATTTATCTTCACAGCCTGCAGTACTTCCTGAGGAGACCAAAGCAGAATTAGCCGCACTACGCAGTGAGAATACATCAATGCGAACTGAATTGAATGATTTGCTGATTAATAAACAAGAAACATCTGTATCGCCAGAAGTCATAATTAACAACATTCCGTCTTCAATTGAACTAACCGACAGAGAAATCATTGGGAACTAACGTACTAACGAACTGAAGTGCAATGTAATACACGATCTCCCATATTGTCTACGGGAAATGCTCGCTCCATTGATCTATTAACTTTATAAAAAAACGCGTAAATTAACTAACGATAACGGTTTGCCCAACCCTATCATTGATAACGGTGCAGTATATGTACGCATTTCTAAAAACACTGATAAGATTCACATCACCTCTGATGAAAAACTTTCAGAAATTCAGCAGCGTCTTAACTTTATACCTCTCTCCTTATGACTCCGTCCCCAAACTCAGATACATAGTCCGCATGTAGCCTCCTCCACCTTTAGTGAAATAAAAATAGGTCATATAAATGCCAATAGACTTCCAACTCATTTTGATCTAATCTCCACTCATATTGTAAATTTCAATTTTCACATTTTTGAAAGAGTACAAATCCCGTATTTTAATGTCTTCTCCTGGAATTTTTTGTAATAACCCAGAATTTATAATTAGTGAAGTTTCTGTGTCCACCGAAACACTACTTGTAGCAGTTGTTTATCGTCGACCAAAAGCAGCATTTCCATCTGAATTTTTTCAATCGTTAGGAACATACTTACCTATTTATAACCACATTATAGTCATGGGCGACTTTAACTGCAACATGTGCTCATTATCTGAATATGTTAACTCGCAGTTGTTTCTTTATTCATTATACCTAATACCATCGGAACCAACTAATCATACAGAAACTTCCCGCACCTGGATTGATTTGTATATCACTAAATTCAAAACCAATGTAACATTGTATACAAAATCTAACTCGCCGTTCATTGCAGGGCATGATTTAATTGAAATAAACTTCAAATTATTGAAACCAGAGATCTATCATAAAACTGTGGTCACTCGTAATATGCGTAATTTCAACCGTTCATTATTTAATAATAAACTTGTTTCAAATATCAATTCTTGTTTGTTCTCTGCAAATATGGACTTGGTAACACTGCAATTCACATCTGCAGTCACTGTGGCTCTAGATTACACAGCACCGTACCGACATGTAACTTTATCGAATAAAAAAAAACATGGGTGGATGCAAAATACGGATCGGAGATTAAAAAGCGTGATAAATTATACAAACTATATAAGCAAACCAATTCGCAGGTTTATTTGAAACAATTTCGCGTTCTTCGCGTTAATCTTAATTACCGTTTATCCACAGCCAAAAGCGAGTATTTCGAACGCAGATTGAATAGTGCAATTAGCCCGAATCAAACTCGGAGCCAACTAAAGAGTCTTGGTATTGTCTCCTCTCAAATATTTCTCCGCGCATGAGTTGAACAGTTTCTTTGCTTCGGTAGCAAACGTTCACTTGCCCTGTATCCTTACCACCTTGAATTCAATGCTGCTTCTGCCATTAGCAAACACAAGCTGTAACCAACTGTTTCGATTCCATGCTGTCACAAGTAATGATGTCAGCAGGGTAATGAAACAAGCAAATACTCATGCTATGAGCATAGACAAGCTTAGCACATTCACAGTATAGACTATGTGGAGACACTGTTATCAGTACTCTTTGTAAGATATGTAATCTTTCTTTAAATTCCTGCACTTTTCCATCTAGCTGGAAACAATCAGTTATATTGCCTCTCACGAAGATTAATGTTCCATCATGCCCAGCTGACACCAGACCGATTGCAAACCTTCGTAAATCATCTAAATACCTTGAAAGAATAGTTTATGACCAATTCATAACTTATCTGAATTCCAATAAACTGTTAGATACCTATCAGTCAGGCTACCGTCAACATCATAGCACTCAAACTGCCCTCTTGAATGTACTTGATGACATTCGAGAGGGTATTGATAAACATATGGTTACAATTCTTGTCCTTTTTTATTTTAGTAAGGCTTTTGATACTGTCCCCCATAACTTGTTGCTGCAGAAATTAAAAGATATAGGTTGTTCTAGCGATGTATTGAAATGGTTTTACAGCTACTTATTTAATAGAACTCAAGCTGTATTAAGGGTAGATGGTTCCCTTTCCGACTAGTTATCGGTCACTAGCGGCGTACCTCAAGGATCCGTCTTAGGGCCTTTACTTTTTTCAATATTTATTAATGATTTACGGCGAGTGCTTAATCATTCAAAGTATATGCTATTCGCAGATGACACGCAAATATATATTCAATGTCCTGTGTCTGAACTTTCATCTGGTCTATCCAATATAGCCAGTGACTGCCAGGCCATTGCTGAATGGGCAAAAGTTAATGGTTTAAAACTGAATGCATCGAAAACGAAGGCCGTGATACTTGGTAGTGTTGCCTACATCGATGTCATGGATACTTCTTCGCTCGGTAATAGTATCTTAATTGATGGACGGCCGATTCAATTTGTGAAATCATTAACAAATCTTGGGATTTGGCTGACATCGCCGTTGGATTGGAGACTACACGTCAACAAAACAATAAACAAAATCAATTCCACACTTTATTCTATGAAATTTCATAAAAAGAGTTTATCATCCAGGCTTCGAACCCAGCTTGTCCAAACGCTCATATTTCCATATATTGATTATGCCTGCTTAATTTATAATGACATAACAGACGAGTTAAATGTTATGTTGCAACGAGCAATGAATAACAGCATTCGATTTATATTTGATTTACGTAGATCAGAACACATATCACCATACCGATTGAAGTTAAACTGGCTAACTGTCAGAAGGAGACGTAACTATTTCTTGGGAATATTTATGTATAAGATGGTTCATGGATTAGCTCCATAGTATACTGTGGACCGATTTATGTATTTATCAGACATGCCCGAGTTACGTCGATCCGCTCGGAGCACATCCCAAGAGACGTTCCCTGTTCCCCTATGTTGAACAATGGTCTTTAAAAACTTGCTTTCGATTTCCGCAACGTACTTTTGGAATAATTTGCCGTGGACGATAACTTCAGCGGATTCACTAGCGATTTTTAGAAGTAAATTATTTGCCTACCTATATTCTAACGACATATCTGCGACAACACTCACACCACGCGTTAGATTGTAAAAAAATCGTATAAGCATATATTTCGCACATCAAGAGAGAATTTAGCTATTTATTATCCGCAAACTTCAAGTGATATACTTGTTAGACTAAATAGTAGAAAGGAAAGAAATTCCTAACTACCAAGAATTTGACACTCGGTGTGTGAATAATAAGTATACTGACTTTAACGACGATCCGAGTCATGGGATTGAAACAAATCAACACATTAGTAGGTTAAAATGCGACTTGGCTGACGTTTCGACAACGTGCGTTGTCATCTTCAGAGACTGGAAACATATATTTATTAAATTAATACACAAAATAATATATAAACATTAATACACTCGCGTAGCTAGATTTAGTAACCGTACACACCTAGTTAAATGTCACATGAGCCTATATACAACTAAATATGTATAACATTGTAAAACATTTTGATCCAAACTACATTGTAATAAAAAGCGCAATTAAAGCCGCGGTAAAATCCAAATTACCGTTTGGTCGATAACAATGTACGAGCATCGTGTACTGAAGACTAAGTTTTGAAACTCAAACGTGAGGCTAGACCAGTTATGATGGTATGTGTGTGTTTACAAATAAAAACTGTTGGGAGAGGCCAGGTTGGAACGACAAATATTCACTTTTAATGAACAAAAAAAGAATATTTACTGTTTATTTAAACGGTACACTTGATGATTTTGATTAAAAAAAAGTAAGGCGCACATAGATGAACGCAAGCGCGTCGCAGAAACGAGTGTAGAACGAAGTTCAAATATTTCCGGCACGTGTCACGCGAGAACACCTAGTGGCGCTTTAACGAACTAAAAATAATCATATTTAAACCGCAATGGAAAAGTACGTAGAGTATATAAATGTATACATACATATCTCAACACCCCCACTACTTGAGTACTTTTCATGAATCTATAACTTCTCTTATATTAAGATTTTGTCGCATAACATTAAACTTATCGTAACGTAAAGGCTTTGTGAACATATCTGCATATTGGTCGTTGGTATTCACATACAATGTGTCAATCTCGCCATTTCGTAGTTTTTCGCAAATAAATTGGTACCTGACATCGATAAGTTTCGACCTACGGTGAAATTCAGGGTTTTTTGTTAGCCTGATGGCGCTTTGATTGTCAACGTGTATAAGAGTATGATCAACGCATGGATGTTCGATGTCAGTTAACAATTTTTTCAACCAAAGTACTTCTTTTGTTGCCTCCCTAGCAGCAATGAACTCAGCTTCGGTTGTACTTAATGATACAGTTGATTGACGTTTCGAAGCCCATGCAATACATCCGCCGTTCATGGTAAATACGTAGCCCGTAGTGGATCGACGCGTGTCAAGGTCTCCGGCGTAATCGGAGTCTGAATAACCCTTGAGGACATCATTTCCACATTCGGTAAAAAAGGATATGCTTGTGTTTAAGAAAATATACTGTCCTATAGTTTGAACTTTCGTCTTTGAGAAGAAGAAAGTATTTTGCTCCTCCGGCGGATGTTGTTTGCATAGGGCCGCAAAGGTCGGTATGAAAGATATCTCCTACGTCAATTTCGATATCTTCCTCTATGTCTTTAAAAGGTAACTTACTTTGTTTGCCTAACGGGCAATCGTTACAAAAGAAACTCGTTTCATTCGTGAAATCAACACCTGTCACCGCGTTATCTTTGATCATCATTTTTAGCGATTTACAATTTACATGGTCTAAACGCTCGTGCCACACTTTCAATGGGGCACACGAGGTAACATTCAATTGGTGATGATTTTCGAATTTGATTAACATTCTTATCAAATTATTTTGTTGTTTTATTCCTTGTGCAATTATAACGTTATCTTTGGATAATATATACGCATGTTTACCGCTAAAATGAAAGGATTGACCGTTTGTCACACATACGCCAGTGGAAAACAAATTTTTCTTTAAAGAGGGGACATATAAAACATCGTCTATAATACCGTCGAGCCACTTTCCATTTACTAGTCTCTTAATATTAATTTTACCGCGACCTTCTACTTTACCATTGGTACCATCGCCCAAGTAAACAACATCGTTATTCAAAATTGCGAATTCCGAGAACCATTCTCTATGACAACATATGTGGCGAGAAGCGCCGCTATCTAATAGCCATACATATTTTTCATCGAGTTCGAGAACAATACATACGTCCGGATTGTGTAAATAAACATACCTGTTCTCTGTCTTTACACGATTAATATGTTTATCAACAATGAAAGCGCTTACGTTTGCCGAACTTTGGTAACTTTTAGCGTTTTTCTCGTTATCGCTATCTTTATTGTTTTTATTTTTGGACTTAATATTTTTCTTTTTTAAAAAACAATATTTCGTAAGATGACCCGGTTTTTTGCAAAAATTACAAAACAGATTTTTATTTTTACCGTTATTTTCGCTTCGTTGATGATCATGCTTCCATCGTTGTTGGGGGAAGCTTGTTGTCGATAATGCATTTGTAATTTCGTCGATGGACGTCATTCGGGCTTCTTCGCGTATTAATCTCTCACGTAGATTTGCTAAAGTCTGGTTCGTCGCTGGTACACTGTCCCATGCACTGATGAAAGCGTTAAATTTGGTCGGTAGGCTGCCAAGTATCTTCGCCATTATCATTACATCCGATACCTCTTCGCCAATGTCCTTTAGTTGACCCGCCACGCTTTCAATTTTAGCAACATGTTGTGCTGTCGAATCACCGTGGTGCACTCGATATTCGTGGAACTTCGTCATTAATGCCAATTTATTAGTAGCACTTTTTTGCTCATGGATTGCTGAAAGTTTTTCCCACATTTCAGAAGAACTCGTGCAGGTAATTAGATATTCGAGTTGAGGATGTTCCATGGCTGACGATAGAATAAACATTGCGCGAGCGTCCTTTTTTATCCATGCTTTTTGTGCATCTCCTTCGTCCTCTGGTTTTGCCGTGGTGCCGTCGACTACTTCCAAAAGCTCCTGCGAGATTAAAATGGTCTTAATCTGGAACTTCCAGATTTGAAAGTTCTGTCCATTGAATTTTACGGCACTCATTTTTAGATCCATCTCATCCGTCATTTTCTCGATGACACGTGTACACAATTTTTGTGAAATGGCGTCGGTTCCGATTAAACGAAAAGCAATAATAGTTTATCGTCCTGGGCCCATAACCTGTTGGGAGAGGCCAGGTTGGAACGACAAATATTCACTTTTAATGAACAAAAAAAGAATATTTACTGTTTATTTAAACGGTACACTTGATGAATTTGATTAAGAAAACGTAAGGCGCACAGAGATGAACGCAAGCGCGTCGCAGAAACGAGTGTAGAACGAAGTTCAAATATTTCCGGCACGTGTCACGCGAGAACACCTAGTGGCGCTTTAACGAACTAAAAATAATCATATTTAAACCGCAATGGAAAAGTACGTAGAGTATATAAATGTATACATACATATCTCAACAATACATATCTCAACAAAAACAACAATAAAATTAGTATACCGAAGACATAATGAAAGCACGTATAATAATGAAAAAATATAGAACTATTTTTGTCTGTCCGATATTTTATTTTTTAAATTGTGCAATAATCCTATATAGGAGGTGTGTAATTTTTTAACATCTTCTTTAATGTTTATACTATGTTCTTCTAAAGTAATGTGACACATTTCAGAAATAATCCGTTTAAACCATATAGGTTCTGTGTCAAGAATAGACACGTTACTCCAATCAAATACATGGTCTGATTCCAATTGATGTTTTGAGATTACGGATTTAACAGATAATTTTTTACAATTATATTTGTGTTCAGCAATTCTGGTTTGTAAAGATCTTTTTGTTTCTCCTACATAAGACACTAGACAATTTTTACATTCTAATCTATAAACTACGTTGATGTTGTCACCTATTTTTGATTTATCTTTTCCTTTAGTAATAATCTTGTTGAGTTTATTAGTTATTTTTGGTACAATGGTGATTGAATACTTTTTTAATGCAGATGATAATTTTTCAAAAAAACCGGATATATAAGGAATTTGCACTATTGATTAGATATTAGAATTATTGTGGGTGATATCAACAATATTATGTGTAGAAAAATTATTAATAGTTTTTAATCTATTTTTGATATTTTTAATAATAAAATGCATTGGGTAATCGTTGCCAAGCAAGTATTTATTAACGACTTGAATATTAAAATCATGAAACCGTTTATCAGATAATCCAATGGCTCTATCTATTAAATTATATATGATGGCTCTTTTCTGTTGGATCGGATGTTGTGAGAAGTAGTTAATAGTTCGGCCGGAAAAAGTAGGTTTACGATACCAATTAGTAATAATCCTATGATCTTTATCTCTTATTAGGCTTAAATCTAGAAAACTGAGTTCCCTTTCATTCTCCAATTCATACGTGAACTTAAGCCTGTCATGATAAGAATTAAACCTGTCTAACATTTCATTCACCTTATTCATCGGTATGCATGTTACAATGTCATCCACATACCGTTAATAAAATAAGGGTTTGAATGATAAATTATTGAGACAGTCAACCTCCAAATCATCCATGACCAAATCCGCCAAAACAGGAGAAAGTGGAGAACCCATCGGAGTCCCAAATACCTGCTTATAAAAACGATTGTCAAATTGGAAAAACGTATTATTAATGATAAATTAATAGTTCTATATTTTTTCATTATTATACGTGCTTTCATTATGTCTTCGGTATACTAATTTTATTGTTGTTTTTATTTGTAAACACACACATACCATCATAACTCGTCTAGCCTCACGTTTGAGTTTCAAAACTTAGTCTTCAGTACACGATGCTCGTACATTGTTATCGACCAAACGGTAATTTGGATTTTACCGCGGCTTTAATTGCGCTTTTTATTACAATGTAGTTTGGATCAAAATGTTTTACAATGTATATTTAGTTGTATATAGGCTCATGTGATATTTAACTAGGTGTGTACGGTTACTAAATCTAGCTACGCGAGTGTATTAATGTTTATATATTTTTTTGTGTATTAATTTAATAAATATATGTTTCCAGTCTCTGAAGATGACAACGCACGTTGTCGAAACATCAGCCAAGTCGCATTTTAACCTACTAATGTGTTGATTTGTTTCAATCCTATGACTCGGATCGTCGTTAAAGTCAGTATACTTATGATATACTTGTTATTTATGGCCACGTTTTTAGTTTTTAGTTTTTACTTATTAGTTATAAGTTACAATGTATTATCTTTTTATATCTACCCTTTGGGTTAGTCCTAGGGTATAAATAAATGCATCTAATCTAATCTAATCTAATCTAACCTCTCTCTCTCTCTCTCTCTCTCTCTCTCTCTCTCTCTCTCACTCACTTTCTCACTACTTACTCGAGCTTCAAATCCGACCGACTCTCGTACCTGTTCGTACTCTACTGACTTTTCAATTTTGGAAAATGAATGGGTGAGATGTTCCATTTCCCACTTTCCGTACTTTGCCTCCGTTAGATCCGTGCCTATTCACGCCAATTTCGGGTCGAATCATAATTTTGGATTTTGAATGATGGTACGCAATCTGGTTCGACCGATCGCCTTGTCTTCGTTGCTCCCACTTCCCGGGCGCACTCTCTCACTCTCTCGCACCGACCAACTCTTACTCCCGAATAGTGTAAACATCCACGACACGTTCGAGCCCGCGGGAATTCAATGACGGAGATCGTCCGTCCCACTTTCGCCCCGGCCTAAGGCCCCGCTATCGCACTCACTCGCTATACGCATTTTCAAATTTTCCAGCTCGACTCTAATTAGATCCGACTAGGAATTACCTTTTTCTTGGCAGTCCTCAATGAGTAATCGAAAGTATATCCTAATGGATATACTTTTCGTGACAACAACACAATCGTTAAATAGAAAATATGTAGACTCATGTAGTAGTTTAGTCATGATGATTATCTCACTAACTGGTATAGATGTGATTTCCGACGATAAATTTCCACTGTTTTTATTGCTCTCAAAAACTAAATTATTTGGGATGTTTGTAAAACATTTCATTCTTGACATATATAAATCATAATCAATCAGTATATTTATGTTGGTAATATTATGTTGCAATATATTTTGAGTAAAATGTAATTTACTATCCAAATAGACACAATTTAGTTGTTTAACGCATTTTAATTACTCAAAACTTCGAAAAAATTAAAATATACGATATGTATTAAAAAGGAGAGGTATTCAGCTTTAAAATCGTTTTTGGTTTACCTCATTACGATAATTTCATCAAAAGTTATAATGGTTTTCGTATTCCGCCCGCCATATTTACGTGCCAGACACCTGGCACCGTACGTCAGACCTGTTGCTCGGACGAAAAAATGGTTACAGCCTTATTTGTAAAGAATTTCCTCCTCATTAATTTCTGTCTGTTTACATTTCCCCATCAAATTCATAAGGCAACCTAATTTTTGGAACTTTGTTACCATATTTTGTACTATGGCTTGTCTTCGTCTTTATTATTTCCTAAAAATTTAGTTGCAACCTCTTTAAAACTAATCCATGCATTTGAAACTATACTTTCTCGATTCGACCTCATCAAGTTCCCAGAAAACCCAGATGGAACGTAGGTATCAAGGGAGATGGGGTATTAATACGATGGCTGACTTCTGTTGGATGTTAAAAAGAGGGACACTTCCATGAAATCAAAAACGAAAAAGAAATCCTTTACGCAGATCATTTGAAGATAAACGCGAAAAGAAGCACAAGCCAATATGAGTGAGAGTAATCAAGAAAAATACAAAAAATAAAAAAAAAAAAAAAAAAAAAAAAAAATAAAACGAAAGTGTAAAAAAAAAGAATAAAAACGGAAAGTGAAAAAAAAAAGAATAAAAACGGAAAGTGAAAAAACAAACAAATAAAACGAAAATGGATTAAAAAAATAGGGAACTATAAGCTTGCCACGTCCACGTCGTTAGTTCCGGGTCACGCTGAGAGCAAGTGAGCAAGTGGAATTTTTATTAGTTTTCTGATCGAAAATCTGTCTAGATGAAAAAGTAGTCCACAAAAAATAGCAACCATAAATACATAACAATAGGTGGGTCTCAATCTCAGACTACCATACTCTTTTGGGGGGCCTGTGTATTAGTTTTTTCTAATTATGACCTTCATTCGACCTTACCTGTTGGTGTCAAGCTGACTTCGGATTCAGATTCAGCGGCCCCAAGAATGTTTTACAAACGTGTTTCACGACAGTTCGATGTTTTTTAATACGTTTGACCTTGAATTGACCTTGACCCTGACCTAATAGGGTCAATCAGACCTCGAAATTGGATTCAGCGACCGAAAAAACGTATAGGTGTATCTCGGATAGCAGAACCAAAATTGTTTTTTTTTTGCGGGGCTATTATGAAAATAAATTTGATTGATTTTAATAAAATTATACTATTTTTCCGATCAAAAATCTGCCGTTAGATCAAAAATTAGTCCACAAAGGTACTATTTTTATTGCGAATTCGAATTTAGCATAAAAAAATACATAAGAATAAGTGGGTCTCAACCTCAGCTCCGCATTTTTTTTTGTGGGCCTGTGTTATCAGCTCATCAGTAATGACGAGCTCATTATTTATATATTACGCATTTCGATGATATATTGTAAAGCAGAAATATTTTTGCAGAATTATCTTACAAAGTAATATATCTCGATCGCCAACATCACGCAGTGGCGGGCTTTCGGCTGCCGTCTTTTCTACACTCATAAAAATTTCTGGCCGTTGGGCTTGGACGCCTTCAGAACGTACTGTTGGGATCTGTATTAGAAGCATTGCGATTGGATGCTTTGAGGCCTATTACTTTGCAAAGCAAGACGGTATGTTATGATTGGCGGTCATAGAGTTGCGTCTCGGCGATCATAGCCTGGCGTCATGACATGGTAAGTCGCTATGGAAGACTCATCGTCTTGATTGTCATGACGTGAGGTCATAGTAATAGAAAGGAGATGACTTCAGGTCTTTATTTTATCTAGGAATGACCTGGCGGGCCACCCGTAGACCAACTCACCCCTTCGTTAACAAAGGTAGCATTAATAAATAAATAAATAATTTACAATAATAATATTTAAATAGTAATAAATCTCACATAATCTGAATAGCGTGTATTAAAATGTATAATGTAGAACTGATGGAAGAAGCTAGCAGTAATTAGAAAGAAAGAGGATGACATGCCTATTTCCTATGTATTATTCTATTCGCGATATTTACGTGTTTTCATGACGTTCAAACCACAGTTATACGATTTTAGACACGTGGTTAATGTAATTAATCATGTTTCTGACCGTTTTTTAATATGTATACAATTTACCACATCTTAAATATCGCCATGCAGGTTTCGACTTGTTAATTATCCGTAGTCATTACAGTGCGGTAACAATTAATCTAACGTCCCTTAAGCGACGAATAGTTGCGAGTATCGACTTGCTTTTAAGATAATTAATTAACCTTCATTTAATATTATTAGCGATTACTATTGACTATGAGGTTCTTGAAAATCGGGTCTAGTTGACAATTAACCTTATTATCGCAATGCAAAAGAATATGAAAGTGAAATTGTAAAATATTACCGCGAATCCACTGTAAAGCGAAAGCAATCTCGAGGACCCGAGATTTTTTATTTTTAAAATACCTATATTGCCATTACTACATATCCATCTGAAATTGACACTATGCACAGTCTTTAATCATCGGGGATTGTCTATCTGCTGTATCATCACTCGTTTCAAAATATTTATCGACGACATTCACGTATATCTGGATGTATATGCATAGTGAGTGGTAAGCATGACCATACTTCTTGAATTTCACATTCTACAAACGTTGAGATGAAATCTATAGGCAGAAACTCGATGTCTTTTGTTTCCAATAATGCAAGACGTTTCACTTCATAGTAAATTCTCATTGACCTTTGAAGAGATGCAGGCTAGTCTTGAAGATTTTCCAGTATCCAATTTTTAAGCATTTTAACATTTCGTTTACACACTTGCCGTGAAATATATGATTTTCACAATTTATCGACAATCGACGTTATTGTTGTTCGATGAGTTTCGGTAGAGATGGACAGTCCAATATGTCTATGTCGATAACATTGTCAGCATCTAAAATTTCCTGCAACCTATATTTTTTATTTGTTTGCGCTTTTATATATATCTTGTGACTACATGTAACGATGTCATCCACCTTTTTGTTGATCGCATCAGGGGTATATCGCCCGACTCCCATCGTAGACCATGATAATTGTGCATTAACCAATTGTTTTACGTTCAAAACGTACTTTACAACATCAATGTCGGAAACATCCATAATGCACATTTCCTTCGGTATAAACAGATTACGAGGTCCGGGGAATCCTTGCACGTCGGCAATATACTACATTTCTAGTACCTAATACTGATTTGTTTGTCCCTTTCATTAAGTGAGGCATCTCTCTCTCTCTCTCTCTCAAGTTATTTCAGAAGGTGTGCACCACTTGCGGTCCTGATTAGTGAAGTTTTTTCCGAGTGACAATATCTAGTGGGTCCACGGTGTGCATTTTTGGAAAAACAGAAAATCTTTTCCACGGTTTTCACTGGGCAAGTGTCAACGGTGATCGCGGAGCCAACGTCAACTGCGCAAGTCCACTCCAGTCACGTGGTGTAATATGCCGCCTATTTCAAGTAACAACTGTCATCGACACTGATATGAGGACGAGCGACATATTACAAGGTACGAAAACCGATGCCGAAAACTCGAAGTAACAGCAAATCGGACCATAACGTAGCTGTTCGCGTAATTTGTGCAAAGTACTACAAGTCTGTAATCGATTTCGTCAAGTATCCCGTTTGTGAAAAGTGTTTTCACGAGTTTTGCGGACGGCTCTACATACGCGGTAAATCGGAATCCGTGTGTTGTGTGCGCTCTTTGTTGCACTTACTTCTTCCACCGCCTACCGTCGCAACTACTGTTGTCGCACGTGACGTATCTCTCCTCGTGCTCCCTACTCCGTCCTCTTTTCTTTATCGAGTGCAGCCGCTATTAACACCGTCGTGACTATTTTCGGCTAGTTCCCTCCATCCGGAAGTATTATCTGTTTTGCCTACCTTGCCCCCAACGCCGTCAACTATGGATGCGGCTCAGCAATTTTCGCAAATCCTTGAAGCGATGAACGGTGTGCGACAGGAACTTACGGCCGTTAGAGCCGATGCTAATGCTTTTCGAACCGATCTTTCGAATTTAGCATCTGCCGTACAGCAGAACACCACTTTATGCAATGCTCTCAAATGGGATGTAGAATATATGAAGAAGAACAATGCCCTTGCACGACGAACTACATTCCTTATAGTAAACGGTATCCCAAATCGGTGCTCTCTGTCATGTAATGACATTATGCTCCGCGTGTTTACCCATTTAAAATTGCCGGGTTTATTGAGCGACATTTTAAAAATCGAAAAAACGATAGGCCTCGCCGCATCTGGGTCATCCGCTAACGGAGACCCCGGCTCGGCCGCAGTTGTGGACCCATGAATGCGGCTTGGGTAGCAGACACGCGGCGCATCCGTGGTATCCGCGCCAGCAATTGAAGCAGCGGCCGCTCGGGGGATCCTTCTGCGGGTCTTTGCAGACGTCCTTTAGCCTTCCGAGAAGTCGGGTATCCGGGCGCAATCGCCCGCCTGGTCGCTGGGCTTAGCGAGCATCGTTCGGGGCCCGCTATTTGTGTCCCTAGGCTCAGCAGCGACCTCCTCGCTGCTCTCCCCGCTCTCCAAGAGTAGAGCGCAATCCGCCTCGATGTCTTCGTCATCCGACAACGCTAGCTGCGCCATCGACGTCTGGACGCACGCATTGCCCGCCGATAATACGGCCCGGAGGCTGAGGTCCTCATCCAAGGACAACAAGGCTGCTCCCTCTTCCACAGGGGCAGGTCTTGGCATGGTGTGGGCTTCCCTCCACGGTCCGTGTACCGGGGGAACCCACTCACCCTCGTAAGTGCGTCGTAACCGTCTTCCTCCTTGGTGGTTGGACATATGTACAACAAACAACAAAATATTACTTACGTGGGCTTTAGCCACCGACCGTCCTGGTCTCTTCCCGTCCAAATCGAGATCGTAAACTACTGAAGTAAACTCGTCACAAAACTATGTCGTCGATCGAAAACCGAATGTCGCGCCTACCTCGATTGTAGTACCTACGCTGTTGCTCGCTCGCCTTATCTACAGTCCTACGCACAAGATCTCGAAGGGCGCTGAGTCTCTTCAGCCGATCTTGCCAGTTTTCGGGGTCCATCCGTAGAATAGGGGCTTCCCCTCTAACTGCCTTCGCAGGCTCTTCGCGGGTCTTGGTTGCCGGGCAAAGTTCAGAAACGTCGGGGACCGCAATTTCTTCACGCTCCACACTACCGTGAGACACTCCTTCTCCGTTGTCGCATAATTATGCTCAGCGGCAGTGAGGGTGCGGCTTAAGTAGACGATCGGGTGCTCCCCGTCGTCTTGCTCTTGGATCAAGAACACGCCTAGAGCATAATCGCTCGCGTTGATCTGTACGACGAACGGTCTTTTAAAGTCAGTCCGTCCTAGCACGGGTGCTTCATTGAGAGCCCTCTTTAGGTCTTGAAATGCCTCTTCTTGTTCTTCACCCACCTCTCAGTTTCGCGTTTTCTTCGTCAGCTTGGTAAGAGGCAGTCTTCGCTCTGCCAGATTGGGTATGAATCGGACATACCATTCCCAGAAAACGTCTGACGTGCTTCAGGTTCTTAGGTGCAGGGTACTCCAATACGGGTTGAATCTTCTCTGGATCGGGACGCAATTCTTTGCGGTCTACTCGGTAACCCAGATATACTGCACTAGAACCACAAAAATTCGCACTTATCCCTGTGGACTTGCAGGTCAGCACGGGCGAATGTCTCAAGAACTCGCCGTACCCAGATGACATGCTCTTGGAAGCTCTCGGTGGCGATAATAATGTCATACAGGTAAACGAATACATGGGTCTCGAATTCGGGACCGAATAACGAGTCCATCAACCTCTGAAAAGTAGCTGGGGCATTCGCTTAAACTGGACTAACCCTCGAATACTGCAAACTCCGTGATTTCCTTACTGACCGGATCTAATGGCCCCTGAAAGTAGGCCTGACTCAGGTCCAACTTACTAAAAAATCTGGCCCGGCGTATCTTGTCTAATATGCCTTCTAAGTTAGGCGGCGGATAAGCGTCTTTTCTCGTGACGGCGTTGACGTATCAGTAGTCAATGCAGAACCTATAGCTACCTTTGGGCTTCCCGATCATCACCGTTGCACTCGACCAGGCGCTGTGTGTTGGCTCGATAATATCTTGGGCTAACATCGAGTCAACTTCTGCCGGAACGGCTCCCAGCACGGCTGGGGAGACTCGGCGGTAGCAATGCTTGATCGGCTTGGCATCCCCGACGTACATAGCGTGCTGAACCAATGACGTAGTGCCTAACGTGGCTGGGGGTGGGGGAATCAGCTGGTCTAGCAGGTCTTTCAGCTGCTTCTCCTGAACCATCGATACCTCGGAGAGGCCGGCGTACTCTGCGTTAATGACGGTCTCCTGTCCCACTTCGAAGCTCTTCCATGGACCTTCATGGAAGATCCAGCGTCTGTGTGACCCTAAAGGTCTCCTTTACCAGGACCTGGTTGTTGAACCGGGGTGTCCGTTTCCCGATCACTGTGCCTCTGGATCACGGCACTGGTAGCACTCTCGGCGAATTGTCCCTTTACGTCCACACCCGTAACATTGCCGGGGTTCCAGGCACTCGCCCGCAAACTTTCCAGATGAGTGTGTGTGCGTGTGCGTGCGTGCGTGCGTGCGTGCGTGTGTGCGTGTGTGCGTGCGTGCGTGCGTGTGTGTGCGTGCGTGTGTGTGTGTGTGTGTGTGTGTGTGTGTGTGTGTGTGTGTGTGTGTGTGTGTGTGTGTGTGTGTGTGTGTGTGTGTGTGTGTGTGTGTGTGTGTGTGTGTGTGTGTGTGTGTGTGTGTGTGTGTGTGTGTGTGTGTGTGTTCGACGAAGACGATCGTGTCCTAACGTTCGCCAGTCGAACATCAACCCTAGCCGAAAGAAACTATTCTGTCACTGAACGTGAATGTTTGGCAGTCCTATGGGCCATTCGCAAATTTCGTGAATATGTCGAGGGTTATCATTTTAAGGTAGTTACAGACCACAGTAGTCTCCAGTGGCTTTGTAATTTAAGAAACCCCAATGGTCGCCTAGCTGGATGGGGTTTGGAGTTACAGGGTTATGACTACAAAGTCGAACATCGAAGAGGATCTATACATCCTGTGCCTGACGCATTATCGCGTATGTACGAAGAGGATGAGCATATTCTCATCAGTTCCGTTCAAGAGAATTTTCCAATCAAGGATAAATGGTACGTCGACAAGTAGAGGACGAGCCTCATAAGTTTCCATATTGGAAAATGATGGGTGGTCGACTATATGCGTATCGACCAAATCCAATTTTGGATACGCTAATGAACGACGAAGATGCGTGGAAGCTAGTCGTCCCAGAAGAAAATAGGAAGACTATCTTAACAGAAAATCACGACATTCCTACAGCAGGACATCTCGGCAATCGCAAAACTTACGATAGGATTGCCCGATATTATTTCTGGCCGACGATGTGGAAGGATATCGTGAAATATGTACGGAAATGTTCTGTTTGTCAAAGGTCTAAAATTCCACCGATGGCTCCATCAGGATTAATGGGTCGGTACCTGGACCATGGAAAATAGTTGCAGCAGACGTCCATTTCCTAAAAGTTTTCAAGGTCGAGAATATTTATTAGTCTTCCAGGATTTATTCACACGCTGGATCGTATGTGTACCTGTAAAAAAGGTGAACGCAGTATCTGTAATTAAGGAGTTCAACGAAAGGATTATTTTCCGCTTTGGAACACCGGAAGTATTCCATACTGATAATGGGAAAGCCTTACGAAATACGAAAATAGACAAATATCTGAAGGACCGAGGAATTGAATCATCGACGAATCCCGCTTATCATCCACAAGCTAATCCTGTAGAGCGGATTAACAGAATATTAAAAGGGATGATCATAACGTTTGTGGATGAAAATCATCGTTCTTGGGGTAACTATATTCTGGAATTCGCATTTGCGTATAATACGGCCGTTCATGACTCAATCGGTGAGATTCCAGCCATGATGAATTATGGGCGACAACTGATCCCACCAGATCATTCTCGACGTCAAGAGGATAAAGTCGCTGAAGAAATGCAAGATGAACAAGTTGTTCAAAATTGGATGGCTAGGATGAAAACCTTACAAACATTACATCAAGAAGCGACTCGTAATATTGAAGCCGCTCAAGAGCGTCACGCTCATTATTATGATCTAAAAAGACGAGACGTCTATTTTAAAATTGGGAACGCGCGCCGTCCTAAAGAGGAATCAAGTCCTCTCACCAGCATCGCATGGATTTGCTGCAAAATTGGCCCCTAAATTCGTAGGACCGTATGCTATTTCCGCTAGACTGGGATCCAACGTATATGAGCTAAAAGATGGATCAGGGCAAAGTATCGGTAAAAGCCACGTCAGTCAATTGAAGAAATACCACGAAGAGGAGAGTCCACCCTCACGGGTGCCAACAATGGTTGAAGAACAAGATTCGCCGAGTGACACTGAAGAAGAAGTCCCTGAGCATCAATCAACATTGCTTGAGCCTGAACGAGAAGTGGTAGATAAGCCTCGGATCATTGTACATGCGGACGTCCATAGGGGCGTGGAGGTCGAGCGAAGACTACGTGGTAGGCCTATAAAGATTAAATTAGTAGAGCATTCTACCCGGGAACAGATCGATGAGCTCTTCGAACAGCTTCAAATTTTCGAGGAGTTCCCGGTATGGGGGGCTTCCCAAGAAGACCTCCAAAATGTGAATGCAGCTTCCACCTCGGAAGGAGCTGCAGTTGACCTCACCACGGGGGAAGAGTGGGCGATCCTCGAAGAGAAAATGTTATCGGTCAGGCAGGATCGGATCCGCCTGGAAAAGGAGGAAGAGAACCTCTTCCAACAAATGGATCTCCTCAAGAAAACGTCCGAACCTCCGGCATCCATAGAACTACTCCAACGGTCTATTAAAGATGACCGGGAGGAGCTGGTGATCCGTCAGCACTATCGGGCCCAGCGTGCTTTTAAGCGGAGGGATGAGGTCCGCCGAGTCGAGGACATCCGGACCCGTCAACAGCCGCAATTAATTGAATTTGAATTGGCGGTGGCAGACACCCAGCAGGAGGTGGCAGACCTCCAGGAAAGACCGGGCGCAACCAACAGGGAGCGGAAACGTGCCCAGAGAAAATTGGAGTGGGCGAAATCCCGGTTCGGGTATGCCCAATTGGACCTGAAAGTCCAAATTAGTAGGGCGAGGGCGCCCTTGGTAAGAATCAGAGAGGAGTGTGTCCTTTGTGGGCACCAACGACGATAGGAGCGGGTCAGGACGACCACTGGAAGGGGGTAGACGCCCATAAATATATATTTTTCTGATTTTTTTTTTCTCTTTTCTACTAATGATTCGGTGTCCATACCGGAGTTCATCGCAAAGGAATGGTTCCTTTTTGTAGGGGGAAAGGATGACACCCCCATAACCAATAAAATATAACTATATAATCATATCATTTGTCTTGTGTTTTTCTTATCATACATCGTTTGCATGAGTCTTAAATCCCGATAATTTAACCCGACTATAAATATTTTTGTTTTTCTTTATCTAAGCTTGATTTAAAGTTATTTTATTTGTTTTAATTTTGGTTATGCTCGATTATGCCTGAGACGGGGGTGCTGATATCAGAGCTGGTACCCTGGTCGGGTAGCCAGCGTCTGGGCGGAGGGTGTAACGGAAATGCTGTTTTATCTTTGTTTTCTTACCCGGTTATAGGAAAAAGCATTCCGTTACTCCCCAGACTCCGGCGCGCGGTGGTTCCGTATTGCGTAATAATTATATGGCTAGGAAGATTTCAGAACTAGCTGACCGCCAAGGCGACTAGAGTCGATAACACTGTGGAGAGGCACGTGGGTACTCGCCGATCACCGGGAAGTCTGACCTCTACATGTTGTTGACCCGCGAACACCTTTTAAGATTGTATTTTGTATGTGCTTTTTATATTTTCGGTTCGGGAATCGCTACATAAGGACAGCCTTTTAGTCGTCCATATTTAACGTTTTTCTTTGTTGTGCGACGTGCTATTGGCCGACCGACGTCCCTTTAATTGCACCCGGCGGTTAAGCGTGACAAGCGACGTCCATTACGGGTGCCTGTTGAGAGTGAGGGAGAGAGAGCGAGATCGTCGTTGTACCTGGGCGACGCACCATTTATTGTAAGTACCGAATCTATCCCGGCTTTCTCATGTCTCTCGGGCTATAAATACATTTTCTATTATTGGCAATAAATTTATTTATTTTAAGTCCTGTTTTATCTCCTTCCTTTGAATTTTCTCCTCCTCTTAACGTTGTCTCACATGATCTCATTCTAAGAGTTGAATGAATACGTATTAGTAGTTGTCTTGTGTTTTCTGGGTATTCGTAAGTTTTGATTTGGCACAACCGCAAGTTATCTTGTATAGTGGTACACGTGACCCCTAACTCAAAATTTGCGGGCCGTGCATTTTTTTTTATTGAAAGTGCGCGACTGTTGTAATTATCGGCGCGAGATCGACTTTTCTTCGAGTTAGACGCATAGACGTCTTTTTAAAATTAATAACCAACCTAAAAGACAGTTACAAAATTTACGATAATTTTTCACGCACTTCACTTGTGAATGCCTCACTTTTTTTACTATATGCTAGAACTTGAGACATTTTTTTTTTATTTTACCAAAAACAAAAACACTTGACTGCGTTAGAACTCGATGTTGCATGCGAGAAGCAAGAAGTAGACTTTGAAATCTCTTCAACTTGAACTCGTATATATACCAAAAATATACCATATGCAGCAAAAATCTTCCTTCCAAATATTCAACCATCATTCGTTCCACCATATTAGTCTTAAAGTAATAAATCTTCCTTGTCGATCCATGTGTCGTACTTATCTTCAAAGCCCAACCATTTAACAAACACTTTATGTCCTTTTTGACGTAGAATTTTTTCAATCAGGTAAACATCTGGATTTTTAGTACGTTGCACGTTGCAGTTCATATTCATAAAATCCGCCTGATATTCGATTTCCATCCTTGTCTTCTAGTAAATATTTTACTGGACTCGTTTCCTTAACTTGTATTATTTTAAACACTTCAGTCGTCCAATTTGGTGTATCCCCCTTTTCAAATATATGTTTAAATTTACTAATACGAACTTGTTTACCTAGTTTAAACTTTGGATGAATCTTTTCGTTCACAATTGCATTATACACACGTTCCAATAGTTCTTCTTCATTGTCTTTATTCACATCTTGCGGCTTCATTTTAATAGTACGCTGTGTGCTATTGTTATAATCATTAACCAAGTCTGGTAAGATATGGAGCCACTGATAATTACCATAAAGGCTAAACTTTGGTTACCACATTTTATTTTTCAATGTACGATTAAAGCGTTCGCAAATTGATGCTTTTAGATTACTGTATGTAGAATATAAATTGATATCACGTTTTCATTAAATTTTCGAATTTCGAATTATAAAATTCTTTTCCATGGTCGGTATGTAGATTTTTTGGAATTCGACCCATTTCGAATATCGATTTCATTACAGCTGTGACGTCATCACCAGTATTTCTTTTTACTGGGCGGGCCCATGCATACTTAGAGAATACCTAAATGACAGTTAACAAGTATTTGTAACCCTTATTTTCATCTGTATATGGAATCATTTCTACAAGATCAGCTTGCCAAGTTTCATCTAATCCGTGGATATCTACTCGCCGTCTTGTATAATTTTTTCTTGCTGGTTTATGAAGCTCCTTCACAACTTCTCTCTTCTCTTTAGAAGTCATTGTTGATAAACAGATATGATAACCTCTTGATTAAAACTGTTGGGTGGATTGTTGCAGATAGTTTATTTATTCACATTTTTCAGACTAACTAATTAATTCTTCCGTAATGAGTACAAATGTGAAATATCCCTCTGCATAACATTTGCTATTGCATTAATCTTCTTTAAGGCTTCACTGTTTTTAAGGACATATTGTTCTACCAGAAAAATTAATTTCTCAGAATCGTGAGCAACAATACTACTCTCCCTTAAGTCATAGGTGTGTTTTCTCAAGTCTCCTTCTATGTTAGCAATATCTACCATATTCAAATCATCTTTATTTTTCTTTACTTCCCACTCTAAGATAGTGACATTATTCGTAAGATTGCTGGACAAAACTAAGCTAAGCGTGTGATTATTTTTATTGAAATTACTGGTATGTTTAGTTATTTCTTGATGTAATTCAATATAACAATTTCCGATATCTGAAGATATAATCCGCCTCTGCTATTTCATTGTAATTTTTATTTATATCTTGTTGCATTTTATTTATACTTTTTTCAAAATATTCAATCTTCTCATTATTTTTAATTACACCTTTACACAGCTCATCTATTTGCTGTTTAATATCGCGAATAGTTGTGTGGAATATTCTCAAAGTAATGGCATCATCCGAATCTGTCGGATTTCCGATATTACATAACTTTCATTACTTGGAATCATAAGAACCGTCTGTAGAAATTTCAACACTTTGAAATACTTGCTTTCGTGCTCGTTGAGACGAACGTCCAAATACATCGATGCTCATTATGATACTGTCGTAATTATCGCAAAATTAATAGATTATATTAGTTTCGCGCAACTCCTCAATGATCGATAAAATTTCATTCGAAAGACTCGAATTACCCGCAGCTTGCGACGCTATTAGAAGGCGCAAACGATCGACAAGTTCATGGATTATCCCAATACACGTAATCCATTTTACAGTTTTGTCCAGCAATCATGTAGTCAGGCAAATTACGACCCTTTTTCGGAACATCTTTGAACATATCTTTGATAGGTTCGATACTTGTGGGAAGCATTATATCGAATAGGTTTTTCCTGATTCCAATCTTTCCTATGGGCATTAGTTAAGGTAAGTATACTTTGTAATTGTTTAAGTCAGATTGTTCGCTTATAGCTATATCAGTTTTTTCTTAAATAATAACTCTAGCAAACCTTCAGTAATAGCAAATCTGTGATCCTTAACAATGACATTTTTATTCTTAAATTCTATTGTCGAATCGCCGATTCTTGTAGTTCGACCTTCTATGCGAACGCCATAAATTGAATCAATGATAACACTTCTCTTGTGAATATTCCTCATCAGTAAAGTCAGAAACTTATTTGATAACCTTTCTTCAGTATGATATGTAGGTGTTTTAATATCACTGCTAAATGTCTGATCTAAAGGGGTATTATATCCATCATGCATATCATCATGCATATCATCATCATCATCATTATCATCATCATCATCATCATCATCATCATCATCATCATCATAATCGTTAACATCATTAATTGCCATACTATCCGCTACTTTATTCTGTGTATCATCAATTGCATGTTTACTGATCGACATTGTTGGAGCGTCGGCTATTTTTTCCAATGGACTTATTAAAAGTTTGAGCGTTTCACTTATCGCAAGGTTGGAGACAATAGCTATAGGTAAAGGGTTATATCTTAAACCTTATAATAATGGTCTAGGTTTAAAATTAAAATCATATAAAACGGGATTAAGTGTTAAATGCAGAAAAATCCACATCGAGCACTCACTGATGCAGATATTCTAAAATATTCGAAAGAAGCTGGATTTCCGAATTTTAGGTGTCTTTATGCGTAATAATTTTCCAAAGAATCCCCAAGATAATGAATGTGCAGTCATAAATTTATACGATGCAAGCGGTCCAGATCAATAGATCATATTCAATTGCGTATTGTTGATCAGAACGGTGAATTGGTGAATTTTCGTGGTGAAACAATTACATCTTAAATCTACGTAATAATGGGTATTACGTACTATGGTCAGACCCTTAATTGTTACTACAATAATAAACCATTATGGATAAAACATATCAGTCGTCATCAAATTCGCAAGACGTTAACACGTCGAAACGTTCTATTTCTGAAAAGCTTGGGACTCGAGTTACATTATCACCACAATCAATATTAAACAATGAATAATAAAAACTGTCATTGCCGTTGTTGTATTTGCTTGCTTATCGCACGTTATCACAATAACAATAATGGAGGATCCAATACTCAACATTCAAAACCCAGTCGTCTTCGACGAATCTGTCGCTCATTACGAGCTGCATGCACATCAATCTTACAATACAAGTTCATTTGGCAAAAATGATGAAATTCGCATTGTTGTGCAACATCATGATTTATGTATTTTACCATGTAAAAGTTTGATACATGTTAGTGGGAGGTTGACCAAAACTGATGGAACTAAAGCAAATAATACTAATCTAACATCTAACGCAATCTGTCATTTATTTGATGAGGCGCGGTATGAGTTGAATGGAGTTGAAATTTATCGAAATAGAAATGTTGGTATTACTAGCTTGATGAAGGGGTATCCTTCTTACACACAAAATCATGAACCCGTTTTAATCAATGCAGGTTGGATATCTAGTTCAAATCTAAAGATAACAAATGATAATGGTTATTTTGATGTGATCATGCCTCTGAGTATGATTCTCGGATTTGCTGAAGATTATCGTAAGATAATTGTAAATCCGACGCATGAACTTGTTTTAACAAGATCTAAACATGATGATAATGCAATTATACAAAATGTGGACGAAAATTATAAAATTGAGATGAATAAAATAGAATGGTTAGTTCCATATGTCACGTAAGCTCATAGGGAAAAGATACAGCTGCTGCGTTTCATTGAAAAAGATCCTTGCATATCTTTAAGTTTCCGTACTTGGGAACTTTATGAATATCCTCTATTACTGGTAACATCATCCCACGTGTGGTCTGTGAAAACAGCGACACAACTAGAAAAGCCACGATATATTATTACTGGATTCCGAACGGCAAGAAAAAATGACAAGGCGAGAAATGCAAGTCTCTTTGATCACTGCAACATTAGTAATGTTAAAGTATTTTTGAATTCAAAATATTATACATATGGTAATTTAAACCTTAATATTGCAAATAATCAATTTTCTTTATTATATGATATGTATATCAATTTTCAAGCTATAAGTTACTATAATAAAAATGTTACTGGTAAACCTATATTGTATAAATCAATATTTTTAGAGAAAGCTCCATTAATCATTATTGATTGCACTAAGCACAAAAACATGCACCTATCGATGTTCGACTCTAATTTGAATCAAAGGAAAATCTTCCTGCAAACACTTCTGCTTATTGTTTAATTTTATATGATCGCATTGTAGAATATAACCCCATACGTGGAAATGTAAAGAAATTGGTTTGAGAGGAGGGGTAACCATTATTGCGCGTGCGTCAATTAATGAATAAAACGCGGTTATACTTTAATCACTAGTGAATCAGTTTCATACGAAATGGAATATATTGTAGACGTACAGGGATTCCGCCGGCCTTGTAATCGGTTCATACCGAGGGAAATGTCTATAATAAATATTATCGACAGTGAAATTGTGACTTATATGTTTAAACCACCATATCAATGGGTGTGGTTACCTATACACTATAAGAGAGTCAATAACTGGTTGATGAATAATTATCACGGTGTACCATGGCAATCTGGCGACGTACCATTTGACGCTATAAACGAAACTTTGGAGGATATCGTTAAATGTGCTAGCAAAATTTATGTAAAAGAAGTAGATAAAAAATGTTGGTTGGAGGATATATTAAACGCTGAAAATGTTATCGATCTCGATATTTTGGACTGCCCGTCTCTAACAAAACTGAAGCAGCAGCAGCAATATCAATTGTCGGAGAAATGTGAAAATTATACGATTAATGGAACATGCACTAAAGAAAATGTAAAAATACTTGGGTATTGGAAAATCTATGTGAACAACCTGCATCTCCACAACGTTCATTAAGGATTTATTACGAAGTAAAACGTCTCGAATTAATGGAAACAAAAGATATAGAATGTATACCGATCGATTTCATTTGCATGTTTGCTGACCGGAAAAATGAAGAAGCACGGGCTAGCTTGCCACCTGCTATGCAAATGCATCCTGATATACGGGAATGTCGTCGATGTTATAAACATTTCGAATCAAGCTATGATATGATAGATGGTCAACCACTTATGATTAAAGACTGCATCAATTGTCAAGATAAAAGTGATGCATTTGTTGATGATATTGAAAATATGAATTTCATTTGATTGCTATTGTATATTGTATGTATGAATATGGGAAATAGAAAAAAATTAATAAAATTTATTACATCTATCTTCTATATTTTCTTCATCTTCCTGCATGATATTGTACAAAAAAAGAAAATGGTTTATTTAAAATGGTCATATTTAACAAAGGGTTCATTAGTGAACATTCGTAATGACTAATGGGTTTTACACGCGTCTCAATTCATATACCATCTTTAAGAGATATGGGTCCCAACATATTATCTAATATTCTTAGAAGTTACATGTGTTTCCCAAATATGGTAATCTAGAACGAGCGCTTTCGAAGGGGATATGTAGGAAAAACAGACTTATACTTAGAAGTTACATGTGTTTTTCCAAGGGTGGTCGAAGTTACATGTATTTTTCCATAGATGTAGGAAAAACAGACCTGGCAAGCCCCAAGCATATCTATTAAAAGCACGCTTCGAATGAGAGAAACGAGCGCTTTTAAGGGGGGAGAGGTAGCCTTGCAATAATTATTCGCGCGACCAAATCATCGAATCGAATCGCGATATCATTTCGCGATCTTACGATTCAGGATCCGAATAATAGCACGGTGAGGAATCCAACGGCACAGGGGTCAAATAAATCCACTGATCCTTGATTCACCCCGCAGGGGACTTGTGGAAGAGAGCGGAGAGGGTTATCTCCGTCCACAATTTTTGTGGAAGAGTGAGGGGTCGAAGTGCCCGAGCTCGAAGAGGAGCAATGCTTTTGAAAGATCCGCTTCTCTTAGCAAGTTTTGAGAATTGACGACCTCACGGACCCGATCGTTCGGCTGGTCTGTGCCGACGAATGCCTGATCGTGAAACGACTCGAGAGACCCACCGTACTGGGGAGCTAGGGTGCGGTGTCAAGCCCCTGCCGGCGGGTTCCACACGGGGGAGCGCTACGGCGTGCCGTGTCCGTTTAGGCAGTAACCGCAGAAAGGGTTGGCCTCTAGCGGGCCGTGGCAATGTTAGAAAGGTTCTCTGAACCAACAGAAGCATCAAGGCAGGCAGCTTGTTGCTAATAATGTGATAGCTGACTTGTTGTATATCTTTTTCAAGTGTGCACAACCAGCGGTGCTGGCGCATCACTAAAATTTGGCCCCATTCCCCCGTGGGGGGGGGGGGGTGCCATAAACCCGAAAGGGAGGGAAGACACCTTAAATAAACAACACTCAAGTGATCCTTGATTCAAAAACCATTCAATATTTTCACTAAAACTCTCAATTATTACAATATTCTTCAGCATGCGCGTATCACGAAATTCGATCATTCACACAGTACAAAATATTTGGAATTATATTAAACCGAACGTGCCAATTTTTAGATAAAGCTGTCGCGCGTATCAGCGTTGTGAATCGTTCAAGTAATTCATTTCGTGCACCAACAAACGTACGACCTTGATCGCTGTCCATATAATGTGGAATACCACGTCGGGAGACAAAACGTTTGTAAGCAACGATGAATTTACTCGAAGAGTAGTCAGAAACTAGCTCAAGGTGTATTGCCTTGACTGCAAAACATACAAATAACGAAACTAAAGCAAATTGAGACTTATGTCTACGACCATTCCCGAGACGAATTCCAAAAGGCACCGCTTAGTCCACGCCACAGCGATTAAAAGGGCGTTCAGGTTGCGAAACTCTGGGAGTGGGAAAGTTACCCATTGTTTGCGTGAAGAGGTCGGCTTTCAAGCGAGCACAAGTGAGGCAGTGAAAGATGACCGAACGTATCAACTTCTTTGCCTGTACGACCCAGAGAGTTTGGCGTAGGGTGCGTAAGGTTACCTGGACTCCACCTTGCAAACAATTTAAGTGAGTTTCAACAATTAACTACTTTACGACCGGGTGTGCGAGTAATGCGATGGGGTGTTGGAGGCGTCCGCAAACACGAATTAGGCTATTTTCGTCGAGGAATGGCTGCAGCGTAGCAAGAGGGCTCTTTTTTGTTACAGCACGCTGTGAATTTAAATCTTCCAATTCGTGCGGAAATAACACAGATTGTAGCCATCGAAATATGACCACCGACGCGTGACGTAACTTGGAAGAGGTTAGAATACCTACAGTTAGACCCTCATATAAGCAAGACAACCATCGCAATGCATATGTTATACTACGGACTAGACGCTTCCAAGACGAAATCTTGGGATACAATGACGACATGGTGTCATTACAAGGCGCGGCGACAGTGGAGCAAACTGTAGGCCGTGCTTCAAGAGGTGCATCCAAAGCCAGCTCTGGGATACTTTTAGGCCAATATTCCGGGCTTTCAGTTAACCAACTGGGACCGGAAGGCCACAACGGACATTTCGCGAGTTCAATTGCGGATATGCCACGAGATGCCAAGTCGGCAGGATTGTCCTGACTTGGGACATGTCTCCATGGAATACCTGGCAGTGACGTTTGTATTTCTGACATACGGTTATCAACGAATGTTTTCCATCTGGTTAGGTGCTCTCGTAGCTAGTGGAGTACAATTGTTGGATCGGACCAACAGCAGATAGGCACATTCGCAAATGCGTCAATCGTGGTGGCAAATTTAACAAGACGCGCCAAAAAGAACAGCACCGCATAATTCGAGTCGGTCTATGGTCAGCGATTGTGGAGTGCACCCTGGAAGACAAATACGGAGATACAGACGGCTGTATAAGCCGACTCGGATGCATCGGAAAACCCAAGTAGCTCATATGTTTCCGCGTCAGGACTGTATCCAATCCAACGTTGAATTGACAATGAATTGAGGGCAGGCAAGCCATCATAGAACATCTTCCAATCGTTACAAAAGTCATCGGGTAACTGTGCATCCCAATCCAATTGCAGTAGCCAAAGACGCTGAACAAATAATTTCGCCCGTACAATTACGGGGAACACCCATCCCAACGGGTCATAAAGCCAAGCAACTAGAGAGAGCAACGTTCGTTTTGTAAGTCTGGGCGGAGAGGTCAAGTTTATTTTAAACTGATAAGAATCTTGTCCTGAGTTCCAATAGATGCCCAAAATTTGTAAACCATCAGAGTCTTGAAACAAATGCTCGCTGGCGATACCGTCATTAGCAGGATCAATGCCTTGCAGCAAATCAGGGGAATTGCTCGCCCATTTTCGCAATGGAAATTGACCGCAGTGAAGTAATTCTACAAGTTCATCTCGTTTCCGTAACGCCGTATGGAAGTCAAATACGCCGAACAAACAATCCTGTACATATAGACCGTCATGCAAAATATCCGTGGCAAGGGGAAAAGCATTATGAAAGCCCAGGCGGGGAACTCGCGCACGGGGAGAACTTGAAAAAGCCCCGAGAGAGGGGGACACGACGCCAACAGCAAATATGGCGGAATCCACAAGGCCCGCGTGGATTGAAATCGCCGAAGAGTAAATGCGGCACTGAATTGTAGCACTAAAAAACACGTGAAGTGTAAATGGCACTTTTGCACTGCAGTTATAAAATTTGAAAGTTTCCAGTTTTTTTTATTCCACAGGCACTGTTAACCCCTATCCTGGCAGGATTGCCAGAAAATCTGTTACGATATCGGAGGAACTCGTAGTCAGAATGTAGAAATGAGAAGATTCAGGATCCGAATCGTAGGACGGTGAGGAGTCCAAGGGCACAGGGGTCAAATAAATCCACTGAGCCTTGATTCAAAAACTATTTAATATTTTCACTAATACTCTCAATTATTACAATATTCTTCAGCACCGCGCGTATCACGAAATTCGATCATTTACACAGTACAAAATATTTGGAATTATATTAAACCGAACGTGCCAGTTTTTAGATAAAGCTGTCGCGCGCACCAGCGTTGCGAATCGTTTAAGCGACGTGCGAAAATTGAAAAAAGAGAATGTGGCGTTTGCCAACCTCGCATCAACAGCAGAACAACTAGAGTCGTTAACGAACTTAAAATATAAATGAATTATAGATGGCGCTACGGGCATCCGATAGTGGCGCTAAAGTTCATAAATTCTATAAAGCGCGAATTACAAAGCGCGACACTTATAATGTTGTAGGATGATTTTAGTAAGGGCCCGAAAGAATTTTGATTTAAAACGACGCGAACAAATTTTATTTTGATTAAAATGAAAGGAAGAAAGCACGAAGGGTACTGTACTTTAGGTTTTTTTATCTCAACCTCATCAGTTCTGTCGGCTCTCGAGTTTTCCCTTTCTTCAGGGTGAGAAGCTCGAATTTTCAGAGAGAGGCTCTGGAGTTGTTGGATATAGGAAAAGAGCATAACCTGAGGCCCGAGGTGAAGAAGGAGAGGGTGCTCTCTATCTATCTATCTCTGTCTCTTACGTGTCGCTCGCATTATTACTGCCTTTTTAACAATGATAACAATAACAATATTATATTAATCATAATAATATTGCTACTAATAATGATAATAAATAAATGATATTAGTAATTACAACACTAAATAAGTAAGAAATAATATTGAATGATATTATTACACCTAATGAACGAATAACGTAGAACAGTAGACAATGGAAGTACTCGTATTGGTAATTATTGGACAAAGCCTCAGTTGCATTAAATTTATACGATCAACAATTTTATTTTAGTGTTTATTCGTTGCTCTGTGTTATTTCACAATTCTATAATATCATTCAAACGCAAAATTTCACTTCCTACATTTTTTTATCTTTAGTCGAAGTGTCGATTATCAAAAAGACGCAACGCAGATGTTTGCTGCAACTCTTTAATAAATAAATAGCAATAATATTAAGAGGAAGTATTATCTTTCCTACTACAGCAAACATCTGGAAGTACTAACATGGACGGCGAACATGTTACCATTGAAATGGTTCTGAATATAGAAAAGTGATAACCAAGAAAATATTATGTTCTAACGCCGCGGTCCATGTTACAACTCCCTCCTTTAAGATTTATTTGTGGGGAAATAATTACGTAAAATCAATCTTATTTAACAAAAAACGTACATTAACCTAAAGTACTGCTATAGCGCAAAGTTTATACTAAAACGTTAATTAGTACACTGCAATAATTTAAAGTCTCCTTATTTGGCTGCTTCTGTGGCCGGATATATCAACCTTGTTATTGGCTACTCTATTGCTCTTAATTGCTCTTTTTCTTCACCTTACATCACTTGCCCTTTTAATCTCATTATTTCGTGGTCCGTTTTAGGTTCGTTCACTTGCGTTTTTCTGAATTGACACTGTAGCACTTATGAAAGTCCGTAGAGCCTTGGTTCGGTTGGTTCGGGCGCGATTAAAAGCTGAACTACAACTTCTCTTAGTTGGTTATGGGGATACAGAGGGTTAGCCTCTTCACTGGCTCCCCAGAATTTGTTGGTATTGACTCTATAGTCTTGGAGTTAGATCGTAAGTGTAGAAGTGCGTTGGATACTGAATCCATCACGGCACCTAGTAGATATAACGACCATCCAAATGCCCTTTGCAGAGCGAAAAGGTGTATAGCGGTATCTACTAGAAATTTTAAAATCTTGATGATAAGAACTATGCCTAAAACACCGGCGCTATTAGTGCCAAAATTGCTGAATCCTACCAGACTCGATTCCATGTCGAGTCGACGATTCGCTGAAGAGTCTGAGTATCCAATAGGTCTCCAATGGATAGGCCAGCAGAATTGTCGCCTTCTCACGATAGCCGGTTGTTCGAAGGGAGTCATAATGTAGTCTCTCAATCTCTCTAAATCTTCTGAGGTATATATTCTCTGGCGGACAAAATTTCCTGGACTCTGATACGTCCACGTGTTTCTGGATTGAGGTGACATGATGTGAGTGGCTTGACTCTCAACTGGTGTTTGGAACGACTTGAACCACAATCCTTCGAGCTGGAACATCTGTGGCAATACGCTATTGCATGGTATATGGTTTCTGCAAATGTATTAGAGACATCCACTAGTTTGGAAGCAAGACCTTGGTATAGAACCCCATATCTGTTGAATTTGCAGGAACCTATAGGAATGTTATCACAAAATGCGGTGTTTCCCATAGAATCCAAACAAGTCGATTGGGCATCGAGTTCCTGTGTTCAGAATGACTTCATTCGATTGCAGGTGAGTTTGGGCATCAATTGGTGCTTGATAACTATTCAATCCTGCGTGAATGATATACATATATTGTAGATGGTGACCACAATTGTCATACAATGGTCATACAAAACCTGCACGATGAACAGAAGTTAACTGCACCGGTAGTGTCGCGTGGCGGAAATATCGGAATTTGTCCCGATGAACTACTGGATAATTGGACGTTAGGGCAATTCTGGAATAGGTATCGTCGAAGTTTTTTACTTTTCCTTCTTTGTTTTCCAGATAACTGGGTTTTGGTTAGCGAGCTCATTTAGTTCGTAGCTTGATGGTATTCACCCGTGATAGCTTCGAGTACTCCTTCAAAAACCGTAGCGACATCGCCGTTCATCACAGAAGATAATAACTCGTCCGAGCGTTCCAATTCAGTTGTGACGGTGCCTGCTGGGGATTCTTCATCGTCAACGATAGGCATTGACGGCTCCGGGATGACTTTTTCGTATGTAGGGAACCGGACGGTTCTTTTCTTCATTCGAGGCTTCATAGGTACCTCATAAAGAGTAGGTTCTCCAAGCTTATTGTACAGTTCTCTCCACTTACTTCTGGAAGCAGATCTGAGTAACAAGGGAGTAAAAACTTGTGTGCGACAAATAGAGTTTACTGTAATACTCGATATCTTTGAAAATCGTTCACTATTATATTTATGGTTTTCTTGGTGAAGAACAGTTACTAGTATTAAAGTTCAAAATCATCGGAACTCCCCTAACGACAATTCCGCGTCACGCCGTTGCGCGGATTATGGTTTTACCATATAAAGTAATGATGAAACTCGATTACTGCGATAGTACGTGAGTTTCATTTATTACAGTGTTTTCTGCTATAGTACGCTAGTTTCATTAATTCCGTTTTCTGCGATAGTACGTAAATTTTTATTTATTATTCCGTTTTCTGCGATAGTACGTAAATTTTTATTTATTATTCCGTTTTCGGCGATAGTACACCCAACCGCAGAATATCTGTCGCCGTAATTTATGTGGACTTGAGAAAATGGCAACAGCGCTTGAGTGATTTACTGAATGCACTACAAACTACAGCCCTATCGATACGATGCGAGACACACACAGGAACGCACACAGTCAAAAGTATTTTGTTTTTATCTCTCTCGCTCTGTCACTCTCTCTCTCCCTCCCTCGTGATTACGCTGACTTAACCAGTTTCACCTGGGGAAACTGCTCCGTTTCTTCCCAAGAGACGATCTTCGCCAACTCCATTGTCGTGGATATGTTTATCAGGTTAGTTCTGTACTAAATATATTATCTTGGCATTTTTTATTTATTTATTTATTGAGCATAAGCGGGCCAGACCGCCACTAATCTGACAAAATTTAAATAAAATAATACTTGAAGTAGTGGGAAAAGAAATATAATGCTTAAAAAATGCACGTAATGGATATAGGCATATATGTATGCAAGTATACATCCAAATTTGCTTGCTGTTTGCTAGGAATGTGGTTCTTTGTGGGTTATGTTTTCTTTTTAAGGATATACCTGCCAGACCAGCACATGGGATCCGAGAAGAGACGACAGCAATCTCCCATACGACTGTGTGGGACCAGATCGTCAACGCCTTCTGCTTGAGCGCTGAATTGCTGAAGCAATGATTTGAGCGTTTGATAGAGACTTGCCAGCCTGTTTTCTTCCTAGGGAATGATCCTTGCAACTCGACAACTTCATTATTATCGACGTTATTGTCAGGTTAGTTCTAAAGAAAATATATTAATGTCTCCTGTCATTTTTTACTTATAACGCCCATGCGACTCGAGCCAAAAAGTGAACTTAGATTCACATGCAGTTTCACGGTGTGGAATAGATGTTCAGAGTTACCATCACCATTGCCGAAGGAACGCTGCAGGAAGACTTGATAACTCCGCTTCTTCTCAGGGGAAGATTTCCGCAGTTCTACAACGGAGTTGTAGAAAAGAAAATTAATTACATTCATACAATTCGAATTTAATATTACGAATAATGCTAAAATTGGAAATGTCATTATCAAAGAATTTTATATTAGTGTTATCATCACAAAAGGAGTTATGTCACATATTTATTTCTTTATTTGTTAAATCATGTTTTATACAAAATAGACGAGCATCGATTCCCTACAACAAGAGAAAAGATTAGAAGGCTAAAAAATCTTTTCGTAACAGTGAAAAGCCTCCAAATTTACATATCGTACCCTACTATTCTTTATATTCTTCAGGCGTTATGTCAATGTTCCATGATTATGTGCCTCGAATAAAATCAGGATTATGCAACTAATATTTTTATGTCCTAGTTTGCAGAGCCCGTGTGTACTTTTGGTGGACAATGATGATCCATGCTTCTTACACTCGCTGCCGACGACTTCAAAATCCTTAGAACACAACTGGAAGAAAGGTGTGTGATCGAAAAAATCAGCTGCAGTTCAATTTTTCGCAACACATGTCGATCAAAAAGGACCGGTTGACCCAGGCAAGACTTAAATGGCAACATCGATGCGAAAATTGCGAATGCAAAATGCGACATAATGCAAGAAATGTCACACAATCAAGAAATCTTTTCTACAAAGAAGAAATTTTTTACTACCCCAGAAGTTTGAAACGATTTACAAGTGAATCGGTTCAAATTCCGTATTCCGCCTGTCAAAAAAAAGTTACTAGACACTTTGTAAGGGTTAAGCATGAATTAATAATAAAATAGCAACCCACTAAGTTGTAAGAATAAAAATATAATCCATACAAGCTACATATCCCGATTTATGCCGAATAAAATGGTAAAAATAATAGTCGCAAAACAAAAAAAGAGACCATAACCAGCAAATGTCACTCTAACATATCCTGCTACAGCTTCGTCATCGGCAGAAAGTAATTTTTAATGAATAAAAAAATAGCGTTATTGTCAGCGGCAATTTTTACATATATAATTCCGGAGGGTTTCCGGAATCTGATAACATTTCAAACTTACGGACAAATTGCGGGGAACTACTTGAATCGGTTACTTTTGTGCAAAAAATTACGAAAACCCGGCCTCGCATGTCGGGAAGAAATTCCTTATTTAAAAAAAAAGTAACGTTATTGTCAGCAGCAATTTTTATATATATCATTCCGGAGGGTTTCTGGAATCTGATAACATTTCAATCATCCGGCCAAATTGAGGGGAACGATCGGAATCGGTCGCTTTTATGCCGGAAAACGTAAGTGCCAGGGCACTGATATGGGAAAGAGAATCATTGTTTAAAAAACGTTTACGTTTTCCGGCATAAAAGCGACCGATTCAGATCGTTCCCCTCAATTTGGCCGGATGATTGAAATGTTATCAGATTCCAGAAACCCTCCGGAATGATATATGTAAAAATTGCGGCTGACAATAACGCTACTTTTTTTTAAACAATGATTCTCTTTCCCATATCAGTGCCCTGGCACTTACGTTTTCCGGCATAAAAGCGACCGATTCCGATCGTTCCCCTCAATTTGGCCGGATGATTGAAATGTTATCAGATTCGATAAACCCTCCGGAATGATATATGTAAAAATTGATGTTGACAATAACGCTACTTTTTTTTAAACAATGATTCTCTTTCCCATATCAGTGCCCTGACACTTACGTTTTCCGGCATAAAAGCGACCGATTCAGATCGTTCCCCTCAATTTGGCCGGATGATTGAAATGTTATCAGATTCCAGAAACCCTCCAGAATGATATATGTAAAAATTGCGGCTGACAATAACGCTACTTTTTTTTAAACAATGATTCTCTTTCCCATATCAGTGCCCTGGCACTTACGTTTTCCGGCATAAAAGCGACCGATTCAAATCGTTCCCCTCAATTTGGCCGGATGATTGAAATGTTATCAGGTTCGATAAACCTTCCGGAATGATATATAAAAAAATTCCTGCTGACAATAACGCTACTTTTTTTTTAAACAACGATTTTCTCCCGACATTCGAGGCCGGGTTTTCGTAATTTTTTGCACAAAAGTAACCGATTCAAGTCGTTCCCCTCAATTTGTTCGGAGGATGGAAATGTTATCAGATTCGAGAAACCCTCCGGAATGATATATGTATTAATTGCAGCTGACAATAACGCTACTTTTTTTTTAAACAATGATTTTTTTTCCCATATCAGTGCCGTTGCACTTACGTTTTATGGCATAAAAGCGACCGATTCAAATCGTTCCCCTCAATTTGGTCAGAAGATTGAAATGTTATCAGATTCCAGAAACCCTCCGGAATGATATATGTAAAAATTGTTGCTGACAATAACGCTACTTTTTTTTTAAACAATGATTTTCTTTCCCATATCAGTGCCCTGGCACTTACGTTTTATGGCATAAAAGCGACCGATTCAAGTCGTTCCCCGCAATTTGTCCGGAAGATTGAAATGTTATCAGGTTCGATAAACCCTCCGGAATGATATATAAAAAAATTCCTGCTGACAATAACGCTACTTTTTTTTTAAACAACGATTTTCTCCCGACATTCGAGGCCGGGTTTTCGTAATTTTTTGCACAAAAGTAACCGATTCAAGTCGTTCCCCTCAATTTGTTCGGAGGATGGAAATGTTATTAGATTCGAGAAACCCTCCGGAATGATATATGTATTAATTGCAGCTGACAATAACGCTACTTTTTTTTTAAACAATGATTTTTTTTCCCATATCAGTGCCGTTGCACTTACGTTTTATGGCATAAAAGCGACCGATTCAAATCGTTCCCCTCAATTTGGTCAGAAGATTGAAATGTTATCCGATTCCAGAAACCCTCCGGAATGATATATGTAAAAATTGCAGCTGACAATAACGCTACTTTTTTTTTAAACAATGATTTTCTTTCCCATATCAGTGCCCTGACACTTACGTTTTATGGCATAAAAGCGACCGATTCAAATCGTTCCCCTCAATTTGGTCAGAAGATTGAAATGTTATCCGATTCGAGAAACCCTCCGGAATGATATATGTAAAAATTGTTGCTGACAATAACGCCAAATCGTTCCCCTCAATTAGGCCGGATGATTGAAATGTTATCAGATTCGAGAAACCCTCCGGAATGATATATGTAAAAATTGCGGCTGACAATAACGCTACTTTGTTTTAATCAGTGATTCTCTTTCCCATATCAGTGCCCTGGCACTTACGGTTTCCGGCATAAAAGCGACCGATTCAAATCGTTCCCCTCAATTTGGTCAGAACATTGAAATGTTATCCGATTCGAGAAACCCTCCGGAATGATATATGTAAAAATTGTTGCTGACAATAACGCCAAATCGTTCCCCTCAATTTGGCAGGATGATTGAAATGTTATCAGATTCCAGAAACCCTCCGGAATGATATATGTAAAAATTGATGTTGACGATAACGCTACTTTTTTTAAAACAATGATTCTCTTTCCCATATCAGTGCCCTGGCACTTACGTTTTCCGGCATAAAAGCGACCGATTCAGATCGTTCCCCTCAATTTGGCCGGATGATTGAAATGTTATCAGATTCCAGAAACCCTCCGGAATGATATATGTAAAAATTGCGGCTGACAATAACGCTACTTTTTTTTAAACAATGATTCTCTTTCCCATATCAGTGCCCTGGCACTTACGTTTTCCGGCATAAAAGCGACCGATTCCGATCGTTCCCCTCAATTTGGCCGGATGATTGAAATGTTATCAGATTCGATAAACCCTCCGGAATGATATATGTAAAAATTGATGTTGACGATAACGCTACTTTTTTTAAAACAATGATTCTCTTTCCCCACCCCCCCCCCCCCCCACCCCCCCCCCCCCCCACCCCCCCCCCCCCCCACCCCCCCCCCCCCCCACCCCCCCCCCCCCCCACCCCCCCCCCCCCCCACCCCCCCCCCCCCCCACCCCCCCCCCCCCCCACCCCCCCCCCCCCCCACCCCCCCCCCCCCCCACCCCCCCCCCCCCCCACCCCCCCCCCCCCCCACCCCCCCCCCCCCCCACCCCCCCCCCCCCCCACCCCCCCCCCCCCCCACCCCCCCCCCCCCCCACCCCCCCCCCCCCCCACCCCCCCCCCCCCCCACCCCCCCCCCCCCCCACCCCCCCCCCCCCCCACCCCCCCCCCCCCCCACCCCCCCCCCCCCCCACCCCCCCCCCCCCCCACCCCCCCCCCCCCCCACCCCCCCCCCCCCCCACCCCCCCCCCCCCCCACCCCCCCCCCCCCCCACCCCCCCCCCCCCCCACCCCCCCCCCCCCCCACCCCCCCCCCCCCCCACCCCCCCCCCCCCCCACAAAATATAAAAATTGTTTGCTTAATGTTTTATGTGTGTATATGTTTCTTATTTGTAATATATCTTGTACAACATTTCTCTAGTCACGCGTCTTACTACTACTCGAAAGCTCTGACGGTCGCCTGAAGAACCTGATAATTAACGATTTTGCGCTTTTCTTCAGATAAAAATAATTCTTGATGCTTTCACACACCGTTCTAGGCGCAGACCACAAAATTTATTGGAAAAACTTTCCTTCTTTTCCTATAGGATCCTAATTCATGATAAAAACAAAATTGTCTTTATGAAATCTAGTTTTTTTTTTTTTTCAAAAAAATGACCACCATTTTGTGTCATTTGCAAATTTTTTGTGGAATTCTAAATATGGCCATGAAAGAAACATTTAAAAAACCACTACTGATTCTAGAAAACAGAATGCTTTCGATTTTTAGCCGGAAATAGAGAGATTGTAAAATAAATTTATACCTTGTTTCGTTACAAAAAATGAAGATCACCACGCGAGAGATTTTGTCGCAACACATAAACAAAAAAATACGTATCTTCTTAATTTACCTATAAAGACCAATATAAAACATAGTTATAATAACATGTATTTTAAAATTCTGATATACTTTTTTCATTGCCGGATTTGAAATGGGATTGGTCAGGTGGAGCTTGCCAATACCTTACAAAATTATGTCCGATTACCCAGATATTGGATGTCGATAAGGACAATTTTTTCTGAAAGAAATTTTTTATATTGGGGCCCTGAGTCAATCGCGATGCTCTTTAGTTTCTAAATATTAATCGAGATTATTAATGTAAAATTCATAATTATTATTCGTTAAAAGAACACTCAAGACTTTGAAGATAGATAAAATTATAGGACGTAATTCTTCAAACACGTGGCATACAGTAATTTGAAGGACACTTCTTATCGCGCCATCTGTTTGACATTATTTATTACAAGAGTATTTTTATTTGTTGGAGAAGGATATAATAAAATTTTTTTTTATAATTTTGTGAATTTACAGTGTATTTTCAACTTGATAACTGTCGGTAAATATTTTTAAAACCAAAAGGCCACGGCAACAATTTTTTAAGGTGAATGTTGGATGGGCAATTAACGATACGAACAATCGGATTACTCTATCCAGAGTAATTATAATTAGTCTATTTACAGAAAAATCGATATCCATGTAAATATGCATATTATTCTTTATTATTTCACATTATTATTTCATAATTATTTCAACATGTACCTTCAAAAAAAATATTCCAGTTTTTGAACATATTTATACGCAAATGAAGCACAATAGCCAATATTTAACTGTGTGAAATTTACGTATTTATTCAATATCAAGACTTTTCCAGATAGATCGACACAGACTGTCCAACTTTTGATTTATTAAAAATTGTCACATTTTTTACAATTTTTAATTCAATTTTTCAACGCCGACTTTTTTATGCATATTTTTGTAAACCAAATCGATTTCTAGCATTGCATTTTAAAAAAAGAATATGCGGAATCCATCTAATTGTAAAATGATGCAGGCAGACCGATGGTATGTTAAGAATTAACTTCAAGATGCAATATTCTACTTGAAACATAAAGGATAAAGTGTTTCTTAACATTTTTATAAACATTTTTTTTTGTATTGTTTACTAAAATTTATTTCTCCAAATTTTGTCAATAACACAAATTTTTGTAAGTGTCTTATTCAGATGCTCTGAATTTACTTACTATTTAACCTTCCACTCGTGCCCTGGATTTTTTTTCTTGCATTTTTCATGCGTTTTAAAAATATCACAAAATATGAATTTTAAATGGATTCGACTTATAAGTTGGGAAAAATTAAATTTCTAAAGTGATACACTATATGAATGTTTAATTGTTCGACACGCTATCATTTTGTAGGTCGAAAATGATAAAGAAACAAAAATAAAGGGGTCAAAATAAATTTGGCGATTACCTTTTGAACTTCTGAATGGATATTTATAGATTGCACTATTGGTTTTGGGTTTCGGCTTTTGTTTTGACATCTTGACTCTACTTTTTCAAAACTACGACGTTTATCAACAGATCTATTTTTGCATTGAGAAAGAAAAAATATTTTATTTGTATTTTGCATGTAAAATGGAGATATTTCTTACTTATTTCTGCCAGTATCGCTCCATACAGAGCAGATAAAAACGCAGGGATGTATTGGTTTGGAATTTAATTTCTTTTAATCCCATGATTTCGTGCTACATAATGGAAATATTCGTTAGTAGCGTAGAATCTGAGCTACTTCAGACAAACGCGATATAACTATTAGAAAATAATGGATATACATATCGAGCAAACTTAGTCATATAACAAATTTTCAACATTATTACCGATTTTAGTGAATCTATAAAAACATAAATATGTACAGATTCTTTTTTAAAACTAGTTAGTCCAGGTATGGTGATGCAAAACTTCACGCTATCAAACTACAAGAGTTAACTACGAAAAATTTGTCCAAAAAATAGGTTTTTCTGAAATTACTCTAAAAATAACACATTAAACAAAAAAAGAAATTCAAGAAAATTGTATTTGGGGAAATTCTACACAATTTCGACTTTTAAAATAACTTCTACGACCAATAGAAGCCGAGATAGTTTTTTTCAAATATTGGCAGTTTTGCGGAGTAACGGTAACGCGCGTTTTTCGATTATAAGTCAAAAATAATTATTCGCATCGCAAAATACTTCAAATAAAAATTGTAGAGGATGAAATTACGAACATTTCATTTTTTTATGTAATGTTGTGAGTAGTAATGTGGGCACTATGGGCCGTCATAACAAACGTGACTCATCGAGGCCACTTACCTCTTGGCGCCCCGATGATTCACGTTTGCGACGTCCCATAGTGCCCGCAGTAAACTAATCATGTGACAATCGTTCTCTCTCTCTCTCTCTCTCTCTCTCTCTCTCTCTTTCTCTCTCTCTCTCTCTCTAACTAACTTAAAGTTACTTTAACGAATGATTTTGAAGGTTTTTTATAGATTTACAACTTATCTCAAAGAGTATATCACCTGAAATGAATATTTCGCCAGGTTATCGATCTAAAAAGGCTTAAAAAATGAACAATGTTGTAGAGTTTGAAAAGGCGAGAGAATTTGGCTCCTCATACGTTTCGTTTTGATAAAAATTGAGTCCGTCGGGAGACGTTAAAAAATCAGAAACAGACGAAAAATGGATTTGGCATTACAAACACGTGTACCCGGCGATACGACTCGAGATTGACTGAGGGATCATCGATGCATCTTACTACAGATAGCACCGGCTGTCGAGAGAGCACGCGCACTTGTTTTGAAATTCAGCACATTCCACGAAGGCACACATTCTCGATGGTACAATGTAGAGATATATTATAAGCTACACTATACTAAATATTTTTAAAATAATGTCGAATTTATTATCGTTGAATTTTCATTGTGTTATAACCGTATACATGTTTTTAATAAATAGGATTCGCAAGTTGTAGGTATAAAATATGTTAAGCTATGAAAAAATTTCGTTTTACAAGCAATATTTTTATCGAGTATTTACAAACGCATACTCAGCGGTGCAGAATTTATGTTGCGTTTATAATGCAACCAACATGAAATTTAAGACCACACAGCATGATGAACGTGTTAACATCAACGAGATCTTTCAGTCCGTTTTTGATATCGTATCATACAATGTCGAGGCGTGAAATTTTGACAGCGGTCTTAAATGCCGTTAAAATTGCGATCCGATATGATGGGTGCCTAAGAAGAATGTGTAGTGAAAGGTTTTTGAGTGATTTACGTACATATAGTACAGATCAACTTTTGAAGTTTATGCGATATATCGCTTCTCACTGTGGACCGCGTGTGCTTTCCAATATTGGATTAATTAGGTGTGCTTAAAAAACCCCAAAGTGACTTTAATAATTGGGAAGCACCTAAAAAATAGTGGTTTGGGGGACGTTAAGATGTCTACATAACCTGATGTGGCGATACACGACATTACTAGGTAAGTGATAAATAAGCATATACAGATATCTTGACATAAGTAATTAATAGTATTCATAACTTATTACCGATTGTTTTTATCATTATGATTTGATCATTTGATGTACATTTACATTCAATGATATAAATGGGACTTTCAATAATAATTTATGTGTTGAAATTAAAATGAGCGTTCATAAATTATGAATACTTGTGCTAAAATAAATAAAACGTCCTCACTTTCATTAAATTTAGTTGGATAGATTCAAAAACAAACCTTGTATGACTATTTTTGATCTGGTAGTACGGTTTTGTAAATTAGCCCTAAATTAGAAAAACAGATACGCGAACTTCAGACCAGTTTCTCGAGTAAAACGAATTTATATTCAACAAATCGGGGTCACTTTTTATGTATGCATTTTATTTGATTATAATCTTGTTTCGGTGCAGAAAATCGTGAAAAAAAGACTTTAAAGAATATATTTTTGATTCAGTGTGCGTAACGTGCTACTCTACACACTTTTGACATTTTGGGAAACGCACTTTACACACGCTGGAATTAAAAAAAAATTATTGTTCGGCACTTGTGCGAAAATATTTTTGAACGAATGTGATTACGACCCTCACATTCGTTGAATATAACTTTTTCGTTACTTTCGTTTGCAAAATTGTTGCAATAATAAAGTTATTATAATTTCCTCATTGGAAATCGAAAGAGAACACTTGAAAATAGTAGAAAAGGTAGCTTTCAAAAGTCTAAAATTCCTTTAACCCAGAATCTGAGCTGAAGTTGTCCGTACCAGCATTTCTCATTTTGGGTATAAAAAGAGTTAGATACCGCAAAAAAATGCTTTCTAAATGAAGCGCGCATTAACGTGATTATTTGCAGCTTACAAAAATATGATGGATGATTCAGAGGGAGACGCAGACATTCTTGCGTGCACGTTACGATGCAGAAGTGCAAGGTAAACATATTTTATTACGAGTATACCAAAGATAAGTAAATATAAAACCGCTAATATGTAATACCTAGTAGTTTAAAAAGTAATTGAATTATGTTGCGTAAAACTAATAAAATTACAATTTAAATATATAATTATTTATTAAAATATTTCTGAAGCTTCATGTGCTCAAAATGTAGTGAGTCAAAACCATCAGAACTGCAATACATCAAGCACTAAAGTTCGTCAAATAACGTATGAATATAAGAAATAGTAACATTAAATTCTTTTGCAGCAAATACGGTAAAGAAAAATGAAGATGATGATGGAAACGTACCCGGTACATCAGGTGTCAATACAAGGGAGACAGAGCATAATAAAGGTAGCGTAATTTTTTAATTGATAGCATTTTAAAATTATTGATAGATTGAACCGAATACTCGCTGGAGTTCTATAATTAATTCTTATATAATACTCTATTCTTAAATGTTATTCTTTTGTTTATAGCTTACCTAGATATGATGGGGGACACGGAAGGAGATTTGACACTTCTTTCCTGTACGTACGGTAGCGGTAAAGAAACTATTATCAAATATAAAAATTATATATAATATTTATATACGGAGAGAAAAGAACTAGTTAAATTAAAATATATTATTATCTGTTTTTGCAGTGAATTATATAAATAAACACCAAGAGGACGATGGTACCCCCAGTACCTCAGCCACTAACACAAGAGTTAGTATTATTGAGGATGTAATGATCAATCCGCCCATCAGGATTAATATTATAGATGACCTGATGATTAGCAGCGACACGGATGAAAGTGGTAAAGATCATAATAGATTCAATATAATTTTGGTATTTTATTTTTATTTACATTAATTTTGTGTTTTCTTTTCTATTTTGAAGAAGAACATGACATTTATGAGGATGAGGATGAGGATGAGGATGAGGATGATGATGAAAATGGTAGCATCACCGACAGTTGTAACCAGCAGACTGTTGACGATCCCAACATAAACAGCGATACCGAGAGTGCTAGATCATCATCTCCTGTCGAGGTGGTGTGGGAGTCCTTAAACCCATATAGTGGTAACACACCAACTGGTATGTATATTTTATATTCACATCCCGTTTTATAACTAAACAGTTTACCTATATTCAGAGAAAACTCATTCCAGACAGGGAGCGGTCGTGAGAGAGTGCTCGAAGATACCACACAACCGTATTTTCAGATAGAATCGGAATCATCAAGGCATTTTACGAGATTTGGATTATCTGGATGAGAAATACGCGGATATATACCAGAACCACGAACATCTACTGATTTGTATATATGGCTGGCGGAGTGCATGAAGTCGCTTCATGCTTATTTATGTGGACAGGCAAGACCTGCGGACTACATAGGCCTAACCATAAATTCCGACAAATTTCACAGTGGCCCCCTGTGGTTATCGTTTTGACCTGTAAGCGTTTTTAACTACAATGATTTATGGACATTACTTAATAATGCTGTGCAAAGCGCTAATGAGTTTAGTATTAAGGATAAAATAACTATAAACGTTTCCGTTGTAAAAACAGTGACCGGTTGCGGGCGTGTAACACTATCCGACATTGATGTACACAAAAAATCCATTCTATCTATACATAATAATGATAACATGTGCCTCCCAAGATCCCTAGCTGCAGGCTATATTTACTTACAAAGAGGTCAAGTACGCTCGGGAACTTTACACGAAAATTGGAATGCTATACGACGAGCCAGCGGTTCCTATCAAACCGAGAAAGCGCTGGAGCTCATTCATTTGTCTCGAGTTGATTTACCAACTGTTGACGGATACGGCAATGCTCATATAAATGCTTTTCAAATTCACTTTGCACATAAAGGCATAGCGATTGTTGTGTATTCATATAATGGATTTGGACGTGGTGATGCGCCACTTTATGATGGTACGCAATTTGTCATTAACACAAGTAATCATGTATTAGGCACGATACGTATTATGTATTATGCACATTTACAACATTACCAACCTATTTTGAATTTGGTAGCTGCAGCCGGGAGCAGGGGTTATTGTATACCATGCAATAAAAAATATAGAAACAATCACAGATGCAAAGATGAGTGTTATAAATATAAAAACATACCATCATGCAACACAAATATTCCAGTTATAAAATGTAATGTATGTATGCGGACCTTCTTCGGTAGGTCGTGTATAGAAAACCACCGGAACCGAGGTTCGTTTGATAAAAATTACAGTGTATGTGAGAAAATAAAATTTTGTAAAAATTCTTTTATTTTACATTTTTTTATTTTATGATTTTGAGACACAGCAAAATTTATCGGTTGAAGGTGATGAAGAAATAAAAATCCATGTACCAACTCTGTGTGTTGTACAACAATCATGCGATTTCTGTTTTGAAAATACAGACCTTTCAATATTGTGTTCAAAATGCGGTATTCGCGAATATGTATTCAGAAATGACTGCGTAAAACAATTTGTGGAATTCGCAATACAACCGAGAAAAATGTTTAATAACATAATATGCATTGCTCATAATTCTCAAGGTTATGATGCGCAGTTTATTTTGAAATATATTGTAGAAAAACACTGCACGCGCGATTTACCAACAGTCGTTATGAACGGGTCCAAAATAATTTTATTACAATATAAAAGTGTTAAATTTATCGATAGTTTGAATTATTTCCACATGCCGCTGCGTAATTTGCCAGCTGCATATGGTATAAATGATATTGAAAAAGGTACATTTCCACATCTATTTAACGTACCAGAAAATCAAAATTACGTTGGCGAATTACCGGACATGAAGTATTATTCACCTGGTGGGATGCATCTAAAAGAAAGAGAAAAATTTTTATCATGGTATAATGATAAAAAACAACGTAGTTACGCATTTAATTTTCAAGAAGAAATAGAAAAATATTGCAAGCAGGATGTAACAATATTGAGATTGGCTTGTAGCGCATTTCGGAAAACATTTATGGAGTGTGGCGATGTTTGTCCTTTTAGTGAGTGTGCTACAATAGCTTCAGCTTGTTTACGTGTATTTCGGAAAAGATTTTTAAAACCAAATCAAATTGGTATAATACCAACAGGTGGATACCGGCGTGCTGATAGGCAGTCCAAAAAAGCTCTTGCCTGGCTGTATTGGACGGAAAAAATCACGGGGCGAAAAATTCAACATGCGGGCGGTTCACGAGAAAAAACGATTACCCGAAGGTTTTCTCGTGGATGGGTATTATAATTCTGCAGAAAATGATGACGAGAGTAAGGGTGTTGTATACCAGTACCATGGTTGTTTTTGGCATGGTTGCCCTCGATGTTACCGAATAAACAGAAATACAATTTTACCACGTACAAATGAATCATTGGACGTAAGGTATGAGCGCACATGTTTGACCAGCGAAAGAATAAAAAATTCTGGGTATACATTGATCGAGATTTGGGAATGTGTATTTGATCTCGAGTTAACTACTAATGATGCAGCTGTACAGTATATAAAATCAATATCACACGACCTGTTAATACAAAAACCTTTAGATCCTAGAGACGCCTTTTTCGGTGGCAGAACAGGCAACAATGTTAAAATGTATGAGTGTAAAAATTCTGAGAAAATAAAGTACGTGGATGTTTGTTCACTGTACCCGTACATATGCAAAACGGGTAAGTACCCCGTTGGTCATCCAAAATTGTATGTAGGAGTAGAAGAGTGTAAAAAACTTGTTGGTGCTGAAAATAATATTAACGGCTTAAATGGTTTGATTACATGCAATGTATTACCACCCCCCCCCCCCCCAAATTTGTACCACCCAGTGTTACCAGTGAAAATGCATGGCAAACTGTTGTTCCGCTTGTGTCGTACTTGTGCGGAACAAATGATTCAGCGAGGATGTCCACACGAACGTGAAGAATACCGAGTGTTAACTGGTACCTGGGTTTCTGATGAAATAGCCAAAGCTGTCGAAATGGGATACGTGGTGAACAAAGTTTACGAGATTTGGCAGTATGAAATCACACAGTACGATCCACAGACGCAGCAGGGTGGTCTTTTCACAGGATACATCGATGAATTTTTCACCCAAAAGACATTGGCATCTGGATATCCCCCTCAATGTGTAGGGGAACACGACAAAAATCTATACGTAGCAGAGTTGGAACGACAACACATGAAAGTAGATAAGAGACGAATAACCTATAATGCGGGGTTACGTTCAGTAGCAAAATTATGCTTAAACTCATTATGGGGTAAATTTGGTCAACGAGAAAATATGCCAAAAGCAGAGGTGGTTTCCGAACCTCAAAAATTAGTAGAATTACTCACCAACCTAGAAATTGACGTGCATGGTATACTACCTATAAATGATGAGAAATTGTATGTAAGCTGGTGCTACAAAGAAGAAGCTCTAATTGCATCACCGGTAGCGAATGTCGTAGTCGCTGCATACACTACAGCCCAGGCTCGTTTAAAGTTATATAGTTATCTAGAAAAATTACAATCTCGCGTATTGTACTATGACACTGACTCAGTAATTTACGTTAGCAATAATAGTGGCGACGAATATGAACCACCAATCGGTGCTATGCTCGGCGAACTCACCGACGAATTATCCAACGAGCCTGCAGGGGCGTATATCTCATCTTTTATATCTGGTGGTCCTAAGTTTTATGCATACAAGATTAAGGGGGTTGAGAACTATGAAAAATGCATATGTAAAGTAAAAGGTATTACCTTGAACTTCGCGAATTCGGAAAAAATAAAATTTGACACAATACGTGAAATGATAATCGGAGATAGAAGTGAGATTATACTAGCTACACAGGCAATTAGACGAACTGCTTTTCATGACGTGATTACTCGTAAAGAAATAAAAACGTGTAAACCGGTTTATCATAAGCGCAGATTTGTAAGTTTATATAAAAGTTATCCATACGGTTATAAAGAAGAATAATATACTAGCATTCATTATGAATAATTGTTACTTATGCAATAAACTTCCAATGCTTATGGTTTTAATAATTTCTTCTTATTAAATTATGAACGTGTGTGTGTGTGTGTGTGTGTGTGTGTGTGTGTGTGTGTGTGTGTGTGTGTGTGTGTGTGTGTGTGTGTATAACCCTGTTATAACAAATACGAGTAAAGTACTGTCGTTATATATATATATAGAGGACCATCAATACGTCGTTTCAGTATCAACCATGGACACACGTTGGAAACATCCTTGGACGTCAATGATTTGTGGTCCTACGGGATGCGGGAAAACTGTATTTGTTAGAAGATTTCTGCAATATATAGAACAAATGAGCGACGTACATTTTGACCGTATAATGTTATATTATTCCGAATGGCAGCCTTCCTACACAGAGTTAGGAAACGACATTGAATTTCGGGAGGGGCTACCGCAAAGTAGCCATTACGCGAACGATTCTCGCCCTAAACTTTTAATTATCGATGACTTAATGCGAGAATCGTCAACTGACGGGGCGATCGTAAACCTTTTCACAAAGGGTAGCCATCATAAGAACCTAAGCATTATTTTTATTACACAAAATTTATTTCATCAGGGTAAAGGTCAAAGGGATATATCACTCAACACAAATTATATCCTTATTTTTAAAAACCCACGAGATAGGGCACAGATTGGACATTTAGCACGTCAGATATGTCCGGAGAATGTACGGTTCATTCAAGAATGCTACTTCGATGCTACATCGCAGCCGCACGGATATATTCTTCTCGATTTGAAGCAGGCCACGCCTGACAATGTACGACTCCGTACTTGCATTTTTCCGGACGATGAATATCATTATGTATACGTGCAAAAAAAAGAAATAAAAGGTTACACAGGGTACAATATAACCCCAGTAACACACTAGTAATGGAACCGAGAGCACATATGCCTATTGGCATTAAGTACGCTAGTATATTGAGAGCATTATATCATCTTGACACACGTCAGAGACGTGCAGTGCTACAGCACGCAGATCGTAATTTAATAATAAGCATTTGTGAAATAGCTTTGAATATTTTACGAGGTAATGTGCTTCTTAGTAAAATTCACAAGACACGTTTACGAAAACACGCAGCTATTCTGAGAAAATTATCAAATCCTGGCAATTCCGTGGGAGATAAAAAACGTATTATCATACAACGTGGTGGATTTCTACCAACTCTCCTAGCACCAGTACTTGGTTCGCTTTTAGCAGGCATTGTGAATAGCGCTTTGTGATATGGAATACGCACGAAAAATGGTTCTAGTACCTCAAGAGCTCGCCAGTACAGTACAAAAAAATAACATAATTCTGCATAAGACTGTACAACACCAGGTACAACAACTAGTAGACTCGATATCGATATGAACGAAATTTTAAACTCGCCAACAATTGATCAACGTGAAAAGTGGCGGCGATATTGTCAGGTGTTACAACGCTATCTATATTTTAAAGACTCTGAAGTCGAAAGAAATTTGTCTGACCACAATTCATCGAAAATAAATAACGACAACGAGGCTTTTAAACAGAAAGCTATATCAAATCAAAAAGAAATAGTAGAAGAAAAAGGAAACGAGATAATGCATACATCAACTAATGATCAATATCTCGTAGAAACTGTACCACAAAAATTCCGGTCAAAAGCGCGACGATTGGTTCGGCATTTACGTGGTTCAAAAAACGTTCGGTGGAATAATCGCAGTGAAATTATAATAGATGGCGATACCATCCATGGAACTAATATTATCGACATGTTGAATGATGCTATGAGAGGTAGAAAAAGAACTCCTCCTTACGGCCATCGTCAGTTTGCAAATGCCCTTCGTAGTGCAGCAGTACCATGTGAGTTTATTGGTAACAAACGCGTCTGGCACGAAATCGAAAACCGCAACAACGATCAACCATCTTGTAGTACAGTTAAACGAGCACCTAGATATCGACAGCATACACCTAAGACATTATTATTTACCACCACACCTTCATCATCGTCGGATTCGAACAGAGTATCTAACAGTGACGACGAAAACGATAAAAAAGAAATTAATTCAAAACGTAAGAAGATAGTACCACCCCCACCAAGACAGATATTAGCATGGCATCGAATGTCCGGCAGATTACGAAAGGGAAAAAGTCAATCATCGACAAAGAGATACCGATAACCTATTCAAAGAGTGTGCTCGATAACGTTATTGATTCATTACCGTTTGAATTACATATACCAGGATATAAATTTTGTGGACCCGGAACACGTCTTCGAGAAAGGTTACAACGAGAAGATCAAGGTATAAATCCACTGGATGCAGCGTGTCGTTCTCATGATATCGCTTACAGTGATAATTTAGTAAACCGCCGTAAAGTTGATGAAAAGTTAGCAAAAGTAGCGTTTTCGCGCATGCTTGCAGAAAATGCTTCTACAGATGAGAAAACTGCGGCGGCTGTCACTGCCTGTTGTATGATTAGCAAGATTGCATTTGAAAAGATATTTTCGCGTATTAAATCATCTATGACCACATCTAAAACACATTTGAGACGTCTATCGCGGAAGAAGCAAAAAACATCCAACGAACGTAGAAAAAAACATTCAAAAGAAAAGTAAAGAAAATGCATAATATTCTACACGAGATTTATTATGACCCTACTCAGCCATTGGCATATACAGGCTCAATTCGAAATTTGTACCAAGCGGCGAATAAAAAGTTCCAATACAATCAAATATCTGAGTGGTTAGAAGGTCAAGACGCTTACAATCAGCATCGTCGTACGCGTCGTATATTTCGCAGACGTTCTTATAATGTGCGGAATATTGATGATGTTTGGGAAGCCGATTTAATGGATGTGCGTTCTATAAAGACTTATAACAATAAAAATACTTATTTATTGGTGGTAATTGACACACTAAGCAAATATGCTTGGGTAGAACCTATAAGCGACAAAACATCGAAAAACGTTGCTAGGGCTTTCGAACAAATTTTGTTGAAAAGTGGGGGTAGACGACCGATGTCTCTTCAAAGCGATAAGGGAAAAGAATTTATCGGTAATCATATGCAAAATCTGTTAAAATCTAAGGATATAGGATTTAGAACTGTTCGTAATCCAGACATTAAAGCCAGTATTGTCGAACGTTTTATAAGAACGCTTAAGGAAAGACTGTGGCGTTATTTCACGCATACAAATACTTGTCGTTACGTGGATGTGTTACAATCTATCGTCACATCTTATAACAACTCCAAACATTCGGGTACAAATATGGTACCAGCTCTCGTTAATTGGTATAATGCTGCAGAAGCTCGTTCAAATCTTATTCAACGCTATGGTGCTTTGAAACCGACATCGAAACCCCCTAAATATCGAGTTGGTGACTTAGTGCGTATCAGTCGAGCAAAGAATGTCTTTGCAAAAGGTTACGAAGGTGGATGGACTACAGAATTATTCAAAATTATACGCGTATCAAACACACGACATCCGATCGTCTACATACTTGAAGACCTCCAGGGTGAAGACATCGACGGGTTCTTTTACGAGGAAGAATTAAGTCGAGTTCAAAAAGATTTGAATACAGAAGTTTTCGTTGTCGATAAAATTTTAAAAACTGTCGGTGTAGGTAGAAAGAAAAAATATTTCGTACGTTGGACGGGTTATCCCGATAAGTTTAATTCTTGGATTAGCGTAGACCAGTTAAAAATTCGCAATGAAGGAAGAATTTAATATTATTTTACCAAGTAATAGCAGTATGGAACTTTACACTGATAACAGAACCACCAACTTTATTACGCAATTACCACACTATATGCGTTTACAAGGAGAGTGGTGTGTAGCACTTACAGAGATTCAAGTACCTTTGACTTTTCAACATATTTCTGTTAAGGAAGAAGATAGAAGTATTAGATTTACGAGATTTAAGAACCGCCCCACACGGATAGGATTATCAGCTACGCAAAGTAAAAGTGAGAGGATAAATACGGTACAGGTGTCTTACATGGCACCTGGGGTTTATAAGAGCGCTAATGCTTTAATCGAAGAGATTAACAGCTTGCCTTGTATAAAAGGACATCTGATATTTAGTCTTGGGCGCGGTGGCTACGCATCAATTTCACGAATCTGTGATGATGAATGTCTGGATGAAGAACACATAGTTTACCTACCAGGTAAATTAAGAAAGATACTTGGTTTTGATAGTACACCCACTTCTCAAAAGCAAAACGACGCGATAGTCGTGAGTGATAATACTTTAATTTACGGCATACGTCCTGTAAACCTATTCTGTGTTCTACCTTCAATACTAATGGTGTACAGCGATATTTGCGAACCTTATGTCACAGGTGATGTTCAGACTCGTCTATTGCGGGCTGTGCCCTTTAAACACGATGATTATACTTACGGAGATATAAGAATATGCAATTTTTCGCCTGCTGTATATATACCACTGCTCAACGGTTCCTTCCAATGTATTGAAATAGATATAAGGGATGAATATGGAAAATATGTCCCATTTGATTACGGTACACTGACGGTGACACTGCATTTCAAACGTATTGATTAAAGGTAGATAAAATGGCTCATTACGTGGCATACTTTGATAGCCAAATAGGAGGTAATATACATGTGGGAGGTGTGGGACACGGCATCGGTAGTTTTCTTGGTGGTTTATTCAGAAGAGTAATACCCTTTTTTACACGAGGTGCAAAAGCTGTCGGTAAAGAAGCATTACGAGCGGGTCTAAACAATACACCGGTAAAAGAGACTATACGGCGTCGTGTCAAAGAGTCGGGGGCCAATTTAAAGAGGAAAGTAGAAGAAAAATTTGATGAGATGATGGAGGGGTCAGGGTATAAATTTCCGCGATACTCAATTGTTGGTCATTTACCCGGGGACAACACAACAATCGACAATCGTTATCATTTTCGGTTGACTCAACCCCATTCAAGAGTTCCGAAGAAGTTGAACACGAATAGGACTAAGAAAAAAAGGAAGAAGGCGAAATCCCATCGAGATCAGAAAACAAGGAGTAGTCGTAAATATTCAACATCTAATCAGAAGTCAAAAAGAACGCGACGAAAAACAGTAAAAAAGAAAAATAAGAGTCGTGCAGTATCAGATATATTTAAATAATAGAAAATGTCTCTTTTACATACGCATTCGTGCGAATGCATGAAATCTGAACTGGATCTGTTTACACTACCACCTACTCAGACGATTATTGAGGGTTCTCATTGGGTACAGTATAAACCCGTGTCGGCACTGTCTCATGATTCACCGATTGAATTTGTTTTACCTGGAAATTGAGAAGAATATATTGATCTAGCACACACGATATTAAGTTTGCGTGTAACATTAGCCGCTGACAAAGATATGCCGGATGATATACCACAAACAGAACGTGACACCGTCGGACCTGTGAATAATTTTATGCATTCGCTTTTCAACCAGGTTGATGTTTATTTTAATCAAAAACCGGTTTCCCCGCCAAACAACGCATACGCCTACAGATCATATATTGAAACTCTGTTAAATTATGGTCCTGCTGCCAAAGGTTCCCATTTAACGAGTGTTTTATGGTATGATGACACGCCAAATCATATGGACGCGTTTAATAATAATGTGGGGCTCGTTAAACGTCGCAACATCATGAACGCAGGAAAAACAGTAGATTTGCTTGGCCATTTACATTGCGATGTATTTAATCAAGAAAAGTTATTATTGAACGGTGTGGAGGTACGTGTACGTCTCATAAAGTCTCGAGATGTCTTTTGCATCATGGATCAAACGGGTCATTATTACGCTCGTATTGAGGAAGCAAGTCTTTTAGAACGACGTGTGAAAGTTAATCCTGGTGTTCTGCTTGCGCACGCCAAAAGTCTATCGAAAACAACGGCGAAATATCCCTTGACGAGAGTTGAAGTTAAGACTTTAACTATGCATAGCGGGATTCATGGGGAGACTCTGGACAATGTTATACTAGGACAGTTGCCAAAAAGAGTTGTCGTAGGGTTTGTAGAAAATAAAGCTTTCAATGGCGATCGTACGCTAAACCCATTTAACTTTAAACATTTCAATATCAATTTTCTATGTTTGTATGTTGATGGTGCTCAGATACCTTCGAAGCCATTACAACCCGATCGGGCGTCAAATCTTTATGTCGACGCTTTCCACACAATATTCTCGGGGACGGGTATACATTTTCTTAATGAAGGAAATTCCATCACACGTGACGGGTATGCAGGTGGATATTGCCTTTTCGTGTTCGATTTGACACCCGATCTCTCAGCTAGTGATTCTACTCATTGGAATTTAGTCAGATATGGCAGCGTCAGAATTGAAGTACGATTTGCAACGGCTTTAGCAAGTACGGTCAATTATATAGTTTACGCTGAATACGAAAATATACTAGAAATCGATGCATCCCGGCAAGTTGTCGTTGATTTTGGGTCGTGAATTAATACCTGCAGATGGCTCTCTGTATGCATATTCTTATAAATTCCAACATTAACTGGAAAGTACAGTTGTCTTTTAGCCACGGCGCACGACAGACATTACAATGGATCTAGTGATTGACGTACAGTTTTTTAAAGATATAAATAATAAAGTGATACCGAAAGAGGTGTCCGTTTTGTCTATAAATAACGACTTTATCGGTCACTGGTTAGTCGCTCCACCATATTCAGTCGATGTGTTGTGCCGAGAAGCCAGGAAACAAAATAATTGGTTAACACATAACCATCATGGTCTCGACTGGTTTGACGGTGAAGTACCTGAAAACTCGTTATATAAAAAATTACGACAAGTTACGGTAAGTGCTCGAAATATATATGTGCGTGGAAAAGAAAAGTGGATGCTCCTAAACAAGGTGACCGCACGCAATATAATAAATTTGGAGGAAGATAGGAGTTGCCCATCATTCGACGAGCTACCTTGGGCAGGTAATTACTGCATACAACATGGATACAAGTTTAACTATTTGCGCTTTACTTGTGCGTTAAATAATGCACATCGTTTACGACTGTGGATACTTTCGGCGAATTTAGTGAAGAATAAAGAAAGTGATAGCACGGACATTCCGGACATAGTGGAATATCCACTTACAAACACGTATAGAGCTATCGTTAGTGATATTAAACACAATAATAAAACGTCTGCTTTAAAAACGGGTGATTGTTCATTTGCAGACCTGCCAATGCGTATAGAGAGTCGGAATAACAACGATATCAGCGAAGTAGACACACCGATTTATACATTTAAAGTACCTACAATTTTGGAACAATGAATAGTTTAGACATTTTAAAATCTATATCCGAAATTAAACACCACACCGTAGGTGTATTTCCCGCGGACCAAATACCCCGTGTTTGGGGTAAACCTGCATGCTTTGTATTAAATACAGATGGTCACAAAAAACCAGGTACTCATTGGGTGGCTATATATGCCGATATCTATGGCAATGCATTGTATTTTGACAGTTACGGATTACCACCTTTCGTACCTGATCATATAAAATCAGTGAAAAACAATTGTCGTCAGTTTCGATGGAATACACAACAGATACAAAGTGAATCGTCGGATGTCTGTGCTCAATTTTGTATAATGTTTCTGCGCCACATGGGTGCCGGTCTAGGTCTCAAAGTATTTCTCGATAATTTTTCTAAGGATCTGATTAAAAATGATATGATTGCGAAGCGTCACCTTAAATATAAAAATAGAGACAATGGCTTTATTGGCACCGGTATAAACCCAATGCGATGCCTACAAAGATGTTATTCAAAATTTGCCAAATATTAACGCTATTTGATATGATGATGAAATAACACTGAAACTCGTTCAGATATTATTTTTAAATAAAAGGTTTGAAGTATGTGCAGTCGAAGAATAAAAACGCATACTGCATAATAACAATATGTTGGGTGTTAAATAAAAATATGACATAATTGGTACGACTTTTAAGTACTATTTTCAATACAGTGCTGATGATATTTTGCCGATGCTATTTTGCTGAATATGTCATAAATACCTCACGAGCGTGAATATTAAATATCACACATAACCACATCCAAAAATGCTGACACGATGCTTACAACAGCTCTTCTGAGAAGATTAAACCTCCTGCAACTTCCCAATCTTTCATCACAATTACTCAGAACGGTGTACAGTGAATTTGCTCTCGGTTAGAAGACAATAACGGTCCGAAATGACCACCACGAAACCTGAGCTATCAACGATACGTGACGACGGTGGGAAAGGACCGCACCAAATTATAGGCACAATTTACGGCCTAAATAAATCGTACACAAAAAAAATCCTCGTGGGGCTGGAATATTCAGATCTGGAGGACCGCGTTTATGTACCAGTGATTCGGATAATTGGGACCGATTTCATCGGAATATCATTCACGCCGAAGTCATGGTACGAGTTTGCACATCACTTCGGCCATATTGAATCATTTTTCAACGATGATGATGGGTCTATCAGAGTAGGCCAAAAAATATATGGAGAAGGTTGGTCGGTTCGTTTTACGTACAGTCATGGTGATAAAGCAATCGAAGTAGAATACAACCAACGACCCGTGGGTGGTGTGTCTGCGAAACGTTTTCGAAGGTGCTTAATTCTAAAGCAGGTAACATTCGACTGTTTAGTGGGTGTTTCGAGGTGCATTCATAAAAAAATAGATTATTTGGTAACAATTGGGAGTGACGTCAGTCTCATTGTACGAGATGTTTTACGCATCGTGGAAGACAAAGTGCGGTGTGCCTACGAGGCTCAGGTGCAGATATTTACCAATAAAATAGTGCGCGATATAACACGATCATTTACCGATGATATTGCAGCAACGTGTATGACTGCAAGAAGTGAAATATTGTCGAAAGAGTGTTCGCTTGCCATTTTTTATGAACTAATAACTTTACATTTAGATAGTATTGCTGACAAGCTAAACGAATTGTAAAAAGTGATGTTAAACAATATACAACAACAGCGAATATACGATGTTAATTTCAATTTACAGGAATATGAATTTATATTGTATGTAATTATAAACTTTATGGGAATTTATTTATGTTAACAAATATTACTATAATAATATTGTTAAGTCAAAATGTGTGAAAATAATAATTCTATCGTTACAAATAAATAGTATGTATTTATTTATCACCTATACACAAAACACGATAGTGCTAAAAAGAATTATAATAAATATTAGAAAATTGAATAGTACATGTACTGGACAGAGTTTTTGAGAAAATTAAATGTAAGCCTTGTATTCATTTTAGCGTGTGTTTTTAAATCAGTTGATTGCAATATTATTAGTTTTACTCAACATAATTCAATTAATTTGTAATTACTAGACATTACATATTAGCGGTTTTATATTTACTTCTCTTTGGTTTACTCGTAATAAAATATGTTTACCTTGAACTTCTGCATCGTGTGACTCGATAAAAATATTGCATATAAAAAGTAATTTTTCACAGCTTAACATATTTTATACCAACAACTTGAGAATCCTATTTATTAAAAAACATGTATACGATCACAAACACTGAAAATTCAACGATAATAAATTCGACGGTAAACAATAAATGTAATTAGCTTTATTTTAAATATTTAGTATTGTGCATCTCATAATATATCTCTACATTGTACCATCGAGATGTGTGCCTTCGTGGAATATGCTGAATTTCAAAACAAGTGCACGTGTTCTCTCGACAACCGGTGCTATTGTAGTAAGATGCATCAGTGATCCCTCAGTCAATCTCGAGTCGTATCGCCGGATACACGGGGTTGTAATGCCAAATCCATTTTTCGTCTGTTTTCTGATTTTTAACGTCTCCCGACGGTCTCAATTTTTATCAGAACGAAACGTATGAGGGGCCAAATTCTTCGCCTTTTCAAGCTCTACAACATTATTGTATATGATATTTCGCTAGCATTTTATGGAAACGAGTTAGACGCGAAAATTGCAAAAAAAGGCAATTTTTACCCTTTTTAGATCGATAACTGGTGAAATATTCATTGCAGGTAATATGCTCTTTGAGGTAAGTTGTAGCTCTATAAAAAACCTTCAAAATCTGCCATCATTCGTTAAAGTAACTTTAAAACGAGCCGAGTTATATACAGAGAGAGAGAGAGAGAGAGAGAGAACGATTGTCACATGATTAGTTTACTGTGGGCACTATGGGACGTCGCAAACGTGACTCATCGGGGCTCCAAGAGGTAAGTGGCCTCGATGAGTCACGTTTGTTATGACGGTCCATAGTGCCCACATTACTACTGTTGTGCGTTCAATATTTACGAAGATATGAACGTTTAAAAAACAAATTAACGCACAATCGGAACGTTTTTTGCGATGAAATCAATAATTACTCGAAAACCGTGCTTCATGTGGGAAAAGTGCATATAATGAAAGTTGCAAATAATGAAATTTTGAATCTATATATTTAAGAAAAAAATCATTTTGATCATAAATCCACGATGGTACAAAAGAAAAATATGAGAAATTGTTATTTTCATGTACTTTTTTTGTAAATAAGTTTTTTTTGGCTACATTTAGAAAGTAGTAGTATTCGAACTATTTTGAAGAGGATGAAATTAGCTGCGTAAAGTGAACATCTGTTGAAGTTTCTACGATGAAGAATTGTTGAAGAGTTATAGCCGTCTGAAGTTTCATGCAAAAATGAAAAAATTAGTAACAATTACAATTTTTGTGTAAAAACAAGCGTACAAATTTTTGTTAAAAATCGGTTATCTACTGATATTGAAATTGAATTATTAATAATAACAGTAATAATAATAACAAAAGAAATAAAGGGGGCCAAATTTCACACTGATGCTGAACTGGTAGGGATTTTATCAAAAAATTTATCACTTTTCGGCAGATTGAGCGAGATCAAAAACAAATGTTGCTGTTAAAAGTTGTTATTTACGTAATAATAATAACAATAACAATAATTTGAATAATTAAAATGATTATAATTCATTACATTCATTTATACCCATCCAATCTATTCGAAAGAACATTTTTACATCAAAAAATACAAATTTACAAATGATAAAAAAAATGATGAAAAAGTGAAGTATTTAGTTTCATACTGTTGTTATTATTACGTAAATAACAACTTATATATAACAACAACAATATGAAACTAAATACTTCACTTTTTCATCATTTTTTTTAAATTTGTATTTTTTGATGTAAAAATGTTCTTTCGAATAGATTGGATGGGTATAAATGAATGTAATGAATTATAATCATTTTAATTATTCAAATTATTGTTATTGTTATTATTATTACGTAAATAACAACTTATATATATATATATATATATATATATATATATATATATATATATATAACATAATAAGCTCCTATGGAGCTCCTCAGAACCTTGTTAATCATCTTGAGAGCTTCGTTTGTAATAACTATAGACTTAGTATGGAGTTCTCTGGGAGCTTCTATGTTCGCTTTTGCAAACACTCATGTAGCTCCGTTCTAACTCCTAAGGAACTCGCACGTAAGTTCGCTGGAAGCTCTTTAGAAGCTCTCTGGAAGCTCTGTAGAAGCTCTCTGGGAGCTCTCTTGAAGCTCTTTGGAAGCTCTCTGGAAGCTCTTTCGAAGGTCTCATATACGTTTTATCGGAGAAGAAGTAAAATTACTTAGAAGATGAAAAACAGGAAAATGGTCCAGAAGGGACTCAAGAACGGCAGCGGGAGGAACAGCAGCAACGAACCACAACCAACAGCAGCAATATCACACAGGGCAAAAATCCAAAGAGAAAAATGATGCAAAAAATAACAAAAACCGATTGAAAAATGCAAATAAAGATTAATATAATTATAATATTATATTATTCGTTCTAACCTAATCTCAATGTTTGAAGTTTGAATCAGACCAGGAAACGGGCAGGCAATAAGGCAACCGTCATCCTTCAGGACGATCCGCGACCAGGAAAGGCAACCTCAAGGAAAACCAACTCGACGACAAAGTCACCGTTTATCCGTAAACCACGTGAACTATAGAAATAATGCGCTCCATTCGTATATCTCTATGCGGGAAGAACAATAGAAAATCACAGAAGCACCAGAAGAAAGCCGTTCGCTGATTGGTCGAGGTTAGGTTACCCCTTTAACTAATTCGCCCGGAACTCAGATGTACTTCTGTAACGGAACTTCCACGGAGCTCTTTCAAGAGCAATCGGAGCTTCAACAGAACTACACTGGAGTTCTGTCAGAACTTTCTTCAGAGTTTCGTGAGAGTTCGCACAGACTTAAAATTGTGCCCGCCCGTATAAGCTTACTGGCAGAGCTTCCAGAAAACTCATTTGGAGCAATTGTGCGAGGTCTTAGGAAGCTTCTGAAATTGAATTCCTGAGGAACTTAAAGAGAGCTTTGTGTTATACGGGATATATATATGCATACACACATGAATGTAGACATATTCATACGTGCATTTTACATATGTATGCGTGCACATGCTCGCGGGGCCCTGGGAAGCGCCCTAGAAATCACCTCCGTGAAGTTAACCGGCCATTGTAACGAAATCGATCGAAAATAGCGCGAATCGTTTGCGATTCGTTTGCGAATGTTTGCGATTACCGATTTTTCGTTTGCGACTTCGTCGTTTTTGAGTTATTTGCAAAAAACGGCATGGCCGGCTAACTTCACGTTAGCATTTTTGAAAACGCAATTACTCGGCAACCAATCGACCAATTTCGCCCAAATTAGGCTTGATCGTTTGCGATTCGTTTGCGAATTATGAATTAAAAGTGTTTTTTCCTAGAACTTGTAAAATAAAAAAAAAATAAATTATCCTATATGTCCCTTATATACAAAATTCATTAAAGGGTTTGCGATTTTTTTGCAATCGGGCTCAAACGTTTGCGATTCGTTTGCGAATTGAGAAAATATAGCAATCTCCCGAATATCATAATAAATAATGCGAAAATAAACGAATTATCGAAAGTTACTAGATCCAGCCCGCCTCGATATACAAAATCCTTTAAAAGGTTTGCGATTTTTTTGAAATTGGTCTCAAACGTTTGCGATTCGTTTGCGAATTGAGAAAATATAGCAAACTCCCAAATATCATAATAAATAATGCGAAAATAAACGAATTATCGAAAGTTACTAGACGTGGCCGGCTAACTTCACGTTCGCTTCAAAATCCCTTAAAAGGTTTGCGATATTTTTGCAATCAGTCTCAAACGTTTGCGATTTGTTTGCGAATTGGGAAAATATAACAATCTCTCGAATATCATAATAAATAATGCGAAAATAAACGAATTATCGAAAGTTACTAGACGTGGCCGGCTAACTTCACGTTCGCTTCAAAATCCCTTAAAAGGTTTGCGATTTTTTTGCAATTGGTCTCAAACGTTTGCGATTCGTTAGCGAATTGAGAAAATATAGCAATCTCCCGAGTATCATAATAAATAATGCGAAATATAAACGAATTATCGAAAGTTACTAGATCCAGCCCGCCTCGATATACAAAATGCTTTAAAAGGTTTGCGATTTTTTCGCAATCGGTCTCAAACGTTTGCGATTCGTTTGCGAATTGAGAAAATAAATCAATCTCCCGAATATCATAATAAATCAAGCGAAAATAAACGAATTATCGAAAGTTACTAGACGTGGCCGGCTAACTTCACGTTCGCTTCAAAATCCCTTAAAAAGTTTGCGATTTTTTTGCAATTGGTCTCAAACGTTTGCGACTCGTTTGCGAATTGAGAAAATATAGCAATCTCCCGAATATCATAATAAATAAAGCGAAAATAAACGAATTATCGAAAGTTACTAGATCCAGCCGGCCTTGATATACAAAATCCTTTTAAAGGTTTGCGATTTTTTTGCAATCGGTCTCAAACGTTTGCGAATCGAGATAATATGCGAATTTTCCAAATATAATTAGAAATAATGCAAAAATAAAACGAATTATCAAAAGTTACTAGATCCAGCCCACCTCCATATACAAAATCCTTTTACTCAGTAACCAATCAATAAATTTCAACCAAATTAGGCTCAATCGTTTGCGATTCGTTTGCGATTTATGAATTAAATGTGCATTTTCCGCTCAATTGCAAAATAAAAAAAAATTGTCCTAAAATCCTTTAATTTGTTTATTTTCGCATTATTTCTGTTATTCGGGAGATTGCTATATTTTCTCAAGTCGCAAACAAATCGCAAACGTTTGAGAAAGATTGCAAAAAAATCGCAAACCTTTTAAAGAATTTTGTATATAAGATAATTTATTTTTTTTTATTTTACAAGTTATCGGAAAAAGCACTTTTAATTCATATTTCGCAAACGAATCGGAAACGATCAAGCCTAATTTGGGTGAAATTGGTCGATCGGTTGCCGAGTAAATGCTTTTTCAAAAATGCTAACGTGAAGTTAGCCGGCCATGTCGTTTTCCGAAAATAACTTAAAAACGCCAAGTCGCAAACGAAAAATTGGTAATCGCCATCATTTGCAAACGAATCGCAAACGTTTGAGACCGTTTGCTAAAGAAAACCTTTTAAAAGGTTTTGTATATAGAGGCGGGCTGGATCTAGTAACTTTGGATAATTCGTTTATTTTCGCATTATTTATTATGATATTCGGGAGATTGCTATATTTTCTCAATTCGCAAACGAATCGCAAACGTTTGAGACCGATTTCAAAAAAATCGCAAACCTTTTAAAGGATATTGTATATCGAGGCGGGCTAGATCTAGTAACTTTCGATAATTCGTTTATTTTCGCATTATTTATTGTGATATTCGGGAGATTGCTATATTTTCTCAATTCGCAAACGAATCGCAAACGTTTGAGACCGATTGCAACAAAATCGCAAACCTTTTAATGAATTTTGTATATAAGGGACATATAGGATAATATATTTTTTTTTTATTTTACAAGTTCTAGGAAAAAACACTTTTAATTCATAATTCGCAAACGAATCGCAAACGATCAAGCCTAATTTGGGCGAAATTGGTCGATTGGTTGCCGAGTAACTGCGTTTTCAAAAATGCTAACGTGAAGTTAGCCGGCCATGTAGTTTTTTGCAAATAACTCAAAAACGGCGAAGTCGCAAACGAAAAATCTGTAATCGCAAACATTCGCAAACGAATCGCAAACGATTCGCGCTATTTTCGATCGATTTCGTTAGAATGGCCGGTTAACTTCACGGAGGTCTAGAAATCCTAGAATACCTACGATCCTGACATTCGCTTTGGGCTCCATTTCACCGAAAAACGCGGAACTGATATACGTCAAATCTTTCGCTTGTGCCGCCATTACCCGCTTCGAGTCGCAATTTGCAGAATACGCCTCGAAAACATAATTAATTTGCATAAAAATCGGTTCAATGTAATCCGCGAAGTGTCAGGAATGAACGTCCACTCCGTTTTTGTGCGTTAGCCTTATCGAAACGATGCAATAAGCCTTTTTATCGTGACGACTAAGTCATCTACACATCATGTACGTGTGAGGTGAAAAACAGGCCGATTTTATCCTCTTTTTTTTTGGATTATGCGACAATCGTTGCGCCAATATCGAAGTGGGCGCACATTCTAGGGGAATAGTAGCTTATAAAAAATACACTTAATAAGATAAAAAGTTAAAATTGAAGGCGTAATCTGCAAAGGAGTTTTACTTCCGTTTTGGTAGTTCCACAATGGCCACCGCGGCGCTCAGGGGCTTCAGAAGAACACCCTTAAATTAATTTTCTTGCTATATGCAGCCCGACTATCGAAAGTTTATGATTCAACAACCGGTTATTATGAGCAAATAATCGGATCAATGAAACGCAGTACCATCGAAAAACAACAATATCACCATTGAGGATTTATTAAATTCATTTCATAATTGACATTTCATGATCATATATAAACTTTCAAATTCTTCAGGAAACATTAAAAAATAAGGTATAGCCCTATTCGATCTCATCGTCAATTTTTACTTCCAGCTCTTCAATAAATTATTGCTGCGAGTTCTGCAATCTAGATGTGGCTTGTTTCCACCAACACTTTATGGCATCATCTACCTTGTCACCGGCATCATTGTTGTGTGGGAACAATTCTATTACAGTATCTAAAAGAAAATATTATTACTGATTTTTTAAATATTTGGGTGATTTTCAAATGTGAAATCGAATTTTACGCACCGAGTGTCAATATAGTACTTTTCGATATAAGGGAGTAAACGTTTTTTCAAAGAATGTGCATTCGTTGAAAAACAGTTTTCGCCTATGTGCCAAAAATATTTTATGTTGCAGCGTGCGGAATGTGCCCTTGAAAATCGAAAAAATCACTTTACGCACACTGTAACAAAAATATATTAAAATATGTCGATTTATATGTCAAGTAATAAAGACAATAGTTCTTATTCATAAGATATGAAAATGAAAGTAAGAGACAATAATTTTGATTTTGCAGACTTATATTTCAATAAAATGTCATACGGTGAAATATTTACTAGAAATCTTACTGTGCTATTGAGTTAACGGATTGCATGTAGAAAGTGCGCCTGTAGCTTAAGATCCTCTTTTGTAAATTTACATCAGTATCGCAATATACGAATTCCGTTTTCTTTGGTAAGGTTTATATTTGGGCATTATAAAATTTACAAAAGAGCACGTTAACTTATACGAACATTTTCTATATGCACTCCATTTTCTTAATTCTTAGGAAAAATTCTTAGGAAATTACTCTCCGTCCGGTACCGACAATTTGACTTTGTGTTATGTTAAGAAAATTAATCTAGAATGAGTTTATTTATATGTAAAATATTTAATCCAAATCATTTTATTCGGTTTACATGAAAAATTAGAGATAAATAAATTTGAATCGGTTTATTACAAGGCTCAATTAAATTATGTTTGAAATATAATGTCAGTACCGTTAGTAATTTTTTCTCTGATATTTTATATTCACCTTACTATAACGATATAAATAATGTATTTAGAATCTTAATTGTTCCATTAATATATTCCTAATAGTTACAATAAAAAACCAAAATCTCAAAGAAAAAAAGAATGTTTTGCCAATTTACTAGATCGTATTAAAAAAATCACAGATTTGTGAAAATCGTCCATTTACATGACAATATTTTTACTATTTATTATAAGGCAGTAATTTGTTAATCTGAATGCAATTTTTCCATGGCCAGCCCAGTTGTACTGTTGTGCCAATGCGTTAGTCATTAGAAAACGTATCATTTGTTGCGTTTTTGATCGCACCTCACTGCCACCACACGAAGCCAATACCTTTCTCTGTAAATACATATAACTACATATTACTTTTTTATTAAAATACAGCTGTTAATGATGGCTACCTAATAAGATTACAAATTGATCGCCGGGTTAGGGAACCTATCATTTCAGCCTCTAAATAAAGTTTTTGGGAGAACAGTTAGTTACAACGTTCATAAGTTCATTTAGGAGAAATAAACTGTAATGTTCATGACTGTATTTTTGAACGCCTAAACTAGCCTGTTCTCTTTGTGTTAGTTTCTTAATATTACGAGAGATTAGAGTTATTGCTTTCAGGCTTTGGTTATATTTAGCCGAATATTTAAGTTTTACTGTAATGCTTACTAAATATAAACAGTGTGTTCGATTTTGTCTTGTCAGTAACTGGTCAAATCTTTGGAAAACAGTTAGATCTGTCATTGGCATGTCAGGAACGTCATCGGGCTTTTGCTTGGGTGAAACGATTGCATTGAATGTGCGATGCAAAGAGCCTTGTGACTCAACTACTTGATCAAGCCTAGTATTCATGCGACTCAATAGATCGGTTACAACAAACGGAAATTCTCTCTTCGATAGGGTCTTAAAGTCCTCAGGCACCCGAATACGTTGGTGGACTTCTTACACATCCTTGATATTAAAAAGAAATTCTAATGTGTGCCAGCGTGCACGCGAGCATGTTTGCGTGTGTTAAGGAAAGTTCAACAGAAAGTCGGACCAATCAAAGGAAGATTCAACCAGCAAAGGCAAAATCTGGAGATAAACTGCGTAATTCAGGTTAAATTTGGATAAGATTCCAACAATATTTTAAGCTGGTGAAAAATTAACATATGTCATAAATTCCTAACCTCATTATTGATTTCTGCATATGCGGGAAAAGATGCAGCCTGCTCTTCATTGCGGTTCTTCTCCTTCTTTTCCTTCTTTTTCTTCTTTTTCTTCTTCTTTTCATTACTGATTACGACACAGGATTCTATATCTTGTGTTTCTATTATTTCACGTGTCTCATCATGATTCCTTTTCCTTCTTTTAGGTTGGCTAGGATCGATGTTGCTATCCCTAAGAAAAATATCTGACTCATAAAAGGTACATGGAAAGAAATTTGGCGCCAATTCAACGCAGCTGTATCGAACTGCGTTACTCCCTGTTAAGGCGATCTATATACACCGTGTTTCTCAACCCTATTGAACCCCGTTTACCAGCAGATAGAGCGTAAAATTCTGAAATGAAAGTTCCTTTGCCGAAAATGTTTTCAAGCTACCGTTTTCAAGTTATTCAGCATTGAAATGAACCAATAGGAAAAGAGGTTTGCGATTATCGCAATGGTAGTATTGTCGGTGCATGTTGAGAATAAATACGAAGAAAATGCACATCGTCCATAAACCGCGCAATTGTTTTCTAACGAAGCAGCGGAAAGTTCGAAAGAGACTGTCAAATATATCGATCGGATTCGAATGTCTAACCTGCCACTGGTTTTCGGTTTCGAAAGGAAAATTGAAACTTTTGATTCGAATTTGTAATGAATCAAAAAATGATTATTTTACAGGTTAGGCATTCATGTAGAAAATAACGTTTCATATGTTTCGAAACCCGGGAAAATATTTTCTAAATTATGTAATGAGAATATAAAAGTTAAAGATTTAAAATTAAGGGATAGACAGTTTTTTAAAAAGTACTTGGATGTAAAATCAGAAAGCATGGATTTGTACAAAGTCGTAAGATGCATTTCTTTTTCCTTTTGAAGCCCCTGGGTGGAATTACGTATACAAAGACCACCCTGGAAAAGTCGCTTGTTTTTTTTTTGTATGATTTGCAAACGGCACAGAACCAATTTTTGAGCTCCAATTTTTTCTTTTTGCAAAATTACATCATCGACTTTAATAATCAACATTAGTCAGAGTTGCACAAGATTAGCCCGTAATTGTTATTAACAAAACAAATGGTTCATAAAAATCAATTCTAAAAGGCACAGACCACTTTTTGAGCTCCAATTTTTTCCTTTTACAAAATAAAATCGTCGACTTTAATAATCAATTTTATTCAGAGTTGCACGCGATTAGTTTTTATGAATAATTTGTTAATAAAAATTACGTGCTAATCACGTGCTAATCCGAATCAAATTGATTATTTAAGTCGACGATTTAACGTGCAATTGAAAAAAAATTAGAGATCTAAAAGTGTATCTGTGCCGCTTGGAAATGGATTTTATGAATAATTTGTTAATAACAATTACGTGCTAATCGCGTGTAACTCTAACAAAGTTAACTATTAAAGTCGATGATTTAATCTTGCAATTGGAAAAAAATAGTTCTGTGCCGTTTAGAAATGAATTTTATGCATAATTGGTTAATAACAATTACGTGCTAATCGCGTGCAACTATACATGAAGTTGACTATAAAGGCGATAATTCAGTTTTTCGCAAGAAAAAAATTGGAGCTCAAAAAGTGGTTCTGAGCCGTTAAGAAATGATTTTTATGAATAATTTGTTAATAACAGTTACGTGCTAATCGCTTGCAACTCTAAATGAAGTTGATTATTGAAGTCGATGATTTAGTTTTGCAAAAGAACTTTGTACAAATCCATGCTTTCTGATTTTAAATCCAAGTACTTTTTAAAAAACTGTCGATCCCTTAATTTTAAATCTTTAACTTTTATATTATCATTACACAATTTAGAAAATATTTTTCAGGGTTTCGAAACATATGAAACGTTATTTTCTACATGAATACCTAACCTGTAAAATAATCATTTTTTGATTCATTACAAATTCGAATCAAAAGTTTCAATTTTCCTCTTGAAACCGAAAACCAGTGGCAGGTTAGACATTCGAATCCGATCGATATTTTTGACAGTCTCTTTCAAACTTTCCGCTGCTTCGCTAGAAAACAATTGCGCGGTTTATGGACGATGTGCATTTTCTTCGTATTTATTCTCAACATGCACCGACAATACTACCATTGCGATAATCGCAAAGCTCTTTTCCTATTGGTTCATGTCAATGCTGAATAACTTGAAAACGGTAGCTTGAAAACATTTTGGGCAAAGGAACTTTCATTTCAGAATTTTACGCTCTATCTGCTGGTAAACGGGGTTCAATAGGTTGAGAAACACGGTCTATAGACTCAAAATTGAACCACTTGAATTCTTCGACAAACCTGGGACAAATCGCGAATGCCGGTGTGAAAATAATTCCGTTGTCGGGCTCGTTTCGAACTCGCAACTGGGAACGTATCGTTTCTGACGTGACGGTACTGGCTCGATTCGATCGATCGATCCAGACGCGTTGTGTGTTCTGTCATAATGACAGTGATTCGAGTTTGATTTTTGTTTTATTATTTAGCATTAGTGCTACATAATGAACACTAATAAAATATGTATGTGTGAGTGCGTAAATTTTATTTTTGGAGGTTGACCTACATTGATATTTGAGGTTAACCTATCAATGTTGATAACCTGTTCCCCAAATCCCAGACCTTATTCCCTATAAAAAGTGATCTATGCTATTTCTTTTTAAAATTGATTACTTGCACCTATGTTTATCATTGCATTGAACTGAGCAATGACTGAAAAGATAGGATGCGTGCCGACAAGAATTGAAGTGTCGCTGGAAGTTAGAGCTTTCCAGATTATTGTATTCATGTCACTACTCTTAATATGTAATAAGTGCAAAATAATTTCATCAATATAGTATACAAGAATTATTATAAATTATAATTCTATGTAAAATTAATGTTTATAGAATTAAAGTGACATGTATAAAAAATTCTAAAAACCGTAAACTCGACTCGATACTGTAGTTCTTGTTAGAAGGCATTCCATGCTTTCAATCGTTGATATTTATATTTATTATAATTTGAATACGTATATCTTCTACGTACGAGTGCAATTAAACAAATTTAAAATCAAGTAGCAAAAATTGAAAGCAGTGAATATGTTTCGTTAAAAAGTACAGAAGCCAGAAGAGTTTACTATTCTCAAATTAGTACACATGTCGGTGGATGTAATATGTGATAGAATGAATAAAAATGTATTGATAATGTTCAAATGAATTTATATAATATAAATTAAAACTTATTGCAAAATTAAGGCCAACCACATATGCGCACCAGTTGAAAAACTGTAATCCGCTTTGTAATACTTGGAACGTGACCAATGCTGTCCATCAACATTACTTATTTAAAAATTTTCGTACTTGCCAACAAATATATTATTAACCTGTATTGATATTATAACAAATGGAAATATCAATTATTAAAAGCATAGAATACGTTCTAACAAGAACTACATTGTCAAAAGGAGTTTACGGCTTTTAGAATATCGCAAACATTTCACTTGCCTTTATATTTAATACATGTTAATTTCGCACTCAATTTTCGTTTCTATTAATTCTTTTATACCATATTATTAATAAAGTTCTATTGCACTTATGATATATTAAGAGCAGTAACTTGTACGAAATAATCTAAAATCCACAAACTTTCAACGACTATGATTCTTGATGGAACTCAGTCTACGCTTTTAATTTTTGTTGATTATGTTTGTGATAATTTCAATACATGTACCTTGTAAGTATGTTTGTAAGTAGATAAATTTAAAAATAAATCATAAAGTTTCATAATACTGGGCACCGGAAGGTGTTCCAACTGTCCAACTAGTACAGCAAAGTCTATGTGCGTTTTCGGTTTTCAAATAATTGTATGTTTCTGATATAATATTCAATAATAAGTACTCATTTTATAAGGAACTCTAATTTATTGAAATGCTTCTGTACATTATCAATATAGTTTTATTGTATTTATATGAATATTAGTGCCATTGACATGTACACTAATCTGAGAAGCATAAACTCTTCTCGCCTCAGTAATTCATGACGGAATATATTCAATTCTTTCATAATCTTTGCTACTTAATTTTAAATTTGCTTAATTGCGTACATGTTCACAAAGAATATGTTCCAACATAAATTGAGAGTCCGCGTGCAACAATCGCCTCTACACGGAGAAAAATTGCCTCGGTGTTACACTGGGCAGCGCTGGCGAATCGGTGCTACTTGACTTGAACGTGGAATAGCGCGTAGGAGCATCCACGAAAAGTTTACAGAGAGAGTCGAAACTCTGCGATCACTAGTGCCCCTATGGAATTTCGTGCATCGATATGCTGAATCGGTGGTACCCTACTTCCCCGCGTAATGGCGTGCGAAGCGTCGAAAGAAGTTTTACAGCGCGAGTCGAAACTCTCGGCATATACATGTGTAAACTTTTTCGCTGCAGTCAGCCAGTGCACAGACTTTTGCCGTGCAGCTCCAAGCAAACGAGTGTGCATATGTATGCCCAGAGTTTCAACAAACGTTGTAAACGGTTCACCGGCGCTTTGCACGCTATTCCGTGGACAAATCAAGAACCACCTATTCCCCACTACCGCTGCACGGATTTTCACGTGACAGGTGTTCTTACAAAGTTGCGACACTTTCTGTAAAGATTTTCTCCGGTGTTGTGCCGCCCCATCCCTCGAGCAAATCAAGTACCACCGACTCGAACCATGTGCTGCACGGAGTTATAACGAGACAATTTTTCTCCGTGTACGCTCGAACCGGCCGATGAGGCAGTAGATAAAGGCTGAAAAAATCAACATTCGAAAAACGAATTGAAAAAAATATTAACGTATAGACAATTTCATGCTGAACAATGTTTATCTCGAACATTTTTTTAATTTGACCTTTAGATTCGGAGAAAAAAAATAAAAACTGCAAAATTTTGTATCCGTGAAATCAATGTTTTTTTACTAACCCTACTAACTACAAAGAATATACGGAGTCTATTGCCACAACTCCATAATCTCGTAGTATTTTCAACCATCACTGTTTGTTTTTATTGTAATTTTAATAATAAGAAATTTATGATTTTTAGATTATTCTATACACGTCACTAGTCTTTATATTCAATAAATGCTCATTTTCCATGGCATTTTCATTTATATTAATTCTTTTGTACCTTAATAATAAAATTCTATTGCACTTATTAGATATTATGCTCAGTAACATGTATGCAATAATCTAACGGCTACAAACTCTTAACGACTATGCAATTGAGGGTCTGAAAAAATCAACATTCGAAAAACGAATTGAAAAAATACTAACGTATAGACAATTTCATGCTGAACAATGTTTATCTCGAACATTTTTTAATTTGATCTTTAGATTCGGAGAAAAAAAATAAAAACTGCAAAATTTTGTATCCGTGAAATCAATGTTTTTTTATACATATAACACGATTACTCGGGCATACATCAACGGAAAAATTTGAAATTTGCACAGGATAGTCGGGATAAGTGTCCGAAAACAACGCGCCCCATAAAATGTCTTAATTTCATTGTAGTCCATAGTTATCTGTCGATTAACGTTGCGAGTGTTTTTTTTTCAACGTTTCACCTTCAAACGCTTGGGGAGTCGAGCGAAGTTTTCGTAATTGGAAATCTAAAAATACCCTTTTGTAGCTGAAGAGTTGAGGAAGTTTTTGGCGAAAACCAAACTTCAATGTTATTGTTCTATAAATAACTACGAGCGTTTTTCCAGCGCCTTACGGCCGGCCGCGCGCGTCATTTGTTTACAAGGGAGAAAGCTAGCCGCCTCGCGCTATACACGGTGTTGCCGAAATTCGCGCCACCTATACCGCATTTTGACGTTGGTAACAGTTTGTTTATAATGATCGGTAGATAATCTATCATTACATAACCATACATATTACTTAGAACACTTTATATTTTTCAAACAGATTTCTATATTGTATAGTGAAGAACAATTTTGTTCTTACAATCGTCTTCCATAGAATTTTAATGAATATTTACAAGTACGTTCTGCGAGGACGAAGAGTTAGTGCGATCGGTGGCATTTAATAGACTATTTAGAGGTTATAACATGTTTCGTCGTGAACTTTGATTTAAAATTATTATCTAAGCGATTGTTTAATAATGGGAGATCTCGAAAAGCATTCTGGGCGCAAAAGAAAAAGGTGTGAGAAATCTTGGAAACGCAATGTTGCAAAAAAAATCGCGGAATGAGGTAGGCTATTCACTTTAATTAAAAAGCGATCTGCGATCTTTTTTCTTAATATATTATGAAGAAATTGCTAGTGAAATAATACTTAAAAAATTTGTTTACTATTTATACAACGTTCAGAGGTTGAACCCAATTTAATAAAAAAAAATCTGTGAGTTTCTAATTTTTTTTTCAATTTATACAGGGAAATGAGTATGTTTCACCGCGTAACGGGAAAACTGTTCCTGCACAAAAATTTGAACCTCCTACCTGCTGCTGTACAAAGAAATATTTCGAAAATATTGAACATCAACACTAGGAATCATTATTTAACAAATTTTGGGAACTTGGGGATTATACGTCGCAAAATGTATTACTAAGTTCGCTTATAAAAGGAAAACAGTCGAATGATTCTGATGTAAACAATGAAAAAAAAACTTATTAAGTGGATTTATTACTTTTCTAATAAATTAGTATTAGGTATTGAAGATACTGTAGTATGCGAAACATTTTTATTAAATGTGATTGGTATCAAAAGAGCTAGGTTAAGAACAGTTCAAGAGAAATTAAAAAAAGGCCAGTGTTTAAAAGATGAACGTGGAAAAATAAGTAATCATTTTACAAAATTATCCGATTCATTGAAACATTTGATTATTGAACATTGTGAAAGCCTGCCTCACTCAAAATCACATTATACTAATTCACAATTGAATTGTTTCACTGACAGTAGTTTAACTTTTAAGGATTTATATAGGAAATTTCTCGAATATTAAACATTAAAAACCGGGGTTACGGATATTCCGATCGCAGAATCGACATATTGTAAATATTTTAACCACTATGTTAATTTCAGTTTTGATGTTCCACGAACCGATTATTGTGACATTTGTTATCAAAGTGAACAGAATATTAAAGACGATGATCCAGAAATTAAAATGCATAAAATAAATGTCACGAACTACAGAAATCTAAAAAAAAGTATGTTATCGACATATAAAGAAAATTTATGTTTAGAATTCGATTTTGGTCAAAACCTTCCGTTGCCAAAACTTCCGGTATCAGCGCAATTCTATTTGCGATTAATTTGGCTACATGTATTTAATGTTCATGTTCATCGCGGTAGTGAAGAATTTTGCCCAAGTTACATGTTTACCTTTAGGGAAGGATTTCTTAAAAAAGGGGGGAATACAGTCTTCAATTTTGTTCTTTACGTTATATTTCAGGAATTTAAAAAATGTTATTATAATAAAATATTATTATTTTCTGATTCACGCGGGGGACAAAATAAAAATTATAGCATGATGGTTTTTATGTCGCTATTATCGAAAAAATTGGAGGTGCCCATTGAGCATTTATTTCCAGTTAGAGGTCATTCGTACTGCCAATGCGATCGAAATTTTGGGGTGTACGGGCGAAAGAAAAAAATTGCAGAAAGTATTCAAACCGAAAAAGAATACATTGATTTAATTACAAATGCAAGGAATCCTCCTTTTACCATTGTACAACAATGTACAAAAAAGATTGTAATATTAAGGAGTTTGAAAATAATATAAAAAATAAATATAAAATACCCAAAGGTGTACAAATCAGCAAAGCGGTTAAAATCGATTATTTTCCTAATGGCAATGTTGACGTCTATTACAGTTACACTGACAAGCCTTTAACGTATTATATGGATACATCAATAGATTTAGATTATTTACAAAATTGTCCGCAGGCGGAAAAAATTGGAATAACAAATGAGAAAATAAAAGACTTGAAGTCATTACTACGATTTGTAAATCCGGAATCGCGTCAGTATTATGAAAAATATATACAGGAAGTAGGGATTAAATCGAAAATTGATGCGTAATATGTTAGATTTTAATAAGACTGTAAAACTATTCATAATAAACATTATTGAAACTTTTTATGGCGTTTTTTTTCTGAAATATTATGATATTATTATAGTGAAACTCTTATTTTTTATAAAGGACGATAAAGGATGGTACAAAAATTTTTCTTAATAACAAAAAGGCTTTTTATGAGCCGTATTGTGATCAATATTCCGATAGCAGTCAGTGCGGTATATGCGGCGCGAATTTCGGCGACACCGTGTAGAGCGCGAGGCGGCTAGCTTCTCCCTTGTAAACAAATGACGCGCGCGGCCGGCCGTAAAGCGCTAGAAAAACTCTTGTAGTTATTTATAGAACAATAACATTGAAGTTTGGTTTTCGCCAAAAACTTCCTCAACTCTTCAGCTACAAAAGGGTATTTTTAGATTTCCAATTACGAAAACTTCGCTCGACTCCCCAAGCGTTTGAAGGTGAAACGTTGAAAAAAAAAACTCGCAACGTTAATCGACAGATAACTATGGACTACAATGAAATTAAGACATTTTATGGGGCGCGTTGTTTTCGGGCACTTATCCCGACTATCCTGTGCAAATTTCAAATTTTTCCGTTGATGTATGCCCGAGTAATCGTGTTATATGTATAAAAAAACATTGATTTCACGGATACAAAATTTTGCAGTTTTTATTTTTTTTCTCCGAATCTAAAGATCAAATTAAAAAATGTTCGAGATAAACATTGTTCAGCATGAAATTGTCTATACGTTAGTATTTTTTCAATTCGTTTTTCGAATGTTGATTTTTTCAGACCCTCAATTGCATAGTCGTTAAGAGTTTGTAGCCGTTAGATTATTGCATACATGTTACTGAGCATAATATCTAATAAGTGCAATAGAATTTTATTATTAAGGTACAAAAGAATTAATATAAATGAAAATGCCATGGAAAATGAGCATTTATTGAATATAAAGACTAGTGACGTGTATAGAATAATCTAAAAATCATAAATTTCTTATTATTAAAATTACAATAAAAACAAACAGTGATGGTTGAAAATACTACGAGATTATGGAGTTGTGGCAATAGACTCCGTATATTCTTTGTAGTTAGTAGGGGTTCCCCCTCCGCGCAACTTCTGAATTCAAATATAGACATTTCAGTGTATATAATCAGTAGCTGTCGGGCAGTCGTGTTATTCAGATGCTCTTATGTACTTTAGCTTAAGACTAATAAATCTGTACACATGTGATTAGAGGGAATTATTCTCCTTGCCTCTATTGGGAATGTGGCCCGAATAAGATCAGCGCCAGCTTGATCCCACAAATGGTGACCCCGACTATTTCGGAGTATACAAGAAAAAGGAGGTTTAATTGTTTTCTCCGGTCGAAAAACGCTACCTTGAAAGAGGCAAATTTTGAACAATCTTGAAGAACTTAGTGACGAAGCCACATTCGGTCTATTCCAAGAAAACTAGTGCAGTGTAACAGTGCTATTGCCGCGGTGACCTTCCACCGGCAATCCAAATATTATTTAAAAAAAAAATAATAAATTCAAAACACGACAACGGCAACGTGCGTTCTTTACACGATTTTGCACAAATTTATTGTAACATTCGACTATGCCACGGCAGCCAAATCATCATTTTTATCCAAATTCTATTTTGAAGCAACCGTTGACGCAGAAAAAAAAGCACGTGAGAGCTCATTAACGGAATTTTGCTATTTCGAGCAACTACTCGTATTTTCATCACCGCACCTCAAGTCATCTCGGCGGTTAACATTTCGAAAAATGTTCGGATGAGTCATCGAGTCCCGGAGTTTTCCACGAGCCTGACGCCGCCGACGTCGACAGATTTCCAGTAGGCAGCATCATCAACCACGCCGACGACGTTTTGAGTCTCTGTTCAACGTTCTTCGTAAGTCGTTTCTGTGCATCGCCGCCATTTTGATTTGCGGTTTAACACGTGTGCGAACATTATTCGGCAAATGCATTTTTAAATGATATTTTTAATTCATTTAGCGAAGACAAACATTTTTCTTTTTGACCGTATTGAACAATTTTTAATATTTTCTTTCGATGCGATAAATTTTCACTAAATTTAGATATATGTTGTAACATTTTTGCGTTTTCGATTTTCTGCAACGGAAACGTGCGTAATCCCAGTATAATGACTGACGAAACAGCGCGAATCGCAATAGACTCCGTATACTCTTTGTAGTTAGTAGGGGTTCCCCCTCCGCGCAACTTCTGATTTCAAATATAGATAATTCAGTGTATATAGTCAGTGGCTGTCGGGCAGTCGTGTTATTCAGATGCTCTTATGTACGACTAAGCTTAAGACTAATAAATCTGTACACATGTGATTAGAGGGAATTATTCTCCTTGCCTCTATTGGGAATGTGGTCCGAATAAGATCATCTCCAGCTTGATCCCACAGAGTGTTCGCGCCTGGCGCGCTCTATCGGTGCACAGGAAGAAGCGTTTCAGTCCTATATGGAAAGATCTGTTTCAAATCGGAAGCTCGGGATCGAAATGAACCCGAGAAGGATTTGAATCGCTTCATTTGCAGCAGTGATGGAATGGACCGAAAGTTGATCAATTTCTGATCGGATACAAGTTATAATGAACCACAAACCGTAATTTTTTTAAAGAATATTGCAAACAAATATCGGCTTCGTGGCTCAGGCGGTTAACGCACTGGACTACGAAATCGTAGGTCGTGAGTTCGATCCCCGTCTGGTGAACAATTTTTCGATTTCGTTTCCAAGCAGCAGTTCGCTGTTGGTAAGACGAGCCACGTTGTTTGTGTTTACGTTTAGAAATGATTGTTTATCTGTCGGAAATCGACTCATGACCGCTGCTGTACTTGGTGTAGGTTTCTGCAGTCCTACATTTCATACACAAATGTCAAGTATGGCGCCATCTGTCTAAGTCGATCTGCAGCTCTCGCAAAATCATAGTCAATAATAAGGCAACAATTGAGTAAAAAGAGCGATTCCGCCCCTTAATTAATTAATATAAAAAAAAATAACAAAATATACAAATTCTCTAAAGAATAAATCAAATACTGAAGATGCAATCTGGTTAAATAAAGAGTATGCACATATTAAAAACGTTTCAAAGGTTAATATCTCTAAAATGCAGTCTCTTAGCATAGTCATTCATGAAAACCCTAGTGAAAGTACCGGATTAGATATTGAAGCAGGTTTCAGATCAAGATTCATTCATAACTGACTTCAACTTCTATTCCGGTAATATATTACCAAAACGGATTATTTCTAGTACACCAAAGGCATCTTCATTAGTACACTTAGATAGACTCGACTATGATCAGAACGTTTATGATATTGAACCTGTGCAAGAATTTGTAGATGATGATGTATATCACGTTTTGCCTTCGGAAGATGAAAACGAAATTGTCGACGATAATGAAAGATTTGCGGATGATGATGATGGTGATAATATTACAACTCAATATTCATATAATTTTACCGTTAATAAGCTTGAGGCTCGTTTCAAAGAAATTATTTGTGAACACAATTTAACTATAGCATCTGTCACTAAGAGTTTCAAATTAATTAGACCAGCCTATCAATTTTTACCGAAAGATGCCAGATCATTTTTAAAAATTAATAGAGAAATTAACACCGTAAAATTAGGAAACGGCAATTATTTTTACTTTGGAATTGAGAAATTTCTTCGTTCAAAATTAGAAAATCATAACCTAACACACAATATCATTGAATTAGATATAAATATCGATGGTTTACCATTATTCAAAAGCGATGGTATTAATTTTTGGCCAATTTTGGGCAAAATAAGTAACAATAAATTTGAATACCCATTTACAATTGGAATATACAGTGGTAATGGTAAACCAAATCCATCAGAAAACTATCTACTCGATTTCATTAATGAAATAAATCATCTTTGCGATTGTGGTATACAATTGGAGTATGCAGTGAAATTAAGATGTTTTCTTTGCGATGTTCCAGCTCGATCTATGTTAAAATTGACAAAAAGTCACACATCAAAAGTTGGTTGTGAAAAATGTGAAGTAACTGCATCGGTAATCGACAATGTTGTGTGTTATCCAAGTACTTGCGATTCCTACTTAAAAAGAACAGATAGTGATTTTTTTTATAAAGTTCCAAAGAATGATCACATAAAGGAAAAATCCCCCTTACTCGACATAAATAATATCGGTCTCGAATCGCAATTTCCTTTGGATCCCATGCACTTGTTTTACCTTGGGGTTTCCAAAATATTACTTTTGAAATGTTGGGTGGAAGGTAACAGAATTGGTAAACTTTCGCGACAAAATTTCATAGCGATGGACACCAAAATTGGTAGTATTAGGCGATATATACCTTCAGAATTTAATAGGAAAGGAAGAGAATTCAATGAAATTAAAAGATGGAAAGCTACGGACTTTAGATTCTTTTTATTATATACGGGTTTAATCGTTACGTATGACAGTTTGCAAAAAAAGAAATACAAGCATTTTCGATTACTACATACTGCAGCAACAATTTTAAGTAATAGTGGTCACATAGATAAGTATATTAATATTGCTGATAACGCGCTTCAAAAATTTATAAAAAATAGTGCAGAAATATATGCCCCAAAATTTATTGTATATAATGTGCATTCACTTAGTCCTGTTGTTGCAGATGTGAAAAGATACGGACCTCTTGAAAATTATAGGTGCTTTCCATTTGAAAATTATTTAAAAACATTGAAACAAAAAATTCGTTCTCCTACTCGCCCGCTCGAGCAAATTATTAATCGTATCTCAGAATTAAATAGTAATTCGATAACTCTAGAATCAGATGACCGACAACGTCCTATGAAAGTTAGATATCAAAACATAACTGATAAGAACAATTTTGAATGTGAATCTTTAATAACATCTAGATTTAGAATTTCATCAAAAATTCCGGACAATATTGTGTCAATAAGTGGGAAGCTCTGCCGCATCGATAAAATCCTATATCGAAATGGACAATATGAGTGTCTTGTTACTCCCTTCAGATATTTAAATGATTTGTATAAAAAACCCATTCGATCATCATTAATACAAATTTTTCTTGCAGCAGGAGTAAAATTACCAGTGATGTTTTATGTGAAAGATATATTTCATAAATGTTTATGTATACCTTTTAAAGATGGATTTGCAATATTCCCTACTCTACATCAAATTTAAATTAGTTTTAATATGTTGATAGTTCTTCTCCAATTTTTGCTCAATGTTCCATAGTCTATGTTTTGTAACCTAAATAATATAAATTCACTACAAATGTAACAATATGGTGTAAAAGCAGCTTTAATCGAATGCTATAAGGGCAGAAACTTGCTACTTTTGCAAATAAAATTGGACATCATCCGCAAAAATAATAGTAGTCTTTTTACAAAAGTTAAGCCTCTGGAAATGGGTATTGATAACGATGATGAATAAGATTGGTCCAAGATTTGAGCCTTGCGGGACTCCAGATGACGTGGCAAGAGGCACCGATACTTTTCCATTCTTATCAACAATAGATTGAGAGCGTCCTGAAAGGTATGACTGAATCCATCGAATAGCCATATCCTGGAACCCAATATCACGCAAGCATTGGAGAATAACGGCATGAGATAATGAGTCGAAGGCTTTAGTGAAGTCGAATAGAATTAAAATGGTTATAAAACCATTTTCAACTCCAAAACGGACATCATCTAAAACCTTGAGCAACGCTGTTTGTGTACTGTGAAAACGCCGAAAACTACATTGTTGCGGATGCAATAACGCATTAGATTCCAAAAAATTTGATATTTTGCGTGTGATAAACGCATCAAAAACTTTAGAAAGATGAGGTGGATTTGCAACCGGACGTGTGTCAGCAGGAGATAACGGATTAGCCTTTTTATTAAGAGGAATGATAAATACCTGCTTCCAGATCTCCGGAAATATACCAGTGGAAAGTGAGAAGTTAAATATATCTGTAAGAAGCCCACTAATATTTCGAAGAGAATCATGTAAGTAAGCTAACTGTACTCCATCAGGGTTGCATCCTTTAGATTTTGGTAGGGCTAATTTCAATACTGCATACGTTCCATTGGAATGTAATATCGGGAAGTTAAAAGAAGGCTGATTTATATCTAAAGGCTGGCTCAATATACTTTCCAACTGACTAATTGAACAATTTGGATGGCAGGAGGCAATATTACTATAATAGGAATTCAATTCAGTTGCCGTAAAATGGTGAATCGCAGTTCTAGAAACTTCACGAACTAGACCCATCTTATTCAAAACGGTCCATACACCATTTGGAGAGGTTTGACTTTCTATCAGTGATAATGTATAGCTATCCTTCGCTGCTTTTAGGTTATGCTTAACTTCGCTGCGTAGAGATCTACAACGCGACATTAAGTTTGTCGAGTGGCTACGTTTCGCCTGCTTATAAGTTAAATTACGCATATGTATTTGACGACGAATTTCAGAAGTAATCCAGGGCGCAAGCGGTTTTTTCGGAGTACGCGTGATAAGCGGAGCATTATAATCTAGCACGTTATTTACAATATCATAAAATTCGTGTACAATACAAGATAAATCACTAGACGTATAATTTTCATTCACGACCGAACGCAAAGTTTCTATCTTGGGTATCAACGAGAAATTTAAGGTACTTTGCAATTGATTATTCATGAGCTCTATGTTACAGTTACGAAAATCACGATATGTCACGCATCTCGGTTGGTAGTGAAATGAACAGATATCATATTTAATGGTGATAAGATCATGACTAGCTGCAAAAGGGGAAGTGGATTTATCAAAGAAAAGTAACTTATCACTAGAATCAACAATAAAAACATCCAGTTGAGTATCAGAGTGAGACGTATGATGTGTAGCTCCAAAAGGAACTAGAAAAAGGGATAAACCTGAGATTAAATTACGGACGTAATTTGATTCGAAGTTGTTACCCAATAAATTGCAATTGAAATCTCCGCTTATAATAATATTCTTATAGCAGGTGTGGTACTGAGAAAATTTACTTAAAAATTCTGCAAACAAGTGTCCTTGAGGACGACGATAAATCACAATTAACAAAAGTTTGACTGTGGTAGGCATTGTAATATGTAGAAATATATATTCAGGACTGTTTAATGTAATATTAGATGAGCAATCTTATACTACATATGAAAGAGGTTCGTGTAAGTAGCATGCCACTCCGCCTCCTTGCGTATACCGAGAATTTTCAGATAGAAGAAATATCCGGAGTAAGCCACGATTCGGAAATAGCTAAAATATGGGTCTGGCGATCAGCTAAATAATCTTCAACTTCGCACAAGTGGGCAAGTAGTGAATTGACATTTACATGAGAAACCTTTAAGTATTGTGTGGATGAGGATTGATGAAATGAACCATCTTGATGACATTTTTGGCGACATCGCGCAGTAATGCGATTTGGTTTAAATCCGACTCAGTAACAATCGGGATTTCAGAACTATTATTATTTTTACGCACTAATACACAACCGTTTCGATGCCACACAAACTGAAAACCAGCAATTTTTGCAGCTATTTTAGCTTTATTTAGTAATGTGTATAAACAATTTGGTAGAAATTCATTGACAAAAATGGTTCTATCATGCGAGTCATTCGTAGAAAGTTTCGGGAAGACTTCAGTAATAGTAATTCTACCTATCTTCCTTTTCTTTTCAATAATAAAATTTCGGATATCACATGATTGCAGCCGCACTATTAATCAAAAGTAGGCTGATGTACGTGCAACGAATATCCATCACATCAGACGTTAATGACTCAACAGAAAGACGTTTAAAAATCCGCGAGACGATATCTTCCGGGGATAATTGACAACATACAGGTATACCATTTATAATCAACTCCGGGGTAGGAACTGCATAAGACCACCGTTTTAAGCTCAGCAATGTCAGATGCCACAGTAGTGCAAACGGATGTATTTTTTTCCACGGGAGTCGAAAGCGTACGCAATTCTGCCGTATTATTTTGAACTAGCGTAGAAAGCGATCGAAGTTCTTGTTGAATGCTAGTTATTTCATTTTTAATAACACGGGATTCTTGTGTGTTATCCACGACAGCAGACATAATGTGTTCTAGTTGCTGTGATAAATTTAAAGAATTCCAATCCGCCGGGAGCGAATTGACTTGCGATAACATTTCGACGTTCATAATAGATGCAAGAGTAGGGACAGCTGACACGATGGAAAAAGAAGAGACAGGAGCAAGGGGGGAAACGATAGGCTGAGGATCTAGCGTAGATTTACCAAACGGAGAGAGGGACTGTATATGCAGCGAAGGTAAAGGATCGGGAATAGGGGAAGGAGGATATAACGTAGTCGAAGAAACTAAGTGCGAGAGGGAATGAACACAACAATTGTTTCTCACTTTACGTGAAATGTGTAACTTAGCACATGAACAATGATATGACAAATCGCAAAATTAACAAGTGTAGCGACTAAACACTGGCTTTTTACACCGGGCGCAAAATGTCAACCCTAAACGACGTCGATGAATTTGTTTAGACATAGGCCGGCTCGAACTTCGTGCTTACAAGCCTTTATTACGAATAAACAAAAATAAAAATAAAGTTGTACAATTAAATACTTGCTGAGCGTAGACATATCACGAGACAAATTAAAGACAGCTTGACGTGTCTTGACGCTTTATGACGTTGACGTTGATTTGATGACGTATGCCGATAACACTAGCCACGTGATGTCAAGACTGGTAATGGGTACTGTTCATTCAACGGTTGAAATTTTCCAAAAAAATCACTTTTAACATCAGAGCCATGACTCAAAGAGAAAGCACTTAGGGAGCAGTATCCGAGTCACTCCGGAGATGTGTCACTTGAAAACATCCTCTCTTGATGCAAGTTATTGCCACTCTTGAATCTGGTGAGCCGCAGCATTTCTTCGGTGCGACGACTCTCCACACGATCCTTCTATAACTTGGTGTTTTTTTTTCACAAATCTTTTAATTCGATATATTGGAATCGCGGTCTGGTACAAACTTCCTGTCTAATCTGCCTTATGAGTGATTCATTCACGGAATTCCTCGTATCGAGCGTGTCAAAGTTAGTGAGTGTGTGTGTGTGTGTGTGTGTGTGTGTGTGTGTGTGTGTGCGTGTGCGTGTGTGTGTGCGTGTGGGTGTGCGTGTGGGCGTGTGTGTGTGTGTGTGTGTGTGTGTGCGCGTATGCGTATGCGCGCGCGTGTGCGTGTGCGTGTGCGTGTGCGTGTGCGTGTGCGTGTGCGTGTGTGTGTGTATGTTAGACTATACATGCTCCAATATTGATGAAATATATAAATATATAATAGACTTCCGGTTTGGACTGGGTGAGTTGCAGAAGCATTTTCAAAGCGTTCTTAATTAATAAGTATTTAAAACAAAGTACTCATTATCAATCGTCCTTGCATTGAGCGAAAGTACTCTCAGGAGGCGGAGACCCGGTCCGACTGACTAAATTGTAAAATCCATTACATATTTAGAGATTTTGGTCGAAAGGGTCTTTCCTGGGATTCATAACCTCAATTAGGAAATCGGCGAGAAGACCCATTTTCAACGGGCGGAATCCGTGACAGGCGAAACGAGGGACGTGGCGACGTCCGGTGGCACGTTTCCATCGATCATGATAAAGATTTGCGGCCGCGAAATCTATCAGCGGTGCGGCGCGCGTTTAGTCGAATAGGAGTATCCTAGGTAAGCATGGTGATACGAGTGTAAGCGACGGATGGATAAGTGTGGTGGGGACGAACTCGCGAAATAGTGTCTGGAGAACTTGCCGATAGAAGTGACGGAGCAGAGAGTGAAGAGGTGGGTGAGGCAAGGTGGGGCGAGCGGGAGTGCAGAGAGCGAGAAGAAGTTAGAGAAGAAAAGGAGAGGAAGACCCACGAACGCGGAACGACTGGGGAGTGATATTGAAGATAGCGCGAGTGTGTCATCCCGCGCGTCGCGTGTGAGTTCGTGGTTCAAAAGGGAAACAGAGAGCGAGACAGAAGAGGACGTCGAGGAAAAGGCAGAAACGCAAGCGATTAAGAAGGCGAAAGGAGGGAAAAATGGAGGAGAGAATTATGAAAAAGTTTGAAAAGCAATCGGAACGAATGAAAGAGTTTAAAAAAGAAATGCAAGACATGAATAACGAACTTAGAAACGATATAGAAAAATGGAAAAAAGAGCAAAAACGAGAAACGGAATAATGGAGAAAAGAGCAGAGAGCTGAAATGGAAAACTGGAAGAAGGAAAAACATCACAGATTAGTAAAATGCCAAGAGAGTAATGAAGAGCTTAGACAGAAAATGAAGATGATTGAGAACAAATTTGAAGAACAAGAGAGGAAACAAAAAAGGATCAATTTCGTTATAAAAGGCGAAAAAGCAGTGGGAAGACCAGCAAAAGAAGTAGCGATGGCGGTGCTTAAGAAGTTGGAGGTGAAAAGAATAGTGACAGTAGAAGATGCGTTCAAGATAGGGAATGAAATGTGTGTTGTGAAATTACGAAATTTAGAAGAAAAGAGTACGGTGATGAGAAATAGAAGCAAGTTGAAAGGAACGAATGTGTGGATGATGATTTGACGAAAAATGAGCGTGGGAGACAAACGAAATTGCGAATGTGGGCGAGTGAATGGAGAGTGAAAGGTAAAAATCCTATTGTGAAGTATGGAAGGGTGCTTATGAACGGTAGAGAGTATGTAGTGAATGAAAGTGGGGATAAGGTAGAGGAGAGGGGGGAAAGAAAAGGTATGTATGGGAAAAATTTTTAGAGAAGGCTTCACAAACGGGCGAATGTTTATAGCGAAGCATAAAAGATGTTGATATTTCAGACGTTAACAATCTGTCAATAAATATAAATAGGGGTGAGGGAGGTGAGAGCAGTAAAATGGTAAGAGAGTTGGTCTGGAATGTAGCAGGTGTTAAGAGAAAGGATGAAGAATTTTGGTATTTCCTAAAACAGTATCATGTGATTGGGCTGGTTGAAACGTGGGTAGATGAGAAGGAGTGGGGGAATTTAAGAGGGAAGCTGCCGTTGGGTTGGAGCTGGAGTTGTCAACTGGCAACGAGAGAAGGAAAAAGAGCAAGGGGCGGAATTATTACGGGTGTAAGAGTAGAGATCGAGGAACAAGAGATAATGTACAAAGAAATAGAGGAATTACAGGAGAGGGCCGTGAACATTGACGAGGAGAGATGGAGAGTGGTGATACTATATAATAGAGAGGGGAGTAAAGAAATGCCGGTGAATTGGAGGGAGGTGATAAGAGAGAGGGAAGAGGATCATTTGATGATAGCGGCGGATTTTAACACCAGAATAGGGGAAGAAGGAGGATGGGATGGAAATGAAGATGGAGGTAGTAGGGAAAGGGCAGAGAGGAGGTCAAAAGATAGAGTGATAAATAGACAAAGCAGGGACCTGATAGAGGTAATTGAGGAAAGAGGGTGGTTTGTGTTAAATGGGGAGAAAGAAGAAGATGAAGAGGGAGAATGGACCTACGAAAAGGCAGGGGAGAGGTCAGTAATTGATTATGCGTTGGTGAATTGGAAGGCATGGGAAAAGGTAGAGAAAATGAGGGTGGGATGCAGGGTGGAGTCTGACCATCAGCCTATAATGTTTGACCTCAGTAAGAGGTATGTAAGAGATAAAGAGAGCAACGAGGAGGATCGGAGGATACAGGATTGGTCCGAAGAGGGGATTAAACATTATCAGGAGAGGATAATGGAAGCGGAATGGAAAGAAGAAGGAATAAAAGAAGGACGGGAAGAGTTAGAAAGCGTAAAACTGAGGCAGTTAGAAAAAAGAGAAGGGCGAACATGAAAGGTGTGGGGTGGTGTCCGTGGTGGGATAAAGAGTGTAGAGAGAAAAAGAAAGAGTTGAATAGAGCGAGAAGAAGATACAGAAAGGGTAAGGGATTCGAGGAATTTGCGAAGTATAGAAAGGAATATAGAGGTTTATGCGACAAGAAGGAGGAAGAATATAATAGGAAGGAGGAGGGGGAGATCGAAAAGATAAATACCGAAGCAGAGACGTGGAAATTTATAAATAAAGGGAGAAGGAGAAAGGATGGGATAAGTGAAGAAATTAAAATGCAGGAATGGGTTGAGCATTTCAGAGGTGTGTTAGAGGGAGTTGTAGAAAAAGGAGAGGAACAAGAAAGAAGAAAGGAGGTAGATAGGAAGGAAGGAATGGGAATAAGTAGGGAGGAGGTTCGAAAGAAAATAAAGAGCTTAAAGAAGGGGAAAGCATCAGGGATAGATGAAATAAGAAACGAAGCACTGAAGGAAGGAGGTGAAAAGGTCAGAGAAGAAGTTATGGGACCTGACGAAAAAAGTGTGGGATGGGGAAGGATTCCCAGAAAAGTGGAGACTAGGTGTAGTTGTGCCAATCTGGAAAAAAGGTGATAAAAAAGTGTTAGGAAATTTCAGAGGAGTAACGATGTCATGTGCAGGTTATAAGATCTATGCAAATATCCTGAATAAAGAACTGGTGAAAGAGCTTGATAAGAAAGGAGGGTGGAGTAGGTCGCAGACAGGATTCATAAAAGGGAGAGGTACAGCGGAAAATGTTAAGATATTGAAGCATATAGTAGGGAGAAGGATGAGGCAGAAGAAAAAGGTTTATGCACTTTTTATGGATTTGAAGGCCGCCTTTGATAAAGTGGACAGGTCTGTACTATGGGAAATGATGGAAAAGAGGGGAGTAAATGAAGGGTTGATATCTATCATAATTCTATATATATCATACTACCCATTAACTCAATGTAGAGTACAAGAAATATATGTGGAGACGAGGTGTGCGGTGAAGGTAGAAAAAAAAATATCACAGGAGTTTTGGGTGGAGAGGGGAGTAAGGCAAGAGTGCCCGCTAACCTCGACTCTTTTCAACATCTACTTGGTGGTTATAGAGGAGGAAATGAAAAAGAGAAGAGGAGGGGTTAAAATTGGAAATGACAAGGTGTGGTCGATTGCATATGCAGACGATATTATATTGCTAGCAGAAGAGGAGAAACGGCTAAAAGATATGATAAGAGGGGTTAATAAGTATTTGGAAAAGAAAAAGTTGGAGCTGAATGCAGAAAAATCAAAGATAATGGTATTCAAGAACAAAGGGGGTAGAGAAAAGGAAAGATACTGGCGGTGGGGAGAGGTTGAAAGAAGTTCTTTCAAACGTTTGAAAGAAGTAAAAAAGTATATGGGGTATGTAATGGAAAGAACTGGGGGAGAAAACGAGCATATTAGAGAGAGGGTCAGGAAAGCAAGGGTAACGATGGGATGGATTTGGAGCTACGGAGAAAGGAAATTTAAGGGAGATGTGAAGTGGAGATTGAAGCTGTTTGATACCATAGTAAAGGGGATCTTGTATTACGGGGTAGAAATATGGGGGCATAGGGAATGGAAGGAAATTGAAAGTCTGCAAGAGAAATATTTGAGATGGATACTAGGGGTGGATAGGACAACTCCAGGGTATATTGTAAGGGAAGAACTAAAAAGGAACAAACTAAGAGTAGAAACGGGGTGGAGAGCGGGAAGGTTTGAAGAAAGGCTAGAAAATTGAGGGGGAGGAGAGATAGGGATAATAAGTATGAGGGAGAAGAGAAAGGATGAAAAATATAGTGCTTGGAAGGATTGGGCATGAGAAAGTCTCGTGAGAAGAGATTATATATGGAGGGTAGGGATCAGTGAGGCTGCCCTGACTGATGGTGGAGAAAATAAGTGGATGAACATGTGAGAGGGGAGAAAGTTAAGGGATCGCGATCGTGTAGAAAATACCAGAGAGTACTCGGCATACCTCAGTATATACGAATGTGCAAGAGGAATGAAGGGAAGAGGTTGGTGACAATAGCGAGATGGAGATGTGGAAGTGAAGGGAAGGCGACTAAGTATTGCATGAAAGAAAATGTGAAAATGTGTAGGTTGTGCGGAAAAAAGAGTGAATATATAGGACATCTGATGTATGAATGTGAGTATGTAAAGGAGAGAATTGGGAGAAGAATGGCTGTACTGAAAGAGGATAGTCGAGGTTTTAAGTAGATGGAAATGATAGAACGTATAAGAAAACAGAGAGAGAGAGAGAGAGAGAGAGGGAGAGAGAGTGAGAGAGTGAGAGAATGAATGTGCATGTGAGAGATATGGTGTATGTGGGGGTGGATGTGTAAGTGAGGGTGAGAGCAAGTGTACATAAAGGAGTGGCGTGCGGGCGTGCGTGCGTGCGTGCGGTGAATAAAAAGGGCGAAGAATAACAAAGTGCTGTAATGAACAAAATAGATGTAGTTATGTAAAACAAGGGATATGTGGTATTATGAGAAGAGGCTGGAAGTCATGTAAACACAAGTTTGTGACGCGTTAATAAATAAATGTTATAAATATATAATAAATATATGAATTCAATATAGCGCCCTCATAAACATACGGCCCTTTCAGCGTTAATGGCTTAAATTTATTACTTTTTCATACGACATTTATGTTCAAAAACGATGATCAATGTGTGAAACATCTTGCAAAGACTGTGACACGCTCTATGGCATTTAAATCGTATATGTATACTTTTTTAGTGCTATTGTATTGCAGCCAATAAAGTCGATTATTATTAGTATTATTTGTTTCAGCTTCTTTCGTGCTAATTATCAATCGATCAGACTGAAAGAGTGACAAGCACAGGTGAAAGTAAAAATTGAAGTCGGGTTTGAATGTGGCTGTGCCTTATATTTTATTGTTTTAAAAGTTTAAAAAATTTGAATATCCCACCAATTAATTAATTCCTATTAATTTTGTAAATAATTGATTCTATGGGATCCTAAAATGTAAATTATGAAATGAATTTAATAAATCCATTATGATGATACTGTTGTTTTTTCGACGATTTTAAATACAACGATGTGATTTTCAATGCAATATTCATGTATAACATAATAATATATATTAAAATATAATAATTAAAACATATTATAATAATATACATTAAAGTATAATTTGAAAAAGTTGTTTATTAACGTTGAATACGTAACGATGTATGTTAACGTTTAATAGTCGTTCCAAAAATTCGGGTTTTCAACGTTTCCGTTCAACGTAGATAAATACGTACCTTGTTGAAATAACTATGATTGAACGTAAAAATTCAACGTATTTTCAACGTCTTTTATAAACTGGTTTAATTTTTTCGTCTATTCGAAGTTTCATCAAAACGTTTTATAAACGTGTAAACTAGAACATTTCTAGACGACCACAACTGGAAAACTCGAGGTCCAACTCGAGGACACGGGACTTTAACATGATTCGGACGTGAACCTCAAAATTAGCGAATCTCCGCGAACACGAGACCGTTCAACACTCGGTATCGACGCGATCCGCAATATTTGTACGACCGACAGTTGGCACCAGTTATAATAAAATATTTGAACTATGTTTCTTGTACCGTCACTTGGGGTGTCAATCCTCTTAATGCGTTAGATCCCGATAGTTCCGATTCTATACTACCGAGAATCAACCCAACAAAAGTGATACGTAAGTTACGACAATAAACGTGACAACGAACGATAGAAAATGATCCAGACTTTTTTACATTATTGGTCTGATATGAATCCTCATTGGTTTAGAAATCATCAAAGACGTTGGAGTCTTATGGTATGGTGCGGAATCATCAATGGACATTTGGTCGTCCCTTATTTTTTTGATGAAAATGTAAAAACGCGACGAAGAATGTGGTTTCAGAAGAACAGTACAGACTTTTATTTTTGGGGGTATTTAAAAAAATAAAGTTTCCGAGCAACAACCCACTATAAGGGCAGGTATGCAGAATCGGATTCGTCGAGCATGTGCTGCGATTCCGAGGCAAACTTTGCTCAATACCGTTAGCCATTTTCAAATGCGTTTGACTTTGTGCCTTCAGGCAAATGGCCGTAACTTTGAACATTTGTTTCGAGGTTAAATGAATATTTATTTACAGTAGTGAGAGGTAAGGGGACTCACGATAAATAAGCACCACAAAGGAAACAGAACTTACTACGTCCACGTCGTTGTTTCTGGGTAACGCTAGAAGTAAGTACAAACTTTTCAAGGTCAGTATTTTTCAAGGTCGTTGCCATATTGGGGTTGAATATTCCTCCTAAAATTACATTAACGACCATTATTCTATGAGACAATGCAATCAAATAGCAACCACAGGATGTTTTAAATTTTGACCTTGAAATGATCTTCTAAGGGTCATCAAAAAATGTCGAAATACGCTTTGCGATGTAAAATTTTCCGCTCTTTTCGAGTCCGGTGTCAAATATAGGGATTCCCATTTAAAAAAAAGACTTTGACCTTCAAATGACCTTAAAAGAAAAACTCAAGGTTACAACTAATTGCACAAACAGATGGCCCCCTTTGCCACGGACAACTTTTGCCTGAACCGTTTTTCCCTATCTGACTTAGGTTTCGAGAAATTCGGGTGCGGCGATTAAAATGGGCCACCCTGTATATATTCTGGAAATTTCGCGGACCGATACATAGTATACATAATAACATAGGGATTGGTCATTTCGCGACCCTATTCAAAAACAATAATGCCTATCAGAAATGCCTACACTGAAAATAATACTATGCTTTTTCAACATCGTTTAACGAAATAGAATTACTTCCGTACCGGTGTACATAGTCCAAGAATTTTCGCAAATATAATTTTGGACAGTTTTCGGCAAAACTTTTGTTTACTACACGGGTGAGATAGAAATACATTCCTACCTAACTTCAATTTCGCATAGTGAATTTTACAAAAGCCGCGCATTACATGGAATGATTAGATTGAATAACCATACCGTCACCAAAGTCGTCGAATTTGTATACTTGTTATAGTTTGATGGGTAATGTGCGATTACTTATACATTATTATAACACGATGAGAATTTTTCGATTATATCCCCTAAGCGGGGGGAGTAATAGAGTATGAGTGTGCAACCTGGCGATATTCGAAACCTTCGTTGTACGACTGACCTGCATAACTAACAGACTCGCCAACACTATTACTATGACAAATTTCGATTTTTGTATCGCAGTGTAGTTTCATAGACTATGAGTACTGTTTTGACGGCTTTGAGTAGTATTTGAGTAGTCTTGCAGACGTCTGTAAGCCTCTTACTTTGGTAGCACTCTTCCATTGGCACGATTTGTGACCCTTTTATCTTTGCTTTATGATCACTAAGAAAAAAAGCAAGGTGTCTTGTTTAGATAAATTATGTAAAGGCCCATCGAAATAGTAACGATCTCGATAAAATTATTTGTAAATTGAATATTATAATATCGATACATAAAATGATGATTTAGTCCTTTAAACACTTGATAAATTTTTTATTTATTTAATGTTCTGTTTTTTTTCAATAATATGCGAATTTCCGATTTTTTTTATTTATTCATTATTTTATTTATTTAATATTCCGTTTTCTAATATAATACGAGAAATTATTTTAAAGACACTCGACACTTGTGTTCTCAATTTTAAATTTTTATCGCCTTTTAGTTGGTTTGCAATGTACTTCTTTCGCGGTGATAATTTCTCAAGTTATTCTATACAATTTTAATCGAATGCAACTGAGGACAAAATATTTCCAATACTTTTGGCATCTTTTGTTTTGTTTTAAATCTCCAAATCGACACTTCCGGTTGGATTAGTGAGTCTTATACACTATTTTTTGTACGCTCCGTTTTAATTTAATCTTTCTGATAAACATATCCTTTACCCGGGTGCTACTTTTGCAGAAGAGTTTCCAGTATCGACTCTATTTTACCTAACATTTTGGTGGTGCAACCCTGTTACGGAGTCGAAGGGAGAACAAAAATAAAAATTAGCGAATTTTATAACATATTAGCTGAAACACGTTGTTCTATGAACACTTCAGTGACACTCATTCTCGGAAACTTTGAGGTGTAGGTACTAGAATGGAAATTTGGAATGAAGTACTGGATATACACTTTATCTGAATGTCTCAAACTATTTGCTACCAGTGCAAATTAATCATCAAAAGAAAAAATCTGCCCTGTGATAGTTGTCAAAATATATTTCATCCGGGGTGTGCTAGATTGTACGCACGATCTACAAGTAAGAAACTGTCATCAGATTGCTGTGTTCGCATATTTACGCCGGATTCTTCAGCTGTGGATATTGAGGATCACTTTGACGACGAGCTACTGTCTACCTCCTCCCAGGAATCATTATCATCGCCGGCGATTGTCGCTCAAATGGACGTAAGCATGTCACATTCTAGTCTTAGCAATACCGTCATTCGCGCTATCCTCTCCGTAGTCGGTCAACGGGTAAGCAACGAAGTCGCGCCTCTTCCATCTGGTTGGCAAAATCTCACTGGCATGGAACCAGCGGGTCTAATATTTAGGCATATTCTTACGAACGGACAGAAACTAGACGTATTGAGCGGTGTGTCAGTAACCTCAAATGTAACTTTTCGGGATATCATAATTCGTATACTAAATAAGTTAAGCTTGTCATACCTTGAAGATGACATTCTTCCGACGCGGGAATTCATTATGCATTTACTTCAGATACCGAAAACTACCCCCACTCGTTCACAGCGTCATATGTGTACCGTATTCATCGTGCGATTCAAATTGCAAGAAATTCGTGATTTCATTATGGAAACTAAACGAAAATTCAGACCTGTAACTTCAGCCCACATATTTCCAGAAACTGGTGCAATTTTAATATATGTAAATAAACCTTTGCCCCGTCATACTTATTCATTGCTGCGTTAAAGCCAAAGGGAAAATTGTGCAGTGTAAGTATGTTTGATTAAGATAAGAAACTAATTACATAAAGGGGCTCGCCGTAACAATAATTATAAAGGGTGTTCCAAAAGTCGCGGAACACCAAAATATCTCAGCGAGAGGACATTTTCGCGGAAAATGTTTCAGACAAAAGTTTAAGGATTTTTCCCTGGCTATTTAATGGTACCATAGAATTTGACCTTGAACATGACCTTGAAGGTTATTCCAAGATCAAGATTATTTTTTTAAATGGAAAATGCTATTTTTCACGGATTCGGAAAGAGCACACAATTTTACGTCCGAATATGTTATGGCCGTTTTTATCGGCAAGGTCATTTCATAGCCAAACTTAAAACTCCTGGAACTGCGAATTACTCAGCAAGAGGTGATTTTCATGGAATCTGTTTCCGATAAAAGTTTCAGGATTTTTCCCTGGCTATTTAATGGTACTATTGAATTGGCCGTGAAAATTACCTTGAAGATTATTCTAAGGCCAAGATTAGTTTTGTGTTTGAACCCCGTTTCATTTTCTTAATAAAGTTATGAGGATCATTCGGTATTGATAGTGATTAAATTCATTTTGTTTGGTCGATGCTGTTAGTGGACGACCTGCTCTAGGGAGATCCTTCACAGTACCGTAAACTTTGAAATAATTTATTGTTTTGCTAACAGTCGATTTTGGAATCAGTTCTTGTCCCTCTCTTGTCCTCTACTTTTGCCCGCACGAACTGCGATAGCGAGCACGAGTCACCAGCAAAGTAAATAAACAACATACTTTCACATTGTATTTATACGTGTACAATCTTATAATGTTACATTTTGGTCTTTACTTTATGGTTTTGAGAGAAACACGGTTTTCCTATTTAATCGCCATATTTAGTATCATTTGAATAACAAAATACATACGTATATTTCATACAAAGTGCAATGGCTGCGCTAAGTAAATGAGATAGAATAACCATTCTTATGATGAGAGGCTGGGGCGACAACCAGCGATCTTTAGAGAATGTGCGAACCTTATTTAACGCATAATTTAGAGAGGGACGAGAACTGATTTCCAAATCTGCTGTTAGCAGAACAATAAATTCTTTTGAAGTTCACGGTACTGTGCATGATGTCCCTAGAGCAGGTCATCCAGTATCAGCATCAACTGAAGAAATTGAGTTGAATGTTGCGCTGTCAATAACGGAAGATCCTTATACTTCCATCAGGAAAGTTAAACAGCATCACGACTTATGTTACGGTACACTACAGCGTATCTTAACTAACAACTTAAAATTTCACACATACAAAGTTAGACTCTTACAACAATCGAATGAAGACGATCTTCATCGACGCCTACAGTTTGCGGAATAAATGATAATTCGAATAAATGCTGATGCTGGTTTCTTGAATCTTATCGTACTTTCTGATGAAGCTACATTCTTCTTATATGGAGCAATCAATAGATATAAGATTAATATAGATTTAACGTAGGTGTATTTAAATATTAACTTCCGGTTAAACTAGGTGAGTAGACGGGCGAACCTTTACTCAGCAGAGCTATAAAGGTGAGAAATTAGAGGATATAGAAAGAAAAGATAGAAGGTGTAATGTCGTTATCAAAGGGGCGAAAATAGAGAGTGGAAATGCGAAAGTGACAGTGCAGGGGGTATTGAAGAAATTGGGAGAAGTAGAGAGGAAAATTAATATAGCAGAGGCATTTGTGGTAGGAAAAAATGAAGAGGAAAAAATAATAATCGCAAAAGTGGGAAATTTAGAAGAGAAACGAAGAATTGTGGAAAATAGAAGATACTTAAAAGGAACGAGCGTGTACATAGATGACGATTTGACAAAGCATGAGAGAAATATACAAACAAAGTTGCGAGTGTGGACGAAAATGGAGAGACAAAATGGAATGATTGCAAAAGTGAAATATGGGAGAGTTTTAATGAATAGAAAAGAGTATGTATGGGATGAGAGAACTGAGTGTGTGAGTGAGAGACATTTTTGAGATGGGCGCATGGTATTTTGAATCTGAACGAGGAGAAGGGGGTGAGAGAGCGATTGGTAAGAAAATAAAAAGTGATGAAAAGGAGGTGTGGGGAATATTTTGGAATGTAGCGGGGCTGCGAAAGAAAAAAGAGGATTTTTAAAATTTTTTGAAAAAATTTAATCTTATTGGATTAACGGAAACTTGGGTAGAGGGAAAAGAATGGGAGGCAAAGTTTGAGGCATAGGTTACCGAAAGAATGGAATTGGAAATGTCAGATGGCCAAAAGAGAAAATAAGAAGGGAAGAGCAATGGGGGGTGTGATAACCGGCGTAAGAAAGGAATTAGATGGGGGAGAGAAGGCAGAATATGAAGAGAAAGAGGGGATACAAGAGAGGAATATAGACATAACAAGACAGAGGTGGAGAATATTTACAGTGTACAATAGAGATGGGAAAAGGACTTGTTTAGATATTTTGAAGGAGATTGTGAAGGAGACGAAGGAACAAAGTTTATTGATAGTTGGGGACTTTAATGCCAGGACGGGAAATTTAGGAGGGGGGATTATACACCAAAAAGAGAAAACAGAGGGAGATGTTCAAAAGATGACAAAGTAAATGTACAGGGAAGGGATATGGTGGAAATGATAGAGGAGAGGGGGTCGATAATACTAAATGGTGAAAAAGAGGGGGATGAAAATGGGGAATGGACATTCGAGAGAGAGGAGGTAAAGGCTGGAATTGACTATGGGGTGGTGAATTGGGAGGCATGGGAGAAAGTACGGAGAATGGAAGTGGGGGATAGGGTGGAATCAGATCACCAACCGATAATAGTTAAATTCGCGGGAAATGGGAAGAAATATGAAATGGAAGACGATATAGTGGAAGGGAAAATACAAGATTGGACAAAAGAGCGGGAAATCGAATATTAAAAAAAGAATAAAAAAGGTAGAATGGAAGAAAACAGGGGTAAAGGAGGAATAGGAGGAATTAGAGGAGGAAATAAAAAAGGCGATAATAGAAAAGAGAACACGCAGAAAGAAAGGATTAGGGTGGGTACCTTGGTGGGATAGAGAACGTAAAGAAAAGAAAAGAGAAGCACTAGAGCGAGAAAATAATACAGAAGAATGCAAACCGAGGAATATTATAGGAAATATACTGTAATAAGGAGAGAGTATAGAAAGCTATCTGAAAGAAAGAAGACAGAATATAGTAAAGAAGAAGAGAGGGAAATAAATAATATTAGGATCGAAGAACAAGCATGAAAATTTATAAATAAAGGCAGAAAAAGAAGAGAGGATATTGAGAAAAGTATTACTGTGGAGCAATGGAAGGATTATTTTATGAGAACATTAGGTGGAGTGAGAAAGAAGCTAGTGGTGGAAGATGTGGAGAGAGAAAACAGGAAAGGAAACGATGTAAGCCAGGAGGAAGTAAGGGAAGAAATAAAAAGCTTGAAAAGAAAGAACGCAGCTGGAGCAGATTGATTAAAAAATGAGGTATGGATAGCAGGTGGAGAAAAAGTAGAGATGAAACTGGGAGAGGTAATTAAAAGAGTATGGAGGGGAGAGGGTTTCCCAGATAAGTGGCGAACAGGAATTATAGTTCCAATATGGAAAAGAGGGGAAAGGAATAAAGTAAGCATTACAGAGGGGTGACGTTGACGAGTACAGCATATAAAATATATGCAAGTATTCCGAATAAGAAAATAATAAAGGAGCTAGATAAAGGAGGAGCTAGACAAAAGATGAAAAAGGAGGGTGAAGTAAAGTAGATCACAGGCGGGATTTAAAAAAAATAGGGGGACTATTGGAAACATAAAGGTGCTAAAACACATAATAGGTAGAAAGCTGGCAAAAAAAGGGAAAGTATGGGCGTTTTTTGCAGACCTGAAGGCGGCTTTTGATAGACTAGATAGAGAGGTTTTATGGGAAATGATGAGAAAAAGGGGGACAGAAGAGGGATTGGTAGATAGAGTAAAGGAGATCTATGAAGAGACAAGGTGTAGAGTAAGGATAGGAGAAAAAATAGGAGACAAGACAATTTTCAGTAAAGAAAGCGGTAAGACACGGGTGTCCTCTGAGCCCCACTCTGTTCCACATATATATAGCGGATATAGAAGAGGAGATGAGGAAGGGGCCAGGGGGAGTGAAAGTAGGAAATAACAAAATATGGTCACTGGAATATGCGGATGACATAGGCATAGTTGTAGAAAAGGAGGATGGTCTAAGAATAATGAAGATGTTGAAGAAATATTTAGAAGAGAAAAAATTAGATGAGCGTAGAAAAATCAAAGGTAAATGATATTCAGAAACGATGGAGGAAGGGAAAAAGATGCAAAGTGGTGGTGGGGAAATGAGAGTATACAAGAAGTAAAGAAGATTAATTATTTAGGGTATATAATGAAAAAAAATAATAGAGAGGATGAGCATGTAAGGAAACGAGTAAGAAAGGCGAGAATTGCAATGGGATGGGTGTGGAGTTACGGGGAAAGAAAGTTTAGAGGGAATATAAAGTAGAGATTAAAATTGTTTGATAGTGTAGTGAAAGGGGTGTTAATGTACGGAGTAGAAATTTGGAGATATAAAGAATGGGATGAGGTAGAAAAACTACAGGAAAAGTACATAAGATGGATCCTAAAATTAGAAACAGTGACACCGGCTGATATAGTAAGAGAGGAATTAAAAGGGAGAAAATAAGAAATGAAGCAGGAAATAGAGCAGGACGCTTTGAGGAGAAAATGAGTAATGGAGAGATGGAAGAAATTGGGAAGATATGTATGACAGAAAAGAGGAAAGACGAGAAGGAGAGGATAGAAAAAGAATGGGCAAGAGATAGTTTGGAGAGAAGGTAGTAGCTGTGGAGATGTGGAAGAAGCGAGGTAGCATTGAAGGATGAAGGGGAAGATAAATGGAAGAATCTGAGAGTAAGGGATAAAGAAGTAGATGAACAGGAGAGGGTAGAATAGGTAAGAAAAGTTTTTGGAATACCGATATACTTGAGGGAAAATAAACGTAGAACCGAGGGAAGGAAAAAACAGATGATAGCAAGATGGAGGTATGGAAATGAGACAAGAGGTAACTGGTACTGGATGAAAGAGGAGGAGAGAAAATGTAGGTTGTGTGGAAAGGAAAGAGAATGCATGAGGCAGCTTAGGGAGTGTGAGAAATTTGATGGAGGGAATAAGAGGGTGGATGTATTAAATGAAGATGGAAGAGGGTATAAGTGGATGAAAAAACTGAAAAAAATGAGAGAAATGAGAGAGAGAGAGAGAGGGGGGGATGAAGAAAGGTAACTAAATATTGTGAAAGTATGAAAAAAATCGATGTAAGAAGTGCAGAGCCTACCGGGAGCCATGTAAGCACAAAAATTTGTGGATACATTAAATAAATATATATATTTAAATATTAAAATTAAATAATTAACGGCTTGGACCTACCAATTGCATTAGATGTTAAAATGCCATAGTTTGAAAATTTCACAAACATTTCAAACACCTTCCGTCGTAATCGCTCGGATTCACAAACGTTTAGGCCTTATCGAAATATTTGTAATCTCAACTAGTAATGAAATTAACAACGAAAAAAGGTTAGAAAGATAAAATTATATTCAATAACTATAAAGTTGATAAAATTTCGATTTGACAGTTACTAGGAATAGAGTCGTATATGAATATGATTTGTTAGCATGCATTATAATAAATCAAAAGAGAGAAAGGCAATTGATGTAAAAAATATATATAGACTTGCAAAAATATACAAACAAATAAAAATTAAAAAATTAAAAAGATACATGCGTGGCGTTTCGTTCAATCCCCTCCGCATCTGAACTTTGGCGGAAGGAATTTTAGCATGTCCATATATATTTTTTTGCATGTCTCTATATATTTTTTTGCATGCCTACACACACACACACACACACACACACACACACACACACACACACACACACACACACACACACACACGCACGCACGCACGCACGCACGCACGCACGCACGCACGCACGCACGCACGCACGCACGCACACCCAAAACAATACTCTCAGACAACGGAAAACCATATATTAACAAAATCATAAAAAACATAACACGACAACTAGGAATAAAACACGATACAACACCACTTTATCATCCACAAGCAAACCCAACAGAAAGAACAAACCGAACCATAAAAACAATGATACAAGCATATCTAGAACAAAATCACAGAGAATGGGACATAAACATACACGACTACCAATTCGCACTAAATACATCTTATCACACATCAACACAATACACACCAGCATTCCTAAACTTAGGAAGAGAATGACAACCAATATACTCAACAAGAAACCAAATAGAAAAAACAACACGAATAATACCTAACGCACCACAAGACTGGATAGACAGATTGAAAATAATAAACTCATACAGAGATGAAATACATAAAAACATACAACAAGCACAAAACAAACAACTACACAACTACAATTTACGACACAGAGAAATACAATTCAATATAGGAGACAAAGTATTAAAGAAAGACTATACACTATCATCAGCAGCAAACTACACGTCAGCTAAATTAAACAAACCATACTTAGGACCATACATAATAAAACAAAAACTATCACCAACAACATACATACTAAAAACAGAAACGGGGAAAAACAGAGGGAAATGGGCAATAAAAGACCTCAAACCATACGTAACATAAATAACTTTCATTACAGGATAAAATGGAAACACAAAAAAAAAAAACAAACACAAAAACAAATATACGAACAAAATACAAAAGAAACACAGATATAAAAAAAAAACAACACAACAATTTACACAGAAAATAACACACACACACACACACACACACACACACACGCTGAGATATTTTGGTATTCTCGGACTTTTGGATCACCCAGTATATTATACTCGGAGTATAAACGCGTACGTAGCGATATGCGTTCTGAAATTAAACTTGCTCATCGGCGACGATGGTCGCATTTCAGGGGTTGCCATTTGGCTCGTGCGCTTTGCCATATGCTTGCGGCCATGCTTTATTAGATTTGTGATTGAGAACCGCTAATTTAAATTTCAATATCTATACTCCTTATATATTTAACCCATTTGTCCTTTTTCCTCTTTGAATTGCCGATGTTCGCGAAGAAGATTTCAGGCAGATTCGGGATGAGAGAAGGAGTAAATTTGGTGGTATATAGGATGTCTACGAGAAATTTACTACTTTTTCTTGCCTTGAATAAGGATAGCTATCCAAAAATTTCGAGATAAATTTTATCTGTTTAATTAATAATTAGAGTATAATCTTTGCAATTTGGATTATTTTTGCGTTTTGCGTCTTCTTATTTTAAATTACGGTATGCGCACATGTTCGAAATTGAGTGATTTTCTTGCGAAGGATTTTCTGAACCGTTTGGGCGAATTACTGTAAGTTCTCCAACAATTGCGTTTGTTTTATGTCCCCCTGTTTTGCACTTAGCTTAGATTTTTCCTTTTGTATTTAATTTATCCCGGCCATTTCACAAAGTAGCTTCACCTTAGAATCGAATTTTTTGACCCACCATTATCACTTTCTTGTTAACACCCCGAGCGCGATATCCGTTTTTCCATTCCTTTTTTTGTACTTTTATAGTTAAATATATCATTTTTTTTACCGAACAATATTGAGTGAGCGAAATTTCAATATGGAGCGTACTCTGTAATTAATGCATTTACTTCGTATTTCATTCTTTTTTCTTCTGTATTAAAAATTGTATCAAATGTTGGAGATTGTTTATTGTATCTACGATATTTTTTTACCACACATATTTAGTTATGATATAATAAAGACATACTTCCATATATATTTTGTTATTTAATACGTTCCTTTCAATATGTCACTCTAAAATTTAGGTTAATAACCTCCACTTATATTGTTTCGTGTTTCGCGATTTATCGTTTAGCCAAATCTGGAATTCTGTCAATTGTTTATTCACTATTCAATTGTTGATGTAACAATTTCATCCTTTCTTTTATTTGGAATTCTCGCCTATATTAATTGATCTTTTACGGATGATCTCGCGAATCACCGCTTTTTGTTTCCTTGGTCCGATTTTATTCATTATTTTTAATTTAAGAACGACATTTCTCAATAATAATTCCATGCATAAATTCAATTTCTTCACCTTTTAATTAAAATTTTATTGTTTTAACGCCTTTTCTTGGTTTATTACTTTATTTCGCGAATCTTTTAACAACACATTCATCATCATTTATATTATTTTACCGTCTGACAAGGGACTCATTTTAACATATTTATTAAAGTGACTTATTGCATCTTGACAATAATATTAAAGCGACTTGGTTGCATCTTCGTGTGTGTTAGTGCATATCTGTAGTCGCAGAATTAAAAATAATATTTTGTGCGACACGTGTAATCTGTTGTATTTTTGCTTATTGACCTGCCACCGTCGGCCCTTTCGCACAGACAAATTTTTATGCTTTAACCCATTAACGCACAAGAGAATACTTTTTTTTCTTCATGTTGAAAATCCAAATCCAATATGAAAAATTAGGAAAATGCAGAGAAGAATTCTACAATATTTTCGGGTGTGCTCTTTCGATTTCCGTCTTCGATTTCGAGTCAGAATTTCATTTTCAAGTCGAGAACAAAAATATGACGGATTTTAGTAGGCAAGGTACCATCAAATGAGAATCTAATTTTCTTTCTCATTTTTTCTCTAGTCAAAACAATATTCAAATCGAGTTCTATCTACGATCAATGGTGATCGGAATAGTTGAAATACAAGGAAAAATTTTGTAGTAAACCAAAAGTCAATATAACCTTTTCAAAATGGCGGAAATAACATGAAATTATGTAGAATTTTTATTTTTCCTGAATATTGTTCCAAAACGTAAATATTTATTAATTTATGTTTATCCACATACAAGTTCATATTGAAGGACATATTGTAATAGATATTTCATCTAATGCTAAGTTATATTAAAATGGCGGCCAAAATTAAGAAAAATTATCACTTTTTTCTAAATCGTAAGTATATAAATTTTTAAAATTATATGTTCAAAATGTTTTTCCGTATTTCTAGTCAAATCCGAATCCAACGGCATTGATAAAATTGCAAAATTCAGGATGCCTGCTTCACATAGCGGACGCATGATACAAAATTTTACTTTTCGAAAATAAAAAAATACTGTCGCATTCTACGTGAAATTCTGAATACAAAAGGTCTCTTACGACTTTCTTCTAAATTGTGCAGATTCCAAGAAAAAAAAATGCTAAATTTTTAATTGCAATTTTTCGGATGAAATTATTTTACAGGTGGTGCGCTTCGGAAACCGCGTTCGTCGTTTCTGATAAACGAAATACTCTCTAAAGTTGAATAAGTGAAATTTTCAATTATTTCATGCGTGGACGCATTTTTAACTTGTGTGTATAAGTGAATATTCAATTGATTCACTTACCAGTAGTATAAGTGAAATCCTACTTTTGACTTCATAAATAAGTGAAATCATAATTAATACTTTAAAAATAAGTGAAATTATAATTTTCACTTCACAAATTAGTTAAGGTTGGAGTTGTATTCACACGTCGCTCTTACCTTAGATCATTACAAATGTCAAAGTCTAGAAATAACCGCGATGGGTGAGTCGTTAGCGTGCTGGCTTTGTAAGCCGAAACCCATGAGTTCAAACCTCCGCAGGGGAAAAATATTTTTTCTACAATATAATATATAAAATTTTATACAGTGATGGGATAAAAGTTCCGGAACGGTATATATCAGCGGGAGTGCATTTTCGGGGAAAATATTTCCGACAAAAGTTTAAGGATTTTCCCCTGGCTATTTAATGGTACCAGTGAAATTGGTCACTTGGCCCCAACAGCATTAAATGTTACCAGTGACATTCTGTCAGGAGAGGCGCACGAGTCTGTAAGCTTTGAGCGCCTTGAAGAAAAACTTCAGCTCCTTGTGGTATTTATCCAGGAAAAAAAAATCTCCACAAGGAGCCCAAGACTATGGCCAAAGGCACACTACCGACACCGGGGGAAGCCGGAATCAACATCCGGCCTCGGACTCCTTCGCCCTGATGCCATCAAGATCAAGGCAGCAGAAGGTGGGTCATATGTCGACATCCTGAAAACAATAAAAGCAGTACCAGAACTGCGCACTATAGGAGAAAGGGTGACCGCCATCAGGCGGACGATATCAGGCGAACTGCTCCTAGAGCTTGCGAAGCCGGGCGTGTGCACCCAAGACCTCCAAGCAGCGGCCACGTCCATCCTAAAAGGGATAGCTGTCGTACAGACACTGTCCCACAAGGAAGTCATCACCATCAAAGACATGGACGAGGCAACAACTAGGGAGGAGGTGGCACAGGCCATCATTGAGGTGACTTCACCGGGAGCAGTGACCCCTGAGAATATCAAGCTAAGGGGAGCATATAGTGGAATCCAGGCGGCCAATATCTTGCTTCCCGTCGCAGTGGCGAACATACTACTGCAAAAGAGGAAGCTCAAAATTGGCTGGGTTAAATGCCAGGTTCGACTGCGTGAAAGATCCCCGCGATGCTACAGATGCCACGAGAGCGGACACCTGACAAGGGATTGTAAGAGCGCGGTCGATCGCTCGGCGCAGGCTTACGGTGTGGTCAAGAGGGCCACAAGATTGAGGACTGCGTAGCCAAACATCGGGCAACGCAAGAGGTTGGAGCACCAACTAACAATGGCTAAGGTGATCCAAATAAACCTCAATCACTGTGCGGTGGCCCAGGACCTGCTGTTCCAACTGGTCAAGGAGGAGAAGGCCGATATCGCCGTCATCAGCGAGGCTTACCGGGATATTTGTGAAACGACTTGGTTGAAGGACTCCACCAGCAAGGCAGCCATCTGGATGTGCGGGAATCTCCACATATCCAATAAGATGGCCGACCCCCTGCCCAGCTTCATCTTGGTGGAGGTGGCTGGTATAAGACTATACAGTTGCTACCTCCCTCCCAGTCTTACCATCAACGAGTTCCAAAAATCCCCGGAGGCCATCGTCGCTAGTGCAAGATTCTCCCGACTTCCACTAGTGATCGGGGGGACTTCAAAGCATGGGCGACGGAATGGGGTAGTGCAAAGACAAATCATCGAGGATATGCCCTCATTGAAGCCTTCTCGTTACTGGAGTTGGAGATCGCTAACACGGGGAGAAAACCGACCAACTCCGAGGCCGGCAAGTCCTCCGTAGTCGACCTGACCTTCGTCGACCCAAAATTGATGGGAGAAGGGTTGGGATGGAAAGTTAGCGACCGATACACGGGCAGTGACCATCAAGCCTTGGTGTACCAGTTCCAACTGACCGGTAGAGCAGCAAGAAGGGTTCAAAGTTTGAGGACAGAGAGATGGCCACCGGCCACCTTCCATCGAGAGATGTTCCTTTACAGCTTGGAACAGATGGAGGTGGAGGGAACAGCGGACGAGAGATTCCAATGCCTCACCCGAGCCTTAACAGCGGCCTGCGATACCTCTATGGCCGTGAAATCAAATCCTCGCGGCCGACCGCCGGTTTACTAGTGGAACGAGGACATCGCATCTATTCGTGGAGCGTGCCTTCGGGCTCGAAGGCTGCACAAGAGAGCAATTCATAAGCCCCGGTACTACCAACTCGCCGCGGACTATAAAAATAAGAGGAAGAGGCTCAAGATTGCCATCAAGACCGCAAAAAGAAAGTGCTGGCAGGACTTTTGTGAGGAGGTGGAGCGTGACCCCTGGGGTCGACCTTATAAAACGGTCATGAACAAGATCAATCCCAGGGGACCCAACGCACCATCTTGTCCATCCCTCCTTGACAAAGTCGTCGGCCATATATTCCCAGAACAACGGAAACGGCCGATCGGCACTGGTCTGATGGCAATCGCTGGTGCAGCCGAGCCGCCAGACGTTACCGAATCCGAACTAAAGATGGCTGCGGAGAAGATTTCCATCCGTAAGGCCCCAGGAATGGATGGGGTACCTGGTATGGCAGTGAAGATCGCAGCGCTGAATGTCCCGACCATCTTCACATCGACATTCAGCGCTTGTCTAAAAGAAGGACGCTTCTGTCCAAGGGAAACAAACCCCCGGGCGATCCATCCTCGTTCCGACCTCTCTGCATACTGGACCTCCCTGGGAAGCTTTATGAGAGGGTTATCTGTGCCAGACTAGACGCAGCCATCGAAGATGCGGGAGGTCTTTCCGACAACTAGTTCGGCTTTCGGAAGGGGCGCTCACCATATACGCGATCGGCCGAGTGAAGACAATAGCCACGAATGCCATCAGTGGAAGCCGAAACACCAGGTGCATGTGTGCCATCATTGCTCTGGATATTCGGAACGCTTTCATCACAGCCAGATGGGATTGCATCATGCAGGCACTCAAAGATCTGAAGGTGGCGCTCTACCAAAGAGAAGCCATCTCAAGCTACCTAACAGACCGGAGCCTGTATTATGACACCGATGACGGAAGGCACTCATACAACATCACGGGCGGCGTGCCGCAGGGCTCGTTTCTGGGACCCTTGCTCTAGAACGTCTTATATGACGGACTACTTAGGCAATTACTTCCAGACGGGGTGTCTCTGATGGCTTTGGATGGTCGCAGACAACCTTGCACTAATGGTCGTCGCAAAGACTATCGACGAGGTGCAATTTAGCGGAGATGAAGCTATCGAGGTAGTAGCTAAGTGGTTGAGCAAACATGACTTAAATCTGGCGGCAGAGATGACAGAGGCGGTGCTCATCTCTCGGTGGAAGATACGCAGATCAGGGTGGTGGACCCTATTAAATATCATGGGGTCACTCTCGATGCGCTGCTGTCATTCAAACAACACCTGACGAATGCAAGCGCAAAGGCTTCGAAAGTGGCCCGTACGCTCTCCAGCATCATGCCCAAAAGGGGGGGGGGCGATGCAACCGAGCCGGTCCCTCCTCTTATCAGTAGGAAGCTCCGTTATCCTCTACGGGGCACCGATCTGGGCTGATGCCATGAACACCCATAAGAGCTACGGAGCCTCTTGCCGGCGGGCCTACAGGACAGCCGCCCTCAGAGTGGCTCGCGCCTACCGGACTGTATCCGATACCGCTCTATCGGTGGTCGCGGGACTTCCTCCCATAGACCTTTTAGCAACCGAGAGAGCCGCAGAATACCAAGAAGGCAGGGGCACAAGGCAGAACATCGCCGACCAGGAGCGGAACCACAGGAGGTAGTCCAGGAGGATCATCGAAGAGTGGCAACGAAGATGGGATTCAGCAGAATCGGGGCAATGGACCCACTGCGTCATCCCAGATATAGCTAAGTGGACGGGCAGACGACACGGACACGTCACCTTTCATCTGACCCAGGTGCTCACCTGGCACGGCTGCTTTCTCAGCTACTTACATCGATTCCTCATCTACAAAAGCGCGGAATGCTCGGTATGCTCTGGTGTCGAGGAAGACATGGCCCATGCTCTCTTCCACTGCCCGAGATTCGCAGCGGTACGAGAGCAGTTCCGGAAATCGGGAGGTGGGCCATTAACACCTGAGGGTATTGGAGAATGTCTGCTCGCCTCGCAGAAGGGGTGGGACGCGGTACCATCGCTACGTCTATCATCGACAGGCTGAATTCCATTAGGAGGGACACACGTATACACACACACACATACACACACACACGCACACACACACACACACACGCGCGCGCACGCACGCACGCACGCACGCACGCACACACACACACACGCTCACGCACCCCCGCCGGAGTATTGCTGGTTTCTTCTAACGGGCGCGTCCCCAGGTGGCGGATCGGGGAATGCTGGTAATAGGTATCGGAGAAATAAAATATCCGACGCGGACCAAAGAACTAGCTAGGGGAAGGAACCCCGATTAATAAACCAAATATGGCAGAACAGCGGCAGAAAGAAGATTACGGTGCAGGGGTCGGATCCCCAGTACCGGCGTCGGGTACGAGTGCGCAAGCGGGCTCTCCGGCGCACTATGGGGTATTTTGAAAAAGAGCGAAAAATTGTTGTTTCACAATCGTAGAACTCCTGAACCAAGTTAGTTAGCACAATGCGGATTTCACGAGCGTGCAGCTTAATCTCTGTAGAATACAGGAAAAATAGGTAGAAAGTATAAAACTAAAAAATATCGTCGTTTAACCCTTTGCGGCATAGTGGTTCCAAGTGTAACTACTTATTTCTAAACAGTTTTTGACGAATTTGAAGTAGTTTTTATTCGATTTATCCGCTATTTTTTGTTTTTATATGTTCGTGGGATGTTAAAATATCAAAATTCATGCGCACGGACTGTAAAATTATTGTTAATTTTTTAAATAATTAACAAAAAAAGTCTATAAATGTCATTTTTAGATAAAAAATTCATTATTGACGAACCTTTTAGAGATAATCGTACGATACTGCATACTCCTCGGGGGTTATCGGGGTCGCTGATTGCGAACCTGACCTCGGATTTAGAAAATTTAAAATGGCGGATCCAACATGGCCGACAGAAAAGTAAAAAATCATCTGATCTTGATGAAACTGGGTACTCAGGGGTTTTTGGGGTTGCTGATTACGAATCTGACCCCGGATTTTGAAAATTCAGAATGGCCATCCAAGATGGCTGACCGAAAATTGAAAAATTACCCGATCTTGATGAAAGTGGGTACTCGGGGGTTTCTTGGGTCGCTGATTACGAACATGACTATAGACTTATACATTTAAAATTCAGAATAACTAGAGTACCAAATTTTATCTCGATCAAGTAAATTTTCACAGTTCCGTAGGCCATCTTGGATCCACCATTTTCAGTTTTCAAAATCTGACTTCAGATTCGTAATCAGCGACCCCGAAAACCCCCGAGTACCCAGTTTCATCAAGTTTGGGTAATTTTTCGCATTTCGGTCGGCCATCATGGATCCGCCATTTTTAATTTTCAAAACCTGACTTCATATTCGTAATCAGCGACCCAGAGGACTCTTGAGTAACAATTTTCAGCTGTTTTCCATGTAAAGAAAACGTATGCCGCAAAGGGTTAATCAGAGTCAGTGTGAAAGTAATTGTAAAGTACGACGAAAATAAGTTATTCCAAATCGTCAAAGTGGTGAATCCAATAAGGGCATTAATTTATTGTATTTCTAAGGGTCTCAGGACTAATACTAGCAGTTACTAAGAAATTAACATGTATTGTTGTAAACTTATAGTTATATAAATCAAAACCTCAGGTATCTTCACGTGTCTTTTGAACCTTACGCATATGTTGTAAACAATAGTCTCAGGATTAATTTCAGCAATTTTTAAGAAACTCACAGCTTTTGCCTAAAATAAAGTCTTACAAAAATATTTCATGTAACTTTTGAATTTCAGGAGTATTTCCAGCCATTTTTAAGCAACTTGCAGCTTTTATGTCAAAAATACATTTGCGTAAATAAACATTTCATGTATCTTTTGAATCTTACAGTTATTTAATTAACTAAAACGGATATTCATTCTGTACAAATGACTTTGTCTTGTTTCTGAGTGTTTCAGCATTATTTTCAGCAATTTTTAAGAAACTTACAGCTGTAGTTTGTTGTAAAATTTCAACTCTTTAAATAAAAATTTAATGTATCCTTTGAACATCTCATTATTTTATTTTTTTTTTAACAATAAGGGTTATTCATTTCTCGCAATTAATCGTGTCTTATTTCTGGGGTCTTTCAGGATATTTTCAGTAATTTTCAAGGATCCTTATTATTAGAATACAAATGCGGGAAAAAAAGCACCAACGTTATTTATGTGTGTGTCTAAGTGTAGTAGTAAATATTGCTTAAACTAGTTTTAAATAAATATCGAATAATTTAACAGAAAAACTTATCCGAGGTCAGATTCGTAATCAGCAACCCCAAAAACCCCCGAGTACCCAGTTTCATCAAGATCAGATGATTTTTTACTTTTCTGTCGGCCATGTTGGATCCGCCATTTTAAATTTTCTAAATCCGAGGTCAGGTTCGCAATCAGCGACCCCGATAACCCCCGAGGAGTATGCAGTATCGTACGATTATCTCTAAAAGGTTCGTCAATAATGAATTTTTTATCTAAAAATGACATTTATAGACTTTTTTTTTAATTATTTAAAAAATTAACAATAATTTTACAGTCCGTGCGCATGAATTTTGATATTTTAACATCCCACGAACATATAAAAACAAAAAATAGCGGATAAATCGAATAAAAACTACTTCAAATTCGTCAAAAACTGTTTAGAAATAAGTAGTTACACTTGGAACCACTATGCCGCAAAGGGTTAAACGACGATATTTTTTAGTTTTATACTTTCTACCTATTTTTCCTGTATTCTACAGAGATTAAGCTGCACGCTCCTGAAATCCGCATTGTGGTAACTAACTTGGTTCAGGAGTTCTACGATTGTGAAACAACAATTTTTCGCTCTTTTTCAAAATACCCCATAATGCGGCGTCGATATCAGGCAACCGCAGTGCTGCAGGGGTTGGTCACTCGGCCCTTGTAGCATCAAATGCTACAAGTGACAGTATGGTGATTGAAACCGGAGTGGGCTGTCTGGCGGACTTCTTCCATAAGGTTTCCTGCAGCATATCGGAAGACCCAGAGGCGGCAAAATTCAGGGTCTTGGAGCAGAGAATTAAGGGCCTTGTGGACTTCATTCTTGAAATAAAGAATCTCCACAAGGAGCTTAAGGATATGGCGAGAGGTACGTTAAAGGCCACAAGCGATTATGCCGAGGTGAGGCATAACCCATGGCCTTCGAAAACGGCGTGCGACTGGAAAGATGGGGCGAGTCAGACCTCGCCTCTCTTTCGGGGGCCCCGTAAAGAGTACACGGGGAGAAGAGAGCCTTCGCCGATAACAACACCAGCAAAGAGAAAGGTGAGAAAGGGGGCAGAGGACAAAGACCTTTCCTTCTCACCAGTGAAAAATCACCAGCAGCAAGTCCGAACGCAGGACAAGGGCTGGGCAACGGTGGTGAAAAGGGGAAGGGAAGATGGAAACAATGCGACAAAACAGAATGTCGTCATGCGACGCAATCAAGAACACAACACTGGGCCGAGACCACACCGTCCTTATGCTATCAAGATCAAAGCGATAGGAGGAGTCTCATACATCGACATCCTACGAAAGGTGAAAACTGCACCCGGACTCAAGAAATTGGGCGAAAGGGTAACGAGGATTCGGCTCACGAAGGCAGGAAATCTCCTTCTGGAACTGGGAAAAGACAGAGCTTCCGATCCGAGGCCGCGTCTCTCCTAAACGGGTCAGCTCTCGTCCAGATGCTGACCCAAATAGAAGGCATAAAGATCACGGACCTGCACGAGGCCACAACCGCGGACGAAGTGGCACTCGCCCTCGCCTCTGCCACCGGCCTGGAAAGTGTGACCCCAAAGTCCATCAAACTTATGGGCGCGTACTGCGGCACTCAGGCGGTCGTGGTCAGACTCCCCGCCTCAGTAGCCGAGAAGCTAATGGAGACGGGACGGCTGAGAGTTGGTTGGGTGAACTGCCGAGTGCGGCTCCTAGAATTACCTCTTCGGTGCTACAGATGCCTTGAGATCGGGCATATGGCAACGAACTGCAAGAGCTCAGTCGACCGATCAGCTCAGTGCTTCCGATGTGTTAAGAGGGCCACAAAATAGTGGACTGTGCGGCTAAACACCAGCCAGCACAAGAAGACGGAGTGCCGAACAGCAATGGCTAAGGTACTCCAACTTAACCTCAACCACTGTGCCGTGGCCAAGAATCTGCTGTTCTAGCTGGTCAGAGAGGAAAAGGCCGATATTGCCATCATTAGTGAGCAGTACAGGGACCTAGAGGATTCAAAGTGGGTAAGGGACACTACCAGCAAGGTCACCATCTGGGTCTGCGGAAATTTTCACATATCCAACAGGATGGCCACCCCCTTACCGAAATTCACATGCGTGGAGGTGGCTGGTATAAGATTATACAGCTGATACCTTCCACCCAGCGACACCTACGAGGAATTCCTAGGGTCCCTAGACGACAGTGCTGAGAGTGCTAAGACCTCCCGACTACCAGTAGTAATCGGGGGAGATTTTAACGCTTGGTTAATAGAGTGGGGCAGCGCGAAGACTAACCAACGCGGCGGCGCCCTACTCGAGGCCTTTGCCACGCTGGAGCTCGAGACCGCTAACGTCGGAGCCAAGCCAACTTACACCAAAAGTGATAAGGCATCCGTGGTTGATCTTACCTTCATCGACCCTAAATTGATGAGGGAGGGTCACGAATGGAAAGTTAGCGACCGATACACGGGCAGCGACCATCATGCTGTGGTGTTTCAACTGCAACTCACCAAGAGGCCAGCGCGGAAGTGGAAAAAGAGAGATGGGCACCTTCTACATTAGATCCTGAGATGTTTATCTGCTCACTCGGGAATACAGTGTTGGAGGGAACATCCGAAGAAAGGGCTCAAAGCCTTTCCCAGGCCATATCATCGGCTTGCGATGTCTCTATGGCCGCAAAATCAAATCCTCGCGGCAGACCGCCAGTATACTGGTCGAACGAGGACATTGCAGCTATCCGGCGAGAGTGTCTTCGAGCCAAGAGACTGCACCAGAGAGCTCTTCATAAACCGCAGTACCAACAACTAACTGTGGCCTACGAAGAAAAGAGGAAGAAGCTTAAAGCTGCCATTAAGATGGCGAAAAAAAAGTGCTGGCAGGAATTCTGCGAGGAGGTAGACTGGGACCCTTGGGACCGTCCGTATAAAACGGTCATGAGGAAGATCAAGCCCGAGGGAATGAATGCTCCATCTTGCCCACACTTCCTTCAAACAGTAATCCACCATCCGTCACTGAAACCGAATTGAGGATGGCTGCTAAGAGGATATCTGTACGCAAAGCTCCGGGAATAGATGGAATCCCGGGTCTGGCGGTTGAGATCGCAGTGCTCGATATCCCAGGTATCTTCCTGGAAACATTTACCGCATGTCTAAAAGATGGATGCTTCCCGGTGCAATGGAAGCAACAAAGGTTGGTGCTGCTGTACAAGGGTTCTAAACCCTTGGATGAACCATCCGCACACCGACCACTTTGTATGCTGGATATTCTCGGGAAGCTATACGAGCAGATAATATGTGCTAGGCTCGAAGCAGCCATCGATAAAGTTGGAGGTATTTCCGGCAATCAGTTCGGCTTCAGGAAGGGTCGCTCAACCATTGATGCAGTCGACCGGGTGAAGACGTTAGCCGCTAACGCCATTAGTGGCAGACGGAATACCAAGCGAATGTGTGCCATCATCGCGCTAGATATCAAGAACACCTTTAACTCGGCCTGATGGGACTGCATCATGCTAGCCTTAGAAGAACTCAAGGTACCAATTTACCTTAGAATGGTCATCTCTAGCTACCTGTCGGACCGGACCCTGTTTTATGACACCGATGACGGCAGGCGCTCCCACAACATCACAGGAGGCGTGCCGCAGGGTTCGGTCCTAGGTCCTAGGAGCTCTGGAACGTCATGTATGACGGATTGCTCAAACAATCACTTCCAGAAAAAGTAACTATGGTAGCCTTTGCCGACGACGTTGCGCTTATCGTCGTCATAAAAACCATAGAGGAGGTCCAATACCTCGGAGATGACGCTATTGAGGTGGTAGCTAGCTGGTTGAAAAACCACGGACTCTGCTTGGCGGCTGAGAAAACGGAGGCGGTGCTCATCTCTCGTACTAAGAAGAGAATGTACGCTACCTTCACGGTCGAAGATAAGGGGATCAGAACGAAGGACACCATTAAATACCTTCGTGTTATGCTCGACGCGCGATTGTCGTTTAATGGCTTTCTGCAGTATGCAGGCACAAAAACGCTAAAAGTGGCTCGCGTACTGAGGTATATTATGCCCAATATAGGGGGACCAAAACAACACCGTCGATCCCTCCTTGCTTCAGTGGTGAGCTCTGTAATTCTTTACGGAGCCCCCGTCTAGGCGAACGCCATTGCAAGCAAGAATAGCTATGGAGCCACTTGCCGACGGGCCTGCAGGACAGTAGCGCTGAAAATGGCTTCAGCGTATCGTACCCTGTACGACATTGCCCTCTTAGTGATCTCGGGGTTCCCTCCCATAGATCTAATGGCAGCTGAGAGGGCCGAGAAGTACCGTGAAGTTAGGAGCATAGGCCAAGAACTGGTAAATGTCTCGGCCGCCAAAGGGCGCTGGACCCACCGTCTCATCCCGAATGTGGCGAAGTGGATATGCAGAGACCACGGATTCGTCACATTCCATCTGACCCAGATACTTACTGGGCACGGCTGCTTCCGCAGCTACCTCCATCGAATCCGCGTTTACGAAAACGCGGAGTGCTCGGTGTGCCCTGGCGTGGACGAAGACGTGGAACACGCCATCTCAGTTCTTCGGGAACAAAACCGTAATTACTTTGCAGACTATCAAAAGCTGGTTCAGATATATGGGAAAAGATGCAAGAGTTACTTGAGAAGATTCAAAAAAGAGATGACGATAGACACGCATGAAGAAAGAAATATTGACGATGAAGATCAACCAGAAGCCAGTTTCAGCTCGAAAAATGGAAAACGATCTTCTAATGAAATACCCGATCATATTCAACGGGAATTAGACATTCTTCGAGCGGAGAAAGCATTGTTGGAACGAGAATTAAAATTATTGTCGAAAGAAAATCAAATCCGTTGTGAAAATTCCACACCAACCGACAATGGCAAAAATTCAAACACGAACGTTAGCATTAATAACATTGGACATTTATTGTCCGAATTTGAAAAAGACGGTTTGCTTACGATGTGGAATCAACAAGTTGAATTACTTCGGAAAACTTATAAACTGGACGAGGATTCCGTGAAAATATTAATTGGTTCAAAATTAAAAGGGCGTGCATTGAAATGGTTACATTCCAAACTGGATTTCTTAAATTTAACTATTCACGAAATATTTGAAGAAATGTCTGTAATGTTTAATCATCGCCCGAATAAATTCGCCTTAAGAAAAGACTTCGAGAAAAGAACTTGGGAATTGAATGAACCATTTTCCGATTATTATTATGACAAGGTCATTTTGGCAAACCGTATACCGATTCCGGAATCCGAAATGAGTGACTATCTCATAGAAGGGATTCAAGATTTCCGACTTCAAGATCAAGCTCGAGTACAACGATTTCAAGAAAAATCTGACTTACTAGATACGTTCAAAAGTCGATCGGAACGTGAAAGAAAAACATGGAACGAAAGAGTCAATAAAACAACCGGAAAATACGTCTTTAAAATCACGCGAGTTATTACGATGCTTCAATTGTCAGGACTTAGGACATTGGGCAAACGAATGTAGTCGTCCGAAACGAGAGTGGGGATCCTGCTTCGAATGTGGCTCGATAAGCCATCGTGCTACCACCTGTCCGAAGAGAAAACCGGCCACAACAAGGAACACGGCGAATTTGATCCAGACACAAATATCTAATCCACCTTATTTATTGCCGGTGAAATATTCTGTTACTGATGAAGATGGAAATACTTGTACTTACAATATTTCTGCCATGATCGATGGGTCACCGGTAAGCCTCATAAAATCGAATTATGTATGTCTGATAATTATGATTTGTACGGAATTAATATGTCGAAATTACTAATTCTGGGTTTATTTTCGCGAACGTTTTAAATTCGAGACGTGTCGGTAGATATGACGTTTCTAATAGTACCGGATGACACAATGGCAGATCCAGCTGCTGTCATTTGCGGAGAGGGAAAAGTTACGAGAAATTCTCAATAATCTGATGCACAATGGAATAATGAGGCCAAGCACTTCGCCGTATGCTAGCCCTATCGTGTTAGTTCATAAAAATAATAACGAGATTAGATTGTGCGTGGATTTTCGTTCGCTAAATAAAATTACCGTTAAAGAAAATTTCCCCACTCCGTTGATTGATGACCACCTTGATAGTCTTAAAGGGAACAAAATTTTTAGCAAATTAGGACAGTTTAATTATACGAGAATGTCATTTCGGTCTAACGAACGCTCCCCGCTGTTTTCAACGTTACGTGAATGAAATTTTTCGATCGTTAATCACCAAGAACAAAGTTTTAGTGTATTTGGACGATATTTTCGTAGCAACTGATAATATCGTAGAGCATTTGGAGATTCTGAAGAAAATTTTTCAATTAGCTCGTCGATATCAATTGCAGTTTCGTCTCGATAAATGTTCTTTTGTTTATTCGGTAATCACACACTTAGGATATAATATAAGCGAGGAGGGGATTCGACCGAGTGGTGAATATATCCAAGCAATCGCCGACTTTCCTATTCCGAACACTATCCGTCAAGTTCAGCAATTTATCGGGCTTGCTAGTTTTTTTAGGCGATTCGTAAAAGATTTTTCTTTAATAGCGAAACCGCTTTATGATCTAATAAAAGCATCAGAATTCAAATTCGGCCCGAAGGAGTACGAAGCATTTGACATATTGAAAAATAAATTAGTTACTCAACCTGTCCTTTCTGTCTATTCTCCGGGGCTTGAAACTCAGTTGCACTGTGACGCGAATGCAAGTGGATTTGGAGCAATACTTCTGCAGAAACAAATGGGGACGGGAGGTGGCGATCGGTTTCATATTTTAGTAAACGAACAACAATTACAGAGTCAAAATATCACAGTTTTGAACTTGAATGCCTTGCCGCAGGTGAAATCCGGCGAAAAACCGTCACGTGATTATATAAATTCACTTGAATAATATTTTAGATTATGACTCTGTTCAAGTATTCGGAAATGGCGACAACCTTTCACTTCAAGTTGTCGAGACGATGTCATTTTTCCTTTTCGCGAATAATTGTTTTCCTTACTGCCTCAAGTTATCCGGTTATTATAGATAATCGTTTTCGACGTCTACCAAATTACATTTCTTAAAATAGGACATGTCGTAGATCTGCAAGCTCTGTGTATATTGTATTGCCATAGTAGCATTACGTCACTTTGAGTAAGACTTTTTTAAAAACAAGAAAACCAAGTCAAAACTAACCGTTTTCGTCTTACGAACTGAACGACTGTCGGGCATTAAAAACAGCTCAAGCTTTGTATCAATTGTATTAAATTTTTCATCTGATCAGATTGCAGCCGACTCGCGACTGACTTCTGTATGCATTCGAAACGCTTCATTTAAAAAATAGCCATAAGTGAGTGATTCATAGAATACGACCGTCTCGTAGAGAAGTTAGGTGATTAGCTCGTGACCATCGATTCTTGCGATCGTCTCGAGGAGTTTTCATGAAATTCCGTAAAAAACAAATATTAATAATTATAATATCGATAATTCAAAGGCTGACGTTTTCGAATATGAGTCCAAAATACGTAATGAAATTTGAATCAATCCCATTTCGATTCATCATATTGTCATCATCACCCAAATTAGTTGGCATATCATTCAAAGGCAAGGGCAACTATAAATACGCCAGGACCGCGCTATATTGTCTAACCCGGGGCCTGCACACAATCGATCATGACCTTTGCAAACGTGAACAATCATTATACGTATTATGATATATATTAAGTTATTACCATTCAAATTGTTATTCGAGCACAAATTTGAATTGAAATCGATACCAAACTTTTCACGAAAGGTCGAATTTCAGCTTTATTTATAATTAGAATCATATTCCGATTACACATCCATGGTGCTACTTTCTTTCCATATTTAGAAACAAATCAAATTTCTTTAATCTACATGATAAAGTCAATAATCAATCGCCTTCCTGTTTTCTTCAAATATCAATTGCCGTAGTGAATAATGGAAACACCGATCAAAATGCATTCTTTAGAATATGTACCAAAAACTATTGTCTTCTATCAAACTTCTGCTTGAGAAAATGAGGGTGATGTTCCCATAAACATTGAGTCATTCCACGTCAGTAAGATCAAAACTGAGGTCGATGATTCCAAATTCCTCCAAAATAAAATATTTGAAGGGTATAGACTTGAAAAATATTATGGTAGAATCTATAAACAGTTTATGCTCACTTTTTTACTATAAAGTAATCAGATGTTTCAAGGCTTATAGTGAACAAACATGATGGAATTTTTGCAACTTATTTTCTAAAAATCTTTGGTTTTTTTTTGCCCCCTGACGTCAGAAACTTGTCTGCCACATCAGAGGAGATATTTCTTTAAACGATGGAAAGTTTTTTTCGAAAAATTATTTTTGTCATCAGACGAGCGAGAAAGATTTTTCCCATTCAAAATGGAAAGGACCTCTCTCTGACGTTTCATCCCGGTCTGTACAGACCTGCCCTGTACGCCGTTGTTATATTTATTAGATCTTAAGCCATTTAAACGAAGTAATCTGAATTTCGCTTATTGTACAAAGTAGTATTCACACGATAAGGTATATGGAGGTTTTTATCGTCTGATGACAAATTTTTTCGAGATCAGACATTATGGTAGAATATTTTTTTAGAAATTTCAAAATGGCGGCCGTGATGTCACCTTCATTGAATTTCTTAAAATTACGATATCTATCTTTCCACTTTACACATTTTAATTTTAGTAGGATCATTTTCTTTAGAAAAATGAGCACTTTTATACAAAAATAGAAAAAAAATTTCGTGATTCTGTATTGCCTAAAAATTTGGATAAAATATTTTTTAACCTTAATTTCAAGTACCATCCATGTTATCTTGTAGAAAAATGTCTCACCTTTCATTTAAACAAAAAAAAAATGATGGAGACTCTTTCCGTTCCAACTTACCAAAGCTACAACTCAAAGCGCTGAATTATAGTGTAATAGTATTATATCCATACCAGACAAAATATTACTTGTATAATAGTAGTATATTATGCAACGAGTGCGACATAGTCGGCGATGAGTGAGACGCTATCGCGCGAGTCAGATGAAGTTGGGCAGGAGAGGCTTACGATATTTTATGCAATTCTACATTGTGTGGTAAAATTTACTTTGCGCACTGCTTAGGCACTGGTGCGGTAAAATTTACGTTGCGCATAAAGTGTGACTTTGCGCACAGAATTGCATAAAAGTCTATATAACCAAATTTTGTCTCTATATAAATGTATATAATTGTTATTATTAGAGAAAACAAGTTGGAATTGTATTCTGGTTATCGTCACACTACTCAAGGATACCAACTAATGAGCCATAGATGCTTAAATGTCTTAATCGATTACGAATTTTATGTTAGATTTTGCATTGCATTGTATTATATTGTGTTTATTTTAACAAACGGGTATTATAATGCCCAATAATTACAAACATCTATTCGGTACATGTTGCCTATACATATATATTCGGGTGTTTCAAAAAATGAACATTTCCAAAAATCGACTCCGATGCAGTTGTAATCGATAGGGAAAAAAAAGAAAAATATTTTCTCTGTTGGCAAAAATCAATTAGAGGACGTTTAGAGGTCGCTCAAAGCGCTCGAAGTTTTGCATTTGATTAACATGGCGAAAAATTTATTTTTCGGGTTTTATTTTTTATCTGTGAAAGTACTCTACGAAAAAATTCAAACCGACGCTCATCTGAAAGGTAACTGATTTCTGAATAACCTTGACTTTTTTTTTGGAGTAGGCTACAGTATTATTTAGGCAAAACAGGGCCTATATAGAGCGACTATTTAACCAATTAACGCCCTAATAACACAAAATTGAACGGCGACATTGGGCTCTTAAATTTTAATCCAATCGCTATTGGTTTTTTACGCCACTACATTTTCTTGGTGGTTTTGGGTGTGCTCTATACGATGCAATCAATTAAAAAAAGCGACAAATGTCTATTTGTTTTTTTTCCGAATTTTCGTTAAAAAATTTGTACAGGGTTTCTTTTTAGAAAACAACCGATTCTAACCAGGAACATGGTTTCTTCATGCAAAAATAGGCTACAAACAAGTTATTAGTACTTGTACTTGAAAAATATGAGGGTAGTTTGCGTTCAAAAAATGTTTCCTGACAATACGAGCCTTTCAAAGTCGATAAAATCAGTAATATTCGTGCTCTACTCATATTATCAAAATGGTTTACATTATTTTATTCCCATGACACAAGATAATTTGTTAAATGACGTGTTCAAGGATGTCGGAGAATTATGATTATAAATATTACGCTATATTAAAAAACTTTTAAAAGAAGTCAAAATTTTTCGTAACGAAACAAATTCCTGTTTTGAAGAGAACATTGGTGCGCCATTTTGAATTTTTTTAATATAGGATAATATTTATAAACATAATTCTCCGAAATCCTTGAATATGTGATTCAACAAATTATCGTGTATCATGGGAATAAAATAATGTAAACCATTCTGATAATATGAGTAGAGCACGAAAATTACTAATACAGTTGTTCAGAAATTAGTTACCTTTCAGATGAGCGTCGGTTTGAATTTTTTCGTAGAGTACTTTCAGAGATAAAAAATAAAACCCGAAAAATAAATTTTTCGCCATGTTAATCAAATGCAAAACTTCGAGCGCTTTGAGCGACCTCTAAACGTCCTCTAATCGATTTTTTCCAACAGAGAAAATATTTTTCTTTTTTTTCCCTATCGATTACCACTGCATCGGAGTCGATTTTTGGAAATGTTCATTTTTTGAAACACCCGAATATATATATATTAAACGACATTTGGATTACATGTCAATTATCTGCAGGTGTGAATCGCCGACGACCGACGGTGTCAAATTTATGAACTTGCTTTAGAGGACACGTACTCCAGGTGTACTCATTTGAAGTACCCAAGAAATCATCAGCATAATATTCCAGGGATGAAACTTTCGGGTTATCTAAGTAGACGTAAAGCTTTTCATTTCTGTCTATGATTCGGGACCGTTGTGTCGCGATATGCGCCGAATGAGTTTTCGCCTGATCGAAGGTAGTGTCACGTCGCTTCGATAGCTCCGCTGCTCTTTTAATAGATTTAAAATCTTGCGTTTGAGCTGCGATAATTTGCACGCAAGCGTGATATTCATCGTCTCCTCTGTTACCCATCGTAACTGAGTGCCATTTCGCTCACAATTTGAATGAAAATCCGAAGACGCGTGTCAGATTTGAAAAGTCGCTGTAGTTCTGAATCGAATTGGCATTTTAAAGTGCATGGATACGGCACCTAGCTGCCATAGGAATGTACTCGTTCTGCGTGCGGAAGTGGAAACAAAGGCGTGAGTCACTTTAATTGGCTCCAACGCTCGCAATCAATTTCACAGGCGTGTCGATTGCCCGGCAACGGACACGACGGACGTGGTGGTTGCTTGGCAACGCGTGAATGGGGACAGGGCGTTCCCTCTCATTCTACGTATTGCTTACTCTTGTGGATGCACTACTTGTGGACAGCGGGTGCGAGTGGGAGACTCGTACTAAAAGCGAGGGTTGCGAGTTCACTTGGGCAAAGTCGCTACAGTGAGATATCGCGATACCGAATTGAAAGCGTGGAGGCCGAATAAGGCCGAAGTGTCCCGAGAAGTTCACGGAGAAAGTTGCTGTGATGAAGCAACTTGCCATGACATCACGAACGCGTCACGGAGGAAATGGAATGGGAAGACTCCGTGCGTGGCGAAAATTGCTGAAAGTGTGTTCGCGTGAACAGCTACTTAATCTCATTAGCGCGGGTTGCGCTAATGAATTCAAATTAATGCGTAGAATGAATAAACTAATGTCCCTTTTTTCTCACTTTAGGTACATACCCTGTAGTCCAAATTGCACTGTTAATCCAATATTGCACTTATTGAATTGATCACTGCACTGCACTTAGTACTATCTAACAAAGTGTCCAAAACCCAAAAGTCTGAAAAGTCCTTGAATAGTCCTTAAAAAGTTCACTTAACACTCGCATGCACCATCGTCGCAGGATCGTCAATTGTTCAATTACCCAACGTGCGAACAGCGATATTTCGCGTCGGTTTCGATTTGCGGGTATGGATCAGGATGGTGTATTTTTGTTTTTCCAATGAGGTGTAACCCAGTCCAATAAAGGTGTAAATTAATTAAAGTTATTGATTGTACACTTTACAAAATTACACTCGCGACCGGATATTCTTCAAATCGCGGTGTGGATAGAAATTTAATCCACGTGTGTACAAGTCCGAAATAACTGAAAAGTGCAATAATTATCGAAAAACTGATTACTAATTTAGAATATAGAAAACTTGTGCATAATGCGATTTTATTCCGTGCAGCGCGGGTGCTGTGAAAATGCTTGCGTTATATTTCGATTATATATTGCGTGTGTTATAATACCTGCGTATACGATGGAGTCCGCGTGGAATCTTTTTTCTCGGAACTTGACCTTTTGGAAAGAGACAATAGCGGCGGAATTAAAACTAGAGCACGGCTTTTCAACAATTTAAAATTAAATGGCCGCAAGCGCGAGATTCAAATTTGCCCATTCAATACCTACCGCGCGGCGAGTCGGCAACGGCGAATTGCATAACGCAACACCAGGTGCCGATTACGAAGTCTAGGTAGCGCGTTCCGTAGTTTTTCAACTAATTTTATAAAATACGAACTCCAGATGATTATGGTCGCCGATTACGATGTGTAGGTAGTGCGCTTAGTAGTTTATCAACTTAACTTGCAAAGAACATACTTGAGGGGTTTCGGGTTATCGATTACGGTATCTAGGTAGTTCAAATTCGTTTCCTGAAATCTCCGATCGATGATGTGTAGAACCATGCGTTGCAGAAATTTTTTTTTTTTTTTTTTTTTTTTACGGGGGGGGGAAATGCGTTAGGCACCATAGGGGGTTGAAGATGTTGCGTCTGCAGCAGAAAAGTGGCTCCGATATCCATCTCCTTTATTGCAGACTGCACCGGGCCATTTCGTTTGCAACTGTAACCACTCCCTCTACCATTGGGTTAGTGGTTACAGGATCTCGTGTGACCTCAGTAGACGGAGAGATCCCAGCAGCACTGCTTTCTGCATTCGGCCTGCGATGGAATTTGCATGTTCTTGACAGGCCGGAATGCTTTTGATGTTTTGGAGGAAAGTTGGTCTCATTCCTCCCAGCACTCCAATTATCAGCACGACGAGCTTGATTTTGAATCCTCGATACAGCTTGCGAATCTCGAACAGGAGTTCCTGATATTTCATCCGTTTTTCGTCCTCTTTGCTGACTATATTTGTTTCTGCTGGGGCAGAAAACTCGATGACGAAGATGGATTTGTCATCGAAGTCAACAAGGACGATGTCAGGCTTATTGGCTGATATTTGCCTGCTCGTCGGGAATGAGTAATTCCAGTATATTCGGCACGACTCATTCCCGACAACGGATTCAATATCAGTTGGGACGTACGGCAAAACTGGGGTTGCATCAATACCATAAGTGCTGCGAAGATGGTAATACAGCACTCGAAGAGCCGCATTGTGACGTTCGATGTATGCTGAAACTGCATATATTGGGCATGCTGCCAAAAGATGCATTAGTGTCTCAGCATGACATCTACACAATCTACAAAGCGTACTCTGTACCGAGGACCAATTGGTCATACATACACTACAGGCTTAAAAGGCCACGACCTCCTATATTTCGGGGCAAATACAGTCGTTCCACGGAAGATCTTGGATGCAAACTGCGTTGCATACAAATCATCTTCCGTGTGCTTCGGTCAAGATCCCTTAGCTCGTCAACGTTCCACTTCAGTGCTCCAAAAGAATAGAGCACTGGTGATGCGGCCAACATATTCGTGGCTGCCACCTTATTTCTCCCGGTCAATTCTGATGACCAGATCTGACGGAGAATGCGCCGGTATTTCTTAATGATGGTGGTTTTAGCAGCCTGCACATCCTGGACATGCCTTTGAGGTACGCCCAGGTAGGTGTAGGCTTCTTCGGCGCTAAGGTGGCGGATGACATTTCCGTTGACGAGCTCCATATCGTTGTTATGGGAGCCTGACCTTCCTCTGTGCAAATGAACGACTGCACACTTGTCCAATCCGAATTCCATGCCGATATCTCTCGAGTATGTGAGGGCGATGTTCAGAGATCGATGTAATTGATCTTCGCCTGATGCGTATAATTTAAGATCGTCCATATAGAAAAGATGGGTGATGTTATGTACACGTTCACCAGGCGGTCCACTCATGTACCCTTGAGATTTCCGGAGAGCAACGGATAGAGGCAATAGTGAGATGCAGAAGAGCAGAGGACTCAGAGAATCTCCTTGATAGACACCTCTTTGGAATTGAACCAGTCTAGACGTGGTTCGACGCTTGTCCGATGTCATGACAAAGCGTGTTTTTCAAAGAGGCATCAGGTCTTCTACAATTCTCACTATGTTTGGGTGGACATGGAGGCGTTTGAGCAACAAGCTTAAAAGCTCGTGCGATGTTGAGTCATAAGCCTTCATGTAATCCAGCCAGGCTATCGACAGGTTACGCTTGTACTGGACTGCGTCCTGACAAACACACCTGTCGATAAGCAAGATGTCCTTGCAGCCGGATACACCCATTTTGCAGCCTCGTTGTTCTACTATCCGTTGCCACACCGGTTTCACGGATTTCTCAATACGTTCGTTCAAGATGTTAGTGAACAATTTGTATAACGTATTGAGACACGTGATCGGTCTATGGTTTTTCGGATCGGAAAACCGGAGAGTAGGCCATTTGGGAAGATAGGCTAAGATGCAGCTTTTTGCAAAGCCGCATTGTGTTACGCATCATTCCCTTTGGGCCCCCACTAATTATTATTATTATTATTACCTATTCTTGCTTAAAGGGGTTCTAAAATAGAACTTTACGGTCATTTTTCCCCGAAATTTATTCCTATGACAACTCCTTCATTGGTTAATCGATTACGCTGAAATTTCGTCAGATGTCATATGAGATGATTAAAATTGCAACACGAAAGCCGGAATGTTAAGAAACATTAAAAATTATTTATTGTATTATATGTAGAACGGGTTGTACAGTTCCGCTGTTTGTCGCTCCGACAAAGTTCCGCTGTTACTCGTTCATCTCAAAACATTTTTAATACAAAAGATTTTTCAATTATCGGGAAAAAACGCTCTGGTAATGAAATTCTACGAGGATTGCAAGCATGCCGGACTTTACGCGACTTGATTTCGGTCAGTACTAAAAGAGAATTAATGGAAATAAATTTGGCAACATTTTCGACAAAATGGTTCCAATCTGCTCGACCTCATTCATGGTATCCTTCAATTTCTCTGTCAATTTTCAATCGATCTTTGAAACATTTGTTTTGTGACTTCATCTACTGCATAATTTTAGAGTAACGAGATCGAAATGTCACAACAGCGCGTAGACATTTTTAAACCATACTTTATAGGTTGGGTTCATTTGGTAAAGAAGGAATCTCGGAAATCCCGAATGTTTTTTCGAATGGCTTTAAAATCCCTTAAGTTTCATCTTCGATGCTTCCGTTATCCTTTATCATATTAATAACATAAATTTATTGTATAAAGGAAAATGTAAAGAATACTTATATATGTATGCAGAAATAATATTTGGCTTTTTATGTCAACTTTTTTATTATTACGAAATATATTATAAAACTAAATAATTTATATAACGATATTATAAAATGTTGTTACAAGATAAATCGCATGACAAGAAAGAGGTTTTTGAACGGCAGTAAAGCGGTCATTGGGGCAATCTCCTCTAAATTAACAAGTTTTTAACATTCAATTATAAATAAACCCTACTTTTTCAAAAATTATTTCCAGCGCCTGAAAAAAATATCCTACATCCCAAGATAGATTACGGTCTTTCAGAAACACCCAAACATAATTTTCTAATGAGGATTGCAACTTTGAGTAACCTTAAAATTGAAAGCAAATGCTCTAATAATATCACTCTCTAGCATTATCAATATAGAGAAGAATTTGTTGGTTTTAAAATAGCTATAGATGCAGACAAAATCACTTTACTGATGATTATTCATTATTCGTAGGCCTTTATTTAAATATTTTTATATCAATCACTTTTTTGTCACTTTCCTGAATATTTTTGGTTTCTTGCTTGTTCTATTTGGGTTTCCATTCTTCCGCAAACAGGCACTGGACAGTGGAGATTAGAGCCCATCTTAGGCGCCATCCGATATTTCGCGAAGATAGTGTCCTTTTTCCTCCGCGTGTATACGAACACTGCCCTTGCATGCGTGTGTTTGTAATATCCCAAACAGCAAAAAGACATCTTGAAGAGCTCTTTAAGAAGTCTTAAAAATGGGAAGATGTCTTAAATACTTGTCAGAAAGAGCTCTTAAAGTGATCTTTAAGAAGACTTATGAGTTGATTTTAAGAACTCTACGCGACCTCTCAAATATGAGGTCTCTGAAAATTATAGATTCTATTTTTGTACCTTAATTATTAATTTATATAATGTTTACCTTAGTTCCATTTTACGGTTTGTGTAGTCATTTATTGAGTGGTAATTACACTCAAAAGAATGGGGATTATACAGTAATAATATAAAATTGTGATAATACTTGCTAAATATCTTAAAGTAGGGTAGAGGTGCCATATGCGACCCAGCACCATATACGACCGACCTCAATATTTCCCTGTAGTGTTGATGTACACGGAAAACCATTTGGGAGCGCTGCTCACCCAAACCGGGCGGGTAGCCCTTCCGCAGCACTTTTAACTTTTCAAATGATGATTAAAAATATAAGGACGTAAAGATAAATTTTATTTTAATAGATATCGATTCATACTATAATTAAAAAAGGTTATGCGCTATTTTTAGACTATCAAATTACTTATGTGGTTTATAAAGATTGTTAAAAGCGTAAAAACCGGCACTTTTTCCATTTTAACGCTTCCGTATCAAAAACAGAGCAAAAAAGAGTAAAATTGCACTAAAGCTTTTCTGTAGAGCGTGAAATTTCCTACAAAAAAGTCACCGGCAGCCATAGTCTAATGTTAATCGTTTTGTTGTTCGGCGTAATGTTATTGGTTTTGAATGCCGCAGTTATTGACTTTCACTCGAAGTAATTGGAAATGCTATTTTACAAATTGTCAACACAGCGTACAAAACGAGATTTGAGTAACTTTTCTTCAGTATTTGGAATGTGCTTGAAATTAAAGTGAAACAAGTGTTAACAGTGAGTGTAGTACGTATATGTTAAGTATTTTCGATATATTTTTATATTCAATACCATTTTTTACCGGTATATGTACGAATCAAAATCTTTTTGTGTAGCACATAAGATCCAATTAGTTCCATTTGTGACCCAGTGTCAAGCACCATATACGACTCACTTAACTTTTTTCATGTCAAGTGCATATTTTAGATTTCTATAGTGAAACAACTTCGTTATTAATATGTTAATGTATTCTGAATTATTTTTTTTTAATTTACAGACCATGTCTGTCCCGAACAAAGCTCGCAAATCGAAGGAAATGCGCTTTTAAATGCTCTCAAACAAATTTTAATTGAAAATCAAGGTTACCGATCTACTGGAAGAATCTTCACGTGTAGGCACTACGATTCCGACCACGACGATGAGGAAGTGTAACAAATTTAGAAAAAGGTAAAAACATTTTGTGGTGTATCTATTTATTTTTGACAAAGTATTATTATCATAGAATGAATAAATGTTTGAAAATTATAGTTTTGAAATTATCAGGTATTTGCAGCATATTTTTACATTATTTGTTCGTTTTTCGAAGTGGGTCGTATATGGTACACAAATCGTTCATGCACCATATACGACCCACTTCGAAAAATGGTTCATCAAATTTTGTCTGTTGTTTAGATCGACTAAGTTTCTTCTTAATTAGTTGCTATACTACCCTTAGCTTACTATCGGTGCCTATAGTATACAAAAAGTTAATCACGTAAAAAATTATGCTCGAAGACAGAATCGTGGGTCGTGTCTGGTGCTCTCCTACTTATTTTGTCATTGTTGCTTAAAAATAATTTATCGGTCTGTGTATGAAGTAAATATTGCGCGATCTCATTTTTGGATTCAATATCCATCTAGTGTCTCTGGAAGAAATGCAGATGTCAACTCTGGGAATCCCTTTACTGAAAGAGAGTTGATTCAAAACGAGACAGATTTAAGACCTCTTCGAGATTACGATTTTATGAAGTTCTCCTATGTAAAACATCTTGAAGGGCGCGTTTTATAGATTATCATAATGCAGACCTTTTCTGCAGTTTTTTTTTGGAGATGTGTTTAGACTGAACTCTGGACGACCTTTTTAAGAGGTATGTACTCTATGAGATGTATTTGCGCTGCCTGTCAAACCGCAATTATTGACGGTTATAGAGAGGGCAGTGGCGACTGTTTCCTGTACACCCTCCCCCCTCTCTCTCCATGTCCACGGTGCTTGTCGAAAATAGCATAAACTGGAACCACATCCAACAAAATAGGTCGAAATTGATTACCAATATTTTGCTGCGGTAACTGCACGAGAAAGTATTAAGCAAAGTTAAAGATGGTTTCAATTTCAGAAGAATTTTCCTTACTTAAACCAGAATATACGTTTATTGAATTTATTCAAAGTGAAAGTCCTGATTATGATTAACATAAAAATAGTAAATTTAAGAAGAATTTATTATTTATTATAATTTTTGTATTGCAAATATCGATTGTAAGCCTTGTAAATTTAAAAAACGATACAATATCTACCTTGGTTTCTGCAGTTATTTAAAGGGTTTCAATGTATTTAGTTTCATGAAAACTCTGTGGATGCAAAAACTTGCTTCAATATTTACGTTTGACTGGGTAGAGCAATTCCCTGTATATCGCGGTTACTATTAACACATAATATCTCAACATACGGATGAACGTCCCATAGTTTTACATACGAAATCCAACATACTAAATCGAATAAGTTCTGATTCGGCCGATAAGTGGAAATTTAAGCATTTTTCTCTACACTTTAAACGCGCAGTTTATAAATTACAATTTGTCGTTAGTGCATATTCGACCATTAAAATTCTATCCGAATTTCGTAGCGAAATGCAACGTTGTGTGTCTATATAATATCACGCCTTTTCTGCGCCTCGCCCTGTGTGTTTCTAAACTTCCTCTTAGTATGCTCTTTTCAAATTCGTAATTATTTAGAGGAGTCATTGTTCAGAAATTCTCGATGAAAAAGAAAGCATTGGTAAAGGGATGCATATTCATGTATTTATTTCTTTGAAATTTGCATATTGTCGTTAAATCGTTAATAAACAAAAATTACGTATGACGTTACGTCGTTGAAAAAAGAACCGTAAAAAGACAGTACTGATTAAACACGTGAAAAAGTATGGCCTTTAAGTGTATTTGACTTTTTTCCATTGCATGTGTATAACAGAAATTGAAATACTTCATTATAATATTGTATTCGGGGAAGGGGAATTTAGGAAATCGATTGATTTCGATATAATGCATTTTAAATGTTTTCTAAAAATTTCAAACTTTTCGTCAACATTATTTTATTTTATTTACGAAACATATGGGTCATACATTAAGAGTATAAAGTATTAAAAATAATAAACAAACAAGTATATCAGTTAATCTAACAAATAATAGCGCCTGACTGCGTTTTTAAAAATCTCGAAATTGGCATGACGGAGTGATTGCGGAACTGAATTCCAAAATCGCCGAAGACGAGGCAGTGGAGAAAAAATCGATAGGAGAATCTTGTGGATTCCTCATCAACTACTCTGGGATGTCTCAGATCGTAATCCAGATTAGGATTGGAGAAAAGCGAGGAAAGAAAGGAAAGATTGAAAATGTTATATTTAATATTGTATGCAAAATTAAGATTGTGATATAAGTGAAGAGTGGAAATGGTGGGAACATGAAATTTGTGAATTAGGGGTTCATAATTGTGGTTCGTGAATTGTATAGCATACCCACTCTTCAAAGAAAGATATCTAGGTATCTGTGATGGATAGACTCGAGGAGGTAACAATCACTGCCGAAATGAGGGGACCAAATAACAGAACAATAACACAAGATAGAATAGACTAGTGATTTATAAAGATATGTTAAAATGGCTGCCTTTTCGCGGCCAGAATTATTGGCTTGTCGTCCACCGCCCGCGAAGCGGGCTTTGGGGTTTTCTCGGGAAAACCCCGCGCCATGTGGACGACTCGCTTTGCTCAGCCCGGCTAGCTGGCAACTCCGGTAGGGCACGACTCGCCCAGAGGAGGTCGGCTCCTGCCTCCTTCCGCGCCTGAAACGGGGATCGCGAAATACCCTATGGCGGCACCGCACACCGCCCGCACAAGCTACGACAGGGGGTGTAGGCAGGAAACAATAATAATAATGCTTGTTTTATTTTTATAGAAAAAAGGATATTGGGCCTCCTTGCCTTTTCAAGTTTATTTTATTAATATCGAATTGTGGCCCACGGCCGACTTACAATAACGGTCCACAACGTCGGCGTCTCGCCTGCTCGCTCCCGACAACAAAATGGCGTTTCGTCCTTGCTGCTCGAGCGACTCGTCCTCGCTGGACGGCAGGCCTACTCCTCGGATTCTCGATTTTACGGCATCGTTCCACCCCCTTTTTGGTGCCCTCCGTAACTCGAAGGGTTTACTCTCGGCTCACTGCTCAACGCGACACTCTTACGCTCGGAGGGTTATTACGCTGCTCGATCTTTTTCACTCGACGGTTGCCTGAATACTACTCGATCCTTCCTTCCTGAAGGTGTACTCGGAACTAAGTCGCGATCCTTCCTTCTTGAAGGGGTATTAGATACTCGGAACTGAACTGCGGCGTTCTCGGCTGCCGCGCATCTCCGAGCGCCGATGCCGGCGGCGCTCGGGCATTTTCGGGGCCGTTCGTTTCTGAAACGATTCTATTATCGATCGATTCGGATTGATGTATTACTCCGCAATCTCGCGACCGCGGTACGACTCCTGGACAACGTAACGCCCCGTTACAAACCCCCCTCCTACCTCGGGATTACTCTGAACTCCCGTCTAAGGACTACCGTACCTCGTATCTCGGATCAAGAGTTTGTTCAGGATTCGCCGCGATCGTTCCACGCTCACCATCTAATCCACGCTCACCTTCTAATCCACTCTTACCTCCTCCGAAGAGGGCGGGGAAGGGAGAGACTCGACCTTCCCCCAATTACGAGCGGATTACTCCTTCCGCAGGGCTTCCCTTTTGGCCTCTAGGACCACCATCTTCTGCAGCGGGGGGAGCAGCCCCGCCAGCCGATGGGCCCACCTGAGGGCGTCTCCCTCGTCGACTCGTCCTGCGACGAAGGCCGCGGCAGTTGGCCCCAAACTGCGGAGCAGGGTGGCCAATGACTCGGCCGTTTTCAGGGCATCCTCCTCTGCCCTCTCCTGGGCCTGGTCCTCCGTCCTGGACGGACTGGCCTCCTGGCCGTGGCCCGCGTTCTCCTCGGTGGCAGCTGCTTCTCCCCGGGGGCTGGATTCTGGATTGGATTCCGGTCTTGCTCTGGACGTCTCCTCGCGGGTCCCCTGACCCCGTCGCCTCCGCGATCGATGTCGGCGGGTACGGGCGCTGGCCTCCTTATCCGCGACGCGTGTCGCCGAAGAGCTTCGCTCTCCGCGACCCATCCACTCCCGGTAGCGCTCTGCACATCTAGGGCACCAGGAAATAGACAAGCCCGAGAACCCGCAATTCACGCAAAATGGGCGAATCCGCGGGGCCGGGCAAGATTTCCACAGGTGCCTCTCGCGGCAGCAGTTCAAGCACTTGCCGGGAGGAGGATCTCGCTCGACATCATTGGGCAGCTCCCGCAGCCCGCCAAACAGGATCCCGCGGGCGACTGGCCGTGAATTCGGGTGCCGACCCACGGGGAGAGGGAAATCCCTTTGGCGATCCCTCGGCACCGGCGGTTGTCGTGGTGACGCTGCCGCTCTTCCATGGTCCTCTTCCTCTACCCAGAGGGGAGCACTTCCACAGGGACGTCGTCGGGTCCGGGCTCCTGCAGGACGACCCAGCTTTCATCCGGGGTGGGCGCCTCCTCTAGGCGCACCCCCGTCATCAAGGCCGCGAGGACTCCTCCCGACTGCTCTCGGGGGTCCCCTGTTGCGGCCGGTAAAGTGCCCCTTTCTCTTGTCGCCACCTCCACGATCAAGGCCTCCTCCCTTTCGGGGCCATATAACGGAGGTCTCCAATCCCTTTGGTAGGGGGGGGGGGGCGCCTCCCTCCTCTCCGACTCACTGTCGCTGATCTCCACATCTGTAACAAAATTGTAAACGGAATTAATTCTCGACTGGACGGGATCCGCGGGGTGCAACATACCGCTTCAGATCCGTAACGTGGACTTTCGTCACTCTTCGCCCGGTTTCCCCGCCCAACTCGTACACGACGGGAGAAATTACGGTTACGACGCGGAACGGCCTCTCGTATCGCGGCGCGAGTTTCGCTGCAAATCTATTCGCGCCCGACGACAGGACGTGATTTCGCCGCAACACTAGATCCCCGACATAAAATCGAATGTCACGTCTGCCGCGGTTATACTGTCGACGCTGGTGCTCGCTCGCTCGGTCTTGAAACCGACGTACCAGATCCCGTGGGGCACTTAGACGTTTCAGACGTTCTTCCCATTCTTCATTCTCGATGCGTAGCACTGGCGCCTCCCCCTCCAATCGACGCCTCAGACTCTTGACCGGGGACGGTTGTCGGCCAAAATTAAGGAAAGCCGGGGATACTTTCGTGCTCTCCTGTACGGCCGTATTGATCGCACTCCGAAACTCGGGCAAATGCAAGTCCCAGTCTCGATGATCGGCACCTACAAATGTGCGGACCATAGTTTTGATCGTTCGGTGCACTCGCTCAACCGGGTTGGCCTGGGGATGGTACGGAGGCGTAGTAATCGATCGCACTCCGTACGCCGACAACATCCTGTCCATCACCTCGTTTCGGAATTCCTTCCCATTGTCCGTTAGGAGGTATGAAGGCGTCTCCCATCGAAACAGCACCAAGTCTTCGAATGCTCGAGCGATACTCCTGCCGTTGGCGGTCCTCAGCGCTTTCAACTCCACCCACTTGGTGAACATATCGGTGAACACGAGGATGTACCGATTCCGTCCACGGCTAGGCGGGAATGGGCCCATGATGTCGGCGGATACAACGGTCCACGGCTTTTCAATGATCCGTTGACCCATCAATCCTGGGGGCCCGCCCTGCGCCCTCTTCCGAACTTGACAGTCGCGACACTCTCCGATAAATTGCTGCACATCATATCGGAGGCCAGGCCAGTAGTACTCTACTGCTAGGCGGCAATACGTCTTCTCGACGCCATAGTGTCCGGCATGCGCCTCCTCATGCGCATTGCTGAGGGCTTGTGCTCGCAATCCGACCGGCAGTACCAACTTCCAGCGGTTCTCCCCTCCGGTCACCGGGTCCAATAGTGGATCGGATCGGGCGTGATATAGCCGATCCTCCTCTAATCTCCATTCGGAGAACCGCTCAGGATGCGCTCGTACCAACTCTCTCCTCCTCTCGTACCAGTCGTCTTTCTCTGCGGCTACTCGCATGGCTCCGACGTCCTCTTCAATCCTCCGGGAAAGGGCGTCCGGGACATGATGCAGCGCTCCTTTCTTATGACGAATGGTGAAGTTCCACCCCTGCAACTCTAAGGCCCAGCGGGCTAGACGTCCCGTTGGATCCCTTAGGTTGCGCAGCCACTGAAGGCTGCTGCGGTCGGTTTTGACCTCAAACGCATAACCTTCCAGGTATGCCCGGAGCTTCATTACGCCCCATACCACCGCCAAGCACTCCTTCTCCGTAGTCGAGTAATTCTTTTCGGCGGCGGTGAGGGTACGACTCAAGTACACAATGAGGTGCTCCCCGTCATCCTGTTGCTGCGTAAGCACTGCTCCGAGGGCATAATCACTGGCGTCTGTTTGCAAGGTGAAGGGCCGCTTGAAATCAGGCCTCCCTAGCACTGGGGCCTCCGTCAGTGCCGCTTTCAGACTCTCAAATGCCTGCTCTTGCTCCTCACCCCACTCCCATGGCTGATTCTTCCTGGTCAGCTTGGTGAGTGGAAGTCTCTTCTCGGCGAAGTTTGGTATGAAGCGTGCATACCACCTCACCATCCCGAGGAAGCATCGAACTTGCTTCAACGTTCGCGGGGGCGGGTACTCCAAAACAGGGCGGACTTTCTCCATATCGGGCCTCAATCCTTCTCGACCAATCCGGTACCCGAAATAAACCGCACTCTCGCAGCAGAATTCCGACTTATCTCGGTTTATTTGGAGACCGGCTCGTACAATGGTCTCCAATACTCTACGGACCCAGACCAGATGTTCGTCGAAAGACTCGTTGACGATGATGATGTCGTCTAGGTAGACGAATACCCTCGGTTCGTACTCCGGTCCGAAGAGTGAATCCATCAACCGCTGGAAGGTGGCGGGAGCATTCGTAAGGCCGTATGGCATCCTCTTAAATTGATACAGCCCTCTCCGGCCACAGAAAAGGCCGTGATCTCTCGGCTTCTCGCTTCTAGCGGCACTTGGAAGTAGGCTTGGCTGAGGTCTATTTTGCTGATGAACCTCGCTCGGCGAACTTTATCCAGGATGCTGTCTATGTTCGGCGGCGGATACGCGTCCTTCCTCGTGACGGCGTTCACGTCGCGGTAATCGACGCAGAACCGGTAGGTCCCGTTCGGCTTCCTTACCATGACTGGTGAACTCGACCACGCGCTGGTGGATGGCTCAATGATGTCGTTCCTTATCATTGAGTCGACCTCGGCTTGGGCGGCCTCCAAGACGGCCGGCGACACACGACGAAAACGATGTTTCACCGGTCGCGCGTCTCCTACGTCGATGACGTGCTCTACCAGCGTGGTCGTACCTAGCGTAGCTGGGGTGGGGGTAGCAATTCGTACAACAATCTGGTCAGCTGTCCCTCCTGATTGGACGTGACCTCTGCCAACCCCGCACACTCCGCGTGGATAGTTGCTTCTTCCGCAACAGCGAAGCGTTTCCATTGGCCGTTGCCACTCCTCCACTGCCCTTCTTGGCAGTCGACGGTGATTCCCACCGATCTGAGGAAGTCAATTCCCAAAATGGCCTCGTATTCTACCACTGTGGCGACGCGGAAGGAAACCTGCTCGATCCGATTTCCCACGTCGACCATCAGCGGCAGTATTCCGGTAATTTCCGTGGAATGGCCCGTGGCGCTCCTTAATCCTCCTTTATGGGGCAGTATACAGTCTCGACATGCGTCGGCAATCCTCGGTCCGACGAACGACCGTGTAGCTCCTGTGTCGCAGAGCCCTCGGACTGCGACTCCGGCGACGACGAAGTCAAAATAGAGGCGGGCATCCAGCATACCTCTTCCGGCAGCGATGTCTTCTATCTCACCTCTATTTCTTCTTGACGAGATACCCTATTTCTCCCTTACAAATCGGAGAACCTCCTCTTCGGGGCATATACTGCCTACCCTCTTCTCGGCGCACTCGTCCTCCAGTTTGATGGAAACGTCTGCGGGCCTGGTCGGGAAGGCTCGTGCCTCGACCCGTGCTGCTCGTTTCCCGAGTGTCGCACACCAGCTTCCATGCATTGCACGCACTCCCGACGTATCGTGCCTAATTTACCGCATCCGTAGCACTGCCGGGGCTCCGGGCACTCGCGCGCGAAATGGCCCGTCCCGCCGCAGTTATAGCACTGGCGCGCTCCTGGTGCCACTGTCAACTCCCCCCTCCTAGGCCTAACGTGGCGGGGCAAAGTCGGGCATCTCTCAGGAGGCGGCTCTACGGATCGCTGGAGCTCTTTGGTTGCTCTCGGCGTTTGTCGTCCTGGCTGATTATGTGGCCGAACGGCTGCTGTTCTCGGTGATGATCTCCTCGGTGGGGGCGGCTCTCGAATGACTTGCCTTTCCGGCAGTACCGCAGCGATCTCCTCTCGGCTGCTTCTCCTTAATTTCGAGGCTCTACCCCTCTTCCTGCGGTTTCGTCGACTGCTCCCTCTTCTCGGCGAGCTCGCTGACGACGACGACGACGATGACGACGACGAATCGGACACTTCTTTCCCTGCGGCCATCCTGATGTTTCGGGACGACACTCGGTTTCCGCCCTCCTTGCGGGCTGTCGTCGTTAGTTGACGGTATCGTGCATCCCATCGCTTATCGTCTGCGAGTTCTCGGCTTGCCTCGAACAGCTCGGCGAACGTCGCGCAATCTCGGACACTCGTAGATTTACGGTAGTCCGGCCGTAAGTTTCGGATCGTCATCCTAACCTTGCTCTCTTCTGGCGGTGGCACTCGAATTTTTCGGGATCGTCGCCGCAATTCCTGCAGGAAATCCTCCATATCTTCTGTCGGGTCTTGAATCCGTTCATGGATCGACAGAAGAATCTCGGTGTCCTCGATTTCTACGCCGAACCGGCGCTTGATTCCTCTTTCGAACGTTCTCCACGTTCTCAGTAAAGTGGGCTCGTCTCGAGTCCACTGTCTTGCCTTCCCCTCGAATAGGCCTGGCAAGACGCGTAGCACGTCTCCCTCGGGTAGCTCGAGGCAATCCATGCACTCGTGCAACCCGGCTAAAAATTCTTCGACGTTGGACCCGTCGAACTTCAGACCCCATGATCGCAGCTGCTTCAGGGTCCATCCACCCTGAGAATGTCTTCTCGGTTCCTCAGGCGGAGCAGCGTAATGACCGTGCTCGGGAAACGTCCATCTCGACCGTGCTGTCACCCTATGGAGTTCTCGTTCATCCGAGGCTACCTCCTCGTACTCCTCCATCGGGCTTCTTCCGTGCGGCTTCCTGATTGGTTCCGCGGTGGTCGAGCCTCGTTCTCCTCTCTCTCTCGTGCTCGTTCGGCTTTTCTCCGACGATCATTCTGGTACCCTTCGCTCGGGCTCTCTTCCTCGTATTCCTCTTCGGATGGAGCCGCAAAAACAGTGCGCTTTGCTGCTATGCGTGTGCGAAGGCGATCGTCCTCGGTCTCTGTCTCTTCCGGCAGTGCGAGCGCCCTCTCCGAAAATTCCGGGCAATATCTGCGAGGAATGGCTCCCTGGTGCACTGGGTTCGGAGCCGCCAGCGGTCTGTGGATCACTGTAGTCCCTTGCGGGTGATGCTACGTTCCGCTGCTCAAAGTGACGTATGTCGTTGGCACGGCATATGTCATCGACCCTACTGGATGATCGAACCCTGGTCTGGCGATGTCCACAACTCCGGGTGACACTCTCGAACCCGTTGTGGTCCAGGTCGGCTGGATGCTCACATCTAGTGGCGTGCATGTCGAGGTGGCTCGACTCGTGCCGTGGACGTCCTCGTGTCCTTCGTCACGGCTTGACAGGTGACGATCCTGGTCGATAACTCCTCTTGTCCCTCGATGTCCCTCGATGGTGTTCGTCCCTCCGAGATCTGGACGTGAACACTCGTTTCGGAAGCGCCGGATTTCATCGCGCTCTCGGCCTCCCCTTCTGAGAGTTCCTCCGATTGAGCTCTCGCAAGTCGGGCACGTAGGACCTCCTCATGTCCGACTGTACTCAGGCCTACAGCTCTGAGCCGTGCAATGACCTCTCTGCGGGTCAGCCCGACCGGATCCTCCGCGCCTTGCGAGACCTCACTCGTGAGTTTCTTCGAGGCGACGGTCCTCTTTTTTGTCATCGCGATGCCCTACTCTAAATTTTTCGCCTAGTGCGGTCTCTCGCGATCGCGGACTATTCACGGTCACTTCACTCACCACTGACCTCCAACGGCACTTCACTGCTCTTTCTTTTGGTTTTTTTTTTTTAATATTTTTATTCACTCGCGTTTCTCTCCTTCACACACTCTCTCCACTCTTTACAAAAATTTAATGTGCTCTGTGCACTGTGCACGCAACTCTCCTGCACACCTGGAGTTATCCGCTCTCGCACGCGGATACTCCACCTAAACGTGGGCCGCACTCGAGTAGCCCTATCCGACGACTCGACCTCTGCGATTGGTCGCGCGATCTGCCTACTCTATTTCTTCCGTCGCGCACGCGCCAACGGAGGAACGGGCAAGCTCGCGGTTCGACTGGTTTGACAGTCAACTGACGTGCGCGCGCGGTTTCGCGTTGCACCTCGCGGATCGCAGTGGTTGTCGGACAGCCTGGTGACACCCGATTGTCACTCGCTTCGCCACTGTACACAAAGAATCTCTTTCATTGCGTCCACTTAGCCTAAATAACTTACATCTAAGGGAAGGGTTAGGTATCTTCTATCAATCAACAATTACAAATTATTATCTAAACTTCTTATTCTAATTACGTACTACTATTCAAATTTATTTTTAAATTCAAATCTTATTCGAAATTGATAAATTATTTATTATCTTAGTAATCTATTCTAAATTATTAATTCTCATTCAAATTTCTCGCGGGAGGAACGAACCGGACGGATTTACTGACGCGCTCCTGTCAACCGCCCGCGGCGCTGCGACCCGACGCTTCTCTTGTCGGCCTCTCTATCCGACTGCGCGTTCCGCGGCCCCTACTCCGGTGGGGGATACCCCCACTCGGCTCGACGCGCTGCCTCTTTGCAGGCAGGGGAATCCCGTCCCCACTCTATGTGGCCCGCCGCGTGTTCCCTTCCGGGGGAAGAATTATTGGCCAGTCGTCCACCGCCCGTGAAGCGGGCTTTGGGATTTTCTCGGGAAAACCCCGCGCCAGGTGGACGACTCGCTTTGCTCAGCCAGGCTAGCTGTCAACTCCGGTAGGGCACGACTCGCCCAGAGGAGGTCGGCTCCTGCCTCCTTCCGCGCCTGAAACGGGGATCGCGAAATACCCTATGGCGGCACCGCACACCGCCCGCACAAGCTACGACAGGGGGTGTAGGCAGGAAACAATAATAATAATGCTTGTTTTATTTTTATAGAAAAAAGGATAATGGGCCTCCTTGCCCTTTCAAGTTTATTTTATTAATATCGAATTGTGGCCCACGGCCGACTTACAATAACGGTCCACAAAATTGGCGTCTCGCCTGCTCGCTCCCGACAACAAAATGGCGTTTCGTCCTTGCTGCTCGAGCGACTCCTCCTTGCTGGACGGCAGGCCTACTCATCGGATGCCCGATTTTACGGCTTCGTTCCACTCCCTTTTTGGTGCACTCCGTAACTCGAAGGGTTTACTCTCGGCTCACTACTCAACGCGACACTCTTACGTTCGGAGGGTTATCACGCTGCTCGATCTTTTTCACTCGACGGTTGCCTCAATACTACTCGATCCTTCCTTCCTGAAGGTGTACTCGGAACTAACTTGCGATCCTTCCTTCTTGAAGGGGTATTAGATACTCGGAACTGAACTGCGGCGTTCTCGGCTGCCGCGCATCTCCGAGCGCCGATGCCGGCGCGGCGGCGCTCGGGCATTTTCGGGGCCGTTCGTTCCTGAAACGATTCTATTATCGATCGATTCGGATTGATTTATCACTCCGCACTCTCGCGACCGCGGTACGACTCCTGGACAACGTAACGCCCCGTTACAATGTAATGGATGAGACATCGGTCGAGATATTCGTAGTTCGTGTAATGAATCCTAAAACTTTATTGGCACGAATAAAAAATAAACATCTTCAATATGGGGTTTAAATGATAGAGTTTTATCAAAACGAATAAACAAACGAATAAATAAACGAATAATAAATGCCACAGCCATTAAGAATGTAAAGGAATTGAAATGGAGAGGCACTACGGGAGAAGGAAACTGGATTTGGATAAGTTAATGTGAAGACCTTTATGAGTTGACCAAAGGCTGAGAGCATTAAGGACTTTCTGAAGACTCGACGCATCCATGAGGCTGTTAATTACATTATAGAGTTTTACGTCATCAGCATCGGCATATAAGAGAAATGAAGAAAAGGCGATATTAGAAGCAAGATGGTTAATAAAGATTGTGAACAAAACCGACCAAGATTGGAACCCAATGGGGCCCCAAAGCAGTTCGAGATAGGTTGTTAAATACAATCGTTGATACGTATTATTTAAGATCTGCCAGTCTGGTAGGATCCTAACCGGCTCAAAAGGTCGCCTCTCATTCCAATAGCGTGACATTTTTAAAGAAGAAGTTTATGGTTCACAAGATCACAGGCTTTGGAAACGTCAATGTATACAGCGTAAACTTGGGAATAGTGATCAAGAGCAGAGGAAAGGAATCCAGAAAAAAAGAAGTAGGTTCGATTGAGGCCGTGCTATTCCTGAATAATTGGAGGGTATTTAAGGTTAGAAATATATCTGGCAATGTTTTTATCAAATAATTTAGAAAATTTGCAGAGAATAGAAATTGGTCTGTAATTCGATTCGGTAAACCGATCACCTTTCTTGAATATGGGTTGAATAAATGTAGATTTCCAGTCAGTAGAAAACATTCCTGAAAAAATTAAAAAATTAAATGGAAACAGCACGGGATCAAATCAAGACAAACAGTTTTTTACAAAATGTGGCGGGATTTTGTCGAGACCGGCATGTGTATTATAATCAAGCTCATTGAAAGCGACCTTTAAGTCAGCTTGTGATATCATGTAAGTGTCTGTTAGTGGTGGAAATGTGGGACCAGGGTATTCGTTAAAAAAATTGATGCAGAAAAACCTTGGCAAACTGTGATGAAAAAAGATTAGCAATATCGGAATCAGAGGCAACAGCGCCGTGCAGTAGCTGGATTTGAGATGAAGTCCTGCCTGATTTGAGATTGTTCAAATAAGACCAAAAGATCGCAAACTAGATTTAAATTTACTTGAACGGAAGATACATAACTTCTGTATAAATCACGCGAGAGTCGTACACAACGCACACGTAGTTTCTTAAAATTAACATAGTCATCTAGATGACAATCAGCTTTCCATAGCAAATGACAACGCTTCTTTTCTGATATTAAATTACTAGGCACTTTTGAATACTGTCTGGAATATATATTGCTTAAGCTTGACCGTTTTTTGACCCTAACATATTTATCCACAATATACTTTAGTACTTTATAAAAATATAAGACATCCGTATTAACTTCGCGCTTACACAATACTAAGTTCCAATGGACGGTACTTAGTTCCTGATTTATAGATACATAGTCAGCATTTGCAAAATCGCGATAATGCAGAGGTCCCGTAGACTCATCACGAGGCTCATCAATAACTTCTACACTAAACGCTTTAGCACAATGATGTTCATCCGTTTTGACGTGTTAATCAAAGAATGGTACAGGAACAATAACATCAGATGCAGCAAAATACAAACCGAGGATACATAAGTCGTGTGGCTAACTGATGACGGACTATAAACCTAGTTAACATACGTTAGGTTGAAGTCACCGATAATAATAAATTTATTATCAGAAAGAGCTGTAGTCGGTGGTAGGTGATCTAGGTGGAACATAAGCACCGATCACAATAAATTTGGTTTATGATAGGCGGATTGCCAAAGTTTCAGGAGATGAACCTGACATTGTGATGCAGGAATGGTTTTTTTTACTGCAACGAGTATACCCCCACCTCTTCACTCCAGACCATCAGAAGATGACCTATCAAGTCTGAATACATTCAAACATGATAAACCCAGTTCAGATATTAGCGTGCAGCTTTTTAGCCAGGTTTCAGTTAAAACCAAAAAAATATCAAGTGCGGGTACCAGCAGATGAACGTTGATTCTAAGGCAGTCAAGTTTGTTATTAAGAGAGCATACATTTTGATAATAATTATTTATGGATTTGGCAATTGGTTGCGGTATGATCGTTGGAAACCCATTGCGATATTTTATGGTGTTCTGGTCTAAAGGGCGAGCAGCGTTATGCTCCATAACTACTTTTCTTAATATTTCCAATTTATCTCTTTGCTGCTTAGTTTTATCCAACGTGACAGGTATACTAGTCGCAGCCTAGTTGAATTATCACAGGTCTAACAGATCGGCGATTTCCCAAAGGACATGGATGAATGTATTTGACATTGACGTTCAGTGGACTTAAATGTCCCTTAACCTAGTTTAAATTGTGGAATTTACCATCACCCGAAGTACTCTCAGTGACATTGTAAAAAATAATATTTCAAGAACGGCGCTGTCTATTTTCAGCTTCTTTGGAAATTTGGTCGTAGATGGCATCCGTATTATTGTGATTGCTTAAGGTTGTTTTATCTTCTAATACCGACAAGTTCAGTGTTTTTATCTGACACTTACTTCAATTTGGATGGTACGCTGGTATTCGAAGCCTGAAGGCATTGCATTTAGAAATACAGTCTTTAATATCATTACCAAGAGAAATTATTTTTGATGACAGATTATTAGACAGACATTCCAATTGTTTACATATATCTATTCGTACATCTAAAATCAAGCTTTCTATACGTTGCATGACAGCTTCAGACAAATAGACATTATCAGGTATTGAAAAGTTTATCAAGACATGATCGTTGCTGATATGTTGAGTTGCATCAGTCATTACATGTATAGCAGTATCAATAGTCGTCGACAAAAAAAATGATTCCGGCATTATATTCGTTTGAGTGGTGGATGGTAGTAATGATAACTTGTTGGCAACAGTGACCTATGATTGACAACGGAAAATGTTGTCGGTGAACATACCATTTGTTTTCTTCGCGTAACTTGCATAAAAAATAACTTTGCAATCAATACAATTGACAGCTTGCAGGAGACGCTTAACCATTCTACCCGATATGCAAAAATTCAATATGCGCATTTCATAAAAGATAGCGATGCAGTTTCATTAGGAGATAAGTCATCGGAAGTAATAACGGGCTCACTCATGATGAAAGTTTGAGTCACAGTACGTTGTATATTAAATTATGCAGCTAATTGTGAAATTATGAACAGAAATACTCGAAATTGTCAATAAATATTCAACACATCTAACAGGTAAGCAATGTAAATAGATCAGTATGTAAAGAGTGAGTCGGCGTGATGGTCGTGCGGGCTAAGGCGTCAGTCTTAGTCCGCCCGAACTGAACGTCGCGAAGGTCCCGAGTTCGAATCCCCGTCCGTGCAATTTTCTCTGCGTATGTCCAGTGTGGAATAACCGGGGAACCTTGCTGGGCGAAGGTACGAATTTGGGACCGCTGCCGACCCCCGTCGGCAGTTATCGGTACCGTCAGCGTCTTATCCGCGGTCGGTACGTCGTGGGTCTTATCTCGGATAAAGATGGGATAAGCATCGCGTCGTACTCGCTAAGGCACAGACCGCCAAATCTGCTGGTGGTACCGATATTGGGGTAGGGGGGACTGGCTCTGGGTGGGTGTTGTGTGTGCCTATAGTTTCTGTCTTGTACTGTCTGTCTCTGTCCTGTACCTCTCCACCCGAGAGCCGACCCGCAAATAGACATATTCGTCATTAACGCGGGGGAAAATTTCCTGTCCTTTGTCCTTTGTCCTTTTGTCCAGTATGTAAAGAAGTAAACACTGGAACGGCACTGCACTACTTTACAGGAATAAAATCGTTTTATATATCAATACAGAATAAATCGTTAATTTTTAAAGATAATATTTTTAAGGCAATATTCAGAACAAAAGACAATCGCACTAATGATAAATAAAAGTCTGGTCACGTTTATATAATTGTTTAAATAATAATATAATACTATAATACTTAAAAAACAGCGATTGAATTACGAGCGACGAAGATACATCTAATCGCTACGAGTAATAAAACAATACGCCATTATTATTATATACATTACTTTCATTATTATTATATATGTATAAATATACTTAAAATGTTTTAAATGGTATTTGCAATATTATCTCATTCTTCAAAATTTATTATTTGTTATTGAAGATTTGATATATTATATCACACGTGGCTCTACCGTACCGTTTCAACAGATTACTCTTTTCTCTACTTACTTCTCTTTCTTCTTTCATATTATTGCCTTCGGCTTCTGATTCGTATGTACTTCTTTCAGTAATAAGAGATTCCGTAATTGGCATAGTTTCCGTAGTGAATATTGAAGATGCATTTAGACGATTTTTTAAGTTGAGTCTTCCTGATGATCGTATTATAGGTTTTGCACTAACCAATTGTAGCCTGGATTTTACATGTCCAAACATTGGCTTTGAGCTCATTTCATTTCGCCGTTCGACGTCAACTTCAAATGTACTTTGTATCAACGGCGTACTTGTTTCGGTTGTCTCTTTTTCAGCTACGAGCGTTGTGGTTCTATATGTACTATTTGGTCTACCATTACGACGACGCATTTGGAGGTTATGAAAATTCGAGCGAATTACGCTCGTACTTCCAATTGAACTTCCATTAATTCCTTGTTTCTGATTTTGGAATGATAATATAGTACTTGCATTGCTGTTGCTGTGCGATGTATTGGTGCGAATTCTATTTGGATACATATTATTTACAGAATTAAATGAATTTTTGATATGATCAACAACGGACATTTCATCAACGGTATTCTTTTGAAGGGTAGGTCTAGGTCTTTTAAAGCTATTGAAAGTACCCCCTATTCTATTGCGTGACTTTGATAATGTTTTATTATTCTGAATATTTTCGCTAGTTGCATTAATTCCATGTTCGTTTGATTTGTAAAAATTTCGACTGATGATATTATCTGCTCCTCCCGGTTGTCTAAGCCTTTGTTGTACTGTAGGCTTATTTGCAATATTAATTAATTCTTTATTATGAGATAATGCGGTATTCACTGTTGAGCTCTCGGTACTAATCATGGATGCAGTTGTACTATCTGTTGACGATGTTAACATTTTATCTTTTAAACCAATTGCCATTAAATCTAAGTCAATAAGAGTTGTTTCATCCAATGTTGACATTGAAGTAGATATTTCCGTAGTATTTAGGTGATTCCCGTTTGTTATATTTTCTCTGGTACTTTCAAGATTGTCAGTTGTTTCAATAAAATTATTATGACCTTGTTGCAAAAAGGCATATAAATCTAATGCTATTTTATTCATAGCGGATGGTATTAGATTAATACGGTTGTCTGTAATATTTGTATAAAAGATTACCGGTTTTTCTTTATCTAGTTCTAACTTTGTATCATTTGTGAGTTCCATGGTATGAACTGACATATTTGTTATTTGCAATCGTACATCTTTGTCATGATATTTTTTGCTTGCGGTGTAATGTGACTTTTGGCGTTGTAGTGTATCACTGCCATGATACTCATCTGTCTAAAAATATATATGCAATTAGTCATTTAAAAACCGTTTTTGAACATTCTTTTTCTTATTATTCTTATGATCTACATTTTATAAACAATTATACATTATACAATTAAACTACATTAAAATGTTAGTATCGTAATGCATTTCGCAGTAAATATGGCATTTATTTATATGGGTTTTATTATGTAAAACATCCGTCTTTGTCTTGTTTGCATTTAAAATGTTTAATCGCTGTGCAGAATATAATATCGTTTTCTTAAAAATCTGTGATACTGATATTTAAATGTTAAAGGAGATTCTAAATAGATGATTCAATTGAATAGAGATAACCTTTATTGTTATTTAGTTACCAATATTTAAATTATAATCTATAGTATTACGTTTATGTAACTAACTCTCCAAGATATTTTCACATTATAAAATTAATATGGGTAGAATTGTAATGCAAAATACAATAACTAAAATTTTTCTATACAAGGTTGCAGAATGTGACAATGATGAGAAGATTAGATATAAATCACATTTGAGTAAGTTGCAAAACCTATACAAAGCCAGTATTACAGTTCAATTATGTAAGTTTACGAAACCGCAATCGATTCGGTCCCAAAATATATATATAAGATTTGTGTGAAAAAGATGTGCTTTCTGAAGAATACAAAGAATGGACTGACACATGCCGACTGTGATGCGAATCAGACTGGATCGACTGGAGAAATGCAGGTTGAGAATTTAAAGGTAAACAGAATCGAAAACAATTGAATTGAATTGAATTTATTTATTATTATGGCTTAGGGGGGTTCCTCTTAGGTCATTCCTCTTAACCATTATAGATATTTACATTATACTGTGACGGTGATTTCAAGTTCGTCGAAAGAGCAACAAATCGTCGTACGCGCACCGTTCCGGTTCCTGCAGATAAGTTAATTAATAATTTAAAATTATGTTGCAGGGGCCAAAATGGTCTAGGGCCAACTATGGCCCGAAGCTAGAGGCAAGGAGGCCTCTAGAGGAGGGGAGAGAGAGAGAACATAATTCAACGTGAAAACCGCGTAAATTAGGAACCGCGGAAAAAGAGGTCCGCGAAACGCGGAATTCAAAACTCTCGATTCGACCATCGGGAGTGACCCATCGTGCTCGAAAAAGGCAGTCGAAATTTCGTAGCTGTGCAGGGCGTCCGATTTTTTAGTTGTGCACAATTGGCACTTGTTAGTTAAACAATAGCAATAATTTTTTTGCAGTGCCCGATGAGCACATTTGGCATGCAATTTATGGTCCCAGTGCGGTAGGGACTTTTCGCTACGAAATTTACGTCTTTCGCACTTTACATATTTTGTATTTTCTTTTTTGTACGTCTTTTTTTGTATTATGTTATGTCATGGAGTGTTATTACTCTTCCGCTCTCCCTGGTATCTCCGAACATAGTTATTCCGTGTTTTCTTTCGGTAACGGTCGTCTCGTAAACATACCGCGAGTGCGTTGGTGATCGCGTGTTTCGCCACGGGTTGCGTCCACACTAGGACGTCGTCGATGCGTGTCAATTGAGGTAGTCCGGAGGCCATTTGCTTGGACGGAGTCCGGGCAACGTAGATCGACCCTCTTGGCTAATTTGGGTCGGACTTACGTCGGGAAAAACCGGTACATGCCCCCGACGTTAACTGTTATTCAAAATACTATAAACAGTTCGAAATTTAATTGCGGTTCATTGAAATAGTGTGAAATCGTTACACAAAGAGTTCAAAATTAAAAATTCGAAAAATTTGCTCGCACTAACGCTCGTTTTGCGTTTTAAAACCGACGACATTTGAACTCCAACAAAAACAAACGGTCTATCGTTTGGTTGGCAAAAGTTTAAATTCATGTTTGTGTCGCTAAACTTGTACATTCGTACACGTCAATTATTGACAGCCCGTCATAATAATAATATGTGCATTAAATTTCAAACACTGTCCTTTTCAAATTAAATCGTCAAAAAATAAATGAATGGATTAAAAATATATTCAAAAATTAACGAAAACGATAGGCCTTGTGTTTTCAGACCAAACGTGTTCACACCGCGCGTAAACAATATTAGGTCAAATAATTTTCAAATATATTTTCGAATTAAAAATAATATGTACGGAACAAATTTAAATAAGAGAACGAATGTACAAATAATAAACAAAATCTAATAAGAATCGCGAACCTCCCTCCCCCTTAAAACTATCCTAACCAAACCTGTACTAGAACCCTTCCAAAACACTATTCTATCTTCCAGCCCCGATATGTATGGGGATGGAACAACCAATGTCGGGTCTGGAAATAACCGTTATACATGTGAAAAGGTTGTTTCCCGGTCGGACCTTGAAGACTTTTATGTCTAAAGGTTGTTTCCAGACCCGACAGTGGTTGTTTCCATCCCCGTATATATCGGGGCTGGAAGATTGAACAGTGTTTTAGATGGGTTCTAGTACAGGTTGGGTTAGGATTTAATATTATATATGTGTACCATTATAACAGCTAGAAAGAGGACTGTGCAAAGTAGCAAAGTAGCAAATTTGGTTTCGGAAATTCCCTGTCCTGTATGCATCAATTTTAATACTGTGCCTAAAAGTATATGCAGGCCAAAATAATAATAAAGCATGATCAAAGCAAACGGAGGGCAATATAAATGCATGAAAATCTTATTTTTTTGAGGCCATAATCAGTCAATAACATTGAAATGGCACACCAACATAAGAACGACATATCTGTTACATCCTACGTAACGACGACTCCATCTTTTCAAAACGCCCACGTTGGTTTTTTTGCACCAGTAATAGTTTTACAGGATTCTCTACCCAATCGATCTCGAAGGGTATAAATAAACTGCCCGAACTCAACCTTCTCTCACGATAATCCGATTCCACCGAAAGAAAAAGTAAAGGTCGGAAAAACAGTATTTCCCATGCTCAGTAAATAAGCCCAATTCCGCAATTACCAACAAATATTTAACTGAGTAGAAAAATCTCAAATTATACCAACTTATGTGTTTTTTTATTCTTAGTATATTTCTTTTTAAATAATATTTCTTCACACAATGTTTATAATTTTTATAGATAACAAAACTTGGCTTTCGTCAAATTTTCAAACTTTAAGAATCGTTCAAAAACGCGTTAACAGCCCATGGTGATCCGACCCCAATCATAAATAAAGCGAATACTTGATAACCAGTGTAAATACACTGCAGCTCTGGGAAAAACCCAACCGATCATCCTATGTATTTTTCCTAGAAAATAGAAAATTTTACAAATTCACGAATTTGTTATAACATTTATTACAAACAATAATTTTCTTTTTTCACTTTACCCTTTTTCTTGTTTCCTCACACGTATTAATAAAAACTGTCTGTCGCGTTATGCGCGAAGTTTCATGGGATGACCTTCGGTGACCGTCACTTGCTTTTCTGGTTCGTCGCGATCTTGGATTTCGGCGATGAGTCCGCGCGAACGAGAGGGAGTCGATTCGGGACAACTGTCCGCGAATTCGGTAATTTCCGTTCATTTTCGATCCCTACCTTGCGTGCTCCCCCCCCCCCCCCTCCTCGTTCGCTGCGCTGCGCCGCAGCTATTACTCTTGTTACATCCTGGCCATTAGGGGCCCCCAAATTTTTTCTTTTTAATCATAATAATTTAATAAATAATAGTAAATAACATTGTTGTTAAGAACGAACGAGAACGTTAGTTAATAAATAATAAACGAACAACTACTAATAAAATTAATTACTCATTTATAAGTAGACAATAGAGAAATAAGAAGTCATGCTGGCTATATTATTGACGCCACGAATGTATTGGTCCCTAAGCAATCAACTAAAAATTAGAAATGTAAGATAAAGAATTCAAACCTAAACAATAATATCCGAAGACGCAATTAAATAAAATTAATAAATGCAAACCTGTTAACTAACTACATCGCGTATTCGAATATTATAGACAGGCGAATATTCCGCACTTGCGAAACCATAAGCAATAATAAAATAAACGAACAATTAATTTAATTAATAATTTTTCGTTCATATAGAAGTAAAACGCTGGGAAGATTCTGGAACGATTGCATCAGTACTTACGTGTGCATTCCAGAACCTTCTAGGCAAAAAACAGGACACCTCCATCCGGTAATAAAAATTGATAATTTTCCAAACTGTCAACGAATCAAAGGGTCATAGAATAGCTATCAGGTCGTAAAGTATGATTATTTTTCTTACTTGTCACCGATAAGGTATACAATTCATAAAACTAAACAGTTGGAAAATTCTCAAGTTACTCGGACGACGAGACCGCGCAACCACTGAGGTTGCGTCATACTTCGCTGCGCGCGCATCTCCCTCCATGCGCCAGCACGCTGCAATCACGTGCACATAACATTAGATACTATATTAAGCAGCACGCTGCGATCACGTGCACATAGCATTAGGTACTATATTAAGCAGCACGCGCACCGCCTCCCTATTATCGAGGTAACGCCCCACTACGCGCCACCACGAGGCGAGGTAGTACAAGCCAGACACTCAGTTGTCAGTCTTTTACGATCTCTCCACTGGTACGATTTAACTGTATTAAGGGACTCCGGCTTTCGAGGAAGAACCCTGACTCCGAGAATGTCAGGCGCGATTTAATTATTTTCCGACGTATAATTTTTTACGGTTCATTTAATTTTCTTGCGGCTTAGAAATAATTCCGTCTTCAGCTTTTAACAGCCTCCGTTAGGCTGGCGAGTAGTAACGCGATCAGTGTAATTAGTATTGAATAATTATTACTCTTGAACCTTGCGACTATTCATTTTTAAATCCTGCCTTTCATTCATTTAAATATTAATTGTGTATGATCAAGGCATCCTCCGAGGTCTCTACCCACAACGCCGCTGAGGAGAAGCCACGCAGAGCCAGCAGCTACTACCGTATCAACAAAGGCAAGTGCAATCAATTAGATTCAATAATTTCAAACAAATAATTAATATTTTCATAGCAAATTATTTCGAGAGAGATCCTGAATATTAATTCTAGCATTTCTAGTTTAACTTTAATTAAATAACGATATTTCATGACGTTGTTACTTGATTCAATTACGAACCGTTCTCTGACATTAAAGTATTCTTGAATAATAATCAATATTTTCATTACTAATTTTTATATATCCGGTTGTTCCTTTACTTATCTACTCCGCGACTCAATCTTTCCAACCAAATAGTTACGAAGTGCACAGACCCCCTCTGGACCGTAACACTCTCGTTAGAATCTCGGTGAGAGGAATATCGCGCAGTAATAAAAGCAAGCATTCTTCGAGTTTCTTTGTAATAAAAAATACGTGTGGAAAAATAAACAGTGAAATTGTGAAAGCGTCCACGAATTTCGATTCACTTTTTGCCTTGACCCTGAACCATCTTTCGGGGCATCAACCCTTTGCCATTAGCACGGTAAACATTTTGCCGATCCTGCCAGGATCAAGGATTTTAGTGAATCACGAAAAAGGGATAAATGGCAAGTTTTCGACAGTGACACAGTACTGTTATGCGCGATCTCTTTTTCGATTTCGGTCAATAAACGACGCTCGTTGCAATACGCGGCGACGCATTTTTCATGTATTTTCCATGTCGGATTCGTGTTCCATTGTAGCAATACGCATTGCTCATCGCCATTTCATGTGATAACGCTCATTCGCATTGAGCAACGACGCGTTTCTATTTTCGAAGCCTGGTGCACATATTGCGTCATTTGTAGCAATACGCATTGTGCGTCGCCATTTCGCGTATTAACGCTCGTCTGCATTGAGCAACGCCGCGTTTTCGGTTACAACGACACGCATTCGCCATTATTTGCCATCGTTACCACGCCGACCGCCATCTTGCATTCGAGAACGTAGCATCATCACATGACTCTACGCATTCAATCAATCGAATAAGAAATTTCTTTTCCGCAATTTGTTTCCTAAGTGAAAGTAGTTTTAATATGTAAGAAATTATTTCGAATAGCGGAATAAATAGGACCAAGTTTGGAGATCGAACTCAACTAAATAGATGTTATTTGGTCTTGATTCCATCACCAATTTGTGCTCGCGGAGTGACAATTACCTTAAAAACTGAGCAAGTAAGATAATTATATAAATTGAAAAATTTGTTCTTCACAGAACGAAAGGAAAGATACAATATGTATATTAAAAATATATATACTGCATCTTTTTGTGGTGTTTCATTTTGGACCATATCCGCTAGAATGATCAGCGAGGCTTTGCGGCATGGTCCTGCCTCGTACACCCTCCAAGAGATTATATATTGGAAAATCATTTATATGAAGTGTAATTTATTTTCGTAAATTGCGAAAACTGCACACTCATAGTTAAGACATCCAACGTCTCCACTTGTAAGCGAAATATAGTAAATACATTCCGCTCAACAAAGTAGAGAGCTACAGTATCTCGCGACCCGCGCGAGAGAGGGGTGCGACATCGGGCTCTTCCGCGGTGACGTACTCGTCGGGGTGTCGACGAGCACCGTCTTTGGGGCCTTCGTAGTGGGAGGGGACGACATGGAGCGCTGAAAAGTGCTTCGTGCGTCCCCGACGCGTCTCGGGCTCAGTGTCTAGTGCGTGCGAGAGAGAAAGAGAGAGGTCGGCGACAGTGGCCAAGGCCCGTACCTCGGGAACTCTGGAGGCGCACTGCGGCACGACCGGTGGGGGCGACCGGGTAGAGGTGCGCTCCGGTACAACCCGACCCTCCTCCTGGAGGGGCGAAAACTGGATGGCGGCCCAATGCTGCACTTTGCACAATGTGCGAAACTGTCTTAAAAAATACAACCGAATGCCGATTACAAAAACATAGGTACGTAGCAGATATCTTCATATGTCAGAGAGTCCCTTTTTTGAATAAGTTGGGAAATATTTAAGGGTGGACGAGCAGGCTAAAAGTACTTATTATAAACATTAGAAATATTCCCTATTTATGAACACTTTTATTTGCTAATGATTTTCCAAAAGAAATAATGTTCATATGCTTTAAAAAAAATGTTATTAATACTAATGTACCTTAAACTTTATAATCATACAAGATTTGAATTCTGACGAGACTATTTTAAAAATAATATTGAACAAACAAAAGGAAGCATTAGCATAGGCATTACATATTTGCAAATATATTCATACATTAAAGTATTTAACAACTATTTTTTTTATAACATGCATCTATAAATAATAGTAACAAAACATTTTATTTAAACAATTTTAGGTCTTTACATTTTTTTCCAACATTTTATTTTGCTGTCACAGTACACTATACTAATATATTGTGCAAGGCTTATTGAAGCCTCTCTGCATATACTAGTTATTCTATCCTACTTTTAATGTTATATAAGAATGTATTATTTTTCATTGGATTTTTTCTGTAATTGACGTTATTTCGCTGACGACGCATCGATCCATTACAGGTGCCTGTTTACAAATCAGCTGTATCTTTCAAAGAAAGCAACAGCGTAGGCAGCAAATACTTTCGTATCTATAAATGTCAATTTAAAGTATTTCAAACCTATTGTAATAATATGCAACTAATATGGAAAAAAATATGGAGGGGATTTACGCACTTGTATCGTAATATACTATTTATCTTCAGAAGGGATTTACCCTTCTCGCCGCTGAAAAATTTGTTCTTAGTAGCTGATTCGTCAAGCAAGGGATTTATTTTATATTATGCATATCAACAATTATACGTTTAATGTAAATATATCATAAATTGTTAATGTAAATATTTTCGAATCGACATGTTACCTTTTCCATCAACATAAAATTTACCACATTTTTCTGAAAAATTACCTGACTTTCCACAAATCACGAGTTTTACACAGAAAAATTTACGTGCTAAATCGTGATCTGATATAAAAAATTTACCTATCTTTTTAGTTATGCAATTCTTTTTTAATCTTTCGGGATTAAACATTTCAATTTTTATTACAATTATTAAAAAAGAAAAAAAAACTAAACTTAAATTAAAATTAGGTTTTATTAGTCCTTACCGAAACTATGGAAAGTTTTAGATATTTACTATTAAGTACGACATTAAGAAAATCATTTATATACCAAATGAAAACACGCAATTATGATTTATTACTTCTATCGCTTACTCTTGGTGATAAATAAACAGTTTTTGATAATCATCTTTAAAACACTATAGTTTCATTTCCCTAAATTATTTAAAATGGTTTCTTGGATTGGCTCAAAAAAGTGATAAAATTAATTCTACTTTTAAACAATGTTTTTAAGTATACATATATATTCCAATTTTTTCTCATACATGTCACCATTTTAACAAAAATAATTCCATAAATAATTCCAACTTGGCAGGTGAAAACCCCACCCGAACATTATTTTTTCAAATTTCAAAACCTGCACTAAAATTTAATTTAATTCCACCCAAGTAGAAAAGATATATACAGATTATATGTAAAATATATATTAATTATATATTGTTATTTTTATATAGGATATATACAGAATTGAACATATATAATCAATATATAATTTATATACGTAAGATATACAATGGAGAATATAAAAATGCAGTACCAATTATGTACAATTTATATATAACGAATATATAATTTGTGTATATGGAAGAAAAATGAAATGCAAGCGAGGCTCTAGATATATATTTTAAACGATTCTTATAATCAGACATATTTTTAAAAAAAAACTTTATTTTTAATAGATGTGCGCGTCTAGTATTCTTGAAAACGACTTTATGGAAATATCATTTTTTAGTATATTATTTTAAGGTATTACAGAACGGGTTGTATGTAATTTATATAAAAATTGAAATATAAATTATATAAGTTATATATATATGCAGAATATATTTCGAGTTTTCCATATTACTAAAAGAAATGTAATAAATCTGTAAAATTGTATATAAATTATATATAATGGATAACGAATTGACAATATAAAAAAGCAATGCCATTGAAATATTATATATATAATATATATATTCCCGATATATTTATAGATTTTATTAAGTTTTACGTAATCGATTAATATTTAAAGTAGATCTATTTTTTTTATAATACAATGTAACCGAAGTCAGTATTATTTTCATTACATGGTAAAATAACTTAGAATGATTACGTCTTAAAATGTCCTCTCACTCAGCCAATGTATGGTGCATAAATCTGTCGTCGTCTAATGTGTGGTCTTATTTGCATTTCGTCTTACTTGTAGACAATTTTATTGCAGCACAAATCCCGAGTATCACCTATGGTGAAGACGCGTCTTTAAGTATTAAAACGTGGTTAAGATTGGTCGACAATATTCACAGGACCTATGAATTAAATGACGAGACGACTAAAATGCTCGCGACGAATAAATTTAAGGGACAAATCAGGAAATGATACGACGTACAAGAAGAACTTTGGACTTTACCATGGGCGGACTTGAATCGGTTACGAGAAATGTTTGGCGAACGACAAGATACAACACAAATAATGGAGCGATTGCGAAATAGGAAGTAGAAAAAGAACGAACGACTTGAGGACTACTATGTGGACAAGCTAACTTTTGCTCGAAGGGCAGAACTCAACGATGGTGAGATTATTTCGCATATTATACGAGGAGTCGAGAACTTTACAATTAAAACCCAGTTAGCAGCCGGGCAACATGTTACGTTGACTGGACTATTTTCTGCGGTTAAAAGTATTTCTAATCTCTTATCCGAACCTATTAAATTCGAATCGAAAGTTGTCGAAAGGGTAAAGGTACATGAGAAAAATACCGGTATAGTGAGATGCAAAATCTGCAAAAAAGAAGGACACGTGGCCTATCGTTGTTTCTTCCGGGACAAACAAAGTCCCACCCCAGGTACTTCAAATGGTGCACCAAATTCCAGTAAAACGCCCACTTGTTATAAGTGTGGTAAAATTGGGCACTTATCCAGATACTGCACAGACACTCGCTCCGACCAGCAAGTTAATAACGCCAATATCATGAGGATCGAAACCTTTGATCAACCGCAAGATCCGTCTAGATACCACAAAAACGTCGTCATTAGACAACACCAATTAAAGGCCCTGATCGACACCGGAAGTGCGTTGAATCTTGTGAGAGATTCAAGTTTGACGATCGAAGGAGTAAGTGGTAAAACTACAAGTACACGCATTTTAAAAGGTTTTGGTAACCAGCTGGTGAGGAGCGAGTATAGTGTTGTGCTAGACACTACTATTGACTCTGAGGAATATAGTGTTCCGGCGGCAGTAGTGTCGGATAGTGTATTAACCGTTGATCTTGTTTTAGGCCAACCTTTCCTAGACTCAACTCAATGGGAAAGGAACGGTGACACTATATCCTTCAGACCACTAAATTTGTTCAACGAAGCCTGTGACGAAATTATGAACATCGATGTCGACACTAGAGAGCCGAATGTCGACATTGGATCGGAGGTCTCATCTGACCAGAAAAAGATTATCATCGACTTTGCTACTTCTTACTCGGGCAATCGTCAAAGTGCTGAGGTGAACTGCCCGGTGTAGCTGCGAATCGAACTGAAGGATGACCAACCTGTCCGAGCCAGGCATCGTAGAGTTCCAATCCATGAAGAAGCTATTATCGAGGACATCGTTCAAGAATGGCTCAACCAAGGATACATTCGTCCCAGTACGTCAGATTATTCGAGTCCGGTGGTGCTTACGAAGAAGAAAAACGGTGTTCACCGACTATGTGTCGACTATCGAGCGTTAAATAAGGTAACTGTTCCTATGTCTCGACCGATTCCCCATATCGATGACTTAGTAACCGAAATTGGTAGAAAAAAGTATTTCTCGAAAATCGACCTCAAAGACGCATTTTTACACGTACCTATAGATAAGTCCTCGGTTAAATATACCGCATTTGTTGTAGCTAGTGGGCAGTACGAGTTTCTATACATGCCCTTCGGATTGCGTAATGCGCCTTTAGTTTTCGTTGAATTTATTTGATATAGTAATTGCGACAGATACAATCGAAGAAAATATTGATGTTGTTCGACAGGTATTTACGATAATGTATAGGTTTGGTCTGGAAGCTAGATCGGACAAATGTTCGTTTATTAAAAAAGAAATTTATTACTTAGGCTACAGTTTAAGCCCAAATGTTATGAAACCAGGTCTTGCTAAGACCGAAGCGGTCGAATCATTCCCTATTCCTGAGACTCATCGGCAATTGAGAGGTATCCTGGGATTAACCAGCTACTTCCGTAAATTCATTCGTAGTTATGCAGAGATAGCAGCACCTCTGTTGAATTTATTGAAAAAGGGTGTAAAGTTTGAGTTAGGTAAAGAGCAATTAAATGCCATTAAGAAACTGAAGGAAGCGATGATCAGCGAGCCTGTGTTGTCGGTTTTTGATTTTTCAAAGGACACGGAAGTCCATACAGATGCAAGTTCCCACGGTTTTGGGGCAGTAATGCTTCAAAAACAGACAGATGGGAATTTTCACCCGATCTTTTACTATAGTGGAAAAACTACAGACGCTGAAAGTCCATACCACAGTTTCGAGCTTGAAACCTTGGCGATAGTAAAGGCACTTGATAGATTCAGAGTTTACTTAATTGGAAAAAAATCCACACTCTTTACTGACTGTCTCGCTTTAAAACAAACTTTGGAAAAAAAAGAAATAAATCCTCGAATATGCAGATGGAGCCTCAGGTTACAGGAGTTCGACTTCGACATTCGACATCGTAAGAGTACGGCTATGTCGCACGTGGACTCGCTTAGTAGATGTCATGACACTAATTCTAATTCTGTAAATATTGTGCAATCCAGAGATGATCCATTAGATTTGTTAAGTTTAGCGCAAACCCAGGATCAGGATGTCGAATTTATCAAATCGCGTGTTCGCGAAGGTGATACGAAGTATTCTGAATATGTCGTTGTCGGAAATAATCTTTATCGTACAGTTGATAGTGAAAAGTTATTTGTCGTGCCAAGAAGCATGCGTAAGAACCTCGTAACAAAGATACATGAGGGCATTGCTCATTTGGGCACTGACAAGACAGTAGAAAAATTGAGGGAGCATTATTATTTCCAGAATATGCGGAAGTACGTTAAAAAGTGCTTGACAAATTGTATAAAATGCTTAGAATATAATAGAAAGGCAAATTCTAACGAAGGTTATATGCACATAATCGATAAGGGTACGCAGCCGTGGCATACACTTCACATCGATCATGTGGGTCCTTTTTTTGAAAAGCACTAAAGGTCATCGTCATGTTTTCGAGATAATAGATCCGTTCTCAAAATTTATCTTTCTTAAAGCAACCAAGTCTACCGGTACGAATGAAGTAATTAAGATTATGACCGAGTTATTCGACATATTCGAAGCACCTAAAAGAATTGTTTCAGATAGAGGTACCGCGTTCACGAGCAATGAATTTATTCAATTTTGCGACAATCACTGTATTGCACATGTAAAAATTGCGGTCCAGTCCCCGCGTTATAATGGGCAAATAGAAAGGTACAATCGCACAATTATGCCAGCAATATGTAAGCTTACCGAAGCTCCCAACAAATGGCATCGAGTATTAGGCACTGTACAAATCGCATTGAAAAGTACACAGCAACGCACAATCAAAACAACACCTTCCGAGGTTTTCTTTGGTTATAAAATCCGAAGTAGTCAATTTCATTTCCTCGACGATGTTCTTAATGAGGAATTAATTCTTCATAGCTTAGTAAAGACCGTGAAAACCTCCGTAGTCAAGTTATTGACAGCACACGACAATCTCAGGAGTCAGCTAAAATACAGTACGATAACCAGAGGCAACCTGACTTAAAATTCGACGTTGGCGAATATGTTCTAATTAAGCCGACAACGATAGATGTTTCTGGAAGTGCGAAGCTGAGTAAAAAGTTTGTAGGCCCGTATAGAATTGTGAAATGTCTAGATAAAGATCGATACGTAGTTGGAGATATCCCTGGCCATAAGCTGAAACAAAAACCCTATGAATCGATCTTACCACCGGAGCGCATAAAAAGATGGATCGCTTTCGATGCGGCGGATTCCGAAGAGAGTGAGACAGATAACGTAGACGAAATAACTTATCCGAGCGATCAAATCCAGGTAAACGAGGATGCACCGTCCTTGTCGTCAGGAACGGCCGAGCTGTGAGCGGTTTAGGTTAGTACGTTGCGTATGCACATGGCGGTCGATGCGCCATCTACTCATAGTTATATGTATATCACATCGTCGCCTAGTGTATTTATAGTTAATGACCGTGCTTATGTATAATGTAGCGTATAGGGACTTTTTAATTGTAACTAGGACGAGCGCGATTCGGAATCGGAAACGTTCGGCGAGACAAGGGCAGTGGCAGTCTGTAACGACAATTCGAAGGCAACAGTAGAGATAATAAAAGGAAGACGCTCATTTTTGAAATTCAAGTCTTTATTCGGTCAACCTTACTCCATCCTGACAAGGCCCCTCACTTAACTTCCCAAACCTGGTTCATCAATGTCAAAATTAATTTTGAAATATTAATTTGTTATTTACAGCGCTGTGTTTGCAAATTTACTAATTGAAAAAATATGCATTAGAAAGCTGAGATTTTCAGCTTCAAAATGAAAAAAAATTGTTCCATTTCGATTAAAAATACCGGAGATACGAAGGTTTGAATGAAGGCATAAAACGCATCACGTCAAAAATTAATATCCCGGTATCTCAGAAAAAATTTTTTTTTTTTAAATTCCCGTGACACGTGTCCAATTTTTTTATCCCTAGAATACGTAAAAAAAATTTCAAGCGATTTAAAAAACAGTCGTCTAAAAAGTATTCGATTTGTAATGGAATGTCTCAAATAGGAGCCATATATATGGCAAAAACATGACATTACTTGTTACGATGAGAATAGATAACTTATTCCCAGGCTTACTAATGAATATGGATAGAGTATTAAGTGAAATTTTGTAAATATTTTCAAATATTTTTGAAATCCGCAGATTCTGCCAAATGTATATTGAAGATTATATATGTATTCCTTTCACGTAAGCAATTTTGTTCGTAGGAATTACCAGGAAATAACATAAACGTTTTTACGAATTAAAAGAAAAAAATTAATAAATTTCTATAAAAATAATAAAAATGTTTCCAAAATAATTTTGTTAAAACAAGTCAAATTTATAAAATAATATTCGTCCGACGTTTCGACAAGCATATTTTCATTTTCAAGGACATATGGCAGTAAGCAAATCGGCGGTGCATTAAACCAGTTTATGTGCAAATCCGTATCTAAGTATATGAACACATGTACGAAGAATCAACAACAAACGTAAAATGTATCAAATAGGAATTCTAAAAATTTTTTGAATATATTTATTAACGTAATACGTTAGGCGTTATTTCTTTTGATTTTATTTAATACATTTTTATCATTAGAATTGAGAAACTGAGTGTCCTCCTGTATGATAATACCATTGTTCTGTAAAAAAATATGAATCATTTCAAAAGTTGATCTTGAATAAAATTTATTTTCTTGATCTAGTATTTTAGCGTAATTCCATTTAAAATCATGTCCCATATTTTTAATGTGTTCCGTTAAAACTGTTTTTGATTGTGACATCCATTTAATATTATTTTTGTGTTCTTTAATTCGATCTTTGAGAGTTCTTTGTGTCTGACCTACATAAGAAAAATTGCAATCCTTACAATCTATTTTGTATATTATATTGTTTTTATCAAATTTATTACTAATGTCTTTACCTTTCTTTATTGTTTTGCTCAAATTATTAATATTATACGGTACAACCTGAATGTTTGTGTTATTTAACTTATTTTTTACACCAATTTTTTTATATACTGAATGTTTAAATGATTAGTTTTATTTTGAGAATTATTACTGTTTGTATTATTATTTAAAATCATTATTCTTTTTTTAATATATTTGTTAATAAATGTTGCGGGATAATTATTATTTATCAAAATATTGTTTACAATTTCTACATTCCTTTTATGAAACGTTTGATGCGTTAGTTTGATGACTTTATCAACCAAATTGTAAACCATTGCGATTTTTTTGGTTATTCTGATGTTCAGAATTATAATGCAGAATTATGCCTGAAAAGTATTGTGTAACAATTAACAATTAATCTATTGTTATGGGTTATGAGCGTCAAGTCCAAAAAATTTATTGTATTGTCATTTTGTTTTTCTAAAGTAAATTGTAAACGAGGATGGCAACTATTAAAAGTAGCGAGTATTTCATCTATTTTATTGCACGGTATACAGGTAATGATATCATCTGCATATCTACAAACAAATAAGGGTTTAAAGGAAAGTTTAGCTAAACTGTTTCTAGAGCATCAAGTGGAAGTTCTGAACACAAGGGTGAAATAAGGGACCCCATAGGGGTACCATAAATTTGTTTATAAAACTTTTGATTGAATCGGAAATGTACATTTTTATTAAAAAATCAGCTGCTTCTAGTCATTTAAGGGTATTTCTGTATGGTTCCTTATGGAATTGAACCTTGTTTCAGTATGTAATTTAACTAATTCGGTTGGAATATTAGTGAAGAGTGATACCACATCAAGTGACACCAGAGTGTGATCCTCATGTATATTAATATTGTTTAACAGTTCATGTAAATGGATATTGTTTTTAAGATGGAATCTAGGTTTGTTGACTAAATGACTTAAAATTTTATCGAGATACTTTGAGATGTCATATGTAGGAATACCGGAAACTTAAATAATTGGTAGTAATGGATAATTATCCTTGTGCACCTTCGGTAACCCATATCGTTTTGCTAAGCTTTTGTCAGTATGTGTCACTTCATTATTTTTTAATTTTGTGTATAAATACCCGAGACAGTTCCATTTTGTCAATAATTTTTATGTCTTTATTTGTAAATTTTTTAATGGATTTCTGTCGATTGCAATATAATTATTAGTGTAATTAAATAATAGTTCCATTTTTTCAATATATTCATCTTTTTTCATTACGACAGTGACATTACCTTTATCAGCAACTGTAATAAGAATGTTATTGGTCTTTTTTGTAAATCTTTCCGTTTTTTTAAATTTTATTTAATAATAATCTGCCATTAATATGTTGGGTATTTGTTAAATTAGACACTATCTCTTGTACCATTATCTCTCTAATATTATAAGTGTCAGTTCTATTGTAGGACAAAACATTTTTTTTTAATTTGTATATAAACAGGTTTAATGCACGGCACACACACCCACACACACCCACCCACCCACCCACCCACACACACACACACACACACACACACACACACACACACACACACACACACACACACACACACACACACACACACACACACACACACACACACACACACACACACACACACACACACACACACACACACACACACACACACAACACACACACGCACACACACGCACACACACGCACGCACGCACGCACGCGCACACACACACACGCACGGCACTGGTTTGATGGCAATCGCTGATGCAGCCAAGCCGCCAGACGTTACCGAAGTTGAACTAACGATGGCTACCGACAAGATTTTCATCCGTAAGGCCCCAGGAATGGATGGGGTACCTGGTATGGCAGTGAAGATCGCAGTGCTGAATGTCCCGACCATCTTCACATCGACATTCAGCGCTTGTCTGAAAGAAGGACGCTTCCCGGCGCAGTGGAAGGAACAGAGGTTGGTGCTTCTGTCTAAGGGAAACAAACCCCCGGACGATCCATCCTCGTTCCGACCCCTCTGCATGCTGGACATCTCCGGGAAGCTTTATGAGAGGGTTATCTGTGCCTGACTAGAAGCAGCCATCGAAGATGCGGGAGGTCTTTCCGACAACCAGTTCGGCTTTCGGAAGGGGCGCTCAACCATATATGCGATCGGCCGAGTGAAGGCAATCACTGCGGTAGAGAACTATTTGCTGATCTGTGACATCTAAAACGGCCACACAATTCTGTTCATCGATATGTTAGCATTAAAGTAATCACGTCTGTGAATTTATACATTTAAACGCATAAGTTATGAAATAAATAAAAGTAGCATTCAAAATCTTATTTAAATTTAAGAAGTTATCGCAATTCAAATGTTTCAATATAAAAAATGTTGTTTCCATTTTTAAAACGGAAAATGTTATGACTTTATTACATACACTGAAAAAAACATGTGGTCCTCCCAACTAAACGAATTTGGTTGTTAGTGCGTTTTAATGATATGAATAAACTCTATAAGCTTATTAGATTTGTGTACAATCGTATCCGGAAAATTATTTTTATATAGAGACGCTACATAAGGCGTGGTGCTGTCGATGTTATTGTCATAACCTCACATTTTATCTTAACTGAAGTAACCATAAAAAGACAGTTTTAACATATATCTAAAATAAGAAAAAAGTTAGTCGATGTGAGTACGAACATGAATTTTGTCAACGACTGTAGACGCTGCTAGAAGGCCCGAGCGGTGTTTAGTGGCTATGCGCACTTTGAGAGGTTCCCCGTATGAGAGTGAGGAAGACAGACTTATGCCTGCCTATGTAATTTGGTTCCCCAAAATGCGTCTCGTCTGTCCTATCCGCTCTGTGCTTCTATGTACGCGTCTATATTCGTTGATTTTGTGTACGCAGTGACATTTTGCATCCACAATATTCCGCCGTTAACATATAACGGTAAGAAGTAGAGCTGACGAAAACTAAGTAGATTCGTTAACCAATACGTGAATTGGCATGTCGGTGTGAATCATGGGTGTTAGTGATGCGGCGACGACAGAGGTCAATTTTCAAGTTCTTGACTTTTTTTCTGACAAAAATACTTGCGGGATGTCAAATTTCAACCAAACGGGACAAATTTTTGTTTAAATCACTTGTGATAGATTGAACCGCCGAAATTCATTATTCCTATAAACACCTAATATGAACAATTCTATAAACAAACTCGCGATTTTAACAATTTGATTTCTATTTTTCTTATTTTTTCTATGCGATAACACTATTCTAGGTTTCCGGGGTAGCCGATTATGAATCTGATTTGAAGATTAAAAATGGCGGATCCACTATGGCGGAAGTTTTTTTAAAAATTAAACGAAATCGCTTCAAGCTCATTATTCGGGGGTTTTCGGGGTCGCTAATCACGTATGCCTTCGGATTTCGAAATTTGGGCAGTGATCATCAATGTGCAATCTATTACGAGTATTTTGAAAAAAATTTGTCCCGTTTGGTTGAGATTTGACCTCCCGCAAGTATTTTTGTTAGAAAAAATATCAAGAACTTGAAAATTGACCTTTGTGCGACGTTGGAACTTGTCGAGTTTCTGAAGTCAGGTGCGTTGGCTGTATATACCAACGTGCGATATCGGCCGGCACATACAAAACATGATTTTAAAGACTTGCACTCGGCTTCGCGATATGTACTGAGGCCATTTATGCACAACTTGTTTTCATGCACAACTTCAAGACGTTGAAGTGGGGATTTCATATTAAAGTCCTTGCAATGCCACAAGTGATGCTACGCCTTACAAAGCGGACATGATAACGATGTTGTTGCAGAATGATATGCCCGAATTCCGGTTGACGAAAATCTGGCGTAACTCGATGTAGGTTGAGATGGTGCATGTGGCGGTTTTGAAGGTCGTCGAAATGACATGGCAGCCAACATACAAATACGACCGTTTAGAAACTCCTTCATTTGAGCAAAGGTGTCTGGTTCTTTTGATGCACTGAGAGATGATTCCCACGTACGCCACATTTCTTTGTTCACACGTTTAGCAGTATTAAATACGAGAATATCGTGTGAGGTGGCTTGTCTTTTTAGGCATTGCATACCTTCGCAGAAGTTGATAGTTGCGTGTAGGATGCGTCGTATCTCCTCTGCGTATTCGGATGCTGCAGGTTTCGTACTGGACCGCGCAGATAGAAGTGAGTCCACTTGCAGCCGAGCATGCTCATAGGTCTCTTCCAGCAGAGCCCAAACGCGTAAGAAAATATCTCCCTCGATGTTATAATTCCGGATTAACTCTGCAGCCTCACCTTCTAAGTTGATTTTTAAGTAGTGCATCCGGTCAACGTTGTTAAAGCTGGCATTCGTCGAGATCTTTGATTTGAAGAGATCACGAAATTCAGGCCAGGATGTATATTTTCCGGAAAAGCGCGGAAGATTTATGGAAGGAAGTTGCTTAAGCGTAAACGTCGATGTTTGAATTTCGGCGGTTGACAACTTAACTTGAGATGGCAGCGAATCTGGAATAGCCATCATTTAAGCCAGCGCATCTGGATAGAGCTCTTCTATTTCTGCATATACATCCTCCTTAATGTAATTTTGAACGTCTGTAGCGGTGGAAATTAAAGATAAAATTTCCAGATGGTGTTTTTTAAATTCCTCCGAATTTGAATTTAGCGAACTAATCCTCGCCGAAAGCACTAAGATCGCGTTATTAGGCTTTGCGTTTTTTAGTCAAGTTGCTAACGGCGTCTTTAATGGTCTTCTGCAGTTCCATTAGGCGAAAGACATTCATTTCCGTTGTGGCCATTTTCATATGTCAAATTTGCGATGAAATCCTTAGAATCGCACAAATGCACTGCAGAACACGTATCCAAATGCAGCAAAATCCACTGGGAGGCACGCGATGTTACGAGCGGACGTACTTTTTATGCTTTACACACCCTAAATCTCACAATAAGATCCTAGTAGATCGCAAAAATACGGAGCGGTCAGGATAGTTTTATTAGAGATTTTTAGGTAAAACAATGTAGAATTAACTTTGCGTTATGGCGGTTTATTTTAGCTAAACTTTGAGAAAGACTTTGAAAAAACCGAGGTTTCTTTTCGATATAGAATAATAATGTAAATTCGAAAGAAGAATCATAAGTGTGATATATACTAATAAGAGAATATAATAGATGCGGTCGTGGTAGTGTGAGTTATACCCAGAGAGGGGCTAATTAGATAATCGAAAGCCCGTGCTTTAAACTGCACAAATACATTAGCGGAATATTATAAATTTCGTATGTTATAATTTCGCTCGATACGCGAACAGTGAGATTTGCAAAGAAAGTCAGGTTTTCTACTTAAGAAAGAGAGATCGCTTTGACCAAGTCTTACCTAAGTATTTCTTCGCTCATGAATCTGAAGGTAAAAGAAAAGCTTCTAGACGATTCAATATTTGACCTTCCGAAGGTCACATGCGCAAATTATAAAGTATCATTTTGGACGCAAAATTTCTCGCTCTTTCCAAATCCGGTGTCAAAAGTAATGGTTCCCATTTAAAAAATACACTTGACCTTGAAATAATCTTCAAGGTGATGTTCATGGTGAAATAAAATGAAACCATTAAGTAGCCCGGAAAAAATCCTTAATCTTTTATCTGAAACATTTTTCCCCAACTATTTGATTGGTCGAAGGTCCAGAAAGAGGTCTTAATATGTATCATACCTCAGTTTTTTTAGAAAAACTAAAATTTGACAGCTCAAAAAGGCATTTCTGCTTTATTTTCATAATAAGAGGACAAAACACTTTATAATGAAAAATAATTCATGATATAAAATATGCATTATGTTACAGCTGAGATCACATAAATTTCTGGATTTATAATATATCTTACAGACTCAATAAAAAATCTCTCGTTTAGAAAATGCGTTATCTCTGCTGCAGGACCAAAAAACTTAAAATACGATTTAATTATTCATTAATCGAACGTTCGGAATTTATTTTCAGTTTTAAGGCCAGGTTACCATGGAAAATATTGAAAAAAAATGTTTTTTTTTTCGTAAATCGCTAGGTAATGCGCTCAAGAATAACATAGAATTAGTCCCGAATGTCCGAACGACCGAAAAACAGGTATAAAAGAGGGGAGAGCGGAGCGCGGTAAGCAGTAAATCCGGCCGTTTGAGCACCCGGCGCATAGTAGGCATCGGTAGACAAAAATACGCTGACAACTAAATTTTTGACCAATTACGATGATTATTTTTTTAAAATGATCGGAGAACATTGTTCTCTAATATGTCACTGCCGGAATTTTGATCAAAAAATTGTAACATATGTAGGGCAATGTAGAACAAAATAAAAGAAAAGTTTATTAAAATCACATCACTTTGAAGCGGAAATTTGTCACCAGTTGGCAGTTGACAGGACAATTAGAGCTTCTTAATGTCTCAGATTACTTATCGATTACGAGTCTGAAGTTTATTTCAGAAATTCAAAATGTCGACTCCAAAATGGCAGACCAGACATTAAAATATTACTTGACTTGGGAGAAAGTATATATTCTGGGTGTTATGGAGCTCCCTGATTACGAACATAAACCAGAAAATAAGAAATTCAAAATCGCGGATCCAATATGGTGAACGGAATTTGCAGAATCTTACTAGATTTCATTGAAACTGTAGTATCGGATATTTTTCATTTACCACCACATGTACAGCAAAAAACACAAAAAAGATTCTTCCATAACGGTAAGTAAAAATACAATATGCACACTAAAATGAATATAAGATATTCTATATAATGTCGATTCAAGCGGTAAGGTCTCTTGCCGTTGGCCACGAAGGTGCACACTCAATGCTACAGAGAGTGATGCCACTTGGCCACTACACGAATATGGACAAACGTTTTTTGCTGCACTTCATAATCCAGTATGTCAGTTGGCTGTAAATCAGTAAAATGTATCAGTTCAATTTAAGGTCTATTGACGTGTTTGTAGGTTAGGGAATATTTTTCTTCTAATATTTTTCCGTAATATTGTGCTGAAATAAAAATACTAAAAATGTTTTTGCACAGCGTAGTAGCATCACTCTCCGCGCCATTGCGTGTGCACCGTCGTGGCCAGTGGCAAGAGACTTTACCGCTTGAATCGTCCAATCACAATCGCTCAATCGACAACACGGCGTGCCCTATATTGGGATCATAGATACTCACCCTGTAAAGAATATTGTACACTTTCAATATCGTATAAGGGTGAAAATGGTTGTAACGTACGAGCCCTAATACGTACGTTTTACGCAGCCGATATATTTAGAATATTTTTGGAAGTCTTCTAAAAATCTCAAAATGCCTTTTGGAAAAATTAAACATACGTTTCCTCGTAGCACAGCTGCAAGTTATAACTTATTGGATAAGCTAACGAAAATGTGAGAATGAGAACTTGGGGACCGTAGATTACAAGAAGACTCGCGGAAAACCATCATAAAAATTATCTAATATTAGATAAGCTGGCCCAAGTGTGAGAACACTTTGGGACCGCGTCCTTGTTCTCAATCTCACGTATAACCGTGCCGTTGTATGCAATCTGGCGGAAAACCCGTCATAAAACTTATCTCAAATTAAACACCAGAGAAATTCTCTTAATTCCATTTTTCTAGAAGTTTCTTCTTCAAAATATTCTAAAATTTATATATTTTATTAAGCTATAAAAGAATCATCCTTATTCATTTAAACTAAATTGTTATATAACTATATTTTAACTATTAGACCAAAACACACCCTTCCCTTGACTATTAATTACAACAATATCTTCCTCGTTATTAATAACTATTGCAGAAACCGTCTTCAGTTACGTATCGAATTATCTCTTACCATAGGCGAATATTAATATTAAATAACATTTAAGTTTTGTTTAGTTTATAATTGGCGCATTCAATCGCACTTATAAATGCCTGTTTCAAATTATGTAACACTTATTAATATTAATGATCCGCTTGGAAATAATGTGATAACAACCTTAATTAATTTTCGTAAATAATATTATTTTGCTATACTCTTTTTGTTTAAATCCAGTGTTCATTAATATCGATAATTAGTTTAGGAACAAGGCATTAACTGTTTGTGCATTAATTAATTCTGTACTTATTATTAACTAATTATTATTGTTAAATATATAAAATTGTATTCGCCTTGCTTCGGCGTTAGCTCGCTCGTGTCGCCCCTCCCTTTGCCGTTTTCCCGAGGATCTTGCACCATTTGACGTCAAGAAAGCTCCCCATTGGCCCTTACACACGTGTGACCGCCCCAGACACTACTCGTGTCTCTATAAAAAGAGGAGCTTCACCCTACTCAGCAGTCAGTCAACTGTGGAGGACTATTTTGAGGAGTTACCAGTAATTTAGCTTTGTAAATAAATTAAATTATTAATTTTACAAAAAACTTAAAACCTATTTTATTATCTCCTTTCCTATCTCTTGAGCTTCCTAATATTTAGGACATCCCTTTCCTTATGTTACGTCAAATCCCGGACGTGACATGGTATGTATTTAATTTCTATGTCTCTTCGATTTATTACACGGTATATTACAAATCGAAATTGTAAAATAAATAAAAAATATTTTTAATGTCTAAAGTAGTTTTAATTTTAATTGCAAAATCAACTACTAAATAATGCGGATAGTTTAATTGAAGTTTAATTAAATCAATAAATTAGTTTAGTATGAACAAAACTATTAACAAACGGTGTTAACAAACTTTAATTGTATTTTCGTTCCATTAATTACAATTTAGTTTAGTTTTAATTTAGAATGCAAAATACGATTCATAATTAATGTCCGTTTAGCTTTATTAAAGTTTAATTAAATTCAAACTTGAATTTTGTATCAATTGACTTAATTTTTTAGGTTTCATTAATCGAAGTCAAATTTGGTTTTAATTTAGATTCAGAAAACCGATTCATAATTAATGACAACAGCTTTACCAAAGTTTAATTAAGTTTACAAATTAAACGAGTTTGAGTATAGCCGAATTCTCATATTAAACTTTAATTTGGTATGAATGACCTTAATTACGAATGTACAAAATAACTGGAATTGCCCGAGTATTTATTGAAGGTTTATTACCCGTCCAGCATCCGTACAAAAAACTTCGACGCGGTATGGCGAACAATCGACGCGCGTACTTAACTTGTCGATGTTCGGGAGCCCCCAAAAGGTTTTGTGGCTCCGTGTGATCGCGATCGCGATTAGCCTAGTTCTGCCCAATCCGTTTTCGTCTTCCGCGACGTCGGCACTTTTCGGTTCTGGGAACCTATTGTGGAGTTGCACTTTTTTTGCAACATACCTGGTCGATTTTGTGAGACCTGACGATTGTTGCAGGTTCCCACCGAAAAATGCTTACGATTTCCGGCTTCTTAAATTACTAACGTTTCGCTGGTCGGTCTTCGAATTCGCGAACATAGCGCGTGACCGGATGTCAGCGAATGCTTATTCTAACTTTGATATTATTAAAATAATGAGATTAATATAAAGACAATTTACATTAAGTAATATATAATGCGATCGGTTACGACGCCGGTCGTAACACCCCCCCCCCCCCAAAAGGACGGCGGTCCTCCGCCGCAAATATTATTTAATGCCCATAAATATTGTATTGTTAGTATCTTATGTACTATAATCGCGTGGATGCTGGTACGGAAAAAAATGATCAGTACCATAGCTTAAGACTAAGACCGCGTAACAATATAGTCTGTTATTTCTGGTTCGACACTGGTACTAGGGCGAACTATTGTCTGTGTATTTTCGGGGGTTTTGCCCTGATCATTGAGTTCACCACCATCGTTGTCGATTCCCAGTGTTATTTCGTCGGTCTTCGCATTGTAGGTCACATTGCGCGACGCATCACGTCTCGATGTCCGAATGAGTACGTTTTTCTTCTTCCTTCAACTGATTATTTTCCCACGGAAGCATCTCCATATAACATATACAGTGATGACGAGGATTACGAGTGATGGTCTACCATATATAGTGGCGTTATCGACTACTTGTACTCGTTGCTGAAGTCGTCTCGCACGCCCAATGGTCCGTGCCCGATTTATTAATTCGCCAAATTTGATGCTGCTCTAGAGCTGGTACAATGTGCAAATTTTTCGTCTTCTGCTCCTCGTGACGAATACTTTCACCCACTCCTGACACTTCGACTCCATCACGAATTAAGAGTGTAGTGATGTTCAACAATGTCAACCCATATTGTTCTAATGTTGTTTCCGATGTCAACGTTTTTGATGCGATCAGTGTTGTTTTCCTCGTCTGCGCTTTACATCCTGGTGTGAGGGTGATTATTCCGGCTCCCTTTAAGGGTATTGTTATAGTTACCACGTTGTCGCAAATTACTCTAATTGGCTCTTTGTTTGCTGCAGAGTACAGTCATCGATTTGCTGTTCGCAGTTTCATCCAGAACGTTGGGCCTTGTTCCAGAATGCGGACATCGCAGTTCCTGAAGTCGTTGAACTGGATGTCGTGGTTAATATTACCTCACAGTCACTGCGGTAATCCGTTGTGTGGAGTGGCAGGTCACCCTTGCAGATATATGTACCGTCGCCTTGCTTACAGTTTTGATAGATTTCTGTTGTCAGCCGAACGTATTGGTTTCTATCGTTCGAGATGCCAGAGTATTGGGCCGACGGCTGAATAAAGGCGGATCGCGATATATTTGCCACGATTTGGGGTACCGGTACTGGTGTGTGTTCGTAGATTATGAATCGGATATGGGAAACTAATGGTATACGCAGCATGTAGATTAATGTTGAATCTATATATGTGACGCGTTCTGAAGAAAGGGACCTAAGCGTCCGAACGATAATTGTGCAGGAGAGGGAAAAGATATGCTACCAACGGCTCAATTTTCAATATTTTGCGCTGAAATTTTCAGCATATCTTCCTAACTCCAGTTAGTAGTGTACAGAAAGAGAGTAAGAGAATATCGGAAACACTGCGCCGCAGTCTTGCCTCTTCTTTTTCCTCTCCTCATAATTGCCGTTCGGACGCTTAGGTCCCTTTCTTCAGAACGCGTCACATATGCGATTTTCACCGTAGAAATTTGTAGGAGCGAATCTAGTGTGAGTGTTGTGAACGGTATCGGAAAATCGCAATCAGGTGTGAGATTGACGATCTCCTTTATGTGTTCTGTCAAACTCGTCATGGAGAGAATTCGGGGTGTATCTGACCTGTTTTTGCAAATAATATTGCGTTCGTCAGCTGATCAGATTCTAGTGCGTACCGATGCAATTCCGCCTCGATGATGGTCATGATGTGTGCTAATTTATTTGTTCTCTAAAGTTGTTCTGACAATGACTCGAATCTTTGTCGCTGTTCCCGCAGTTCCTCGAAGAAAAGTTTCCCATTTCCTGCCTTATTCCTGAAAATTCCACGGATATAAGTTTTGTTTATTCTTCTACAAGAGTGGCTGTCTCGAAAATTCTGTCATTCGTTGTTTCTAATTGTTGTTGTAGGACGTGCATCTCCTCCTCGTCTGCCGTGCCAAAGAGAACTTTGGATATTTTCCCAATTGCACCGAAAATGGCACGTTTTTTCGGGTTTCTATTCCTGTCAGCAGCTCCAGCACGTCTATATCTCTTCTTACGATGTCTTTGAGTCTGCGATAGGCCTGGCGAATCCGGTCATTCAGGTCGCACGGCTGGTCTGGCATTTCTCTGCACTGAGACTCCAGGGTTCTGAGATTTTCAATGAATTGGTCTCCTTTACTGAAGTAATTAGATAATGGCACTCTCGGTATGAGATGCCATTCTGTATGCGATAATCTCATTGGGCCTACCCTTTCTGAATGGATCCCCTGGTTCTCTTGTATCGGGATGTTCGATTATTTCTCCATGTGTACCCTGCAATGATATAATTATCTCCTCGTTATATTTTGTCATAATCACGCTCGTCCCCCCTCCACGACAGATCTGTCGCGCACCTCCCCATATGAGGCCGAAAAAATAGTGTGTATATATATCCTCACTTATAATCCTACACTGCCGCTTCATTTATTCTTAATTGTATGTAGATAAATGTTTTCACGGTCGGGTGAGTGAAGGCTTGGGTATTGCAAATGTATCTAAAAAAATATTTAAAAAATTTTATACGGTCAAATCGTTCATATATTCTTGTATAGAATTATGTCGATTTTTATGCAAAACGCGTGAGAAATAAAAACATTACGGTGTGCGGGAATATTAAATACATGGTATAAACATTCGCCGACGACTTTACGATTCTAAACACCGACGATAGAGATAGTGTCCGTGAGTTTTCTTATCATATCTTTAGGAAGGAGTGTCAAGTGGACACATGCGTCCTGGTGGTGACGCCGTCTCCTGTGCGAAGAGCCGCACATAGCGGAGAACGATAATTCTCTTCTCTCCGCAGCCTTCCCAAGATATCTATATACTAGATTCGTCATCGGATGAATTTGCATTTCGTTCTTCATCCTTGTCGACGAATAAGAGATCATAGCCCTTCCTTAATTTATCTATGTGAACTATTTTTGTGTGCGATTCGTCTACTTGTAATTTGACGTTTTGTGTTCCTATGAATTCTAATATTTCGTATGGGCCCACAAACACGTCATCAAATTTACCAGAACGTGGTTCTTTGACGAGCACTACGCACTCACCTTCTCGGAAGTGTTTTATGTTCATTTTGCGATCATAATACGTTTTCGATCGATGCTTGGCTTGATTTAGGTTTAGTCCTGCAATTGTTTGTAGTTCTATGATGTTTTGGAGGTTTTCTTGCACGTACTCTAGGTACGTCATTATGTTTTCCCTCGGTGGCGAGCTGGACGGTATTCGTGCCGGTTTCCCATATACTAACTCATGTGGTGAGTATTTCGTAGCCTCATGAGTGGTTGCGTTATATGATAACATGGCATATGGTGTACATTTATCCCAGTCTTCCCGATCCTTAACCATGCACCTTAGATATTCTGTGAGGACATGGTGGCTGTGCTCAATACTTCCATTTGATTGTGGGTGGTGCGCGGAAGTTTTATATTTCTCTATTTTAAATAGTCGCGCTAGCTCGTTAAGAGTTTTTGACATGAAGTTCCTTCCCTGGTCTGTCAGTATTGCTCTCGGCGCTCCAAACTTGCATATAAATTTTGTTGCGAACGCGTCAGCAATTGATGTTGCCGTTCCGTCTGGTAATGGTACTGCCAACGAATACTTTGTTAGTAGGTCCTGGATCGTGAGGACAAATCTGTTCCCGTCCCGAGACGTTGTCGTCGGACCCCAGATGTCCATGGCGACCTTATCGAAAGCTTCGGCTGGTGTGTCTGTTATCACCATCGGGAGCCGTGTCTCATTTCGATTTGTCTTTTTGTGGTGACATTCGTAGCACCGTTTAATGGCTTCTTTGGCGTCGGATCTCATATTTTTCCAGTAATATTGTCTGGATAAATAAAGGTAAGTTTTCGTTATATATTTGTGTCCGCCTGTTGTTGAGCGATGAAATCCCCGTATGATTTGATATCTTTTGGAACCTGATGGGACGGCTAATGAATTTTTGAAGATTGTGATTTTTACTTTGGATTTTATACTGTCTCTAAATGCTTCTGGGATAATAATCCATTGTTGTTTCGATAGTATGTCAAAATCGTGTCCCGTGTGTAATATATTTGTTCCGCATTCTTTGATAATCGTATTTAATTTTTTCAGGCATGCTGTTATGGCTGATTTCGTTGCTCTCTCGTCTATAGAATTTTTCACTATTAACGCGAACACGAAATATTTCCCTGACTTAGTTACTATTACTTCACCAATTTCGGGAATGTCATTTTTTAGTTTTTCTGATGTTATAATAGATTTTTCTTGAAGCAATTTCCCTACTTCACTGTCCAGGCGACAATCGGCGGTGGTAAAAAATGCCTTATGTCCCTTTTCACTCGTTAGGTGTTTATTCGAGATTATTATTGAGGGCTCTCCTACTTCAAGAGAATCTGTTGGCCCGATTGGTGTTGAGTTTTCGTCTGATTCTTCGATACTTTCCGTTGACGACGTCGGAAGTGGCTGGTTTTGAGGCCCCTGATCATCTTCATCCGTGCTTTGGGATGTTCTCATCCGATGACCCTCTCCCTGGATCTGGCGATCTTCCTCCGGGATCGGGCGATCCATTTGCTCCCTGGTGGTTTATCCCATCTTTGTTCCATATTTAATTCGTTATTGTTCGACTCTGGTATTACCATTTCGGTTGGACAATGCCCCAATCGATCTTTCCATCTCATGCGGTAATCGTTGTCACGATTCGACATGAATTTGCCGATGTCCGATATCGCGGACGCATTGGAGTGTTCATTTACGAAGTCCATATCCATGATTACTGTTTGGGGAGGGGACTCCACCTGCGGTGATTGGGTTTGGGTTTGGGTGTTTACCGCGCGTGGCAATTCTGGTTGTAACTTTTGACCCTCCGGTGATTTTTGAACGTCATTTCTCCAGTATCGCGTTCCCGTTCGTGTTGTGCCGTTATCACTATCGTTCCGTGGATGTTTTGGTTCGGTCGTGTCAGCCGTCTCCCAGGTCCAATACTTGCTCACCGATGTTCCTTTCGGTTTCCTTTGCACTTTGCGTTCTGTGCCTAAATCTCCAATTTCATCATGGATTTCCGTGGAAGTGTCGGGGTCATTGTCTATGCGTCCCATTTTTCGATCGGCTGGGTTCCCTGAACTTGAATCTGATCGTTTGCGCGTGTTGTACTGATGGATTTCTTTTTGTCTTTGTTAGCACATTCGCTGCTAATGGTGAGTTTTCCTTTCCATCACTGTCTAGTTCTGGTCGGTGGACTTTGTCTGTCGGATTTCGCGATAACGCATCCGCGTTGACATTCTGTTTGCCTTGTTTAAAAACTACGTCATATTCGTAGTCTTCTAATTTGTTCCTAAAACGATGCATGCGTAGTTTCATGTCCTTCATGTTTTTCATATGAATTAGCGGTTGATGATTTGTTACGATCGTGAATTTCCTGCCGTATAAATATGAGCGGAATTGCTCAGTCGCGAATACTACCGCAAGCATATCTTTCAGACTTCTCGACGCGTAGGCTACTGGCATATCTTTTCCTATTTGTCCTTGTGATAGGATCGCTCCTATTCCGTAACCCGAAGCGTCTGTGGTTACTATGAATGGTTTTGAAAAGTCTGGAAGCGTTAGTATCGGTGCGCGGCACAATGTCGATTTCAGGAATTGGTATGATTGTTCCTGTTTCTCGCCCCAATTGAAAGATTCGGTTTTCCTGAGTAACTTCGTTAGTGGGTGTGCGATTTTCGCGAAATTTTCTACGAATCTTCGATAGTAACCGGCTAGTCCGAGGAATTGTTTTATTTGTTTTTGGCTTTTGGGACGCGGGAAATTTCTAACCGCTTCTATATTTCGTAGATCTGGTTTTACCGTATTATTTCCAACGACGTGTCCCAAATATCTCGCCTCTCTGCTCAAGAACGTGCACTTTTGTGGTTCTAAGGTGAGATTAGCCTTAGCCAACCGTGCCATAAGCCTGCCAAATTTTATGGCGTGCTCTTGCAGATCTTTGGCGTAGATGACAATGTCATCTAGATAAACAAGCATTTCAATCCCCTGTAGTCCAGTCAGCGCTACGTCCATTAGGCGCTGGAATGCGCTCGGGCCATTCTTTATACCCATTGGCATTCGTACATATTCGAAGTGCGCATTCGGCGTGGAAAATGCAGTTTTGTGCGCGTCCCGTTCGTCCATCTCAATTTGATGGAAACCCGATCTTAAATCCAACGTTGTATAATACGACGATTGTCCCAACTGATCCAATATGTCCACGATATTTGGGATTGGGTACGCGTCACCGATTGTTTTGTCGTTTAATGCACGAAAATCGATTACGAGTCTCCATTTCGTTTCCCCGTTTGGGCCTGCCTTCTTCGGCACGACCCACGCAGGCGAATCATATGGTGAGACCGATGGCCGTATTATTCCGGCTTCGAGTTGCTCCGTTACTAAACATTGCATCTCTTGTTTAATAGCCGGCGCGTGGCGAAATCTTTATGCTCGGACGGGTATTTCGTCCGTCATGTGTATTCTGTATTTACACAAGGTCGTGGTTCTCCGGGTAAATGGAACTGATCCGCGTATTGTGTAACGAGGCGTTGAACGTGCTGTCGTTCCACTGATATCAATGCCTTTAAATCTATGAGCGCTAACACTTGCTCCGCGCGACCTGCAATGGCACAAGTAGCATGAATTTTCGCGTTTCGCGACGGGTGATCGTCGCGTGTGCTTTCTTCGTCGATTTCGTCGCGCGCGCCTATGTTTCCGCTCGCAATGTGGCATTCTTGCAATGTCATAATCGGTAATATTGTTTCCACGACTTCATTTGTCATGTTCGCCGCGATCGCGTACGCATACCCTTCTCGATTTGTCACTAATACGTTTCCCAGAAAAACGCCTTCAACCGTGTCGACCCTTGGTAAAACACCGCATTTCACATCATTCCCAATTTTAACGCGCACGACTTTCCGGCTACGTGGGGGAATTTGTACTCTGCGTGTATCGGCAAATGGTACAATGGCATTTCCTATTTTGAAAATATCTCTTACACCATCTATCACTACGAAGTGTTTCCTTATAAATGGCATACCCAATATACCATCCTTAGGAATTGGGAAATCATCAAGCACTATTTGTGCATCCATGGTTTGACCCCGGAAATTTATCTTCGCAGCCCCATACGTATCTATAATCCCTGTTCTGATACCGCTTAAATGAAATGTGGTGTCTTGGTCGGGACACACGTCGCGTCGCAATTTCGATAGTTTTACAACGTTAATTTCTGAGCCCGTATCCACTAGAAAGGTTGCATACTTATCGTGTAGGTCATTACTAGTGACCTTTATTCGCGGGCAGCCGCGCACTCCAACATGTCCGCAACAGACCGTTCTTGGTTTATTTTCAACAACCTCATCTGTTGGGAGTGTTCGGACTGCTGTTGCAGCTCGCTCGGCCCCGCAGTCTCGGCCCGAACGCTCTGGCAGTTTAAAGTAATCTGTCCTTGGTTCTGGCCCTGATAATTTTGGTTATTATTACGCCCGCTTTTCTTATTATACTTCCCGTTTGGTTTATTTTGGGCGATATTTTGTGCGGGGGTTTGGAGGTTCCTGCTGTTCGGTGCACTATAGTTAGGGTCACACGGTCGTCCGAAATGTGTATGTTGCGCGGAATTTGGGGCGCGGTTTCCCTTTCGCGGCAGCATATGGCCCTGTTTTCTCGCCAATGCTATGCACCTATCCTGCGTATGTCCGATGCGCTTACAGTATTCGCACCGCGTGTTATTGTAAGCCCGTGATTCGCACGTTTGCTCGGTGTACCCTTGAATCTGGCCATACGCGCATACCAACATCGTGTTCTGATATGTCGCGTCGCCGTTTGGATAGGTCGCGTTTGGGCTTTGATAGTTCGGATTTGACGGGTAATATAACGCGTTGGCGTTGGAGTAGGTCGCGTTATAGTTATGATAGTTAGGGTTAGGGTGGCAATAAGACGCGTCGGCGTTTGAGTAGGTCGCGTTAGGGTTGTAATACGGGGGGTGATAGTCATTTGCAGCGTTAACTACGAATGCCGTAGCTGCTGCTCCATAATTTTCCCCTCGTGGCGCTTGTTGGAGTTCTTGTCCGTTCCTAACCTTATATTGGGCCTTGGACTGACTCGCACGATCTATCGCGTCTTGTAATGTTGTTACCCTCGCGGTCCTTACTCTAAGCTCTGTTGTAAGGTGGAGGCCCCCAGTGAAATGATCTAACGCTCTACTATTTATTAACGCAATAAGCCCCACCTTACACTCGGGTGTATAGGCCGTCGATGCATTAGTCATGCGCAACCCGAAATCTTCTGCACGTTCGCTCTCCTTTTGATACATGGCATCGAATTTGGCTATATAACTGTGCGGGTCGGCCCGCTTGCCATATATCCGATCCATGGTCTGCAGGAGTGCGTTTACGGATTCGTATGCATCCATTGTCTTTGCGAAAATTTCTGCTTTGCCGCGCAACTTTCCCCGTAATAGAAATTTGAACGTGCTCTCCCATTTGGGGCGAGCTGCGCCAACGCATCGCGACATATACTTGCGAAGTAATGATAGTTTTCGCGGTTCCCGACGAATTCCGCCACAGCTGCTATTACATCCTTGGCCGAAGTGTTTAAGAGTAATTGCTGGGGTACCGGTGCCGCGACCCCTTCATTGTCCATGATTTCGGGTTTTTGCTCGATCGTTCCTCGAGTCCCGAGTTTCGAGCTTTCGCTCGTTGAGGTATTCGCTACCTCTTCCGTCGCTCGCGTGGGTTGCCGCGATCGCTGATTGCGATCTCGTATTTTTCGCGCTAAAGGTGATCCTAACAAGTCCCTTATTCTGCCGCGTTTTGTCATAAACCCGTGACTTTATGTATTAAAAAAAAAAAATTTCCTCGCTCCTTACAGACAAAAAAAAAAGGAAGAAAGAAAGAAGAAAAAAAAATAATTTTTCAAAAATACGCCTGAAAGAAAAAAAAATTTTACACGAATATCTCAACCAATTACTGTTGTCGATATAAAAAGCGGCAATATTGGATAGGGAAGGTGTCGCGACTTACCCGCCGATGCACAGTGGATCGAACTAAAGTATAAGCCCGGACATAGCGTAAAAAATGAAAGTGTGAGAAATTATGTAAAAGTATGTATAGTTCAGATGATTATTAGCTAATCTATCACTATATGTGACTTATATTGCTAAAATATTCGATTATAATTACTTAGAGTAGTTCAAAGTAGTCGTTGAGTACAAGGTTGAAAGAAATGTTCTTAAATATTCAAAACTTATAATTATATTTATGAGTAAATACATAATAGATGAGAAAAATAAGGTCTTCATGTTTCATTAAGTATTTCGAAAGGTACTAATATCACCCCACAGATTATAAAAATGAGATTTTGAGTTATTGAGTTATTAAGATTACAGTTAACGAAAATAAAGATAATGAAATTGTAAACATGATTTTAAAAAATGCCTCGCATTGCCGCGAAAATGTACGCATTGCATTTCCTTCGGGACATCATTAAGTGATAATCTACATTAATTTCAACTGCTAATAATTGCAACTATCATAAAAAAATAACATTTTAGTTCGCTATCTTGAATTCGCCATATTGAATTCTCAAAATTCTCTGAGGCCAGATTTGTAATCAGCGATTACAAAAACCCCCCGGGTACCCAGTTTCACCTTAAGAGACTTGATTTTACTTTTTTCGGCCATCTTAAATCCGCCATTTTGAATTCTTAAATTTTGAGGTCAGATTCGTAATTAGCGAACTCGAAAACATAGAAAGTAATATTTGCGCTTAAAAACATGCTTGGTGTGACTCATAATAGTCGGTTTTAGACCCATGTCCGGCTTCCCCTATCTCTCGATCCACTGTGCGATGGTCTGGAAGACGGCGATGAGGACGGCAACGGCGATCAGGATCCCGGTGGCCATGTGCGTATCCTACTGAGACTTCGGTTGTGGGGTCGGTTGATTCGGGCTGTCCGGCACTGGTTATTCCCAAAGAGTTTCCGTCGCACTTTAGCACAGTTTAATAACACTGTGGCACTGTTTGTCGGTACACGCGAATTTGTTTTCTGTTTTAAATGTTTAAGTTCGTTCCGTTTATTGAGTTCGTAACTCCGCGTAAAGAGGACGAAACCCCACACGATATTCTAATTTTTTTTCACATAAAAAGAAATCGCGCGCGAAGCGTCACTTCTGACACCAAAAAGGAAATTTCCTGTTACGAATGTACAAAATAACTGGAATTGCACGAGTATTTATTGAAGGTTTATTACCCGTCCAGCATCCGTACAAAAAACTTCGACGCGCTATGGCGAACAATCGACGCGCGTACTTAACTTGTCGATGTTCGGGAGCCCCCAAAAGGTTTTGTGGCTCCGTGTGATCGCGATCGCGAATAGCCTAGTTCTGCCCAATCCGTTTTCGTCTTCTGCCACGTCGGCACTTTTCGGTTCTGGGAACCTGTTGTGGAGTTGCACTTTTTGTGCAACATACCTGGTCGATTTTGTGAGACCTGACGATTGTTGCAGGTTCCCACCGAAAAATGCTTACGATTTCCGGCTTCTTAAATTACTAACGTTTCGTTGGTCGATCTTCGAATTCGCGAACATAGCGCGTGACCGGATATCAGCGAATGCTTATTCTAACTTTGATATTATTAAAATAATGAGATTAATATAAAGACAATTTACATAAAGTAATATATAATGCGATCGGTTACGACGCCGGTCGTAACATTCATTTTGTTAATTTGTTGATTAAAGTCTTATTCAATATTAATTTTGACTTGAATAATCGATCCATAATTAATGCGTATTAACTATATGTTTAAGGAAGTCTTAAGGTTAGTTGAAGTTTGGTATAAAGCTGGAGCATTATATTTACGAAAATTTTGATGAAATTTTGATTTTGCTAAAATTTTATTAAATTTACATGAAAGTACGTTTCAAGACGAAATAATCGCACTTTTTATTTTTCCAATCCGATTAGTAGAAAAAATGGTACACCCATTTAAAAATTAGCATTTTTTCATATGGCGAAATTTAAAAAAAAATTCTACAACGGTTAACTGTGGTTTTAAAAATTTGAAAAAAATTGGGAGTGCTTGTTCGATTGGCATTTGTCTGAAAAAAAAATGGAGACGATTCGAAGTTATCGGATTTTTCGGTTATATATATATATAACCAGTAAAGTTTTTTAATTCCCAAAATTTATAAATTCTCTGTAACATTGACATTAATATGATATAAATGGATCAAATAAATTTAAACTAATATTTGTTCACGTAAAATCAGTAAAATCATTTTAAAATATGACAAATATCCAGTGCAATAACAAATTCAATTTAATTATATTTCTGGCTTATTAAGATTTAATTTTTAATAAATCCTTTGTGTGGAATTAATGAAATCCAAACTTACTAACTAATTAAACTTTAATTAAAAATAAGCAAATCAAAATAAACTGTAATCATTTTTTAGATAAATCGTATAAGAACTATAGTACGTATTGTAGTTTTAATTAAACCTAAATTTGGCATTAATTAAAGCTTTTATTAAAATTGAATGTAGATCATATTCAACACTTAATTTTGAAAAAACCCTACGTTTACGTAAGAGAAACAAACAAGGAAATGAATTCAAAAACAGATACAGATACTTTGTATTACACGAATCGCACTTTCATTAAAATAATTTAAATTATACTATAACCTCTGTCCGGAAAAGGACGAGGCAGATTTTTATTTTTACCACGAATATAAAAGGGGGACGGGGGCGCGGGATCAAATCTCGCGACGCGGAACTTCCTCGCGAAATGACCGGGAACGACCATACAAGCTAATCACTCGCGAGGGGTCTATGGGTGCTTAGAAAAAGAGACAAAAGAGTGACTTACGTGGGAGATTCTCCTGGTGACAGCGGTGACTGGGACTCCGGTATTCCTCCTTGGTTCCGGGGGGGGGGGGGGGTTCAGCACGGCGACCAGGACACAAACTCGATATTCGTCTCTCTCGGCGATGATGGTTCTGGTTTCAAACTCGATTTTCGTCCTAACTCAAACTACTTGAGGGCACTCGGCGCGAACTAATATGCTCTCGCTTACAGAGCCTCACGGATACTGTCCGTGTCGTCTCGTCTCTTGCGCAACGATGCGACCAGCGCGAGAGAGGGGTTCGTCCGGGGCTCCTATCTGGGGGACGTACTCGTCGGGGTGATGACGAGCACCGTCCTCGGGGTCTTCGTGGTGGGAGGGGACGACACGAAGCGCTGAAAAGTGCTTCGTGCGTCCCTGTCTCGTCTCGGGCTAGCTGTCGCCGTTGTGAGAGAGAGCGATAGGGAGTGATAGAGAGAGGTCGGCGGCGGTGGCCGAGGCCCGTTACTCGGGAACTCTCGAGGCGCACTGCGGCACGACCAGTGGGGGGAGACGAGTGGAAGCGCGCTCCGGTAAAAAACCCGTTCCTCCTCCGGGAGGGGCGGACTTCATGGCGGGGTTACGCCCGGCCTCAATAGATGGCGCGGGGTTCGGCCAGCGTGCCGATCTGTGACAGGTTTCGTCACAAACCCCCGGGCCTGACTCCAGTACCCCTTGGGTACTGTACGTCACATGTCGACGTTCGGGTTCTGGGGGGGTAGGGAGGTTTCTTTGGTATTCGGGCCAACTGAATCGCAATGAGACGACGGCGAGGAAGACTCAACTCGCTTTGAACTTTAACATACTAAGTCCCGAGGTTAATAACCTAGAGATTTGTACCCATGGTCCCGAATTGGCGACTTATTACGATGTGCCCTGAAGTACTTAGATCTGGGGCTTCGCGACGGACCACTAAAACCTACGGTGGGAGCGAATTAGCGTAATTTAAATCTATTGACACGGACAGTATCCGTGAGGCTCTGTAAGCGAGAGCATATTAGTTCGCGCCGAGTGCCCTCAAGTAGTTTGAATTAGGACGAAAATCGAGTTTGGAACCAGAACCATCATCGCCGAGAGGGACGAATATCGAGTTTGTGTCCTGGTCGCCGTGCTGAAACCCCCCCCCCCCCCCCCCGGAACCAAGGAGGAATACCGGAGTTCCAGTCACCGCTGTCACCAGGAGAATCTCCCACGTAAGTCACTCTTTTGTCTCTTTTTCTAAGCACCCATAGACCCCTCGCGATTGATTAGCTTGTATGGTCGTTCCCGGTCATTTCGCGAGGAAGTTCCGCGTCGCGAGATTTGAACCCGCGCCCCCGTCCCCCTTTTATATTCGTGGTAAAAATAAAAATCTGCCTCGTCTTTTTCCGGACAGAGGTTATAAATGGCATCCCTGGTGGGGATTCCCGTTACTCGGGAACTCTCGAGGCGCACTGCGGCACGACCAGTGGGGGAGGACGAGTGGAGGCGCGCTCCGGTAAAAAACCCGTTCCTCCTCCGGGAGGGGCGGACTTCATGGCGGGGTTACGCCCGGCCTCAATAGATGGCGCGCGGTTCGGCCAGCGTGCCGATCTGTGACGGGTTTCGTCACAATACCTATAGATACAAGTAACTAGAATGCAATCTAGAATGAAGTAGAAAAACAGAAACCTGTCACATACAGCTGATGAGGATACACAGCAGCGTTTAAAAGAATGAAGTCCCCAATAGAATGAAGGATATTAAAAATAAAAGTCGGAAAATGTAAAAATATATGCAATTACTTTGTTATAAAGTGAAGGGCAGATGATAGATTCATTTTAGTTACATTGTTAATTAACCACTTCAATGGTAATGGATCATATGTGTACATTTTGCAATAACTTTTACAATTCTTAATGAATTTGCATGAAACTTCGTATACCAAGATATTTTGGGTCGCTGAATCCGAATCTGTCGTAAAAATGGGAAAATTCAAAATGGCGGATCCAATATGGCGGCTGTAAATTTGCTAAATTTATGAAAATGTGCGGCGCACATTTTTCTTTATACGGAAAAAAGCTGAAAATTACTCGGGGGTTTTCGGGGTCGCTGATTACGAATCTGAAGTTAGATTTTGAAAATTCAAAATGGCGGATCCAAGATGGCCGACCGAAATGCGAAAAATTACCCAAACTTTATGATACCGGGTTCTCGGGTGTTGTCGGGGCAGCTGATTATAAAACTGAAATCAGATTTTGAAAATTAAAAATGTCGGTTGCAAGATGGCCGACATAAATGTAAAAAATTTACTTGATTTTGATGAAAGTTGGTACTCGTGGGTTTTTGGAGTTAATGAATTTGAAGTTAACATTTAAAAAACTTTACAATTAAAAATGGCGAATCCAATATGGCGAATAGTTTAGTTTTATGTTTACCTCCATCATTAGCTGGTATATATTATACGACTCCGGAGTGCGCCATCGGGGAGGCTGTGGAAGGATTTTGCACTCCATTTTTTGTTGTTTTTTTGTTTGTTTTTGTTTTGTTTTGTTTTTTTTTTTTGTTTTTATTCCTTTTATTTGTTTTTTTCTGCTTTTTACTTTATTTTTATTTAGATCACCTAGCTCTTAGTGTGGTAATTTCTAAAGCAAGGTGAGACACATAATGGTACTTCTCCGCACTCTTTGCATATACTCTTTATTAATTTATTTATTCCTTTCATGTAACATAATGTGCATCTTTTTCTGCATTTATCGGAGATACTTGGAAAGTGTCTACCTTCGAATCTGATAGGATTATCTTTAGAATAGCTGCTCTTGTCACTGTCCGTACTGTTATTTTTGCAGTGTTGTTTGATCAACTGTTTGATATTTGGCGTCATTTTGGATATACCTCTTTTATACTCGGTCTTGTCAGTTGTAATCATAGTAGAAGAATGAAATGTAGATAACATTGTTACAACGTTTTTATCTTTCCATGCTATGAAACAAATTTTTGACGTATTCATAACTTCCATTTCACCTTTACGTAACTCTTTCATATTTATCTTTGGCATATATTTTCGATTCATTCTTACTGTTTCACAAACATTTGTTTTTTCATCATGTGGTTTGCTGAATAAGTAAGATGAACTGTACCAGTTGTCAATATACAATGTTCTTCCTTGTTCGGCTAGGTCGCCTAACAAATCCAGTACAACCTTCCCTGAAATACAAATAAGACTTTTTTCATCGACTTTTTCCAACTCTTTTCCAACATAAATTTTGAATGTGTAGCCATATCCGGTTTGTGAATCACATAATTCGTAAATTTTTATTTCAAATCGATTTAGTTTTTGTGGATTGTACTGTTTGAAACTAAGAGGACCATGCCATTTCAGCAGTGACTCATCAATGCACACGTTTGATCCTGGTCTAAAAATAGATTTGTAACAATTTAACAAATGCTCTGGACGAATTTATCTTAGTGGATGAATGTGGATGAATCTTATTGGACGAATGTTTCTAGTTTTATCTGATTGATCGTTTTCGGCACTGTTGAAATGAAACATTGATAAAATATTTTGAAATCGTACTAGTGCCATGCATTGCGAAAAAATTTTAGTTTCTACGGTACTATCACGCGAGCAGTACATGGTTATGCTGGGTTTTTTCACAATGCCCATAAGAATCATTAGAGCATGAAACGTATATAATTCATCACAATCAACGTCATCACATGTCGCTATTCTTGACTTATTCTTCAGCTTCTTCGATGGTTTCAATCTATCTATTTTCATTTGTTTATATACATTGCATTAAAAGGTTATCTTATTCATTATATTTTCTGATATAAACGCTTTGAATGCTTTAATACAAGTACTACTTTCATTTAGGCCACAACCATCTTGTAACCCAGCGCTACCATCAGTAAATGGATGAATTTTTGGAGTAAAGATATCTGTATTTTCCCATGTAAATTTTTTCATCAAATCATCTAGTCGATAACAAAGCGGTATATCATCTATATCAAGGGTACCGTTCTGCTTATACAAGTTTTCCGCAGTTTCGTCAACATATTCGTCAATTTCACCAACAAACCACTCATCATTTTCACTATCGCTAGAAAAATTGAATTCGTCGCTTTCCGAAGAAAACGAAGAAATTCTATTTCTTTTGTGAGCCATTTCGCATAAAATTGCATAAGCAGAAAATAACCGAATCAAGCAATGAAATTTCGTTCGGAGACACGCTTTATGTTCTAGCGAAATCCCATTCGTCTTAGGAGAAAGCCGTACTCAGAGCCAGCGACCACATCGTCTCCTGGTGGTGAGAAATAGTAGCTGAATGAAGATAATATAATTTATAAACGGAGCAAATGCTTACGTTGATTTTATCTCAATTTCTCAAGTCCCTTTTTTCCAAATGTTTGTAACGTATTATTCACACTATTTTCAAGTCTGAAGATTCCTGTTCATAAAATTGAAAGAAGATTATTATTTATTCAAAATAAAACAGAAAAGTAATATTTTTATGGACAATTTTCCATTTTCACGATTCACACTACCGAAACTTTTTTTATTTTATTCTGAAAAACTTTTGCATAATTAATAATTATTTTTTCTCAATTTTTTCAACAGGAATCAGTGCCGTATAAAAAATAGTAAGACTACTATATCAAAAATATTAAAAACATTATTTTTGTTTGAAAATCTATGATAAATTCAATGTGAAGGTCTTCTTTATTTGGCGAAAAGTTTGCTTTTATGACTTGTTTCTATCTATAGACAATACTTATTTATAAACGGTACATCTACATCTACAAATTCACCAGTATATAAATAAATTATACATATATATACATACATACATATATATACATGCATACATACATATATATATTTTTAAGAGAGAGAGAGAGAGAGAGAGAGAGAGAGAGAGAGAGAGAGAGAGAGAGAGAGAGTTTAACATGAGAACCGTAAGCGTCGGGATGCAGATTCGCAGTGTGTCCCAGGGCTCGTCCCCTCCTTCCCTCGCTTACCTAGAGGTACTAGACGACTTTTGCCTGTGTTAAATGATATATTTTAGGAGAAAATGGAACCCGTGTTTCACCGTTTTTCGATATCTTAAGTACAGGGCTGTACCACTTCTGGCACTTTTTTTTAAATAGCTACCACTGAAGTGGTTAAAAAAAATAGTACATTGTTGTACTAGGGTGAAAGTGTTTTATCTGAGAATGTGAAGTTTGCGAGTCGAAGGCTAGTTCACATTCGAAGAGAAAACATTTCCGAACGTATGCAAAACGAAATTTTATGAAACGAGTCAGAAAAAACAGCACGAAAGAGTGGTTTTTGCTTACTAGTTATATAAAAAGATTTTCAAGAAAAAGTTTCAAAATTAAGTGAAAAACGTAATCATTTCTTCGATTTACTGACTTTGGTTGTATGTATACACCGAAATAGGCACATTATTTGCTACTTTCAATATCACCATGTTATGAAACCAATTATCAACTTGACTTTGTAATTTATATTTCACAAATTACCAAGTTAGATATAATTGATTCAATAACATAGAATCAATGACGTTGTTGTAAATTCATTATATATATATATATATATATAAGTCAAGTATGTACTGATGGGATCAATAAGATTATGATATACGATATATAACGAACGATTTTGTTTTGGTGTAGAATATGTAAGCTCCTTTTCCGCTTTAAGGTATTACTCGTGAAAGGTGTGCTTTTTTTTTATTATTTTACTTTTTTTTTGTCTTTTCTAATGATTTTCTTCTCTTTTCCTGAATTGCATGTATTTTATTGTCAGTATGCAAATTAAATTAAAATCATCTGCGCATCAACCAATAGATCCTTATGCTTCTTCACCTCTTGTATTCGATAACGACTTATAAAAGGACACGACAGGACAAGCTGGTGACGTATGCTGTCGAAATTGGTATCTTTCCTATCAGAAATCTTACTGTGTGACGCACGAGCATGCCTGAAAATCTTGTTGGACGCCTCTTGGGGCTCCTCTGATAGCCATCCTATGGGCAATCTTAACGCTTTCATTATAACACTTCCATGGATGAATACTTTGTGCACGGATGGTGGCATTTTGTACCACGGATAGAGTTCTACGCATAACTATGCCGTTTCCAGACAATACTGCCGGAATTTCTCGCCACCAGCTTCTCTTCCACAAGTAAGTATTTGTAAAACATTGTCTTACAATTATCTTTGCATCAATATTTATAATTTCAGCTGCAGTTTATGTTTCGTGTTCATCGTTTGATTCCTTCTCTTCGATGAGTTCTTTAGCCAAGGAGGTAAAAGAGTTCCACATTCTCCTGTCCTTCAGTATCTCTTTTAGGGTTACGGTTTCTATGTTGTGCTGGTTTTTGAATCTTTGTCTAAGGTGGTCATACTTTGGGCAGTCTTTTAGTAGGTGCTTGGCGTTGTCTTCTACGCCGCAGGTGCACTCTACCGTTTCGTTTCCAGTGTCAATTTCTATGCCAACCTTACTTTTCCAGCTCTTAAATTTTCCGTGTCCCGTGATGAGCTGTGTTGTCCATCCGCTGGGCTTCATCCAATGGTATTTCAACCTTTCTCTTATTACTGGTAGACAGTCGAAAGTGGCTCTCCCTCTCTCTGTTTCTTCCCACTCATCTTGCCATATCTTGATCAACTTTTTTTCGATCTGTTTGCTAGCCTCCTTGAAGTCCGGGTTTTCATCCGGCTTAAATTCATAAGTACCAATAACGAAATGACTTCTTTTTCTGAGATGGTATTTGGCAACGTGTCATTTTATCTCATGCTCAATTGGAAGTACTCCAGCAACTACTGGCATAGCCATCGTAGAGGTGGTTCTGAACGATTTAGTGGCTGCAATCAAGGTGTATCTTGGCGCTGCTCTTATCTTGGCTTTGTCAGCTTTCAGCATTCTGTTTGTCCAACCGGACGCCGCATAGGTCGCTATCGGGACGAAAAACCATCTGTAGATCCTCATCATCGTCCCGAACCTGAGTCCCCAGTCTCTTTTTGCTACGGCACTTAACGCTCCAAATATGGTTCTCGTTTTGTTCTCAATGTCAGACATGACCGTTCACTCCAAGTCTTTTTTGGAATATTACCCCGAGATATCTGTACTCTTCGGTGGTCTTTAGCTTAACGTTCCCGATTCGAATCCTGCATTTATTTTTGTGGTGGAAGTCTGTTCCTTTAACTTGAAGGATCTCGCATTTTTGTGCTGCAAGCTGTAGCTTGTTTCTTTCACACCATTTTTGTACATGTTCGAGGGCTTCGTTAGCTTTTTGTTCCATTTGGTTCTTGCTTGGGCCATCTATAATTATCACTTGGTCGTCAGCATATGCTACTGTGCGGATTTCTTTTTCTTTGAGAGTTTTCAGGTTCGAGTCGAAGATAAGATTCCATAGGGTCGGTCCAAGCACTGAACCCTGAAACGATTCGGAGTCTAGTTGATAAAAATCTTTAAGAATCGTCCACACATAAAAATAAAAGTAGTCAATTATAGTCCATCTCATTATAAAATAAATATTAAAATTATAGATCGGAATCGATGGGTGCTGAAATAATATACACGTCATAATTATTTATCGTCATTCAATTAAAATGTATTTTATACTTCGAATTTTACAAACAATTGAACATAAAAGTCCCTGTTAACATTTCTATAAAAATTATCGTCACTATAATCATTTTCATGAACGTCACAGTTGAAATCATCCCTATAAAGGTCATTATAAATATCACCTTCATAAGAATCATCACTGTCAACTTCATAAAAATAATCAGTCACTTTTCCATCAACCACGTCATTATTATCGTCATTTTTATAAAAATTATTAACAACGTCATTTTTATATAAATCCTTATCAAGAACTTTATCAAAATCGTTATAATTCCTTTCATAAAAATCATAATTAACATTTTCATCATACATTTTTATCATTATTATCACCGGTTTCATAACAATCATTTTTATGAATCTCATTATCAACGTTAATCTTATAAAACTCATTATTAACCTCATTTTCATCAAAGTCGTTACTAACGTAATCATTTTTATAGAAATCCTTATTATCGTTTTCAATCATCTCGTTATCATTAAAAATTTCAATATTGTCAATCATATCATTATTATTAACATCATTTTCATAAATATCATTATTACCATTATCATTAATATCATTTTTATAATTGACATGTACATTATCATCATTTTCATCAATAGTATTATCATTTACACAATTCACATAAACATCATTTACAACATTTCATACATTAGGACCTACACTAGAATCATTCATACCATTTAATAAATTAGGACGTATACCATTATCATTCATACCATTAGACATATCCACATCATTTACATCATTTACATCATTTACATCAATTACATTTACACATATATTATTATCATTTTCATAATTCACATAAATATCATTATTACAATTACCATAAATATCATTACTATTTTCACATATATTATTATCATTGATTATTTCATTATTTTTCATAAAATTATTTTCTTCATTATTATCATTATTTAAAATTTCATTTGTTTCATTATCATACATTACGTCCCCCTTTTTTCCTATATCCTCATCATTAAAATTTGTTGTATCCCCCCGATTCATGACGGAGACATATGTTACCTCGTCATCATACGAACCTAATATTTTGCTCGCGGGGTCAAGTGAACATTGTATTATGTCCTTTCTTATTTCGTCCAATTTCGCTAGAGTCTTCTCTATTCGACTTGTCATGTAGGGGAATTTTTTTATAAATAATTTTTTAAATTCTGGGTAGCTTTCAAAGTTGTTTATTGCAAACCATATTTTTGCCTTCCCTTCCAATGTATCCTCTACGAACAACAATCTTTTAATTCCTTTAATGTTTTTTATATTGAAGTACCGATCCATATCCTCGAGGAATGTCACCGGATTTGTTTTAGATTCATTTTCGAATTTGGGTGCAATTAAGTCGATATTTTTATTGTTCGTATTATTTATAATTGCACCCAATTCATTTGCAAGCGTTTTTGTCTTATTACGTTCATTATTTTTTCGAGTTTCCGTGTGCTGTTTACTGTCATCCTCGTTTCGCTGCCGCATTTGACATTTAATTTCATCAATTTGTTTTTGCATTTCGGCGAGCATTGTTTTCCACTGTTGGACATTTCGTCAGCGAAATAAGTTACGCGGGTGAAATAATTTAGGACGCGAACACACATTTAAAGCATACGCTCACACATACATACATACATTACTAAACAGAAATACACATACATATATACATATATCAATATACATAAATATTTGGTGACATAACATAATAAATTAAAACGCGCATATTCTCATTATTATTCTAAACGGAACGGAAGAGAAAGAGGCTTACGTACAAATCTTCTTTCTTCGTCCTTCTTCTCTGTGTTCCGGTTGTGCTCCATCCGTCTTGATTAATTTTGGATTTGCGGCTGCTGTCACCTTCTGAACCTTGATAGGTGTCGCACTCCCTCGCTACCACGAGGGAGAGGACCAGCAGCCTCTTGTGTCCTTGACGAATGGAGTTGCCTTCGTCAATTCCTGGGGTTCTCTGCGTCAAATGATATCCTCGCCGCCTCCATAGAATTTTCTAATTTGATGCTTGCTGTGAAACTTTGTGGGCCCACTTTTGTTCCGGAGCAGCCAGGTTCTCCGGATGGTTGCTGAGGCAGTGAGACGACGAGGTTGCCACTAGGAGTCCGTGTAGAAGAGATAGAGAGTGAGGGATACTTACCAGGTCTTATAATACCTCGGTAAGTATCCCTATGTCCAGTAATGTCGCCGAGTTCCTCTTTTCCTGAGAATCGGGACGGGAACTGTCAAACATTCAAATGTCATTCGATGGACTTGACTTTGACAGCCCGCCCCTCATTTGAATTTGGAGCGCATGCGCCCCATTGCGGCGACACATGCGCTCCGAGCTTGGAACTCAGCCCGTTTGTTGCCCACTTTCCATGGTGCGCGGCCAGGGCGCCGTTGCCCCTCTTCTTTCGCCAGCGCCTTGTCATTGCGCGCGCACGTCCCTTGATGCGCGCTCGGATCCCACGTGGGCTTGGGATCCAAAATGGTCGACCGGCCGGAAAAAGCGCGTATCGCGTCCTCCGTTTTTATTATTTATTCAGCATGTCGATAGAAATTGTAACGGCCTTCTTTCTCTCCGTCGCTCTTTCTCTTCCGCGCGCGGACGAGTTAAACGGCTCGTTATAACCCTGCGGACATCTTTTGTTGGTTTCTTTTACGATCTGATCTCTGCCATTCTGCATCAGAACTCTTCTATTTTTCAGATAGCTATTCAGCAGGTTGTACATCTTTTTTGGACAATTTAGTCGTTTTATACATTATCAAAGGCTTTGCCTATATCAAGGAATATGGCTATAACGTATTTTTCCCTGGAGCTGCTTACTTCTTTTCTGAATTGATTTATTGCGTCTTCAATCAATTTCCCTTCTCTGAACCCATATTGGGTGTCTTCCAGTTCACCAAGTAATAATTTTTCAAGTTTTGCGAGAATTAGCGTTTCGAACAGTTTTCCCAGTACAGGTAGTAAGCATATTGGTCTATATGATTTTGGATCCGTAGGGTCCTTTTCCTTGCCTTTCTTGATAGTCACAACACGAGAGATTTTATACTCATTTGGAAAGATTCCTTGTTTCAGGCAGGCGTTAAACAATTTCAGGATGTCCTGTTTAAGTATTTTCATCGCCTCTTTGATGATTTCAGGATTGAAGTTGTTGTGCCCTGGGGCTTTCTTCATTTTTATTCTGTTTATTGCCTGGTTTAGTTCTGCTTCGGTAAAATCTTCCATGTCTCCTGTGGGAGGAGTTCTCGTGTTGTTTCTAATATCGCTTTGTTCTGGATTATCATCCTCACTCCTGTCATCCTGGAAAAGCTGCTCTAACATCTCTTTCGCTGTGCTTTCCCAACTTGTCGTATATCCGTTATTGATTTTTATATTACTGGCTACTTCTTTAAACTTGACTGTGTTAGACTTCATTCTTTAAACAAAACTCCATGGATTTTTGTTGCCTTTGATTGTTACATATACTTGCCATTTCTCTTGCTTGGTCTGGTTTATTAGCTTCGGGTACTCTTTTCGTTTCACCCTGTATTGCTCCAGGCGCTCTCGCCTCAGCTCCGGGTCAGTCTCGTTTTGGTATTTTCTTCGTGCTCTGTTTGTCTGGCGTTTTATATCCGTTAGCGCATCGTTCCACCATGGGACTGTCCTTCTCTTGAACTGTTTTCTAGGTGCCAAATCCATGCAAGCTATTCTCAGTGCTTCATTGATGGCTTTAACCGTTTTAGTGATATGGTCTCTAGAATCGAGTCTGTATTTTTGCGTTTTTTCCCATTCGCTTTTAAGCCTTTTGTTGAAAGCAACCCAGTTGGCCCTACCCAAGGCGTACCCGCAATATGGTTCCTCGCTCTTCCAATATCTTTTATTCCTGTTTGTAGGATTCTGCACTCTGAACGTTATGGGTAGGTGATCGCTGGAGAATCCCCAGTACTCCACGTTCCATTCCCTTATCTCAGTAACTTCTTTTGTTGTCAGAGTGATATCGATATTGCCTGTTCCCTTTTCATCTCTCAGTGTGGGGCCACTGCCGGGAGTGTTGCATATCACGAGGTCCCAATTTTGGATAAACGCCTCAAGCAGTCTGCCGTTTCTGTCTATGGTTTTCGAGCCCCAAAGGGGTGACTTTGCGTTTGAGTCAATGCTTAAGATCACTTTCTTGCCTTTTAGAAGGGTTAGTACCCTATCCATATGTTTTAAAAAGGGCTCTATTGGTTTGCTCAGCTGGAAGTATCCGCTGCCAACATATATACTTATATTTTTATATTTGATCTCAGCAATGACGAAGTGCGCGTTGCATAGGTTAGTTAGCTGGGTTGCATTAATATCGTTATCTATAATGGCAATTGCTTCCCATGGGTGCTCATCTTTGACTTGTACAATACTCGTTCCAAAGCCCAATCCACATACCTTGTGCGAGGCAGTGCCTGCATACGGTTCTTGAAGTAGCATCACATCAATATCTTTGGAGTCAGCTTGGATCTTAATTTCAGGCATGACTCTGATGCACCGTCTACAGTTCAGTTGAAGGACATTAATAGATGGTGGTTTAGTCGCCATAGCTTGTGGATCCTATTAGTCTGTCATATGCCAGTATGTACGATGGGCATGTTTTATCATTCATCGAATGATCAGAATTCCTCTTCTGTTTAGAGCAGTTGTTTTTAGAGCATTTCTTTATCTCAGGTTCTGCCTTTTTTGGGCAGTTTTGCCTGCTATGACCTGTTTCAGCGCAGTGCATGCACACATCTTGCGCTTGGCAATGTTTAGAGACGTGACCGAAGCCTTGGCACTTGAAGCACCTGGTAACAAGGATAAAATCCTGTACTTTGCATGACAACCATCCAATGTACAACCTCTGTTTTGTCAGGTTTTTTTTTCTGACTTCTGGGCTCACCTCTATTACCCAGTTGCTTGTGGTAGATTCTTTTTTGCCAGTTTTGAATTTTGCTTGTAGGTGTTCTGTGCAGTCATCTTGGTTTATCTCAAGATCGTTTTGTGTAATTATTGCCCTGAACAGCGCTTCATCGTCCACTTCCCTTGGCACGTCGTACACTATCAGCGTAGCCTGTTTTTTCTTAGGTCTTTTAGTCGTAAAATGTTTGGTTACATTTTCGTTGGTGATCAGCTTTTTGAGATCTTCTGCCGTTGGCGACTCCACTATGAGTCCGACTCTTGTCTTTCGGACACTGTTAATTTGCACCTTTGCTTTACGAGGGTTAAAGGTCTTATAGAGGAGTAATTTGGCTTTGTCCTGATCCTTGCCCAATTCTGGATCTATTGATTTGAGGATAATGACTTTGTTGGCTGGTTTAATTGTTGTTTTCAGTTTTTGTGCTTTTGGGGCTACCAAGCATCTCGCTACTGCAATATAAGAGGTCTGTCCTTGATTATTTCCAGAGTCTGCACTCTGTTTTGCTTTGCTCTTTTCATTTGTGTATGCACCTTCCAATTTTGCGTATTACATGGTCTGCTGAGTGATCGTGTACATCAGCTGATCTAGGGCTTGTTGTGCTTTATTTTGTACGTTTTCAGACTCTGTCTTGTTTATCAATACTTGTAATATTCCCTTTGCTGCGTATATTGCTTTTGGTATTTCCTCTATCTTATGCACTTTAACATCTTCTTCCTCTTCTTCATCAGAAGAGGCGTCCGAGTCATTATTTTTGTCCTCCTTTTTTTCCACTTTCTCCTTTTTTTCCCTCGTTTTGTCCTTGCTATCGTCATCATCGCTGCTACTATCGGTGATGCGATTAGTGCTTCTTTGTCTTTTGAGATTTGGCTCATCAATCTCCATGTCCATTTCGCTCAGCGGAGTCTCCTCTGGCTTCAGAACTCTTTTGGCTGTCACCTTTTCTTCAGTGCCAGCCAACTTTGGCATTCCAGTCCTTTTGTTGCTTATTTCTTTTCTTCTAATTGTTGTTGCTTTAGCGGTTGTTTCTTCTTTATCTTTTTTGTAGTAGTTTATGTCTAGTTTCTGTTCTCTGTGCGTTTGTTTTGCGGTAAGTTTTTGGTTTTTTGTTTGAGTTATTCATAGTAGTCCCACGAGCATTGAGGAACGTCCGACCGGCTACGCAGAGCCTCTTGCCCAACCTAGGGAACTGCTTACTCAGAGTGCTCCCCCGGGCCCCTCTGAGGGGTTTCCGTTTTCAATACTACTGCCCAAGTATCATGCATGCCCTTAGCACGGCCCAAAACACTATTGCATTCGGGTGTGTATAGCCTTAGTCTGTTCTCATCACCTTCTGCCATCCCGGCATGGTTGGACCTGCCGGGGCGAGTTACAGCCGTAGCTCTTTCAAGCTCGCTCCGCCGGTGTTGCCAAAAGGATCATCAAGACTCTCAAACCCCCTCCCCCCCCCCACGTCAAGGTGGCTGTATCTGGGGGGACTCAGTGTTAGTAATAATCGTTCTGTCGTGTGACCCAATAATGACATGAAATCAATACGTGCCCCTAAATATGATGAGTAAATGTGTTCGGGACACGCAGCGTGTTTCGCCTCAGCAATTACTCTATAAGGAGGATACAGTTTATCTCCGAAGATGTGTTAAATGTGCTTCCTTAAATCAAGATATTTAATTTTGATAAATCTAAATCCATATACATGGCTAAAATGTTATTAGCTCTTTCACTAATTCCCGTATTAAGGACACGTTCTTCTTCAGAATCAACTTCCTCTTCGGTTTCGGTTTGCTTTTTTCCTGAAGCTCGCGATAATTCTTCCTCACTGTGCTTCGCAGCAATTTCGTTTCCCCGTCCCCACTTTGTCTTCCTGCAACCGACTTCATATGACGAACGTGGGCGACCCTTTTTTGTAGCCAGTGGAGTAATTTTTGGTCGTTCTGCAGTTTCTGGCAATACCATGATGAAATCTTTGTTTAAAAATCGTTCGAGAAACTTCATTCCATTTTTATTATACTGCATAAGAAATGTAATAACCAACTTACTCCTTATAGTTTTGTCTTTAGTTTCGGAAAAGTTATTGGTTGCTTTTATTTCGTTTAAAAGAACGTCAGCTTTATTATATTTTGAAGCAGGATTATCCCATAATATTTCGCACAAGTACGAAAACTTGACGTTGAACAGGACCATGATGTGCAAAGCAAGAACCGAAAAAAATGTTATGCTAAGCGTAGACTACGTAACAGTGCTGATCGAATTACTACAAATTAGCTCCTGTGAAATGTATTGACACTGGATGGGAAAAGCATATAATATTCCTTGCATCTGAAATTATAAAATATACTCTCGACAACGTGTACAAGTCACGCCTTCAAAAGAGATAGGCAGAGATTCAACAACTTCAGACATTCAACAGCAATTTTTTCCGTGCACATTTTCAGACATCGGTCTGAAGTTGATTGATTTTTGTGTTAATCAAAATTTATTTGATACATTTATATCATATTAATGTCATTGTTATGGAGACCTTAGAAATTTTGAAAATTAAAAACTTTACTAGTTTCTCGTTTATAAAAATTACATTTTCTTTGGGGAAAAAACAGTTATTTATATACATATAGAAATATATATATATATATATGGGTCATTCTTTGTCAAATCTGACACCCCACCTGTCCAAAATTTGACGCAACGTACAGACTTGTATGAGGTCTCATTTTGAAGCTATGCTTGCCTAGTTATTTTTGGTGAGTGTGCATTTTGAAAATCTCAAGATGGCGGCACCAGTATGGCGCTTGAAAATAATAAACTTTCGACAACGAGCATAAAAAGAATTCATAGAATTGTCTTTGACAATGAAATATTTAATTTTTGGGCCTGATTCCTTGTTTTTGGATGCGTTGATTACGAATCTAAAGTCAGAATTTAAAAATTCAAAATGGCGGATCCAATATGGCGGACGATTTTTTGAAAAGTGAATGGATCTTGTTGAAAATCGTCACTCGGGGGTTTCCGGGGTCGCAGATTACGTATCTAAAGTCAGAATTTAAAAATTCAAAATGGCGGATCCAATACGGCGGACGAATTTTTGAAAAGTGAATGAATCTTGTTGAAAATCGTCACTCGGGGGTTTCCGGGGTCGCGGATTACTATATTAAAAATATTTTTTGTCATCAGAATTGGTAATTAGTTTACCCACTTAGAATTTGTGGAATATAATTTTGGACATTCAAGATGGGGGATCCAAAATGGCGGACCAAAATTCAAAATGCGCTTGATTCGGGTGAAACTCGGTACTAGGAAGTTTTCCATATCGCTGTTTACGAATCTGCAGTCTCATTTGAAAAATTCAACATGGCGGATGTAATATGGTGGATAAATTTTTTTTACAGTGAGTGAATTTTGTTGAAACTTGTTAATCGGTGGTTTTTGGCGTCATAGAGTACGAATAGCAATCCGGAATGAAAGGTGTTTAATTCGAAAATGATATATACCGCTGGCGTTAGCGTCATCCAACATGCACCCCGCGGAGGTCGCACAGTCGAATTTGCATGTCCTCGGGGTGCTTTGATCTGGTGGTTCCCCTTGCCGTTACCTGTTTGTGTGTGTGTGTGTGTGTGTGTGTGTGTGTGTGTGTGTGTGTGTGTGTGTGTGTGTGTGTGTGTGTGTGTGTGTGTGTGTGTGTGTGTGTGTGGGTGTGGGTGTGTGGGTGTGTGTGTGTGTGTGTGTGTGTGTGTGCGCGCGCGTGTGCGTGTGCGTGTGCGCGTGTCCAAACCCAAGATCGACGGACACAAATGACGATTCTGGTATAGTGTGGTAATAGCACAAATTATTGAGGCAATTGCGTACAAATAGACGGAAAATGTGTAAATTTTAAATGGTATATCCAATACTGCAGTTGGTGAAAATTCAAATAAAAATTTTATTGTTATTGAGAACCCGGATAGCATAACGAAGCGCGCGATCCAAACGCGTTCGAACAGCACAGATGAAATTTAGACATCGAAAAAGTCTTCGTCAGTTATTAAACGATCAAAATATGAAATTTATGCATGTTCTTGAAACCTTAGTGATGCTGATTGCGTTTGTAAAATATATAATTACGTAACAAGTATACGCTTAAATGAAAAAAGTGTGTAACTTTGATTATTATTAAATTAAATATTACATTCCAATTTCTTGTTGTTTGAAGAAGTTTTCCACAAACTATTAAATTTTTTCACCAAGCATTGTTTCTTTTATGCTTATTTATTCGTGAGGTTTTGCGTGACCCGATTCCGGGGAAACTACGAATAATAACAATAATATTGCAATTAACTGCTCCTGCCAAAGAATGTAATTATCAATTGTTTTTTGTTATTTTCTCGTTTACAAGTCCGACGTTTATACGCACAATTCACTGTTTTACTTTTTTAATTTACTCGCTAAGGGTGCGTATTGGTTGCTTACGTAGAAGTATTTGGGTAAACAATAAGTGGTTTACGTGTTTCGTGAACATCATAGTCGGATAGTAAAAGTCGATCGTCATGTCACGGAAAATTTTGAAAGATAGATGCATTAATCCATATGAAGATGAAGGTGTGTCTCGTCATTAAGGTAGAAATTTTCGAAAAATATCTACAAAGTTATTGGAAGCGAAACCTCATTTACCGAACAATTCTGTGGTCTGCAGCGACTGTAGATTGGGACGGTTTGCTAAAAAAGCAAAGATGTCGACTGAAAACAATACTAATATAAGTATAGATAATTTGCAGTGTAATGAAAACGCCCCGTCAACTGTTGAAAGTAACTCTTCATCAACACGACTATCCGAGTTAGAGGAATTTATGCAAGAATTAAAAGATGAATATTCACGTTTGGATGGTAATGATCCTATGAAGATAAAAATATTGACCCTTTGCCCAAAATCTTGGAGTATTAGGAAAATTGTCAGAGAGTTTAACACGACGACGTATTTAGCAACGAAAGCAAAAGAACTCAAGTCTACTAAAGGGATTTTACCAGATCCGACTCCAAAACGCGGTAAAACTCTACCAGAAGAAAGTAGGAAGAAAATAGATGATTTTTACAACGACGATGCATGTGGTAGGCTATCGCCTGGACGAAAGGATGTAGTGTCGGTTGCAATTAATAACGTACGTGTGAAAGTGCAAAAGCGTTTATTGTTTGTGGGTCTTCATATGAGCTCTTTATTCAATCATATCCCACGAATGCCATTAGTTTCAGTGCTTTTGCGAAACTCCGTCCTAAGAGCTGTATTCTTCCTAGAGCTAATGGAACACACTGTGCGTGTGTTTGTACAATTCATGAGAATTTTAAATTGATGTTGAGTGCAATAGATGTAGCCAAATTGACTGAACACCTAGAGAGTCCCATTAACGACTACAACGATTGCGTGCAATCCATCATTTGCAAGAATCCAACATCCGATTGCTTTTTCAAGCAATCAAATCAATGAGGCATCTGAATGCAAGATTTCAATCGGCAATTCCACTTTCGAACATTATGAAATTGCATTCCTTTACAGTGGTAGCATCAAAGACGTTATGTGGAAAGATTTTCGAATGACCAGCGTGGAGTAGAAATTCAATTGAAATAACAATACTTAAAGGAACATATTTCTTGTGAACACACACACACACACACCCACACCCACACACACACACACACACACACACACACACACACACACACACACACACACACACACACACACACACACACACACACACACACACACAAACAGGTGACGGCAAGGGGAACCACCAGATCAAAGCACCGCCAAGACATGCAAATTCGACTGTGCGACCTCCGCGGGGTGCATGTTGGATGACGCTAAAGCCAGCGGTATATATCATTTTCGAATTAAACACCTTTCATTCCGGATTGGTATTCGTACTCTATGACGCCAAAAACCACCGATTAACAAGTTTCAACAAAATTCACTCACTGTAAAAAAAATTCATCCACCATATTACATCCGCCATGTTGAATTTTTCAAATGAGACTGCGGATTCGTAAACAGCGATATGGAAAACTTCCTAGTACCGAGTTTCACCCGAATCAAGCGCATTTTGAATTTTGGTCCGCCATTTTGGATCCTCCATCTTGAATGTCCAAAATTATATTCCACAAATTCTAAGTGGGTAAACTAATTACCAATTCTGATGACAAAAAATATTTTTAATATAGTAATCCGCGACCCCGGAAACCCCCGAGTGACGATTTTCAACAAGATCCATTCACTTTTCAAAAATTCGTCCGCCATATTGGATCCGTTATTTTGAATTTTTAAATTCTGACTTTAGATTCGTAATCAACGCATCCAAAAACAAGGAATCAGGCCCAAAAATTAAATATTTCACCGTCAAAGACAATTCTATGAATTCGTTTTATGCTCGTTGTCGAAAGTTTATTATTTTCAAGCGCCATACTGGTGCCGACATCTTGAGGTTTTCAAAATGCACACTCACCAAAAGTAACTAGGGAAGCATAGCTTCAAAATGAGACCTCATACAAGTCTGTACGTTGCGTCAAATTTTGGACAGGTGGGGTGTCAGATTTGACAAAGAATGACCCATATATATATATTTTAATTCACGAAACTTAGACAAATAAAGTTCATTAATTCATACCAAATGAAAGTTTAATATAATGCTCCAGCTTTATACCAAAATTCAACTAACCTTAAGACTTACTTAACATATATTTAATACGCATTAATTATGGATCGATTATTCAAATCAAAATTAATATTGAATAAGACTTTAATCAACAAATTAACAAAATGAAAATAAAACCTAGGATCATTCATACCAAATTAAAGTTTAATATGAGAATTCGGCTATACTCAAACTCGTTTAATTTTTAAGCTTAATTAAACTTTAGTAAAGCTGTTGACATTAATTATGAATCGGTTTTCTGAATCTAAATTAAAACCAAATTTGACTACGATTAAGGAAACCTAAAAAATTAAGTCAATTGATACAAAATTCAAGTTTAAATTTAATTAAACTTTAATAAAGCTAAACTGACATTAATTATGAATCGATTTTTCCATTCTAAATTAAAACTAAACTAAATTGTAATTAATGGAACGAAAATAGAATTAACGTTTGTTAATACATTTTGTTAATAGTTTAGTTCATACTAACTAAACATGAATTTAATTAAACTTCCGTTAAACTATCCGCATTATTTAGCAGTTGATTTTGCAATCCAAATTAAAAGTACTTTAGACATTAATTATCGAAACGTAAGTAAAAAGGCATGTCATTCATGCCAAATTAAAGTCTAATATAATGTCCAAGAAACATATTAAAACTGAATTAATTTTGTAATTTCTCCAATGTAAACTCCATTATATTTATAAAATCAATTTTGTACATTATATTTTATAAAAATTATCAAATCGCTTCAACTTAGAAATAAGAATCGATCTGTGATACAAGAGTAAAATTCTTTTTTTTTCAGAGACGATTATCGATAACGCGAGAAATATTACATCAAAAGATGATGTTCTTTAAAAATTAAAAATATTTTGTATTTATTTTACGATTTCGATCTGTAATATACCGTGTAATAAATCGAAGAGACGCAGAAGTTAAATTTATACCATTTTCACCCTTATACGATGTTGAAATGGTACAATATTCTATACATAGAATATTATATAGAATATCTTATATTCATTTTAGTGTGGATATTGTATTTTTACTTACCGTTATGGAAGAATTTTTTTTGTATTTTGTGCTGTATATGTGGTGGTAAATGGAAAATATCCGATACTACAGTTTCAATGAAATCTAGTAAGATTCTGCAAATTCCGTTCGCTATATTGGATCCGCCATTTTGAATTTCTTATTTTCTAGTTTATGTTCGTAATCAGGGAGCTCCATAACACCCAGAATATATACTTTCTCCCAAGTCGAGTAATATTTTGTTCTCCGATCATTTTAAAAACATAATCATCGTAATTGGTAAAAAATTTAGTTGTCATTGTATTGTTGTCCACCGATGCCTACTGTGCGGCGTGGTGGCAGCTGTTGCATTCCAACGGACCGCCTTATTGTTTTGTTTCCTTTCGGTTTTGAAAGTACTTTTCTGTAGTTTCAGCAGAGTTTCTAGTTTAGTATACGTGGCATTTTCTTTGGTAATAGGTAATATTTGGTAATAGTTCGCTTCAGTATTTGCACGCGTTTGTAAATTTTTCGTTCGTGTGTACTAAAAATTCATCTTGGACAGAAAAACATCATCGGGAATACCGCATAGATCGAAGATGAGGAGATTTAGTGGTAATCGACATACTTCACATTGAAAAAACCACTGCTGTTGCTAAAAAACTGAAAAACAGCCTGCCGCAATTGGAAGTAACTATGGATCCGCCTCTGGCTTACGTGATCGTTCAGTGGTCTGTGTTTGTATTATTGCAGCAAAGAATTGCTTGTGTAAACTGTGGTCAGAAAGTGGGATTCGGAAAAAGTGATTTAAAAGGAATGGGTTTTCTACTACAAATTATCTGTAATTATGAGAAGATTGAACCAATACCTTCATCTACAAAAGGATAGTTTTTTATGTTGGTTTTTATGGTTTATTAAATTTTTGTGGACTAATGGACATCTCATCGAATGCATTAAGTGCAAATATTATAATAGCTTACGGCACATTTATTGTGCAGTGAAGGCTGTTACGGAAATAATTTTTAAAAAGCTGTCAGGGAAGAACAAGAAATGAATCAAGAAAAAAGGTGTAATAAAATTCTATTGGGTTCCAATAGCATTTGAATTTAAATTTAAATTTACTTCCATCAAATTTATAAAATTCAAAATTACGAATCCAATATGGTGGACGTAGTTTTGAAATTTTATACAATTTTTAAGAACTTTCTTGAAGTGATCACTGATTACGAGTATTTTGTCAAATTCTAAAATTCTAATGGAACAAACAGAATGATTATATAACTTATTTTTCTTATTCTTGATACAATTTTCATATTGGTAAATTATTTTTTGTAATATATTTTTTATATATTGCAAAAAAATATATTACAAAAAATAATTTACCAAAATGAAAATTGTATCAAGAATAAGAAAAATAAGTTATATAATCATTATGTTGTGCTGGTTCCTGTCTATCGAACTCAGTGCCTTTCTCATAGATTTCGCTAAAAAATATCGAATTAATTTCTATAGATATATATGATGTAAGACCGGGATGAAACGCCAGAGATAGATTCTTTCCATTTTTAATATAATTTAAGAGTCAGATAACTGCCTCTAAAGTGGAATTTGATTGGAATCGGAGTTATAATATGCCATTAAATCCTTTTTTCTAAACTGGTCTCCGTAGCTTTTTACTAAAGCACTATTGGCATGATCCAGTACTCCGCATATAAGTTGTCCCATAAATCGCGTGTTTCTAGACTGTCGCAAATAGTTTTAAGCTGGAGAAACCAATTGAACGAAACAACAGACACATTGGCTACAGCTATCTCTCTTAGTATAAATAATAAAATTCTGGGAAGTCTGGAACTCGGCATGCGTATCACACGAATTATCCAACTAATTGACATACTTAAAATTTCAACTGCTATGCAGTATAAACCTAATTCGAGTCGTAATACAGAAGACGATATCTTTCGAGGCAGATTAAAAAGTTTTTTAAATAAATGCTAGCTGCGGAGATTCCAGACTTGACACATAACGTAGGCCCCAAATAGAAGAGGCATACAGTAAGGAGGCGACGATAATAGATTTGTAAAGCTTCCATATAACATCCCAAGCAACCACCTTAGCCGAGCTTATTATCGACAGTAACGTAATAGTGACCAAATCAGTCTTGTTGATAGCTTCCTTACTGGTCAGCAGACCCTGCGTCGAAGAAGAGAGCATTACTTAAAAATATCGGTATCTGTTTACGACCTCTACAGAGGAACCTTGTTAAAAAAAATGCCAATTGTCCTCCTTTTCTAAAGCATACGATTTTAGTCTTATCAGTTTATGAAGCTTTCTACGCATAGCTGACAAGTAATCGAAGATCGAAAGATCGTCTGCATAAAAGTATATCAAAAGATCAAGGGAAATCGTAACATCACACCTGTGACTCCTTTATCCCTGGAAAAGACAGTCATATCCGTTAAATATAGAGTGAAGAGAAACGGGCTCAAGACCTCACCCTGTAATACTCCCTCAGTCAAAGCACAGTTCAGAGGTGGGTCGGCAATACACAAGGAGAGTGTGTCAGTTTTATTCATCGCTATGACACCAAGACGGTAAAGTTTCCTCCCTAATAATGCATGGGAAACAGAGTTAAATGCTCTTTTGAAATCGGCACACAAAGTAGTTTAGACTTTTTTCTGGGAAGCGCAAATCGGACGGTGGCTAGAAGGCTACAAATATTATCATCCGTGGCTCTTCCTGCCCTGAAACCCGCCTGTTCCTCCTGCAAAATATGGTTTCGGAAAAACCATTCAGAAAGCCGCTGATATAAAATTAGCGAGAACATTCTCGAAATCGCACTGGAGATGGCAATTATTATATAATTAGCCGGGTCTTCTCGTGAGCCCTATTTGAACAACGGAATTGCAGATACCTGGGCCCATTCATGAGGAAATTCTTCTTGCTCAAAAACCATGATAAATTTAGATTTATTTATGTCCCGCACGTTACACTACTCTCATTTGTAATTGAATCGAAACAAAGGAATTATCTTTAATTATTACATTGGAAATAAGGGAATATATTAGGACAGGGTAGCAACGTGTGAGAGGGTCGTAAATTGTGACATAGTGGGTCTCGACACTGCTTGGTGCAAGTTTCATTTTTTTTAATTTTATTTTTAACGTTTTGATAGATAAAAACAGATATAGGGGCTGATGGCCACGATGCGCCAATCCAAAATTGTTGGTTTAGATTATTCGAGATCGAATCGGCTTTATAAGCTAATGCGCTTTCGCGTTTAGTATAGTTTTGTAAGTTCAGGAAATATGTTTGAATATTGGATAACTCCAAAGGGGTCGGGATAGGGCGTACGATTAATCATCAGCGTAGCGCATAAGGACATAGCGCGTACACAGTCCTCGTTGGTTGTGACCGCCATTTTCGATCGTCCCATTTTAATTTTGGTTTTGGCTGCACGCGCGAATACCGCCCTCTCCCTTGCCGAGAGTATCTCGGGGCTGATCCTAGCGGGAACTCCATATCCCGTGGTACGTTTATAATTTCGGTATGCTTCGGTATGCTTCGGCAGTGATGTTTTGTGACTCCAAGGATTCAGTTGGTTTCATGTTGCGGCTGCAGGCGGTCACGAATGGCATCGATAGGTCGAAAATTCAGTATTTCAGGATTTAGGGGATCACAAGACATAGGATGTTCAAGTAGGTACTTGTTATTATGTTATGAATATAATTATCATAATCAGAGAGGTTACATGGTACGATTGCACTTCATTTGGAATTATATTTACCCCGCACGGGTAACTCCCGAAACAATCTACGAGATTGCGCTGTCCGGGAAGTATTAACTATGTACCGTGACCTGTGCTGGTCCAGGCAGACTGTAACCAAGCTAGACTGCATATACCCCTCATTTTTCCGAAGACTCTGAAGAAGGGATGGAAATATGTCTAGGCAATTATTTAACTTAGATATTTCCCGTACTCTATTGATATGTATAAACAGCGAGGCTGTAGGAGGTGTCTATCTGGATGTAGAGAATTTATACTCGTAGACAGGATGCGTTACACAGGTCTTTGTTCAGTATAAGTACAATTTGTTGGCAGCATATATTGAATACAAGAAAGCATATGACTATATGGGTAATGAGGTACATCTGTAGCATCATTTTGTGCACAAGTACATCGTGGATATTGACACGGAATTGGATTTGAATAAATATGCATTATTCTATCGTAAACGGGGAGGAAATTAGAAATTGAGGAATATCCTCATCTTGATTGTAATAATTTCCGTTACTTTCATTCATACTTTGTCAGTCATAATACGCATGGAAAGCAATCGCATATTCTGAACTATAAACGATTTCTTCGGCAGATTTGTATTACTGACGATCTTAGCGCTTTAAATGTCGCGACAAGAAAGTTGGTCTCTCATTAGTGATCATTACATAAACATGACGCTATCGAGAGTCAATATCTCCCAGCCATCTATATCGCAAACCTTGACCGGTTTCTGAAACTGCCATATTGCCATGAAACCTATGGCAAAAGCGCCTTTTGCATACTACAGCTGGGAGGGCAAGTGAGTAACTCAGTCTGTTCTTTGAATCTAAGTTTAACGGAAGTAATGGCTAGTCTGACATACTGCTTCTTATGTATTGCACGCTTGAAGTCGAAGGTAAAGAGTTTCACACTGACCTAACCATTGCGCGATAGAAACTCCACCATATACGCTAAGTCAGCTGTCAACTATCGACATAAGCATTAAAGTAGCACTAGTACCATCTCTATAGACTACGGAACTAAAGGTAGCCGTGATGTATAAATAGTAGGAGAGGATATTGAGTCTGCGGTCGGAAAGAGCATGGTGTCAGATGTACTGTAACTACGCGTTGAATTCTACAAATCGATATAAGCTATCAAACCCGACATTGTTCTCCTGGTAAACACTAAAGTTTTGGATCACATTGCATATTGTAACATTCTTGAATCCAAGGTAAACGGAAAATAATTTTGGAGGAATGTTTACTGAATTCACTCAGCTAAAGATACGAGAAATTAGATTAAAATATTGTAGATATTAGGACTTTTATTTTTTAACTTTATTTATTTGGCCCGATAGTACTTTTCACTAAAATTCAAAGTAGTGATTTTCGATTTTATTGATAAATATCAATAAGATGTAATAAAATTTTGAATTTTTTGTTACAAATTATCCAGTTTAACCAATCCGCAATTTGCTCTTAAACATTAAAACATTGTTGTAGAAAGATATTGAAAATTTGGCGAAATATTATGCATATTGTAAGCAATATTAAATAAAAATATAGCGGTGAACAGAGTATGATATATTTACAAGCTTAAAATTGTGTGAATTTAGTTTCTAAAGTAGGTATATATGACTTACATTTGTATTTTTTGAATTCATGGGAACTTCATCTTCGACTACCTGCTTATTACCGTTTTTCATATTTCCAAATTTTTCGTATTCATGTGGTGTAACGCCCAAAAATCTTATTGGCCCGTTTGGCAAATTGGATGGAAATTCAGGACCTTCTTGGTAAGTACGAAAACTACTGGAATCAACCAAATCTAAACCAGCTTTTAATCTATTCCCTCTGATGTTACTGGATTCCGTACTTCCAGTATTGATTGTAGATATTGATCTGCATAACGCAACGTTCAAACTTTAATGCCTAGTTTTATTTATACAATTCATTGATATAAAGAATCGAAAAAATTAGATTATACGCTTTATAACATTTTCGTATAGAAATATGATGTAAAAATGTTTTTTAGTGAATCATGGGCGGAAAAAATATATATTCCAATTGAATCATGTCGTGGACCATGCTATACTAATGATACGTTTTATATACATACCGTATTTTATAATTATTTTCGAATTTACACCGTCAATTCAAAGTTTCGCATATCTAGAAAGAAGGGAAGTTCCTCTTATCTTTTTATCAAAGAGCGTAGGAAGTATTTATATTTATTATGGCTGAAAACAGGTCTGTCTGTTGTAAATATATAAAATCTCTTTCAATCATCTCTTTTAATGATGAATTAATTTTTAGACATATTTAGACTTCTGTCTATTAATTAAGGTTAAGGTCCATAACGGGCACCAAATCCGATGAAAAACGCGGACCAAAAAATTAATTTATGGAATCGAAAAAATGTCCAAATGAACATTTCTTGATTTATTTAAAATATTTACGATTCGAAGTAACGCAAAAAAACATCTTGGAATTTAAATTAATAATATATAATATTGAACTGTCTAATCCGACTTCATAACACGCACCAGGCTATCAGTCGGAACACCAGGCGTAAGCGCGGGAATTGAACCAATAAATATAGGTCCTCGACCGTTGAACGATCATTATCTCCCAGCCGTTGTCTCGCGGGCTTCCTTACCTACACTCCTGTTCAGAGATGCCTCGGTTTTGTCGCCCAGGAACCGATCTTTACCTATCCTCTAGATAAATGCATGGTAACGCTCGGTGCTTCACCACCTAATCTGATGAACGGTTTCTTGGATCCAACCTTTCCGAAGCTCTCTTCATCCCCACGGCAAATGTTCCGTGCCGAACGGTTCTTTTGTATCCGATTCTGGAGTAAGTTGATACCCGTATCCGTCCTTAAGACAAGAATTCGATGAGGCGCGTTACCTTCTCTCCTATTCTAAAGCACGGGGTTGACTCGCGCTATTTTGGATCTAATCCATCACCCCACCTTCTTCTTTTCAGCCTGGACCAAGCGTTACAAGATAATTGAAGGGGTAATAATTTTTTAATAGAATTTGTTCTATTTGACCTTGCAACTCCATTGCAATAGGGCATAGATCGGCACACACATAACGTTTTCGTTCTCTGCTAATGTATCCGGTCCACTTAAAACTCTTCCTGCGTTCGAATTAATTTTCATTCAGCTTTATCTTCAACACTTCACGTGGAGCCCAGCCAAATATATACAGGGTGTCCCAGAACTCCCGCATAATATTCAGCGGGTAAAACTTGATATCATTCTGAGCAAAAAAGGTTAATATCAAAATGGGATCTGAATCTCAGAATTTGAGTGGCGAGCCATTGAAGTTTCAAAAAAAAAATTTTTGTTTGCAATAACTCGGCTCGTTTTGAAGATACTTTTACAAATGAAAGCTGATTTGGAAGGTTTTTCACAGAGCTACAACTTACCTCGGAGATCATATAACCTGAAATTAATATTTCGCCAGTTATCGACCATATAAGGGTAAAAATGGCCATTTTTTCGAGCCTAACTCATTTCCGTAAAATGCTAGCGAAATATCATACAGAACAATATTGTAGATTTTGAAAAGACGAAGAATTTGCCCTCTAATACGTTTCATTTTTATGAAAATTGAGCCCGTGGGAGGACGTTAAATATCAGAAAATAGACGAAAAACGCGCTTCAGCAATGCCAAATCTATTTTTCGCCTGTTTTCTGATTTTTAACGTCTCCCCAAGGACTCGATTTTCATCAAAACGAAACGTATGATGGGGCAAATTCTTCGCTTCTTCAAGCTCTACAAGGTTGTTGTGTATGATATTTCGCTAGCATTTTACGGAAATGAATTAGACGCGAAAATCTGCAAAAAAAAACATTTTTACCCTTATTAAGTCGATAACTGGCGTAATATTCATTGCAGGTCATATGTTCTATGAGGTAAATTGTAGCTCTATAAAAAACCTTCAAAATCAGCCATCATTTGTTAAAGTGACTTTAAAACAAGCCGAGTTATTGCAAAAAAAAACTATTTTTTTAAAACTTCAATGGCTCGCCATTTAAATTCTGAGCTTCAGATCCCAATTTGGTATGAAACTTTTTTGTTCAGAATGATGTCATGATTCGCCCCCTGCAATATTATGCGGGAGTTCTGGGACACCCTACATGTAAAGTTAAGGTAATTGATAAATATATATTTTTCTTTGCATCTATTTTCCGCATTAATATTTATTTTCCTCCACATGTACTCCTTAGCAAATACTCCTTAGTAATTACTCTGCTCGTACCGAATCTTGCCGGACCGAGTGTCGCCACGAACACCCCGGGAGAAAAATCCGTTACATGGCGCCCTAACACAGACTCGACCTAAAAAAGAAATTTTAAGGCGAGTTATATTAAAAAATAAATAAATAAAAAAAAGTTGCTGTTGCTAGGCAAAAATGTCAAAAATCTCAAATCAATCACGTCGGTCTGTTAAACGAATTACGAAGTCTTCTCAGAACCTTTGTCCGGAACAACCCCACAGTCATCGAAAAAGCACTGCTCCAGTTAGGTATTGAATGAAGAATGGGCATTGACGAACACCAAAGAAACCCTTCAGAAAAACTCCAATGAGAAATCTGCTGCAATAACCCCAAATATCGCCCGAAGTAATACTGGCACCAGTCCGACCTCCGAACCATATACATGGCCATCCTCGATAAGGACCATAACCACTGGCGCCCCGCTGACAACACACGCAGCTCTACAATATCTCAAGCACCATAATCAAATTTGGTTTCATCATTACCACTAGTTTTCCCTCACAGAATATAATAACTGCGCCAGGCATTGATCAAATACGCCGATGTGGTTTTAATTTCTCATGAAAGGATCTAACCGGTTTCATTGAGAAAGTAGAGTAACTCTAGCACGACTATTAACTCATAACCCCTCAGTTTCTTTTTAGATAGCCGGAGCTCCTCGGCGGTGAGCCACTGTTATGATACCGCAAGAAACGCAAGAAACGAATTCAGCCAATCTCTAATCTAGTGGTCCGAAGACCCCCATCTCAAAGGACAGGGAGATGACTTGTTATTCTGCGTGGATATATTGAAGAGATTAAATATATGCTTGATTTTACCTCAGGACTTACTAGCTCAACGAGGATCGGTGGACCCACCACTATACAATTTTGTTATAAATTTATCTTTCATAACTGACTATAGTTTCGACAAATGTTGGGCCAGAGAAATGGATAAACTTCTCCGAATCCAGGTACACTCTCTATAACGGAACACACGATCCGTCTTAAACCGAACATCGCCCAAAGCAAGCAGCGATATGCCCTCGAAACCCTGTTAGGCAAGCAATCATTGATCAAGAAGTTTGCAAGATAGAAGCGGATAAGGATAAAACCCGAGAATAGTCCTTCAAGTTCGCCCGTGGCGGTGGTTAAAAGAAGTCTGGCGAACTACGATTTTGTATCGACTTTCGGCGTCACAGCAAAGTTACGGAAAAGGATGCATACCTGCATCCATTTATACAAGCCACACTGCCCACACTTACCACCCCACAGGGGGTTTGTGGAAGAGAGCGGAGCGGCTAACTCCGTCCGTACGGAAGAGGGAGGGGTCGAAGCGCCCGAACTCGAAGAGGAGCAATGCATTTGAAAGATCCGCTTCTCTTAGCAAGTTTTGAGAATTGACGACCTCATGGACCCAATCGTTCAGTTGGTCTATTACCGTCGAATGCCTGATCGTAAAACGACTCGAAATACTCACCGTGCTGAGCAGCTGGGGTGCGGTGTAAGCCCCTACCAGGTGGGTTACACACGGAGGAGCGTTTTGGCGTGCCTTGTCCACTGGTAGTAACCGCAAATAGGGTTGGATTCTGGCGGGCCTGTAACCTTCGCGATTTGGTCTGTGCGGATTCACTAGTATCGGCATCAATCATTCATAAACTCCACGAATCACCGACATTCCGAAGAAAACAATACTATCTCACGCTCTCAATCGACACACACATTAATCACAACACACAAGGAAGGTGAGCGAAATAAATACAATCAGCTGTCACTTCATATAAACGATTTATTGTTGATATACCAAATTTTGACAGATTAACATATGGCTCCGTAAGCCTTGCGACAATTCGATGCACGCGAATGATCACGTCGCCGCATTAATTATACTAAGATTAAATGGTAAAGGAAGGTATGGCGGGATCACCCCAGTAATTCCGTTCCAGCAACAAGTTTTGGTTTGTTCTAGCCTTCGCCCTTAGCGGGGTCAGGACTAGCGTACATGCCGATCGGACTAACAAAAAAAAAACCAAAAGTTCGTAAATCTAAATAAGTCTTCCCGAGGAATGTGGAATGGAGTCGTCTAATTATATGACATAACCACCGCAGTGATTATGCGACCGCAGCATAATACTTAAGTCCGCACTGCCAGGACCCTTGGCGGATTCTTGACGAGTGCGACTTGTTATAATTAAAAATAAACTTAAGATTCTAATGGCACAAAATTGACTAAGTTCGTACGGTCAGAGCCTTTGGCAGACTTCTGACGCGTGCGACTTCTAAAACTGAAAAGAACTTAATTAGTAACAAATCGACTAAGTTGGTACAGCATGGGCCCTTGGCGGACTCCGCGGGAGTACAACTTGTACTAGCTGAAAAGTTAAGAAAAATTATGTTATATTGGCTGGGAGAAGATCGACTGAGTTCCCTCTTGGCGAGGTGGCTCGAGTCGAGACCTAAGGTGTTCAACCCAGGAGACCTCTTGGCGAAGTAGCTGGACGAGAACTGATCGTCGTGCCGTTTTGCTCCAACAGGTCGCCTCGGGTTTCCCTCTATCGTGGTTTTGGAGTTCCATTTCCCTCGGTCGAGGCATGCGCGTTATCGGGACTGATAAGCACCAACGACGCTCGGCCTCGTCATCAGGCCCAGGCCCGTGGCCCCACGTGTAGTCACCCCGACCCAAAGATGGCCCCCTATACTTACGGCCCTGCGAACACCACAAAACCAGCGTTGTGGAGGTTTCAGGCCTTGGATTTGCTAGAAGGGTGGCTCTGAACCAACAGAAATAATCAAGGCAGGCAGCTTGTTATTAAAAACAACGGTGTGGTGCATCATTCCAATATGGCCCCAACCTCGTGAGAGGACGCGGTAAGCTCTGGGCGCCAAATAAATTTTCATATAGTGAAAAACTTACCCCCGCAGATGGTTTTTGGAGAGGTTGGACCCGGTACTTCCATCGGAAAGGAAGAGCAATGGGTCGGCGTGCCCGAATTCGAAGAGAAGCAATGCTTTTGAATTGTCTGCTTTCTTCACAAACTTTAAGACTTGACGACCTCACGGACCCGATAGTTTGGTTGGTCGGTTAGCTTCGAATGCCTGTTCGTTAAACGACTCCAAATACTCACCGTACTGAGGAGCCAGGGTGCGGTGTCAAGCCCCTACCGGCGGGTTTCACATGGAGGAGCGCTTCAGCGTGCCATGTCCGTTCGATCGTAACAGCGACTTTGGATGGCCTTTGACGGGTCGTGGTGATGTTAGAATGGTTCCTCTGAATCAAACAAAGAATACAATGCAGGCAGATTGTATTTAATTAGATGATAGCTGACTTGTTGGCGTTCATGGGGGCCACAACCAGCGGTGTTGGAATCTGCATTCCAATCAGCACCTGTCCCCGAAAAGGGGTGTATTTACACACAGGTCGGCAAGGTATTTAGAATACAAGGAAGATCACGCCAGGAGAAAATCCATTATAATATAATAAAATATGCTACTGAAGTTAACAGCCAATTCGTAGCAGCAGATTTAAATAAAATATTATTCTCCTTGTTGCAAAAAGTACAGTTGGCATTTACATTAATATTTTGTCTTATATCGATACTTAGATATGTAATTTTCAATTAAATACGTAATAGAACCTTTACATGTTTAATCAGCTGCTACGAATTGACTGCTAGCTTCAACGACAATAATAAAATCGATTTAATTGCACGAGATTAATGAGATATCAATTTCATATCTTTTTTTTATTACTCTTGTGCACTCCGAGGCAAAATGAATCAAAAGTGGTGGTTAGTTCGACAGGAATCACTATCCCGGAATGTTAACACCTCGGCGATTACTGCGACGATCACTACAACCAACCCCAATTCGGGCGCAGATAGGGGTGGCGCGCGATCTCGAGTAAGTAGTCAAGTGCGCCAAGCGCGTTTTGGTGGGATCAGAATGTTCCTGGACAGTGGCTCCCAGGGGGTCCGCCTCCTTGGAATTATTAAGAAACCAAACCTTCCGAGGCCTTTAGCAAAATCGGCGTATTTTGCGGATTACAACTTAGCTAAGAGGGTGGGGGGGATTTAATAATATTGAGCGAGGTAGACGTTCTGGCTCCTGGAAGGACAATGAAAGGGATTTAGGGGAAAAGAATGGCGAGAGAGGTGCTTAGTGCAACAAAGATAAGAGGGGAGGTGGGATTGGATAGGGTCCGCGGAGCCGGAACGTCGAAACGGATCGATAAAACCTTAGAGATAGGTTGTATTAGAGGGAAGAAGATCGCGGCGCTTATTGGGATCACGAAAATGTATTAGACCGGCCGAGTGTAGGGAGTAGTGTGGGTCTACGGGTAGTAGTGTTCGGATGAGGCGTTTGATGGACTACGAGGATTCCAATGATAGCGAGGAGGAAGTCAGGGAGCCCGTAGTCCATTAACGATATAGGAATGTAGAGGTAGACCGCGACTTACGGTGTACAAAAACGTTACAAGAGTGGGAGTTAAAGTTTTCGGGATATATTAAGGAATCTCTCACGATTGGAGGATTCTAGAGAACAATCCGGATTGGACGAGTGTGATATTTTCCGAGCGATTCCTGCTATTCTCTATCGCGCAGCGAGCAGGTCGTACAAGACAGCTTATCCAGATTTCCGAATTCGGCGGGATTTCGCTAAAGATTTTCTTTTGGGGAGATCAATGAAGAGGATTTGGAAGATGAGTTGAAAAATCGGACTCAGGGAAAGTCAATTAGTCAATTCTTCTATTGTTTCCGATACATTGTGAATCATTTTAGTCGTCCACCTTCAGTGAATAAACAGCTGTTGAGTGTTTTCCAGAATATGACGCGGGAGTATCGGAGTTATCTGGCGCAGAAGGATGTTGTAGATTTTCCGAGTCTGGAGAAATGGGGAAGGAAGTTCGAACGGTTGAAATAGATGGATAATCATACCGTGAACCTCCTACCAAGGTCAAAGCCAGGTTGCCTGGTAGTGCGTATATACGTACCACCTTCGCCATTGAGGTCTTGGCGTTGAAAGAAGAAGGTGATAAAGCAGAAGGGACAGATGCAAGCGTGATGATATTGGACCAGAGAGCGACCAAACGGTTTATGGCGTCCAAGAAGATGACAAAAGGAAGGTCCAGGAAACCCACATCCGCTTCCCCGGAGACCATTAATATGCAGATGGCCGAGGGATCGGCCATGGGTCGAGGTCAGAGAACGTCAGTACATCTCCAGTACAGGAGCCCGTTGATGGACCTTTGGCTCGATTCCTTCAACGGAGAGAACCATCGAGGCCTCGGCCAGTGCTTATCATCAAGTCATGGTAGACTGTTTCGGGTGAAGGACAGCCGCCGAGGAATAAACAGGAAGTTCCGGCTGGGCGACGGAATTCCGGAAATATAGGGGCTTCCTTTCATTGCCTACTGGGCACATAACGGCCAACTGTCCTAGTCAGGTATATACTGAGGCGAGTCAAGTTGATGGGACAGTCGCCGCTTCAAGTGCCTTGAACTTGATTGGTAAACTGTTTACCCTTTTTCACATATAGATTCACTACTTCGTAGAGGGTAGTATGAACCCTCCTTAGAATGTAGAGTGCTGTCAGATATGTGGAACGGAAGGAAATCCTTTTAAAACCTGCCCGACTTATGCGCCACTGCGACAGCAGTTAGAAAACGGGAAGGCCGGACGATGCTTCCTCCCCGCCGAATAACAGGGATCGTTAGCGAGGAATTGTTGGTGTCAGGAGATGTTGAATAGGGAATAGCAGGAGAAACAGATGAGGGTAGTAAATCTAGGAAGAACGATACCGACTCCAGAAGTAAAAAAATTGACATGGGGATAGGGCAAACGGTAGAGTTGGTGATAGGGAGGGGGGAGGCGGATAGGTTGGAGAGGATGGAGTTGGATAGATCAAAAGAAGTAGAAGAGATAGCTGCTGTAGAGAGTCGTTATTTCGTCGAAATATGCGGGTGCCCTTTTATTGTAATGCCAAGTGTGGGGGGAGTAATCCCGATTTTTGAAAGCAATGGTCTCCATTGTAGGCCTCACGTGTTCGAGAAATTCAGGTACTGGCTTAAAACCACTAAAACGACAATGCGAAGTGTCCGGTGAAGCAATACCGCTTTTGGGTGGCAGTGGACCCCATTGCAGGCCCTCTATCAAATGTAATACCCTACATCCTGATATAGATCGATTGCACTATTTTAGATACATCCTGTATAATAAAAATTGTTTCTTCTCATAGCAGGTCTCAACATGTCTATAGACACTGGAATTCAAAGGCGTACGTTAAAAAGCCATTATTTGGGACGGTAAGATGCATATTGCGAATGCCGTTACGATAAAATTAAATTCCAGTAATATGGCCCTACGAATTTTCCATCAAATCTCAAATTTGCAAGTAAACGGAATGCCATTCTCTCAAACATGTTCATAAGGAATTTATAAAGACTTATATATGGTGTAATGTTATTAATAATGTTATCCAAAAAATATTAAGCATAATTTATTCAATGCTAATCACATGAAAATTTTTTTTATAGCCGTATGGGTAACTACGATCTAAACTTACAAATATACGTTTATTATAAATTGGTTTACAAGATTTTTGCTCCTTTCGAGTCACTACCTCATTGAATTTTGTCTGCCTTATTGATTGCTTAGTTGCAATTATCTCGTCGACAGTACCAGTGATCATTTCGCATATTGTCTCGAATTTTATTTTTTACTATTCGCATAATTTAAAGTAATACCTTTCACCTTATGAACATGTTTTCTTTTATGGCGTAATCTTTATAGCACCAGTTTACAGATAATTTTTCGTCGTTAACCGGCATTAGTCCTTACACAGTGATTTCCGGATTATTAAGTAATTCTAACAATTTTTGGGGATCGGAATTTACCTCAGCTTTCGACAGTTTTCTTGTTGTCCGAATTTTGATGGCCTGTGGGGTGTTTCCCTACTTTCCATATATACGGATATAATGAACAACCATCAACGTATTTCATTTTCTCACCATCTTTACAATCATAGATCTTAACAGTATTACCACTTTTACCACCAAGAAAATCGTTCGGAGGGTCTAAAAGTCTCATGCTATAAGATCGGTTGCGATCGATTTTATATACTGTCTTGCAGTCCTTTTAACACTTCATTCATGATCGAATACCCACTCCCAAACTTCAATTAGACTATAACGGGCATTTTTAATACGTTCGCTAGTCAAAAGTCTACGTTCATACCACGAATCCATATTTCATTAGAACACGTCAAAATAACGTTTCATAAGATATCAACGTGGGCAACCGTTCCAGAAGCAACCCTGGTACTGAAACAAAATACCGTTGCTTTCAACATTTCCTTCATCTGGCACACAGTATCCATCTACTAGTATGCCTTCGAGTAATCTCTTTTCGCGAGAACCGCCAGAATGTTGTGTATGCCGTCCTAAGGACTTCCCCATCCAATACAACCAGGCTAATGCTTTTTTCGGCTACTTGTCAGCACGACGGTAGCCACCTATAGGTATAAAAAAAATACAATATTTTTCAATTTCTACTTGAATATTAAATATATTATAAAAATATTTTTTGGGCCGTTCATAATGAGTGCGGGCAGATCCCTGGTAAAGTGTTTCTCAACAATGTATTTTAAAATAAACTAGGCATCGAACCCCTGTGAATTATGTGATATTGCTATAATTAACTTTTTTCTACGTGCTGTGTCGAGGTCAACAAATTGTTGACAGGATCATTTTTAAAAATATATGCTCGAACACCACAATGTGTACAATCTGTGGAAATATCAACAACTTCAAAACAAAAATTACACGACTGCTCTACGACGCACATTATTAATACGTGAATTTTCATGTAATTACTCGACGGAACAACACCAAATCTAAGCAAAGGAGAATATATCTTTCCAAATAGGGAAATCGCAGTATGGAACCTACCACCTTTACTAACATTGCTCTATGCAATAAGGAACAACAATCAACAACAAGAAAAACTTATATCAAAAACAAATTATCCAACACCAAAAGCAAAAGATCCGATAAAAAAATTCTAATAATACCAAATGCAAGGAATTGAATATACATATCTACTAGCTGATTAAACATTAATAACTATAATTAATAAGAAACTAAACCGGCTTATGCCCTGCAAAAATTATTTGAGTTGGTATTATAATTTACACGACGTTTCGACTCTTTACGAGTCCTCTTCAGGTACTATATAATGACAAGATCGCCAAACTCGTCCCTGTATATATACTAATTTGTCAGCAAGAAGTGGGGTTAATAATATTGTTTTAATATGTTAATTAGATCGGAATCAAATTCATGTAATTTTTGGGAGTCTTCTATTTTATTTACTGGAGCGTTTTGAAGGGAAATGTGAAACATTTCTGAAATTCGTCTTTTGTGAAAATTACCCTCCATATCTAGAATCTGAACATTATCCCGATTAAAATCATGTTTAGTTAATTGTCTGTGTTTTGTAATAACAGAATCAGCTTGTGATGGTCTCTGCAAATTGCATTTGTGCTCTGAAATTCTGATTTTTAATCTTAAAATCCACTTTTTATATGATACAACCTTTTTTCAGTTTAATAATCGCTTTTATAAACAAATTTTTGATACTCCTATGGGCTCACCAATTTCACCAATTTTTGCCAACATCGTCATGGAATATTTAGAAACAGAATGTTTAAAAAAACTGTCCTAAACCGATTTTCTATGATAGATATGTTGATGACATTATCACCTGCATTCCAAAAATCAAGATTACAGAAACGTTACAAATTTTTAATAGTTATTATGATAGATTACCGTTCACTTATGAAATAGAAAATAATAATCAGATTCCCTTTTTAGATTTATTGCTTGTTTGCCGTGGACCGTGTGTTCAACGATATCACACTGCGGATTCCGGCTTCGTGTGTGTGGTTCAAGATCGAAATGGCACGAAAGATGAAATACTACGGATGCAGCGAAACTAATAAATAAACAGAATGACATTCTATCAAATTTAGTCTTTATTTTCAAATAACACACTTTAACAAAATCTAAGTAGCGCGGTCGGCACTTCTTCGAACCGCGTGGCCTAAAGTTCGATTTACACTTTTCTGGAATAACAAAAAAATTTATAATTATAATTAACGTATTATAATTACGCGGCGGCGTTAATTATAATATTACCAGCTCGGATGCTGCGATAACGAGCGCGTATCACCACGATTAGCCGAAACCGATAATTTGCGTGGAGAACAGGTGTTCTCGTAGTGGAGACCACATGGAATCTGTCTTCCCAGAACTCGACTTCTGAGAAAACGGCGAAGACGGAAGTAGGATCCGCTTATCAGATTACAACGGAATTAAAATTAAAGGGTTGCGAGGCGCAAGATTCAAACTTTTAAGCGTTGTAGAGCGGTGACGTCATCGACCTGGTAGAGCTCACGCGCGAACTCTATAGATGGCACTACAATGTCGCTTCAATAATTTCAATTGACGGTAACTTCGTACATACGTCAACACTGCTCATTAAAAATCCACACAATAATAATCTTGATTTTGATTGGTATCAAAACGTACATTCTCTGGTAGACTCTTAAATTTTAAATCATTTCACCCATTATCACAGAAAATAGCTATTGTTTACAATTTAGTTGACCGGGCTCTGAAATTGAGTAATACTCAGTTTCATAACAAAAATATGCAGTTACTTAGAAAATTTCTAATAAATAATGATTACCAAATAAGTTTCATAAACAAGTATGTCACAAAGAGAATTCATAGTTATACTAATACCGAACAGGCGAATAATGACAATAATACACAAATATTTCTAAAAATTCCATATGTACAAGGAATTTTTCTTCGGATTAAACAAAGATTACAAAATCATAACATAAAAATAGTTCCACAATTAAATAATAAATTGAGTAATATCATAATAAAAGGAAAGGACAAGTTGAACAATTTAGACAAAAACTACGCCGTTTATTGCATTTTGTGCAATGATTGTCAAGCTTCATACGTTGGCGAATCAAAAAGGGCATTAAAAATCAGAATTTCAGAACACAAATGCAATTTGTAGAGACCATCACAAGCCGATTCTGTTATTACAAAATACAGACAATTAACTAAACATGATTTTAATTGGGATAACGTTCAGATTCTAGATGTGGAGGGTAATTTTCACAAAAGATGAATTTCAGAAATGTTTCACATTACCCTTCAAAAAGCTCCAGTAAATACAGTAGAGGACACCCAAAAAATCACATGAATTTGATTCCGATCTAATTAACATATTAAGACAATATTATTGACCCCACTTCTTGCTGACAAATTAGTATATAAAGGGACGAGTTTTGCGATCTTGTCATTATATAGCACCTGAAGAGGACTCGTAAAGAGTCGAAACGTCGTGCAAATTATAAGACCAACTCAAATAATTTTGGCAGGGCATAAGCCGGTTTAATTTTTTATTAATTATTTAATTAAAACCTGCTTTTTTAATTATCATACACTAATAACTATATTATTAGTGTTTGTATCCGGAATCATGACATACAAGAAATTACAAACAAATCGCATCACTCTACTAAAAATAAATTGATGGTTGCTTTCTAATAATACGGATATAAAACATATGATTTACCTTGTTTTAGAATAACGCAATATGGATTAGAAGTATTTCATCGTTTGGCTAATCACACTTACACAACCTCTGAAAATATTGGGGAATAATTCAATGGAACCAAATTACAGAACAGTATTCGAATGTACCGAAAATATCGAAATAAAAACATTCTAATATAATGAAATCAACTCCATGGTAAAAACTGAATCTGTACGATTGAGTATAAAAGAAAATTGAGAAAATGTCACATAATCCAAATAATGAAAATAGAAACAACTGAAACATATTCAACATAATAATAGAAGGCAAAGAATTAACCCGTTTCGTCCTGAAATGCCGTAAATTTTGACTTCTTTTCATCAGGTGCTTTCTTAGGGAAAAAATTCACTCAATTGTTTTGATATAACCATACCTATTGTATTTTTTCTCGAACTTTCTAAATCCGGTTTCAGATTGACCATATCTGCCGCCATTTTTCTTACTATGGCGGTTTAAACATAAAAAAATTGTGAATTTTGAAAAAATTTCTTCCAATAATCGTGTGACAAGGTGTCACCGATCTACCCCTTGGCCGATCCTTCACGATGGGTGCCGCGGTTCCCTCGCGTGTCGAAAGTGTCCCGGAGCTCAGGATCACCTTCCTCAATCCTTTTTTTATCAGTTTTAGTAAGTCGGATACTCGTCCGTCAGTCGCCGGTAAAGCGACTGAACGGCATTACCGTCTCTTGCTCGGTTGCGCGTTCCGCCGGGAGCGTCACCACCTCCCGAGCACTCGAGACGCCCCAGCCCCTCTTTCCCCTGGCTGTCCCTCTCGGCAGCGCAGGAGGTATCACCCGATGGTAGGAGCCATCGTGGCCGTCGAGAAGGGACACCGCCCCTCTCTGACGCGCCTGCATCGTTCCCCCCTTTTTTTCGTTGCTGCGCGCCTGCATCACTCAGGCCCAGCATGCTAACTAAAAAACCGTCTCACATTCCCCTTCTTTTCTCTCGTGGATGGCGACCTTACGCGCCTCCACTCATTCGGCAGTAGCCGTCCAGCTCTTGCCACCGCAAAGCTGCATTCTAGCAGCGTGGCTATTTTCGATTACGTCACAGAACGTCTCTCTCTCTCTCTCTCTCTATCGCAGCATGTAAGCCGCCCGAGACGAGGACGGAAGCGACTTCCCCGACACCGCGATTAGGTGGGGAAAACCCCGTACGGACCCCGCTCTCTAATCCCCCCGTATCACCCCCGGTGATTCTCCGCTCCTGGTCACTGGAGACGCGCGTACGGTTCCCGCGCGCATCTACCAGCGCTATCGGCTCCCACTTCTCACTTCGATTTCTGACGCGTTTGAGTACGGACCCCGGTCGAGTGTCAAGAGAATTGGACTAAAAAAAAAGGAAAAATATATAAACGTGTGGTTGAATAGCAAGTGTGTGGAGTGAAACCTTGCTCGTGACCTACAGTGTTTGTGCGAGTGGACCCTTCTGTCGAGGACGTCACCGTCAGCAGCCACCACCGCTAGGAGGACATCCCGAGCCGTCCGCCGACGAATTCCGGAGCGGCTTCCTGGGGCCCCGACATTGCAGGAAGCGTTAGCGCTGACCACGTAAGTTCGCCATTGTATGTCTTTTGTGCCCCCCCTCCCTTCGCGGTTTGTACCTTTTCGTTGCGTCTCCGGTCATTTTTTTGTAAGAAACTCTGCCGTCGCGTGATTTTGAAGTCCGCGACCACGCGTGTAAATCTTCTTTTGTGGAAAATATAAGTATTCAATGATCCGTGTGTAATACCAAACTTTTATTTCGTAACCTGCCCCATTCCTACGGAACAAGGAGCAAACGTTATAAATGGCATCCCTGGTGGGAAAAATCAAATTTGTGATTTTCCTAAAAATTAATTAAACTTTTTGGAAACGGTAGAGTTCGCCGGAAAAATTCGAATTGTCGTCATTTTCGATTGCGTCATTTTGCGTATTATTTGAGTAATCTTGCGATTTGTGAAAACGAAGTCGGTCTCGGGCTTTCCAGCTTCGGTTTCGGTTTCGCGTCCCTCCCCTATTCTATATTGAATATATTTAGCGATTAAGAAATATATATATATATATATAATTATATGTAATTAGTAATTAAGGATAATTAGAATTAAGGATAATTATGATTATAATAATTTTGTGAATAATTATTCCCTATTTGTGTTTTTCCTTCCTGACTATGAAATTTCCCCGCAACCTTCTATTTAATGGGATTGAAAATTTAAAATTCTAATACTTGGAATAAAAATCGGTTGAAAAAGTAATCATAAAATTTCAAAAAGAAATCGTTAATTTATAATTGTTTGTTTTTCGGGGAAAATTCCAGAAAACAATAAAAGTGTGTATTTGTTTACTTCAATATAATTTCTATAATTAGCAGCTTTGAAAAGAAAATCGTTCTCAATTATAAACTTAATAATAATATTATTCACTGAATAATAAATTTGAAAAATCCCAATAGCTAGATTACTTTTGAATTAAATAATATTTAATATTCCATTTTAATTTTCCCGAATACCCGTAATTAGCAAATCCCAGAATACAGAAAACCCAAAAAAAAACGAAATAAAAGTTACACATAGTAACACATTATTTCAACCCGAATTCGAAAGGTAATAATTAAAAAACACCTTCGAAGTGACCTTGCCACCCTATGGTGACCTTCCTCTGTAGTATTCCCCGATACCTGTGATAATAATTTAATAATTATATACACAGGAAGACCGGCTTTCGAGTTAGTAGTTTTTTTTGGAACTCGGATTTTTCGTGGCTGGAGTCATTACTAAAGTTTTTTGTATTATTTTTTTTTATTCTACATCTGTTTGATTACAAACTAAAAGTGGTTTCGAGAAAAATTTTGTTTGGTACACGAAAACCGATATTGAGACCTCAAGCCGGTGAAACCCTTTCTTTTGTCTGATTTTTTTTTTTTGTTTTGTTTTTGAATTTGTCACTTATGCTCTAACCCCCCCCCCCCTTTTTTTTTGTTAAATTTTTTTTTGTTTTTCTCCTATTTTGGCGTTGGCATACTGCACGTCAAACCGTTATTTTTTTTGGTTTTGCGTTCTGGATTTCCCCCTCCTTCGGTCTAGGGGACTCTGCTGAGACAGACGGTCGCGAGGTAGAATCTCGCGCTACCCCCACCCTAGAACCGGGATTAATTAAATCAAATTTTTTTGCGCTTTTGCTCCGGGAAATCGTCCCTATCCTTTTTATATTTTTTTTTGTTTTTGGTTTTGTCTCGAGTGTGACGAAAACCAACCCCCCCCCCCCCACTTATCCCCTCCTATCTAGTGCATAGTGCTCACGGGATAATCTTGTTTTTCTTTTTTTTTTCTCTTTTTTTTTTTTTTTGGTTTTACTGCGTGAGTAATGGATACCACCGGTACTCCCCCACCTGGCAATTACTCCGGAATGGGGGCAGTTGCCCCCACAATCATGACCCCCACTACTACGTCGACCATGGTGACAGTCACAACGGCACCGTCACTCAATATGGCGACAACGACCAATGTCTCCCCCTCGCGAGTCCTGGCACTAAGGGTAGCCACCCCGGATCAGCAAATGGCCATCCGGGAGGAAGTGCGCGACCTTCTAAGAAGATGTGATCGTGCCGGGATCCTGATCTCGGGGTCAATGGACGCTATTTGCGATCGTCTCGCTCGCCATACCATCAAAGCACGGTTCCCCGACACGGAAGACGTATGGGAACCCGCGGTGGATGGACGGGGTAACTTACCCCCTTTTACCCTATACGAGGCGATAAGTATGTCCTCTGATATAAACATGTCCTCAATGGGTCGCTCAACGCTACCTATCCCAACTACATGGGTCCTGGGGATCCAATGCCCCAACGCGACCGACTAGGTGCTTTCGCGTTCCCCTCCACCCAGCTCCCCTCCGATAGATCCCGCGCGTTCTATCGTCACCCCCTAACATTCGTAGAGGGCACTTCCGCCTTTTTAGGAACGGAGTCCTCATTACCTCAAAATTTCCCCCATACACTACCCCAAATGTCGGATCCGGCGAGCGCCCTCTACCATCCCCAAACGGGAGGTATTGGGCCGCCGAAAGACACCAGGGGAAGTGTACCCTCTTCGGGATCTCAAAACTTCGGTAATCCTCCCCCCACAACGGTTGGGGATAATAACCCCCCTCCCCTCTCAGGAACAAATAGTCAGGACCCCCGGAATGAGCCCCGCCACGGGGCCCACGGGTTCGCACCGAATGAACCCCAACTAGGATCGCGTGATAACTATCCCCCGCCCCCACGGTTGGGGGAATACCCCCACCGACCCTCACGTGACCATAATCCCCGGCCAACGGTTCGGGACGAGCACCCGGCTCCCCGACCGGGTCAGGTACAGTACCGGGAACCTCCCTGTTCCCAACAACCTCCTTCCTTCCCCCACCAAACTCCCCACTCTCCGCCCCCACAACCAGCTGATTCTTTCTTTTCCCAGCCCCCGGAGTTTCCCCGCGTCTTCCCTGACCGATCAACCTATCCAAACGACCCACATTCCGATTACCAGCCTCCCCCGACCTCAACCTATCCCCCGCCCCCGCAACCTCACTATCCTTCCCCATGTCCTAACTCTCAGCCACCACCCCCAACCTCATCCTACCCCCAACTATCTTACCAGTACCAATACCCCTCCTATCCTCCCATCCGTGCGCCACTAGGTGTGCATGATCGAGCCCCTTCTCTGCCAAACCCTCCGGGCAGGACAGCAGTCCACTTTCCGGCAGATTTGACATGCAATCTATTCCCTAACCCCCCTCCCGGTAGTAGTACTCGAGTCGGGCAGCAGCTCCCCTCGGGTAACTCAACCTACCACCCCAGCTTGTCCCAGTCCGCAGTTCGTTGGGGTAAAACCGCCATCGAGCACTGGAGGTCTCGATTCTCGGGCGAGGAAGGTGAGGATGCCGAAGACTTCCTCACCAAACTCGTAGAGTACAGCTCGAGCCGTGACCTCACAGAGGACGACCTCCTCCGTGCCCTCCCAGAAGCTTTCAGAGGCGCAGCCCTAGCCTGGTTCCGAGTAGAACGGAACAGCTGGAGCTCCTACCCTGGCTTCGTGCGTTATTTTCGGGATGCTTATGGGCAACGAAGCCCAGAAGCCAGTATTAAACGGGAAATTACGCTACGGACCCAAGGGCCGGAAGAACCCATTCGAGAATATATAGTGGCTTTAAGAAGCCTATTTAGATTACTTTCGGTTCCCCCTTCAGTTGACGAACAGTTGGACATTTGTGTCCAGAACTTGAGGCCCGGTCTCGCAAAGCACATACGCCGCGAATCCGTACAAGACTTACCGGATTTGCTGCGCCAAGGCCGCCAGGTCGAGAGCGTAGCGAGTCAGGAAAGATCATACCGACCCCCTCCACCCGCTACACAGTCGGTCTACCCGGCTTTCGCCTACTCTCCAAAGATCAAGAAACAGAGAGACAAATTAGCCGCTACTACCCCCGCGACCCCCCGGCACAGCCTAAGGGAAATCGAAGAGATTCACCTTCACCCCCACCACCCGTGGCTGACGCATCTCCACTGCTGCGCGCCACATCGGTCCCGGTATCGTGCCCAAAACCCCCGAAGGTGTCGGCCCCGCCCCGACACCCTTCACCACCGACCCCCCCGACTCCTCAATTCTCGCGCCAGAAGCGAATTCCCCCATTATCGGAAGTCGCGCCATCCACCCCTCCTCTCAGCCCCAGGAGTTCACCCAGCCCCAGCCCAATGGTCCGCTGTTACAACTGTAAACAGACGGGCCACATTTACCGCGAATGTCCTCACCCCCTCGGCTACTTTTGCCGAGTGTGCGGTTATCCGGGCCGCACGAGCAATGATTGCCCCGTCTGCGCCCGGAAACGTTCGGGAAACTACTAATGGGAGGGACAGAGTCCCCAAGGCCCCCCCCCATAATAGTTTCAAAAACCCGAACACCCCAGACTCCCGAGGGAAATCGATTCCTTCACCCGCGACACCCCAATCCACGAAGTCTCACCGGTTCCCCCGGTCACCCCCTCGTGGATCCACTTCGGAACCCTTCGCGTCCGTAGAGTCAATTCCCCCTTCCGCGTCCCTGCTGGACGCTGATCCGCGTCCATTCATTACGTTGATGTTGCTTGGGACCCAGATACGAGCCCTGGTAGACACAGGCGCTTCTAAGTCGTATCTGGGGGTTACCTACGAAAGACTTGTGGCCCCCTTTCTAAAAAAGACAAGCGAGCAAGTCCGAGTCGCGGACGGATCTTCAATCTCCCTCGCTGGCTTAGTAACCCTCCGAATCACCCTTGATGAACAAATAGAGAACTTGGAGATCAGAGTTGCGCCCCTCGATTACGCATGCGTACTGGGCATGGACTTTTTGCGTCTATTTCGAATAAAGCTAGACACGGAAAATGGAACGTGGACTAGTGGTAGCGGGAAAACTAGAGCATTAGAGGAAAAAGAGGTTTCGGCCAACGCACATGCCTCGTACGACTGCGTAGGATTGATCGCCCCGTCCCGAGAAGCCCACCCCCATTTAAAACGGCTTCTCAATCGTTTATACCCCCCTGGACGCACCCCCTCCCTAGGGGTAACTCACCTGGCGGAGCACCACATAGACGTCCAACACCACCCCCCAATTCGTCAAAAATCCCGACTCCTGTCCCCTTACATGCTCAAGGTCGCACAGGACGCCGTCGATGAGATGGCCCGAGAGGGTGTCATCGAACGAGCGGAAAGCCCTTGGTTGAGCAACCCGGTGATAGTAAAGAAGTCCAACGGTACGTTCCGCTTTTGCGTGGACTTCCGGGACGTCAACAAAATCACCCGTAAGGACGCCTACCCCCTCCCCTCCATGGACAGAATACTGGCTGGGCTGAGTCGCGCTCGGTGTATCACCACGCTAGATCTCAGTCAGGCTTATTTTCAGGTCCCCGTTGCGCCCCAGAGTCGACCCATCACGGCCTTCGCAGTTCCAGGCCGTGGACTCTTCCAATTTAAACGAATGCCCTTTGGCCTTACCAACGCCCCCGCCACCTTCCAACGGTTAGTGGATCGCCTCATTGATCCTGCGTGGGAGCCCCACGTCTTCGCATATCTAGACGATATCATCATCGCTACGGACAATGAGGAGGACCACTTCCGGTATCTAGAAGTCGTATTAACCTCCCTCCAACGCGCTGGTTTGGAGTTAAATCTAGAGAAAAGCGAGTTCTTCCGGGAAGAGGTCAAATACCTTGGCTTCGTGCTCAATAAAGACGGCTTGAAAACCGACCCGGAGAAGACCGCCCCCATTTTGGAATTTCCCCCACCTACCAACGTCAAGCAACTCCGCCGCTTTTTGGGAATGGTGGGGTGGTACTCCCGTTTCCTCCCAAATTTCTCCCGCGTTCCTCTGTCTCAGCTTCTGACCAAAGGCACCTCTGGACCTGGGGAGAGGAGCAACAGAAAGCGTTTGAAGCGCTACGTGACTCTCTCACCCACACCCCCGTATTGAAACGCCCCGATTTTGGAATTGAGTTCACGATGCAGACGGACGCGAGCGATTTCGCCCTTGGTGCCGTGATTACCCAGGAGGTCAATGGAGAGGAGCACCCGATTAGCTTCGCTAGTCGCATCCTCACCAAAGCCGAACGGAAGTACACGGTCACCGAGAAGGAACGCCTCAACGTCCTCTGGGCGGTGAAAAAGTATCGTCCGTATATAGAGGGAGCGCACTTCAAGGTCATCACCGACCATCATAGCCTGAAGTGGCTCCGGAACTTGCGTGACCCCTCCGGTCGACTAGCCCGATGGGCATTAGCTATGCAGGCGTACGACATGGAGATAACGCATCGCGCAGGTGCCCTCAATGTCGTACCCGACGCATTATCCCGCATGTACGAAAATGTGGAAGAAGCCCTTGGCGCCATAGGAGATGATGCAGACCACTGGTATACCCAAAAGCTATCGAATATTAGAGAATTCCCCTCTAAATACCCCAACTGGCGGATTGAAGATGGTAGAATTTACTACCATCGGCCGCACCCCGTTATTGAGTCAGCAGTGACCGATCAGGCATACCCGCCCCGTCGCGTCCACGTGCCATGAGCGATGCCCATGATTGTCCCCAATCCGGTCATCTTAGCGTGGACAAGACCTACCATCGCCTAATTCAGGATTTTTACTGGCCCGGAATATTTCAGGATGTTTCGCGTTACGTATCCCGATGCCCTTCGTGTCAGAAAGTTAAGGTTTCCCAACAAGCCCCCCCTGGTCTAATGACCGAGAGAACAACAGAAGGTCCATGGATGACGGTTAGCTCCGACATCATGGGGCCGTTTCCCCCAAGCAAGAAGCAAAATCAATTTGTAGTCGTATTTCAGGACATGTTCACGAAATACATCGAGGTGAAACCCCTTCGCGCGGCTACTGGTCCCGCGATTATGGATGCTTTTGATAGCCTAGTAATAAACCGATGGGGTTGCCCGAAATATTTTCTGACGGACAACGCCAAACAATACGCTAACAAGCATATATCTTCTCACCTCACGGATTTAGGTATCACCCCCACCCCTATCCCGCCGTACCATGCACAGGCCAACCCGGTTGAAAGAGTCAATCGAACTCTTAAAATGATGATGAGCGCGTTCGTATCGCATGACCATCGTGACTGGGACGTGCATCTTCCCGAATTAGCTTTTGACATGAACACTGCTGTTCAATCCTCCACGCAAATGACCGCGGCGTTCCTGAACTATGGTCGTAACCCGGTCCCCATGAGAAACCTGCGCAAAGATATTCCCCCTCCCCCTTGTCCCTTCCTACCAACCCTGAATTTTGGTGCGACCGCATGAAGCGATTGCCCCTCATTCATGACTGGGTACATCGCAACCTGGAGCGGGCTGCGGCACGCCAGGCTCGGTACTACAACCGCAACAGGCGCGAAGTAGAATACCGAGTCGGCGACCTTGTCATGCGCCGCGTGCGTCTCCTCTCCTCTAGTGCCCAGAAATTCGCCGCGAAGCTCGCGCCAAAGTTCAGCGGCCCCCACCGAATTCTTCGAATTATCTCCCCAGTCGTCTTCGAACTGGATGACCCAGACAGCCGTAGACACCCAAGAGCCCATATCAAAGATTTAAAAGCCTACCACGCTCCAGAGGATGAGCCCCCTCCAGGAAGCTCCAAAAATGTAAAGGACCCCGTGGATCTCGAACCTGTACGACGGACAGTGAACCCCCGTGCTTAACAGCTCCTACACCCCCCATACAGCCCCCAGTACCCAAAGAGGGTGTCGCCCCACGTCGCCGTGGTCGACCCCCAAAACACTTACGCAGTAACCCCCCACCACCTCCGACGGAGAACAGTTGGAGCCCCGCAACGGCTAGGGAATCTCAAAGGGGAAACCTACCCGAAGTACCAAGCCGTCGGGGACGCCCACGAAATCCTCCGGGACCGCGAGTAAAAGCCGCCCCGGGGCCCATGTTTGAGCGGCGACAGGGCCTAAGGCCACGCCGAAATCGAGAATCTATGGCCCCTGGAACAAAAACGGCCGCTTTCATGTCGGCCCGTCACCAGACGCGGAGGGGCAAGCATAATTAAAGAACACATGGTGGTCGACGCATGACTACATCGATCCGATTTTGATATCACTGTAATTTCACCTTTTTAGTAAAACTTAACGTTGATATAACAGAATTCATTCGTGTTGTCCCAGAAAAGAGAAAGAAGTCTAAATAATCGACAAGGGAGTAGGATACCTGACCGGGGTAAGGTCAACTTAACCGGTCAACAACATGCCAGTATAGTGGATTAAATCTAGGTTAGGCCTGATAGGCGGGACACTGTTGTGATAGATGGCCCCGACGGTCGCAACCCCAACCACACCGTTCCGCTAGTGTCACTTTTTGGCATCTTTACGTGCGCTACTACGTAAGTAGGGTACAAATTGTTGAGACTCCTCATGGGGACTCCGGTCGCAAGATCGGAAACCCAAAACCTCCCTTGCACGCCCCCGCCGACACCGGCGACTCCGCGGCCTCCGGGCGGCTCGCTTAGAAATTAAAAGTTTTTTTTCTACTATACTATATTTCAGCCCGATACATGAGAAGTTTTGGGTCCGTAAATATCACATTAACAGTGCAAGAGCAGTAATAGTAAGCCATATAGACTTCACCCCAACCCCAAACACATGTTAAGTACTGTATCCCTTTCTGTTGCAGATCAAGAAAGAATGGACAAGGAGAAAAAAACGAAGTGGGCACGCGTCCCCTTCCGAGTGGTATGCCCGCTACGGGCAAGCCGGACGGTAACCCCTCCTCCCTCACCTCCTGTCCCTCTCCCCGAATTGGAGTCCACCTCCCAGTTCCCTCCGCTCCCAGTGAGAGCACCCCGACCCTCCCCGGGAGTGGGAGCCCCTGTCCCCGTAGACGAGACACCTGTCTCTCCGGGAGCGGGGTCAACCACTCCGTCGGTGGAGGACATCCCCTCCCCGGGGGCGGATGCAACCAGACGATTGGAGTACGCCACTCCTACCTTGGATAATCCCGTACCCCCGAACCACCCAGGCCTACGGCCGTTGGAGTTGGGTGGTCGGCGCTTCCGGGACGCGTCCCCAGGACGACCTCCGCTGCGTCGACCCCATATCACGGCGGAAGAGGCCCTACGGCCGTCCAAGAGACCCTCGGGCCTAGCAGTTCCGGTCCGACCACCTCCAGCCCTTCCCGCCCCCAGCTCTCTTTACAGGAGTACTGCGAGTGGCGGTGGGGGTTGGAGCGTGAGAGGCAGATGCTGGCGAGGGGACCCGAGGACATCCCGAATCCCCTACCCCACGCCCCACCAATGCCCCGATATTTCCCCTACCCCCCTACCTCAAGGTGTAGAGTCCAGTCCCCCCTCGAGTTCGTGCGGGCCGCACCTCCCGAACTGTCGAACCCCAGCCGGCCGCGCCTCCCTCGCGCCGCAACGTCCGCAAGGCCGGACCCTGGCCCTTCTTGGACCCGAAACCCGTCGGCTGCAAAAGTCCCCCGACTCGGGACCTCACCTCCCACCCCCCGGGAAGAGGGCCAAAAGAAGAAGCCCCGCAAGAAGAAAGGCCCTAAACGGGGGAAGGTCACCCCGCGCCCACTTATGTCGGTCGTGATTCCCCCGGAGGTGCCTCAACAGTTCACACCCTTGAGGCCCCTTATGGAGATTCCAGTCGCCAGACCGGAACCCCAAAACCACCCGCGTACGTTCCCGCTAAGACCGGTGACTCCGCGGTCGCGGGAACCGGCAAATCCTCCACCCTCAACCGCACGAACTCAAGAGGGAACTCACAGGGCTGCCAAGAGAGGCTTGGCTGCGTCCCCCCCCCCCCCCCCCCAGACCGCACTGGCGGGCCCGGCGCCCTCGCGGCCTCTTGGCGGTTCGCGCGGAAGCAATCCCCGAGAGACTGGTACCTCGGGAACGCCGGTACACCCGGCCGCCCCTATGGCCTCTCAGGAGCCAGAGCAACCGCAGCCTCCCCGCAGGAGGGCGCGACCCCGACCGCATGTGCGCAGGAGAGCCCCAATCCCCCAACCCCTACTGCCCCCGCGGTACCACCGCAACCGGAACCCAGCCGGGCGGTAAACCTCCCGCAAATCCGGCTGGAGCTCCCCAATCCGGATGACCCGGACATCCGCTTGACCTGCGTCATCGCCTAGGCGTCAGGAATTAATGGCCTGGCCGCCCGGGCGACGCACCCCCGCCCCTAACCCCTACCATTTTTTTTGTGTGTAATTTTTTTATGATACCCCAACATATGTCTCCCCGACAGGCACTGAATCACCCATTACCCCCAAAACAGTTCCTATCTGCTCCTCAGTACCTGGATCCCTTCCACCTCTCTCGTCCTCGGCGAAGATTGAAGACATCGTGCTCCGCAGCTGGAAGATCCGAAGCCTTGCGTACGGTCGTATACCGAATAGTCATAAGGTAAAATTGTATCAGCCAGCCGGCATATGTGCTTACCCGGGGAAAGGACCCCGTTGAATTGTGAAATTTGCGTGCGCTAGCGACATTTATTTAGATACTCTCTTGTATAGGCCCACGGGCAATGTAGGCTTCCCAGGGATACAGGAACGTACCCTGTAGAAAATGTCAAGTGCATTAGAGTATAAGGACTGTGTGTGATTTCGTGTCGAGTTCCCCGGGTATGGACACTGCGTAGTAGCGATTAAGGAAAGTTTGCGTCTGGAAATTGTATCCGAGCCTCCGTATTTATTGTGACGCGAGTAACAAGGATGTACTCGAGTCAGGCCCGGGGGTTTGTGACAAGGTGTCACCGATCTACCCCTTGGCCGATCCTTCACGATGGGTGCCGCGGTTCCCTCGCGTGTCGAAAGTGTCCCGGAGCTCAGGATCACCTTCCTCAATCCTTTTTTTATCAGTTTTAGTAAGTCGGATACTCGAAAAAAATTGTTCAAAAATTTATTTAAAAAATCTAAAAAAAAAATCCACTACATTTCTCGGCAAATTGTAAGAATTTTTTATTGTTAGCATTTTTTAAAACAAGCTCATAATTGTTCAGTTAGAACGTCCAGACATTTTTCAACAAAATGTTCACTGAGAACCGCCATTTCGAATGGTGAATTAATAACCATCCTATCTTTTAGTATAACTATTTACTCCACCAGATACAATTTTCAGCTTGATTCGAACCCGGTTTCCTGATAAAAAATACGATTATTTGAACAAATTTTTTCAAATTTAACGATTTTTTTATGTTTAAACCGCCATATTAAAAAAATGGCAGCAGATATGGTCAATCTGAAACCGGATTTAGGAACTTCAAGAAAAAATACAATAGGTGTAGTTATATCAAAATGATTGAGTGACTTTCTCCATGAGAAAGCACCTGATGAAAAGAAGTAAAAATTTAGGGCATTTCAGGACGAAACGGGTTAAACCAAAAGTCTTGCGAAGTTCAGAGAAACTGCATAAATGGAATATGTTATAAGACAATAGATCTGGTAACAATAAATATAACACCAAAAGATTAGATACCCAAAACCGACAATAAGATAATATACTTACCGGAAGGAAGAAAATGCAAAGTAAAAAGAGGAGAATGCAATAATAAAGCAAAAGGAATAATTTTTTAGAACATAAATGGCAGGATAGCCCAAGCACATATTAGGCAGAACTCAAATAAAACCAAGACCAAAACTTCGCAAACGGAAGATGACAATATTTTAACTACTGCACATAAATCCGAAGAAACAGTAATTGGAAACATACAAATAAAAATAGAAAAATATATTGTAATATCACGAGCAGTAATCATAAGCATTCTTAACATAAGCACAATAGTATTAGTGACAAAGTACAAACAGCGTAAATCCCAGCTAACATCTGAGCCTATATGTAATAACATTAGACCTTCAGTCTCCTATCGAGAGAACGTTGAACCATATTTAAAGGCACCTCCGAAAGTTTCAGCCAATAAGCGGGAGACCATAATATTAAAAAAGTCCATCTCCATAAAAATATTCATCATTATTTTCATAATTATTATAATGCACTAGTTGTAAGCATTGCTACAGCGAAGTTGCTAAGTATGTTAACCCGTTTCCGCCCAAAATGCCGTAAATTTGACTACATTTTAATCGTCACTTTTCTTATAGAAACTAACGATGAATAATTCTGTATATTTAAATTCTATAGTTTTTAATCCTCCTCTTTCCGAATCCGAAGTCCGTTTTTCGCTAGGAACAGTCATTTTTTAAATATGGCGGCAAACAGGCAAACAAAAATAGAGAAAATCTCGATTTTTTAATCGGTTTTTCATGTTTTTCAATAGGTTCGCGCTGACCGATCATTCCAAAGGCCTGGATCTGGTGGCATAATGAATTTGACTAAAAGTTGACATGATCAGATATGCAAAATATAAGATGGCAGATTCATGATTGCTGATTTTTCGCGAATTTTGTGTTTTTATAGCATTTCCGACATTATTAGCTATTTATAAATATTGTTTATGCAATCATTTTTAACAGTATCTTCTATCCAATACTCGAAATTCAAAATGGCGGTTCCAAGATGGCCGACTGAAATGCAAAAAGATTTCTTGATCCAGATGAAACTGATTACTCGATGGTTTTCGGGGTCGCAGATTACGAATATGACATTTAATTTTCATAATTCAAAATGGCGGACGAAAATTCAAAACGTTGCATGTCCGAAATGAAAATGATTTCTCGAGGGTTTTATATTATATAGTTCGCAATTATAGAAGTCTTAATTGTAAATTATATTACTGCAAAAACTGTTTTGCAATAAAACATACAAATTAATAATTTATGGTAGAATCAAAAATTTAAGCAGAAAAATTAATAAAACGGAAAAAATAAAAATGCAAAAAAAAAAAAGTTGAAAATTAAAAATTAAAAATTAAAAATACCAAAAAAATGTATAAGATTCTCTACAATCAGTGACCTCCACGTGGTCAGAGTTGGAAACATGAAAAACCAAGGCTAACAAATGATAAAAACACCATAAAATTAATTTTATAAGACTTCTATAATTGTGAACTACATAATATAAAACCCACGAGCAACCATTTTCATTTCGGACATGCAACGTTTTGTATTTTCGTCCGCCATTTTGAATTATGAAAATCAAATCTCATAATCGTAATCTGCGACCTCGAAAACCCCCGAGTAGTAAGTTTCATCTGGATCAAGAAATTTTTTGCAGTCGGCCATCATGGAACCGCCATTTTGAATTTCGAGTATTAGATAGAAAATACTGTTACAAATGATTGCATAAATCAATAATAAGTGTACAACAATATTTATAAATAACTAATAATGTCGGAAATGTTATAAAAACACAAAATTCGCAAAAAATCAGCCATCTTGAATCTGCCATCTTATATTTTGCATATCTGATCATGTCAACTTTTAGTCAAACTCATTATGCCACCAGATCCAGGTCTTTCGAATGATCGGTCCGCGCGAACCTATTGAAAAACATGAAAAACCGATCCAAAAATCGAAATTTTCTCTATTTTATTGCCTTTTCGCCGCCATATTTAAAAAATGGCTGCTCCTAGCAAAAAACGGACTTCGGATTCCAAAAGAGGAGGCTTGAAAACTATAGAATCTAAATATTCAGAATTATTCAGCGTTAGTTTCTATAAGAAAAGTGACGATTAAAATGTAGTAAAATTTACGACATTTTGGGCGGAAACGGGTTAACAGTCTTTGAAGGCCGAAAAACCTCCTAAGTTGTTAATAAAGTATACGGCGGGTAAATAGTTCTTGTCTTTGAAAGGAAAAGGGTCAAAGAAGTGTATTTAATTGTTATGACTCTGGTGTATAAAATTTAACTGCATCAAATTTAAGAACAAGATAACTCAGCAACAATTATTTTTATAATTTTCTTTCCTCCCTTTCTCTCCTCCCTCTTCTCCTTCCTCCTCCCTTTTCTCTCTCTTCGTTCTTTTCTTACTTATTATGTTTTACTTATTCCATAAATATCCCTACTTTATTGATTTCAAATATTTGAATTAACTGGCCTTACCTTTATAACAGTTGTAACGCGACGTCCATATTAAACAAGGAGACAAGGAGTTACGGAGAAAAGGAGCTAATATTTTGGAAAATAAACTGGGAAATCATATGAACACCGGCGCGGAAAACAACGACTGATTCGCACGCGCAACAGACGATCGCTGTGACCAACCTCACCTGCCTTGGCGATTGACCGCATAAATCGAAGATATCCGATGATTGACGACGCGGCGCTCTGAGAGCGGTCGGAGTGGTGTGCGGAACTACGGACGAGCCAGGCAGGAATAAGAGCGCACGTGCCGGAACCGAAAGATGGCGGTCGGTCAGTATGAAATTGACGAATGACATTTGAAAAACTGACAGTTCCGTCCACAATTTCGCGTAAGGACTGAGAGGGTTGGGTGCACCCTGAGAGAGTATGAGTCTCAATTTCCAAAACACGTTCAATAACGAGGACAACAATTGGACCTCCAAAATTGCAGCCACGAGGTCATTAAGGCGGGTCCGGAGTCTCAACAATTTTTAATCAACAACTTGCTGTGTTTTTCCTACATTTTCACTCCCTACATTTTCATTCTTAACCGGAACAAAAATTGGCCGTCTGCTTCTCCTTTCTAGGTGCGCGAAGGTGCAGGAAGCAGAGACGGCTAAAAATCACAAGGGTACTCATCAACAACATCTTCACTTCAACCGGCGGATATTGTGACGGTCATCAGGACAAAAAAACGAAAAGATCGGCGAAGAACATCTAAAAACATACAAGTACAGAATAAATCACGAGGATAAAACTAGAAGAAGACCAAGCTCCTTCTCTCTACAAAAATCTGCGTCATAATGAAATATGTGGTATATTACGTTACTTATTTTATTCGGGTAACTTAACTGTTTTTGATCTGATTTTTTTATCCGCGTAATTAACCGTTTTTGACCTGATTTTTTTACGCCTGTCGGCGTGATGGTCATGCGGGCTAAGGCGTCAGTCTTAGTCCGCCCGAACTGAACGTTGCGAAGGTCCCGAGTTCGCATCCCCGTCTGTGCAATTTTCTCTGCTTATGTCTAATGTGGAATAACCGGGGTACCTTGCTGGACGAAGGTACGAATTTGGAACCGATGCCGACCCCCGTCGGCAGTTATCGGTACCATCAGCGTCTTATCCGCGGTCTGTATGTCGTGGGTCTTATCTCGGATAAAGATGGCATAAGTCCCGCGGCGTACTCGCTATGGCACAGACCGCCGAATCTGCTGGTGGTACCGTTGTTGGGGTACGGGGGACAGGCTCTAGGTGGGTGTTGTGTTTTGTATCTGCCTAGTTCTGTCATGTACCGTTCTGTCTTTTTCCTGTACCTCTCCAACCGAGAGCCGACCCGCAAATAGACTAATAATTGTCATTAAAGCGGTGGAAAATTACCTGTCCTTTGTCTTTTTTTTGACCTGATTATTTATCCGCGCAATTTAACCATTTTTATGATTTTATCCATATGCGTGAATTATAATGTCCCGTATATGAGATAATGATATTGTTCACGTATACTGCCGTCTGCAATAGTTCCAATATATTCGTCGCGCCATCTCTACTTTTGCGCTGGATCTGTTCGCTTATATTAATATAATCGGCATTCTCAGGGTGTCTTCTGTATTTCGCGCGCCTAATGTGCCTCTAACTTGTAATCGCGAAGTATTCCGCGAGCGGCACGAATTTCCGCAATTAAGGGATCCTTACCGGAAATCGATTCGACGAGGCAGTTAGACCTCGTGGCTGCTACACTTTGCATCGTGGCTAATTGAAAGGCATTTTTCAAAATCCGGTAAGACGCGAATCGCGTATCGTTTTGCATCGGCAACGCAATATAGATCCTTTTGATCGCGTTTGCGCTAACTACTTTGTAAAACCTAAATTACTTGTATATTCAATTTAGTCTATTATCGCGGTCACAACCGCACACGTGGCTAGTAAGTTATCGCGTGCCCGAAGTGTATGAAATTGCAATAAACAAAGTTTGTGACTAAAAGGACTTTTCAATTGGTTTTTCCATTATCTCGTGCCACTGAGTTCTGGACCCGCACCCGCGCCAGGAGGCGAATTTCTATATTATTGTGAAAACCTCCACAGCCTCACAGATATGAAGGATGATAAATGTTGATGATTCTTATGTAATAATTTATGATGCGATATTTTTTTTTATATTTCTTTTTTTTCGGAGGGATTAAACCGTTGAAAGACACATCGGAGATAGAAAAGATAAGTAATGTTGTCTACCAAATTCCATGCAAAGACTGTGATAGAGTTTATATTGGTCAAACTAGTAGACTTTTAGGTACTAGATTAAAAGAACACAAAAAAAACATATATGGACCAGAATCAAAATATACGGATTTAACATTACATCGTATTGACACTTCACACAGTTTTGATTATGGAAAAATAGTCCTCTTAGCTATTGAAGTGAACCTTAACAAAAGAAAAGAAATCGAGAACTTCTTTATTAAAAAGTCTAAACGCACCGTGGATATTAGATTCGAACAATCAAATTTACCAGCAGCATACGAGGCAATTTTATAATGTAAATGTTACTTAGTAGCTCTTTAATTATTTGACACACTTTCGAATACAATAGCGCATAATGTTGTTGTTATTATATGTTGATTATGTTTTTCGAAACTGTATCTAAAAACTATATATCTTGGTCATAATTCACATACATTTATGTCTTAAAAGTCTTGTTTTTCTTTAATTTTTTAATTACTATTTTCTATTTTCAAATCTCATTATTTTTTATTTCAAATTCTAAACCAAATTGTAATACAGTTAATAAAATTGTCATCATTGCTATTGGTTGTCATTGTAAGCTAGTTGGCAACCGGTATATAAACCGTTCCACTTCCCATATACTGTTAGTTCAACATGTTGAAGTGTAGTGAGTGTTACGCGTTGTCAGTCAACATCTAGATGTGCGTATTTTTTTATTTTATTTGCAATAGTTTTTCTTGTATTTTATTGTGAACTTTATCAGTCATTTTTATATTAGGAATCGTGGTAGCACTGGCCTAATGTTATTAAGGCTTAGTATAGAATTATATCAAATTTATGTAAGTTTAATTTATTACCGTATTAATTATATAATTTGTAAAAGTTTTTTTTTTAAATCACGCTATGTCTTTTAGTTAACAAATTTTTGAAGAGGGTCATCACATTGGCCATGACTATTGAAATATCGAGAATTGAAATATGCCTGAGCATTGTTATCATAATATGATGTGATATGAATTTAGGACGTTAAATTTAAATTAGTTATTGCATATGTATATAAATATAAATGTATGTGGTTACTGCCAAAGAAAGAATACAATAAGAGACTGCTATTGATTGTGTCGGGAAAATTTAATGTTAACAATAATAAATGTATCAAATTATGAATCTAATTTCCATGCAATGACTTATAAGTTTTATTATACTCTGACAAAATTCATGATAATATATAAAAATATAAATTAATAAATACAAAAATGAGTACACAGTCAATGCAATTATGAAACAAAAAAATTAACACGAAATTTGTTTCTGTTTCAAGCAGCTCACCTACAACTCACTGATGAAAGTCAAGTCACCTAATTCTGTATGAGTGAATGGGATATAAGAGTACAGTCGTACCAAATTTAATTTTTATTATTATAATTTTATTATAATTTTAATTTATATTTGAATAAATGATGAAAAACTATAAAGAATACAATTGTTGATTAATTACCGGAATATACCGATGGGAATAATAATCATAACAATTCAAATCATGCTACACTATTCTGTTATCATAATGGATGGAACAAGCAAAACAGTCAATGGAAAAAGTAGAGGAAAGAAGAAATGTGTTTTTTGAAATTATCAAATCATTTTCAACTCTCGTGAATCTAATAATAATTTACATGGTTTTCTGAGTGCTTGTAATGTTTATCTTAGGACACAGTATATATTTTTATTCCTTAATTAATTATTTGGTAATAAATTTATCTTCTGTAGACAAATAAATTAACTGTAATTTATTCCTTAGACATTTATATAATAATACAAGTGCGAACTTAGAGAGTACATACTTTTTGAGTCCCGAGAGAACGAAAATCGAGAAAATCTGGATTTGGAGAACCTGGTTTTATGATTGTAGAATTGCTTCATAGGGGGTCGATTGCTGAATCGTGTAGTTGGAGGAATCATCACGTTGCTTATGGTATAAGGAGGTTGAGGAAAAACCGATGAATGCCCAAGTTAGCTTCTTCTCCCCGAGCTCATTTCCATATTTCGGGATTGCGGTTCAAGAGGAAAATTAGAACCGTTGTACCGGTGATTTAGAAGCCGGTGAAAAGAAAATTGTTCACCTTACCAAAATCGTTGCAGAGGAGAACCAAAGCTTCTCACGGCTCCGCGCAGGGGTCTCCTCGATTCTTGCGCTAGATTTTTATTTTAATAGAACTGATCTGGAATTTTGTATGATCCCACCTGAATTCCCTACTTCGGAATTTTCGAGAACCTCCTGCTAGACCGACTCTCTTCAGACGACTGGACTCCACTATCCCTTCCTGGCCTGACTGACACTTCTTACTCCGTATTTCACTCGCAGCGACGCCATCTACCGTGAATCCATCATACTCGCTATCTTCTCCGCCGCTACTCTGTATCTCTTTCTTTTTACACTTTTCATTTTCTCTTTCTCTGTACAGTTATCGGATTATAAATAAATACAGATTACGAAATGTCAATCTCAGAGTATAGAAAATTATAAGAAACTCGTAATTAAAGTAAGGCTTGCCACACAAGATGGAGAGCGAGAAAAAATACATATTGACAAAATTATAATTATTTTAAAACAAAGTTTGTTTATTTCATATGAGCATCCTGTGAATCCAGAATGGTACCAAGAGAGGAGGCATGCATGAGAATTTAAGATAACCATTGCAATATTTTATTTAACTGTTGTTCTTCTATGTTCAGGAAAAATTTGTATCACATTCTTAGTTATCGCAGAAAATTTTTAGCAAATAAGTAGTAATCTCTACTAATATATGTATAACAGATATTACTATAAAAATAAAATGTAAATAACAATTGACGGGCATTGGCGCAAATAATATACATGCGTTTTGCGAATAGTTGCAATATTATAGTACACGGAGAGCACAACCGAAGCGCAGCGCTTAAATGGTTTCAGACGGGTCTGTCAGGATCGGTGTCGATGACGGGATGAGTCAAAAATCCGATTTCACAGTTTCGAAAATGTGAACATTGAGCTAGGAACTACAGCCGAATGCGGCGTCTCCGACTTTACTACCGTGACGGTAGGAGGGTTTGACGCAGAGGTTCAAAAGACGATCACAGTATGGCATTTGTATAGCCAAAGTGCTGCGCTGCTGGATTTACGAATACGAGATCAGGGCCGCACTCCGCAGTACGTTGGATTTGGATGGTTAAACCCGCGATTGACTCTTTCATCTCGGTAACTATTTTTTAAATGAATATTATAAATAAATTGTTAAGAAAGTTTGCGATCATATAAAGCATAATGTACATGTCGGCATAATGTATAACATATTTCCATTTCTAGGTTAGCAAATGTGGAATTGGTACACCCTTCAGGACACATACAATGACTACTGTTAACTATTAAACCGTTTTGGGAACGCGATGGTTAAGTTGTTAGCATGCTCGCTTCGTAAACTGAACGTTCCTTAGGTCGTAAGTTCGAATCCCCGTCCGGCAACTTTTTCTGATTATTGCGGATAATTCGGGAAACCTTGCTGGGCGAAGGTACGAATTTGGGACTGCTACCGACATCAGTCGGTAGTTATCGACACCGTGAATGGTTTTTCCGTGGTCCACGCTTCGTCAATATTGTCTTGAATGAAAATAAGACAATGTTTGCGATGCGCCTGCTACGGCACAGGCTGCCGACTAACTGTTAACGGTGTCGATTATGTGTAGTATTTGTGATTGTTTACTTGTTTGTATCGTCCTGTGTGGGATGATGACTAAGCCTTGCCCGATTAGCCATAGATGGCATAATGTTGACAAGTAAATCTGACCAATGTATGTATTTATGTATTAAACCGTTTTTATATAAAATGTATATCTTAAATGCTTCCGATAACTTTACGTGGACAAGATCTCCAGCTTTTGTCAAGGTTTTGAACATATCCCTTACCCTATTGCTAACATTAAAGTGATTCATAAAAAATGTTTCATAAAAATAACATTTATTAATGCTTTTAAATAGCGTTTTTCACTGGTCGCACTAGTGCGAAAAAAAGTGCACTGAATGTATATTCATACTCATAACAGTTATGAGAAAGAGATACATTCGGTGCACATTTTTGAGCACAAGTGCGACCAGTGAAAGCCGCTAAAAGACACACGTTATTAATGCATAAGTACTCGAAAGAACTTGGAATATTATAGTACATTTTCGTCAAATAAATTATAATAAGCTCTATTATAATTATAGCATACTTATTTCAGTAAAAATATCTTTTACGAAGAGCTTATTGGTATTTATTTCCAATAAATACTTTGGCGCTTTTGCTCGTATTGTTTATTTATTATTTTTAACAAAAAATAGATCACTTTTTTACAAAACTTTATGCATGTTTTCCATGTAATTTTTCCCGTGGAATCGATTAGCACATTTATTTTTGGCCCAAAACCACTTTTGACAAAATTGTTTATAACCAATTGTTATTTTGTTTAAATAAAAAAACACGGGTATTTTAGCAAATATCCTATTTCTAATAAATAGGATAGGTCCTTGTACTTTGCTGAATAAAATATGATAAATCATGAGATTTTTAATATCTTTTAAATAACTCAGATTATTTCAAAAGTATTTCATACCAATTCTCAGATTGGTATTATTTCTCATAGTAGCATAATGAATCTCATGAAATATTTCTTGAATCAGCTGAGAGATAATAAAAATCTCCTATGATTTATAATATGATTTTATAGAAATTTTCACTGGGATTTAGGGAATAATAACGATTATGGGAATAATAATTAATGACCAGCACAGTTATTATTAAAATCCTACACATTTCCCACAGTGTGCTCTATGAAAATAAAATTTATGTTTGGACCAATTTCTTAAAATTTCCATAACAATTTTTCACTGGGTTAATCACAGCCGATCTTTATCAAACCAAACCTTGTGTATTTATTACCATGATATATATCCAGAAACGCGATTAAACATTATTTAACTGAAAAAATGATTAGATGAGAGAATGAAATCATCATTTTCATTCTGAAAAACAGCCTTCGGCTAAGGTGGGCATCCATCATATTCGCTAAAACACTTCCACACCAAGGTATTACTATTTTATTAAATCTTTTCTGCGGTATTAATAAATTTAAAATCTTTAATCGGGAGCCAATAGTGGATTTGTAATATCATTTCATGATTAAATTCAATAAGAAATGAACTAACAATATTTATAACAGAAATTACTGTTTTTCGATAGTGTTTTTTTTTTATGAAACTAAAAACCTTTGATGAACATCAACGATTTTGTTTTTCAGTCACAATCTTTAGCGATTATCCCACTGGTCCTGCAGCATGTCACGTATATCATACAAGTAGTGGAATGCATTTTTCTGACTCGAGTAACAATATTGACTTTACTTCACGAAAAAAGATCGTCAACAGCTGAAGACTTGAGTATCAGTAAAAAAAGTAGAATGGAAGCAAATCCGGTAGTAACTGTAACAGACGTATAATATGGACCTGTGATGGTTAATAACAATTCCGACAGCTCAAGTAGGGGTTCTAACGGTAAACGGCCTGGTAAATGTGTTAGTGCATGTCCGTGTGTCTCATCGGCCTTACGCGTACTACACACGCGCACATACACGCACACATGCAGATTGGAAAGTCGTGGAAAGCGAGTGAGCTCGCTATTGTGAGATAATTGTGGGATGATCCTACAGAGGTGAAAGGAATCAATTCACGTAGATGAAGTGGAGGTGCTTGTGAAGAAAATCACTGGGAGAAAGGGGTAAAGACTCGCTGGCGGATGGAAGATTTTAGTGTAATGGGATAAGATGCTCGCGGGTTGGGTGGGGTGGTTGTGGTGGACGATAAGAGATTTTTTGGAAGGAGGAGGAACTTGTTGTGGTTAGATGCTGGTGGGAGGAGCTTGCGGAGGTTGAAGAGGTTGAATGTCCGCTTGTTGCGCTTTGGTCGATATATATTGCAAATCAAAAAGACCTTTTAAATATAAATCACGCTCAAAATGATACTTAACATCAATGTGTTTCATACGTTTATGAAACTCTTGATTTTTCAATAGTCGAATCGCACTCTGATTGTCTATAAACAGAATTGGTTTATTTGTATTACGCATACAAATCTCTGACACTAATTGGTCTAACGCGAAACTATTGTATACCGATACTGATAGTCTTATTTATGGATTTAAATGTAGCGATATTTATAAGTGTATGAAAGATAATATAAATAGATTTGATACAAGTGATTACGAGAAAAATAGTGTGTATGGAATTCTTCTTGTTAATAAAAAAATATTGGGGCTAATGAAGGATGAGTGTGCAGGTAAGATAATGACCGAGTTTGTCGGACTCAGGTCAAAAATATATGCGATACGTGTGTTAGATGAGAGTGAGAAGAAAAGAGCGAAAGGGGTGAAAGAGGTAGTTGTCAAGAAAACCATCACTTTTGACGATTACCTACACTGTCCAGAAAATAAATATGAACAAGAGCGCAGGTAGCAACTGATTCGAGTGAAACATCACAACGTGTATACTGTCTGCGAATCGAAATCGCGCTGAGTCAGCACGATGTTAAACATTACTTAACACGCAACTGTACAGACACTTTACCCTGGGGCCATTTCAATATTATGGAAATGGATGAATATGTGTAAATATGAAAATAAATGAAATATGTTAATCAAGGAATGTAAATAAATAAATAAATAAGTTTAATTTTACAAAAAAGAATTAATTAACATTTGACGAAGAGCATGGACATTTTACGAAAAAGTATTCACATTCGACAAAAAGTATTGACATTCCACAAATTGGCAAGGAGCATTCACATTTTATGAAAAAGTATTGACATATTACGAAAGAGCATTGACATTTTGCAAAAAAGTATTGACATTTCATGAAAAAACATTAACATTCGACAAAGAGTATTAACAAATTACGAAAGAGCATTGACATTTTATAAAAATGGATTGACATATTACGAAAGAGTGTTGACATTTTACGACAAAGTATTAACATTTTACGTACAGCATGGCTTTTTTTAAATAGAGTATTGATATTGGAGCAGTTTAGTAATATTGATATGAGTCGTAATTAAATATACCATCTACTAAATGCGTAGACTTATATCGAAAACAAATGTTGTATATCAGTTAGCCTCTCGAAGAATATATCTTACGCTGCAGATTTGATGCTGTTCGTAGAGTGATTTTGGAACATGCAACGACTCGAATTTCCACGGAAATACTCGGTGTCTGCATAGATGATATATTTTCCTACATTGCATTGCATTGAAGCAGGTGAAAATGTATTTTCCTGTGGTGCCAAGATGTAGAAAAGTCGAATTTTTCGGCTCGTCATGGATAGCGTGCGTATAAGAAAGACTGACTTTGAGAATATAGCCGACTTCTGAGTCATCTGCAACATTTACGAAATCGACATTGTCAACCCATTGGAAACCACCGGTTGATAATGCTTGACACATTGCCAACCATACAAATTATTAATATCAAAGTACATTAAATACTTTGACTCTTTTGACGGGTCATAATTAGGCATATACTTATTATTTGCTTTCGTGTATCTACTTGAGCACTGTGAAAGATCTCCCCTTATCCACCGCTCGATAAACTTGACCTTTTATTATATATCTATATCTTTTAACAAATCCAATTCCACCCGTGTATGTAATAAGGCACAACTCCACGTTATAATGCCGTTTCTCGCGGTATTACTTATTCGGCGTTTCACCGCCGTCGTCTCGGGGACGGCTACCGTCTCAGGTGGAGACTTTCACGTCCTCGTGGACGTTGCGCCAGGTAGAGGCCCGACGACGTCGTTCGCCCGTCCGGACAATTATTTGCTCGAGCCCGGCTGACTCGGGGTCTTTTCTCGACCCGCACTCGCACTCACGAGAGGAAGAGAACTCGTTCCAGAGGGGGACGATTTCTCGCCTCCTTCCGCGCCTAAAAAGGGGCTCAAAAAAACTCGCGGGGATTGCCACGCACTGCAATCCGTCTCTGTATCGACGAGAGGACAGGGTGCATGCAAGGGAGGGTGGTTGCAAAAAATGACGTCTTTATTTATCACAAAATACTTATAATTTCTATGAGATTCGGCTCGAGGCCACTTACAGTCGTCTATCCTGACTCCTCGCACTGTCTAGTAAAGACAGCAGGGCGGCTTCTGCAGGCCCTGGGGTCGTCTGGATAATTGACCGGGTGCTCGTACTCGCTCCGAAAAGTCAAAAACTCGCAAACTCGCGAAACTTAAACTCGTACACGAAAACTTAATTAACCGTTAGCGGCCGCACTCGTTTTCGCTGGTAAGTGTCTCGGCACTGACGGCCGAGACCAGACTGAAGTCTGGACGTATTGACATCTCGCTCCGCGACCGTCGCGCCGTGTCGTCTCGTGGGCCTTCCTGAAATCACATCGCTTCTTATTGCCGACCGCTCTGTCGGTGTCTTACCGTCTGAGTTACGAGCGCCGAGGTTCCAAGTGGAATATTGTAACCGGCGTGTTACAACGTATATCCCGGTAGAGTGAAGAAATGTGCTGGCTCCAAACCGTGCGGTTTTAATAGTGTTGTTCGAAAATTTTAAAATACATCTGCGAGCAATAAAATGTCGGTTTTTAAATACAGATCCGAGTACTCGCCCAAAGTCTCACAATTAAACATTTTCCATGCATTCGTTGCATGCACATAATCATCAACACTCACTTCACGACCATTCAATTAATTGTAAAAATTACCGCGAGAAGGAAGGTATGGCTCGTCCAAAGCGCTCATTTCATGTATATAGTTGTAACGGAAAACGACCTTACGTGTTAATAAACGAAATTCGTTTTCATTTTGAAAATGTGCATTTAATATTCGTTTGCCATCTGTTCCGTTATGTATTCAAATATTCGTGCAATTATTCTAATTCGGAATAATACGCTGATATCCTAGTGTGAAACCGTAGTAACGCTATTCCCCCCACTTTATTACCGCGTACGCACATCTCACTCCACCAAATTGAATCAACGGAAAGTCAGTTGCGCAATCACCGTTGATAAGAGCAGAACAATATTCATTTTTTTCGGCCCATATTTAAGGCATTCCATATTAAATCTGTATATAAATCGTTATATTAAATCTGTAGCGCGAAAGCATATGTGTCACTTTTTAAATGGGTGAACCCGAAACAATATTATTTTGTATAGTGTAGTGAATGGAAAAATAGAAAGTGCTTGAACGCATTTTGGTTTTTTTTTTTACTTTCAAATTACCTAAATTCCTCAAACACGCCTTTTCCCTCACGATTCTGCAACCTTTTTTCTTTCGTGATCCATCCACGAACATTTTGGCTATTCTGCCAGGATCGTGAAGACGATCGTGCGTGAGTGTATTCGAGACAAATGAAAAAGTGAATACCCTGAAAATACATTCATTTCAATTCAGGAAATTGGTGGACAGTGAATTGTTGCGTCTAAATCACTGCTATTGGCACTCATCGCCAAAATTATTGCATTTGGAAAAGTTCGAATGACGTGCGCGCCATTGTGGTAACACTACGCCTCGAAAGACGCCATTTTGAGAACGCTGCTAACGTCATCGCGTCCACTTCTTTGTTCGCCGTCTGCTTCGCCTGGTGCTCCACTCTTCGATGCCGTTTCTCCATTCGCCGCATCTTCGAGCCGCCGCATCGCGCGCCAACATCGGAGTTTGTGACGTCACAACTACCACGTGAGCCCCGACGTTTGACACTTAGACGCTCTAGTGAATTGAACCCACTGCTTGCCTCTCCAAGTTTTCGTTCTTCAATGCTCTTTATCAAAGTGGCCCCCGCATGCGAGGTCTCTTGCTGGTACTGCTGAATTGCTGTTAGCTAGGCGCCTCCTTTCACAACTTTCAAATTGGCGTCATTATCCATTGACAGCAGGAATATACGTTGTCGCCGTAACAATCCAGCATTTTAATATTGCTGTGTTTGATTGGTGAAGTCTTTCCAATTTTAATCTTGAATTATTTTGATAACGTTTCTGCATTTCCTCGAATTTCGGCATTTTTACGTATTTGGACATTTTACTAAAATTGGAATCTACTTATAAAATATAAGCCAATTCACTTATTTGCTTTTAAACGTACATGAGTGAGTCAGACAATAGCAATTATCGTTTTTATTTGAGGAGTCCGGTTCATTTCGTTTTGTTAATTTTGGTGACATTACGCAGAGCATCCAATTCGAATCTGATCACAATATGGCTACTGATCTGACTACTACTGAACTCATTGCTCAAATTGAAGAAATGATGATGGAGATTCAAATGTCATCCGAACAAGTGTCAACTAGATCTCGACGCGCTGTAGGTCGCTTCAAGGTTCGCATGGAGCACCTCAAGGAATTATGGGCTAATTGATGTAGCCTTCAACGACAGATTCGAGAAGCTACAACCACGGAGGAAACCAACACGTTGAAATACTTCACAAAGCAGCGATTTCTGTCATTTGAGAATGCCTATTTCGACATGCTCGGTGACATCGAAGATGCCCTAGACGATCTATATCCACGTGCATATTTGATTATAGAAATATATTTTTCCATATTGCATGGAATCACTTTAACGTATTCTTCGAAATAGTTAGCAACATTCCATATCAGAAAATGAGCATCGTAGCCGCTTAAATTACACAGCCACACAAAAAAAAAGTTCTGATCTGGGGGTCTGACTATATATTTTTTATGTTTTTTGGGTCGCTGAATCTGAATCCGAGGCCCATTCAACCCCATCACATCAGGTTTTTGAAAACACCTCAAAAAAAGCAATATGGCGGACACTTTTTTGGAAAATTTATCGGATTCACTTGAAACTCGCCACTCGGGGGTTTTTGGGGTTGCTGATTACGAATTTGAAGTCAGTTTTCAAAAATTCAAAATATGAATTCAATTAATCAAAGTAATGCTACAAGAAGAAGTAACAATTCATTTCACAACTGTGATAGCAGGCGTGATGTGTTTTGTTACATTTGCTCAAAGTATGAAGTTACTTCCTTGCGGAAACAAATAGATGATGACATAAAAGTCACGTGCAAAGAAATGTTCGGCTTGACTATTGGTGAGCATTCATGGGTTCCCAATATTATTTGTAATTCTTGTCGAATAATGTTGAATCGTTAGAAAAAAGACAAATTGTAAGGTAAATTTTCTAGTCCTGCAGAGTGGAACCAACCTCGTTGTGAAAGTTTTTTTTGCTCTAATAAAGTGAGTAGAACTTTTAATATTAAGAATAAACAGAAGGTAGAGTACAAAACAGTGACATCAGTAAAGGCTCCAATTTTATCCGTCAAAACCAAGCAAAAAACTGACTTCGAAGGCACTGGCGTATTTGAAAATACTGAAGTGATGGAAGTTGATGAATATGAACCTGAGAGCAATGACACCGACCGCGACTCTGACTATGGGGAAGAATCTAAAAAATCGGTCCCAATGCTGGTTTCACAGCCTGCATTGAACAACCTTATTCGAAATTTAGGCTTGGCAAAGGACCAGGCTGAGTTTTTAGCTTCATTTATGAAGCAGAGAAATTTCCGTGAATCACAGACGAAAGTTTCTGTTTATCGAAATCGAGAATCAGAGGTTAGGAAATATTTTGTTGAGGATGATGATCTAGTTTATTGCATTGACAATAATGGCCTCATGAATGAACTGAAGGAAAATTGCTAAAAAGCAACTGATTGGCGACTTTTTATTGATTCCTCGAAAAGAAGTATTAAGGCAGTGCTACTGCATAATACTAACGTCTATGCTCCTATACCCATAGCTCACTCGACTGTGATGCAAGAAAAGTATGTGAATATGGAAATACTATTGGAAAAAATAGGTTATGAGCAATATAAATGGCAGATTTGTAGAGATTTAAAAATTATAACTATTTTACCAGGGCAACAGTCTGGCTTCACAATATGTCCTTACTACTTGTGTTTATGGGATAGTAGAGATCGAGAGCACCATTACAAGGTGAAAGATTGGCCAGCTAGAAAATCCCTCACACCCGGATCACATAATGTTATCAATGAATCCCTAGTGCAACGAAAGAAGATCATCCTTCCTCTTCTTCATATTAAGGTAGGTCTGATGAAGCAATTTGTCAAATCTCTTGATAAGACAGGCAAATGTTTCATATACTTACATCAAATTTTCCCTAATCTTTCCGATGCAAAAATTAAAGAGGCAGTGTTTGATGGTCCTCAAATTCGGAAACTGTTTAGAGATCCTGATTTCATTAAAACGATGAACAATCGAGAGAGAGCGGCTTGGCAAAGTTTCCAAGCAGTTGCTGAGAACTTCCTGGGGAACAAAAAAAGTCCACAAGATAAGGAACTAGTCGCTGAAATGATTTAAAATTACGAAAAACAAGGGTGTTTGATGAACTTGAAGCTGCATTTCTTGTTCTCTCATCTCGATAAGTTTCCAGAAAACCTGGGACATTTCAGTGAAGAACAAGGTGAACGTTTTCACCAAGACATTAAAGTGGTTGAAACTCGTTACCAAGGACGCTGGGATGTTAACATGCTTGCAGATTTTTGCTGGATGCTAAAAAGAGAAACACAAAATCAAGAGATGAAACAAAAAAGAAATCCATTACATAGATCTTTTGAGGAAAGGAGAACCAGATACAGTTCAAAAAAAGAAAACAATTAAAGTGATAAATGTTTCTCAAAAAAAAAAAATTTTTCCTCAAATAGCATTAACAACCAGCCCTTTTAAGGGCTACATGATGTACAAAATCTTATCGTGCAACCTCCTCGCGGTGTACATCGGGTAAATGCCGACGGTACATTATTTAGTAAAATAGACGTGATAACATAAACATTGAAACTAAAGATATTACGCGCGTTCAATAGCACTTATTGTAGGTTTTTTTAGATTATGTCCGAATCCTGATATGATAAATTTAAATTGACTTCAAATTCGTAATCAGCGACCCCAAAAACCCCCAAGTAGCGAGTTTCAAGCATATTCGGCGAATTTTTCATATATGTCCGCCATATTGCATCCGCCATTTTGAATTTTTAAAAACTGACTTTAAATTCGTAAGCAGCGACCCCAAAAAACCCCGAGTAGCGAGTTTCAAGCGAATCCGATAAATTTTCCAAAAAATCGTCCGCCATATTGGTTTTTTGAGGTTTTTTCAAAAACCTGATGTGATGGGGTTGAATGGGCCTCGGATTCAAATTCAGCGACCCAAAAAACATAGAAAATATATAGTCAGACCCCCAGATCAGAAATTTTTTTTTGTGGCTGTGTTTTTTTTTATGGAATATTATCGATATGTTAAAACTACATTTATATTTTAAAATGCAGCTGTCATGAGCTGCACCCCGAAATTGACCGGTCAGGTGATCATGGTCCCGGACTTTGGCATCGTGGGCGGTGAATGTATCGCCACAGATATGGCACGTGATTGTCTTATGGGAAGCTATCCAATCAGCTTCGCTCAAATGCATCGGTTTAACATCTTGCTTTAAGATCTAAAAATGAAGTCATTTAAATTTAATGACATTTTTCGACAGTATTAAGATTTTACGATTTATCTATTATATTGTTTTAGCATTTGACGTGAATTTGAATATGTGTTATGATAATTAAAACATTTTTGCATTTTCTAAACGGAATGGAAATATTGAATAAAATATGTATCAGAGTTTTAGTTGAGAAAATAACGGAAATCGTACCTCATTAACTTCCGAAGAAATCCCGTGTAGCTCCGCCGCAAACCAGGAAGCAGCGTCGAACCCCCGGCGACAGCGGTACCTGGACATTGAAGGGTCATGGTTACAATGAAAATAGTAGCCTACACTGTAAATCTTATGCTCTTCGTAGGCTGATTTTGGAGCTGTCTCAGATTCCACTTTTCCGAGGAGGCATTCGGTGTCGGCATAAACGATGAAAGGCACTTGAATTGCACAACGGAAACTTTTAAATTTTAGTTTACCTGTTTGTTCAGGAAGCTTGACCGCACAATTACTTATTTTTCCACACTCGAGTTTATGTGTGGCGAGTTTTTCTTCATTGTGAAAATAGGGAAGACAGCGATTGTAGATACGTTTCTGTCTATGGTGTTTACTGCACTGTTTTCCTACTAATCGTGGTAAATTTTGTATCCAGCAGTAATGATAGTTGCGGTCTTTATCAGCTTCCTCGACTTCATCCAACACAAAAGACGAAGAGGGTCGAGGGGCTTCTTTCTGACTCTGTCACGAGAGTTGACGTGACGATCTCTTTCACTTTTAGTCAAGTGCACAGGAAGCACTTTTTTCTGGCACATTCAGCGAGATATTATTCAAATTCTCGAACTTCGTTACGTCCTTTAGCGCCACCGGAAAATTTATTCGGTCAAAGTTGAGGTGTAGTTTGTAATCAGGGTATGAATATAATAGATGGAATTATAATTAATGGAATTTTTTCTAATGGGAAATAATGCGGAAATTATTACCCAGGCGAAGCAATCGTTATTGAACGACTTCACATTTATTACGGCCTATTTATTCTTAACCCAAAGCGGCAAATCGACGTATGAACCGGCACGCATCGGGTTGTATTTGCAGATTTGAATTTGCAAGTTGTGAATTCCCGTCAGCGCCCATCCAGAGTCGCGCATCTCAAATTCTTCGAACGAGGAAAGAATTGGTGCCTTTACTCTTTCCTCATACCACTCATTTAAATTGGTAGACTCGCACAATTGTTCGTATTTATTTTGAAAATATTTGTCTTCCTCTTTATCGATCAGTGCAAACTCACCACAAAACACTGTACACGCTTTTTACACAATTATGCTCCACGATCGCAGCATGGACGGTTTTGAGGGGTTTCTCCTTTGCGGCATCGAAAAACTTTAGCGGATCTAAATATTTTAGAGTTACCACCAGTCCAGTCTTTATGCGATTTTTGAAAACCGAATCGACTTCAACGTGACTGATGTCACCTCGCGATCCTCGTCCTTCCCTGGCGATGAGTCTCTCTTTTGCCTTCTCCTGTAAGGTGATTACGCGAAATTATAGCAGATTCCACATGCCGTTTACTTCCAACGTCTATCTTTGCCAGTTGTTGCCCTCGCATACCCGCGAAAGCGTCATCGCACCGGGCAAAGAACTCGTAAAATTCATTCGGAGACGCGTCATCTTCGAGAGTGCGATACTTGTTTTTCACCGCCTTCTCTAGGGTCAAGATAATTTTCTTTGTCGCTTCCATTTTCTCTCTTTTTTTAAACTTCTGTACAATCACAAAAGGAGATGAGGCAACACCAGTTACTCGAGACAAACAGTTAAAATATATTTGACAAATTTTTATATCTTTACTCCTGTGGGACTATTTGCCTATATTAAATAGGCAGAGTTATCCAATTTCGGTAGAGTGGAAAAATTTGTTAGATAATTTTCAGGGAAATGAGTTGACACTCATACGCTTCTAAAACTCATAGCTTGTGAAACAGGTGATAAACCGTACACGTAGAAACTCAGGAAAGGGCCGGTGACCGAAAAAAAAAGAAACGCGTTGAAACTTGCATGCTGGCATTTAACATTTGGTTACGGACTGGTGGTTACGGAATTTACAGATTAGGAACGTAACTGATAGACATAGAAGTAAAACAGTCAAACATTTTGAATTATGTTATAATGGAATGTAAAAGGAATAAATAAAAGATTTATAACTAAAAATACATGTACGATTATGTATACAATGTGTGAAAAAAAAATTAATAATCATTATTAGAATGCATAGGCAGCGTAAAGTGTAAAATAATACATATCTTAACTTGTAGAAAAAATTATGAAAAGTCGATTCAATCCGTAATCCACTTTGCTAAAATAGCGTTAAAGTTTTCTGCGGTCCGTAATGCTAGCATATTCTGGTCTACAGTACGCACTTTTAGACGAGCCCCCTCTCGGTCCGCGGAGATCAACATGGATGCTTGGAATAAATATTTGAGCGAGCTGTATCCGTTGAAATCTGTTTCCATTGAAACGTTCTTTGGTACGGTGATGAGACTTCGGATGCCCCTATATCGGTAAACGAGCTTCTTGCCAGCATGAGGAGATTAAAATCTGGTAAATCAATAGGCCCTGACAATATCCCTGCAGAGCTCTTGAAGCTTCTCTCCGGTGAATGGTTCAATTTCATTTTGGACTTTTTAAACTATTGGCCTCTAAGCCATCTGCACCATGGCTAACTAACGATCTCAAAAAAAGATTAAAGGATAGAGACAAGATGTATAAAATGTCTCGTCACACAAATAGCTCATACCTTTACCAACTTCACCATTTAGAGCGTAAAAATCTTCGCTTGGAAATTAAACGAACTGGTGATGGTTGCTATAGCCATTTAATAAAACGCAGCAAGACCGAATAAAGTATGGAGTGCACTTAAAAAGGTAGGTCTTACTAAGGCATCCTCGTCTAACTCATTACACTATTTTCCGGCATCTGATCTTAACAGTCACTATCAATCAGTTAATTGTAAACATACACCCTGTTCTCCAGAAGCTCTGCAAAGTATTTTAGATAGACCGTTATTAATTAATAAACCATCTTTTTCTTTCTCGCGTTTGGACAATTCCTAAGTTTTCCTTGCAATTAGATCTGGGCCCCCGGGGCATTCTCCAGGCACTTCGGAAAAACCTGGCCATGTCGTCGATGTATTGACGATGTCACGCCGCCTCCTGCTTCTCCTGCACCCACTTCCCACCTCGGACCATGGGACACCTCGGGTGACGCTGATACAATAGCAACATATTATAAGCAAAATACACGACAATAGGCAGTTATAAAAATAAAATATTTAATTGCACCAAACAATAAACATATTGCATCTAAATTTTTTGAGTTAATGTGTCATCGCTTTTAAAAATAATAAAATGACGTGTATATAATTAAAAATCTGCAATAAATAGAAATGCATAATCTGCAACTATTTGTTTGATGAAATACATAATAAATATATTGTATAATATTTTAATATAATATATTAATTTTTATGTAATATAATAATTTTTATATAATATTTTAAATACATTGTATATATTATTGTATACAAAAAATAGTAAAATTTACTGTAGATATGTACTATGGTATTTTTGTAGTTCAATTTTTAACAGTAATCTACTCACTCAGAGAACAAAATAGTAAAATATATTAATCCTAGATACGATAACTATTCCACTAGTCGAAATTACTTTTGCTTGTAGTATACGCGTAGACCAAGTAACTTTGACAGCTTCGTATAAACTGTAATATTTAACAACGTATTTACTAACAAGTAGTCCACGTAAAGGATCAGTATATTTTAATATTTTCCTTCTCCCAGTGTTTTGCTTAGCATTCAAAAGTGATCTACAAACACGATAGTAAATATTTAACCAACAACTTCTGCCAATAGTTGCAGAATGATTTTTCATTATGCAGAGTAATGCATGATGATAACATATTGCATTTATATAGATTACGTAGAAAAATACTAAGATTTACGGAAATTTTCAAGCGTATAACCGTCATCTTATTATTTTTCTGCGAAAACTATATTAGATGCAATATGTTACCATCATGCATTACTCTGCGTTATGAAAAATCATCCTGAAACTATTTGTGCGATGAAATAAATGGCAGAAGTTGTTTGCGAAATATTTACTATCGTGTTTGTAGTTGAATTTTGAATGGTAAGCAAAACACTGGGAGAGGGAAAATAGTAAAATATACTGATCCTGTACGTGTACTACTTGTAGGTAATTAGGTTGTTAAATATGTAACAATATTGAATATTTTATACATATATTTATTTTTTTATATTAATATTTCTTTATATTCTTCTCACTGTATGGTTACCACTTCATTACAATCAACACGTGTACAATTATTATTTTTCATTAAACACTTATTTACGTTTATTTGCAATGTTTCGCTGCATCCGTCCACACACACATTCGGAATAATTTACGCGGCTAAAATTGAATTAGTCATAAAAGAACGAAATAAGTTACGCGGCTAAAATATCATGAATCATAAAAGAAGACGGAATACATTACGCGAAGACACATACACATACACGTTGTCAATCATCCATACATAATTAAATTGTCAATATGAAATGTCACTTATATGCGCAAAATATACACAAAATAAACACGTTACCGAACCGCGGGTAAGAGGGACTTTTCTCTACGTGGTGGCTGTCTTGGTTCTTCCTTCCTTTGTCCGTTGTCTGGAGCCCCAGGTACTCTTGGGCCGGCCCTGATGGATACCGTCGACGTTTCCTCGATTGACGGTCGAAGTCCGCGATGGTGAAACGAGCGACTTCCTCCTCGGCGCCTTTTGGAATCCGCCGCTGGTCGTTCCGCTTCGACCTTCGACAAATATCGAGGGGAGAAGAAATTCGGCAGATTATTTGTTCACTCAAAATAAGATGTTAAAAGGAAATTGGAGTCGCTCACCTCGGACTTCTACCAGTGGGCTGAAGTCGATGGAATCCACGGCTTGATGTGAAACAATTCCCGGCACCAGATCTATTTCCGCTGGTCCTTCGTCGGCACCCTGGATCCTGGAGATGGCTGCGATGGCTGTCGACTTCCTGCGACTTGCCGGGTCTTCCGATATCGGGAAGGAAGAGAGCGAGTTCCACCCTGGAACCCGCTTATATATCCCGTGGAATTCCAATTGGAGCGACCGCCTCAACTTTTTACTTGGAACGGGACGGGAACTGTCAATCATATAAATGTCATTTGCGCGTTTGAATTGACAGGCCGCCCCGCTCGTTCAAATTTTCCACGGCGCTCCTTCCTTGCGGCCAACTTTAATACTACCGCGCTACGTCTTTCAATCGTTGGTGCGCGGCGGTCGCTCTCGTTTCTGCGCGGCGGTCGAAACTCGGGTTACGCTAGTTTCACTAATGGCGGCACACAGTCGTCACGGTCGCGCACGTGTTTTTCTTAATTCACAGTTTCCTTCTCTCCCGGCCTTCTCTCCTTGTACATTTTTTATCGATGCGCGATCGTCGCGTTAAAACGTAACAGTTTATACGAAACTGTCAAAGTTACTTGGTCTACGCGTATAGTACAAGCAAAAGTAATTTCTATTAGTGGAGTAGTTATCCTATCTAGGATTAGTTTATTTATAATACATTATAATATATAATAATATACATTTTACTATTTTGTTCACACAGTGGGTAAATTACTGTTAAACTTTGAACTACAAAAATACGATAGTAAGTAGTGTAGGTATGACAGTTCCCGATTCGTTCCCACTGCCTCCACCAGGCGTCGCCACAGTCGCGGCGCTGTCGCATCGGGCAGGGTGGAGTCGGTGGTTGATTCGCGGACTAATTCGCATACTGATTCGCAGAATGATTCGCGGACTGATTCGCAAACTGCTTCGCGGACTAATTCGTGTACTATTTATTTCGCGGACTGCGTCACGGACTGATTCGCGGATTGATTCGCATTTTTTATTCGCTGTTTAGTACGCGGGTTTAATTCAAGACCCTCTCATTGGGAAATCTATCCATTAATATGACAGCCGCGGAGTTCCGCTACGTCCGGTGAGTAGACCAGTCGCGCTTTTCACGGCTCCGATACTTCTACTGAAATTTTTGTGCTTAACCCGTTTGTTGGGAGTTATAATTTCAGTGGCGTGTTCCTGGAGCGGCTCGGAGTCTTCTGGTATTTTCCTGCTTTCATTCCAAGTCATTTTCTGGGCAGAAAAATTATTGAAATCTCTGCATCTCGTCAGTTGGAGAAACCGTTGACAGTTCGCCGTCCCGTGCCACATCGCCGCTGACGTTCGCTGCTCGTCCGTCCAATCAACGGATCCAAAATTGAAAGTTCATCGGGTGCTGCCTCCGAAAAGCGACAAAACCCAAGAGCGTCATTTAGGAGGCGAGGTGCCGTAGTGTGCGTGATCTGGCTGATTATCCGCCTTTGAGCCAGCGATCTGTTTTCGCTCCGTCTCTATTTTATTATTTCGCTTTTTAGAGATATTCGAAGTGCTTGCCAGCCGCGAGCCGAAAACGCAAATTTGCTTCGGCATCGTTTGCGCATGCGACAAGCGCTAGTTTCCTTCAAGATTTGTGCTTCTACCTGTAGCTGTCAGGCGGCAGCACCCCCTGGGTAGGTGACGCTCAGCGCTCAGCATATGTCGAGCACGAGTCTACCCTCCAGAAACTCGCAATTTGACGTCACTCCCACCAGTTCCACGATCAGAGGAGAGGTAGAACAAACGCGCCCGCTACCGCGACCACCGATTCTACCAGGGCGTCCCACTACAGCTGCTAGTTGGTCAATGCACCGTACCTCTAGCTGTTCCTCGCTGCAGAACTTCGGCTTTGTCAAAAGAAAGCGCGATTTTCAAAACGGCCCGGAAGACTCGAGCTCACCACCCGTAATTAGGCGGCGGAAAATTTCATTACCCGACCCCCAAACCTTTTTTGATCCACTCATGGCGTCCGGTATTTCTCAAACCAGCCTCGATGACTTGCAGAAATCTCTGTTGACGGCAATTAGCAGAGCTACAGAGTTGTTAAATGGAACGGTAAATGCGAAGGTGGACGAATGCAAGAAGGAGATCCAGGAGGAGCTTAAAAAAGCCGTCTAGACGATAAAAGCCGATATTGATGTACGTCTCGAAAAATTTGAACAAAAAATTGTGGCGCAGGACGATATAATAAAGAAGATGGCAAGGAAACTGGAAGAGCAGGATAAAATCCTCAAGCGTCGGAATATTATTATAACAGGCTTTCTCCCTGGACCTGACCCCTTAAAAACCGAGGTGCAGAATTTTATTTCCGAGAATTTTCATCTCGATAATGCTGTTGCCTCGGTACGCACAATCCGAACGAACCCCCTAGCCGTTTTGGTGGAACTTTTTTCGGAGGAAGTCAAATTTAGGATTCTCTCCACTAAAAAAGCTACGTTAAAAGGAACCACGATTTTTATCAACGCCGATCAATGATTAATTCGGAGTTTGCTTTTAAACAGCTGGATATAACTCCTAACTGGCTCTTTTTTCATGTAAATACGGCCCCTATTAATCTCGTAGTTGGCTCATTTTATTTCTCACCCAACTCCGACTTATCTGCACAACTTTCGGCCCTGCAGGCAGTAATAGATTCTCTGAGTGCCCAGTACCTTGACTGCATCTTTGTCCTCGGCGGTGACTTCAACTGTCGAATCGGCTCATTAGACCCTCACAGGGATTTTAGCCAAATTTTTGAAAATTCGTCGGTTCGCAGGGTGAGGAAGTCGCACGATGACACTTGTAATACCCGTGGCTCCCTTCTGGCCGAGTTTATGCAAACAAATAACTTTGTTCTATTAAACGGCCGTTGCGAGGGTGATTACCCTGCGCACTTCATTTTTCTCGGGCAGAGGGGATTCAGTACCGTTGACCTCGTGTGGGTCTCGAACATACATCTCCCATTTGTAGCTGACCTTTCAACGGGCGACGACCTCCGCGGGTCCGATCACCTACCAGTATCATTATCGCTGTTGTTATACTCAAAAAATGTAATTTTTGAAACGCCGGAGGACACAGCAGCGCGTCGCGAAGTGGTAAAATATTTGAGGCTGCAAGACGGGGCGCGTAACTTCCGTAATGCGTTAATGCAGGCACCGTTAGCCTCTAGGTCAGAAGATGTTTCATTAGATCATTAGATATTTTTTACGAGGGCTTCGTTGGCTCTATACATACAGCTGCTTTAAGCGCAGAGGTCATATCGAAAACTACGCATTTTAAGGCTTGGAAGAGCTATGCAGCTTCAAAAGCCTGGTTTGATGGTGAATGCGTCTCAGCAAGGAGGACTCTCTACCGTTCCTTAAGGGCAATGAGAAGGAGCACATATAGCTCCACGTCTGTACAGTTATTTAAAGCTACGAAAACTGTCTATCTTGACACCTTGAGGCATAAGAAGTCTAGTTTTGCCAGCACAATATCCAATAGGTTTGCTGCAGTTCACAACTCGGCGGACTTTTGGAAAACCTGTCGTTTTTTTTTGGAAAAAGCCCATGGCGGGAGAACAGGTGCCTGATGAGGCTTGGAGGGATTACATTGAGGAGATATTCCCCCCGGAAGTGTCCCCTCTGGAGACGTTTTTTGGCACTTTCGACCCTGACCTGGACTCGCCTATTACGATATTAGAAGTCAGAGACAGTAATGGGAAGCTGAGGACGGGAAAGGCCGTCGGCCCAGACGAGTTACCAGTAGAGCTTTTTAAGCTGCGATGTCACGTGGCTCTCCCGCCTTCAGCTTCTCTTCAATAAAATCCTTCTTGCGGAGACCTTCCCGTTTTGCTGGGCACAAGCTTCGATTTTTACACTTTTTAAGAAAGGCGCACGCGATGACCCGTCAAATTATAGACTTTTCGCGCTGACAAACGCATTAGCCAAAATCTTTTCGCAGATTACGTGTAAACGCCTGACCGAGTGGGCTCTGACAAGCCGGTTTTCGCATTGGAAGGGGCACAGAAAACAATATTTTTACGCTCCTTGCTTCCACTCAGATCATGCTCAGACGTCAAAAAGCAAAAGTATTCGGTTTATTCGTTGACTTTAAGAGAGCTTTCGACTCGGTACCTCACAGGCTCCTTTGGCGAAAGCTTCTCGGTCTGGGCGTTAGTGCTAAATTTGTAAGAGTTCTTTCAGCTCTATACCAGTCGGCCACACTACATCTTCAGTCGAGTAGCTCTACAATTTCTGAATACAATGTAACGCGTGGGGTCCTGCAAGGGGAAATCTTAAGTCCGCTTCTGTTCATTTTATATATCTCGGACATTCTGGCTTTTTTTCGTGAAGGTGGTGCACGCGGGGTGGACATTTCGCCCTCTAGAGACTTGATGATGCTGCTGTACGCCGACGACCTTACCATCTTCGCTTATTCTCTAGCAGATCTCCGAAGAAAGTTAACCTTACTCTCGGAATACTGCCGTCAAAACCACCTTACAGTTAATACTAATAAAACCAAGATAATTTGTTTTAGGAAAGCGGGCCAATTAGACGCGCACTCCAGGTCTTTTACGTACGAAGATGGCCCGGTCGAGGTTGTGAGTGGTTATCGTTTCCTGGGGGTTATATTCTCCTCCTCAACGCGTGGCCTCCATTCCACGGAGGATGCCATAGTCCGGACGAACGCCGCGGCAGCTGCGGTCTTATCTTTGGTTCACTCTGCCAAGATAGATGCCTGGGCCGCGTTCTGGAAGCTGTATAACGCAATGATTATCTCCGTTCTGCTTTATGCAGCGCCTTTCTGGGCCCTTCGTTATATGGACAAACTGGAATCCGTCCAGATAAGCTTTTTTAGAGAACTTTTTAACCTACCCAGAAATACACCGGTATATCTGGTGCGTTTAGAACTTGGCATTTTGCCCATTGCGGTACAAATTCTGTCAAGAACTGTTAAATGGGTTATTAAAACTCTTAAGCTGCCGGACTCCAGGCTGCCCAAATTGCTACTTCTCCGGCTAAAGGAGTTGGCATCATTTCCGCATTCGAACGATGCTTTCAATTGGGCGTCCCAGTTAAAGACTCTACTGGACAGGGCAAGCGCAAGCGAACTATGGCTCAATTTTAGCGCGGAGCACTGGGAACAGTCAGATCAGCACATAGTCGATACATTTGCTGAGACTTGTAAGGGGAACGACCTTAAATCATATTATACGTCTGATTCGGTCCAGTTACCGATTTACCGTCTTACTTCCGACTCGTCGTATACCGTGTACCCTTCGCGCGTGCCCTTGCACTTTCTTAGAGTAAAGATTCAACTAAAGCTTGCGACCATTCATTTGCGATCGTTTTACGTTGCCAGGAACAAATACCAATATAATCCGTCTACGCTTTGTAACTTAAAGGCAAGCGAAACGTTAAAACACATTCTGACCGAGTGCCCTTTGCTTGTTCCCCCCACTGCACAGTTTTCCTATGCTTTAACTCAGCATCAGTTTCATTCGGGCGAACTTTTGTTTTCTTTAACATGTAATAGCGATGCGCAGTCTACGAAACTATTGTACAACTACGTTAGAGCCATTTTTGCGAGGAGAGCGTTCCTACTCGACGGTTAAATTTCGTTCAATTAAATGTTCCGTCTTTCGTCTGTGCGTCAACTAAATGCGTTATATTCTGTTTATATTTTCAGCTGCGAAACATTGTAATTTTATTTTTTTGTACTCGGAACTCCCTCTCAATAGGGCAGTATATCCTAATTAAGAGAGAAATATCTATCTATCTATCTATCTATATGACAGTCGTACAAGCCGTTAGCGTAACTCAATGATGTCCAATAGTGACGAAACCGCTGAGTCACTTCACACAAAGCTAAGACCATTTTAAAATTAATTAATTAATTTAGAAAAGCCTCTAAACAAGTCTTCACGCGTTAAACAGACCTAGCGTCGACCCACTGACGCTCGGGACCTGGCAGGTCTGTTTTTCCTACATCTCCCTTTCGAATGCGCTCGTTCTAGATTCCCATTCTTGTGAAAACATATGTAACTTCGACCATTCTTCGGAAAACACATGTAAAATTTAAGCATATTAGATAATATGTCCGGACCGATATCACTTAAAGATGGTATACGAGTTAAAATGCGTGTAAAACCCATTAGTCATTACGTTCCCATGATCGCATTACAACCGCGCTTATAAGATTTACGACCGAGACGTGTCGACGACCTACTAACGCTCAAGGCCTGGCAGATACGACAGGTGCATAAAAGACGCCATGCAAGTCTTATCGCGTTTCTAAGAATGTTCACTCATGAACCCTTTGTTAAATATGACCATTTTAAATAATAACCCATTTTCTTTTTTTGTACAGTAGCATGCAGGAAAGACGACGAAGAAAATATATTTAATAAAATGTAATAATTTTGTTTTATTTCTCATATTCATACATAACAATATACGATAGCAATCAACTGAAATTCATATTTTCAATATCATAAGCTAATGCATCGCTTTTAACTTGACAATTGATGCAGTCTTTAATCATTGGTGGTTGACCATCTATCGTATCATAGCTTGATTCGAAATGTTTATGACATCGACGACATTCACGTATATCAGGATGCATTTTCATCGCAGGTGGCAAGCAAGTTCAAGCTTCTTCAAATTGACGGTCAGCAAACATGCAAATGAAATAGATCGGCAGACATTCTATATCTGTTGTTTCCATCAATGCGAGACGTTTTTTACGTCGTAATAAATCCTTAATCAACGTTGTGGAGATGCATGTTGTTCACATAGATTTTCCAATACCCAATTTTTAAATATTTTTACATTTTCTTTAGCGCATGTTCCATTAATCGTATGATACATCTCCGATAATTAATATTGCTGCTGCTGCTTTAGTTTTGTTAGAGATGGGCAGTCCAAAATGTCGAGATCGATAATATTTTCTCGCATCATCAGGCGCCCCTCTTTGGCGAGTAAACTCGTTGGCCCCCTCCGGCGCTAACGGATTCGCTCGTTTCATTCCGCTGCACCTGACGTCAATTGCTTCTTCGCTCGCCGCCGATTTCTAGCCGCCGCGACCGACGCCGAGGAATTTCTGCGCTTCGTTCGCCGCCGTCTTCGAGCCGCACGACGATGACGCCTGCCACGGTTCATGACAGTACCAGCTGTTCCCACAAATTTCTGTGAAGTCTGATCCTGCAAATCAAAACCATTATCGTTTCTTCATCGATCCGTGTCAGAATCAACTTCTTCACTGGAAACTACCGGAATCGACATGGCTACATCCGAGGAATTAATTGCAATCCAATCGATGCATTTTTCCAGCATTGAAAGGCTGATGTCAATTCTTCCTAAAGGTGAAGACCGGACCATCCCAAAATTGAATGTCCATGCAAAGTACCTTGATTTGCTGTGGCAAAAATGTCAAGATGCGCATGTTCGACTGCTTCACATGTCCACCGATATTGAACAACGTTATCCGTACTTCGCTCAAAAGCAGTTCGAGTCTACGGAACTCTTGTATTTGGACGCCCTTGGGACGCTTGAGGAGGCGCTGCCGGAATCACATCCAGAGCCTACATCAATCGCTCCTGATGCTGTGCAAGCCGCAACTGCAGCCGCTCGACCATCGTCTGGATTACCACGCATCGACCTTCCTAAATTTGCAGGTAAGTATAGCAAATGGGACTCTTTCTCGGACTATTTTGAGTCGATCGTGGTTAAAGACGCGTCAATTGACAATGTTCGCATGTTGCACTACCAGAAATCGTGCCTCAGTGGAGAAGCCTTATCGATGATTGAACATCTTGACTCCACTTCGGATAATTTTACCGTAGCCTGGGACGCACTGAAAACACATTTTTCAAATAAACGGTGTATTATTTCGAACCATTTAAACTCGCTATTTTCGATTCCCGCGTTACGTAAAGAATCTTTAAGCGAATTGCGCGATTTATATTATAAAGTTATTTCCGGATTAGGTGCGGTAAAAGCTATTGGGGAACCAGTCGATCACTAGGACTCTATTTTGGTACATTTGATAAGCTCGAAGCTTGATCCGGCAACACATAAAAGCTGGGTGTTAAGTTTAGGATCACAAAAGGAATATCCAAAATTTTCTGAATTAAAATATATTTTTGCCGCGCGAGTACATGGATTATTAGCAATATCACTCAACCAGCATGATGTTTCTGTATTTCGTGATCATCTGCATCAGCTGATGGCTTATCGGCGGCCCTTCTCTTCACGTGCTGCGCGGTGCACGAGACGCGTACGTTTCACGAGCCCCTTACAAGCGGGTTTTTTAATGCACGTTCGACTACATTTCGGCCTCTTATTATCTCGTGCACGCTTATCAAATGGAGAATGGCAATAAATGCAATGCCGAACTCGTTGGCGACGACAAAATACAATGTGTTGTTTGCGCACTTGCATTTCATGTAGATTGCAAACCTGAAAATGCGGCCACGACTGCAACGGGTGCATTTGTTTGCTACGTTAATACACCTGCCGCTAAGAGCAAAAAAAGGAAGCTGAACTCAACTCTGCTCGCTCCGCCTGGTCTTCTCCGTTCCAAAGGCGCTACTTCTATAGAATCGGATACGTCCGATACGTGTGCCATACATACCTCCTGCGCTACAACTATATCTTGATAGACAGGAACAATTTAACGCGCAACAGAATGCGCGCTTTGAAGAAATAAATGAAAAGATGGATCCAATCTTGAAGCTGGAGGAGCGAGTAGAGGACATAGAAGATAGTGTAAAATCACTCCACACTGAAGTACAGTCCTTAAAGGCAGATCGAGCTACTATGGGTTATGACATTCGGAACTGCGATTTAATAATCACAGGGATTCCTGCGAAAGGCATGGAAGATTTGCGTCAAATTTCGCTTAAAATTGCCGAAGTTTTGAATGTGACGCTTCACATAAAAGACATACTTTCAGCTTATCGGCTACAACGAAGAAATGGCACCGACTCATCTGCTTCCATGCTTGCGTCTTCGTCAACGCAAACATCTCATAGGCACCCAGTAATACTTGTAAAACTCTCCAATCCCGACCTACGATTTGCCTTCATTAAAGGTATGAGAGCTAAGAAGATGCTATTTACCACCAACATTTATAACTCTTATGTGAAAAACCGCGTTTTTATCAATGAGCACTTAGCATCTGCGACGCTTAATTTACTCAGAAAAGCACGTGCGTTAGTGATGGACCACCCGCATAAGTATGTTTACACCTATCACGGCATTGTACGTTTTCGACCAACTAGCGGCGCTAACGCGATCGACATTACTTGCGAGGAAGATCTTTGAAGGATTAGCGATTGACGTTTGGCATGTGGCACTCTTAGTGTTAGCGAAAATAGTGAAACGGCTGCATCGACGTCCGGAAGCAACCAGGCTTTAATTAATTCAATAATTCCAGTAAACTCTAACTACATTAATCTAAAAGTATGTCATATTAATGTTCAATCTCTCGGCTCTGCTAATAAATTTTCTGTTTTTAAATCTTATTTCACCGAAAATTTTTATCATATTACTATTCTTTCTGAAACCTGGTTTAATACTAAAACTGTTGACTCCTATTTTTCTTTGCTTAATTATCACTTGATTCGCCATGACCGCAAGTATAAGCTTGGTGGAGGTGTTGCTATGTATATTCATACCGCACTAAATTACATAATCTTGGAAATATCTGAATGCACTTGCGTTAACCCACTCGAGTTTATGCTTGTTGAAGTTGGTCACAGCGCTACTACGAACCTCAGAGTGCTACTTGCGGTTATCTATCGACGACCGAAGAAAGCTCTTCTCAAACTATTTGAATCTGTACTGCAAAAACATAGCTGTAACTATGATCGAATCATTATTATGGGTGATTTCAATGTTGACTTAAATCGTGCTAATTTTGAATCTACATATTTACAGCAGTCTGCCGTAGCCAATGCTCTTCAAATCGTGCCATATCATCCTACTAATTATACAAACCTAACTGATACACGGATTGACCACTGCCTTGTCGATAACCTTACAAATATCCTAGGACATAGCCAAGCCAATTTACCTTTTATCTGTGGCAATGATCTGATAGATATCGAATGTAAGATTGGAACACCGAACGCAAAGCCGACACAAGTCACTTGTAGAGACTATCGCTCGTTCGATGTATCGAGTTTGCATAGGGACCTGAGTAGCTATGATTGGAATATTTTTAATTCTGTTTCTACACTGAATAACGTGAACTTACTCACTAATACGCTTAGTCGTCGTCTATTACAAACTTTTGATAAGCATGCCCCTAAGCACACCTTTACACCGACTGACAAGCGTTCCCCTTGGATTTCACCTCAGCTACTTAGACTTAAATACGAGATAAATAGCATTTTATGTGCTTATCGCAGGACCAGGGACCCCTCATTAAGAATTAGACTCATTTCTGCTAATAAAGCTAATAAGCAGGCATGAGTATTGGCAAGAGAAAACTACAATCGAAACAAACTTACTAATATTCGGGGCGCTAAGACCATGTGGAGGGAGTTGCGCAACCTTGATCTGGTGGCTTCCAATAAAGCTGTTAAACCGTTGTGTTGCACTTTGGATGAACTCAATTCCTTTCACACAGCTTCTGTTTCTACTTCCACTGATCTTTTCGACCTAAATTTCGATGATTATCACGGAGATTTTAACAACAGTAGATTTTTCTTCGCTAATTTCACGATCGAGGACGTAGCTGCTCGTTTGTCGGAAGCAAAGTCGGAAGCATGCGGCTCTGATTCGATATCTATTAGTTTTTGCATCAAATCATTCCCTGTCATTGCCCCTCACACAGTTCATCTCTTCAATGAATCGCTTAATTTATCCATCTTTCCTGCTGATTGGAAAAAATTATTGATGATACTCATTAGCAAAATTACTAACCCTGTTTCTCCTGCTCATTACCGCCTCATCGCTATTGTTCCTGCTCTCTCTAAAATACTAGAACGTATTATTTTCAATCAGCTACTTGGGTTCCTGAATAACAGTAATTGGTTTGATCCTCACCAATCGGGTTTCCGTAAAGACTACAGCATGCAAACAGCACTATTATATGTATCTGAATATTGCAGGCAAGCAATAGACAATCGCATGATAACTATTGTTATCCTCTTTGACTTTAGCCGTGCGTTCGATACTATTAGTCATTGGCTTTTGCTGCAGAAACTAAAAATACCTAATTTATCAGATACTGCTATTCGGTGGTTTGCGTCTTACCTCTCGTGTCGATCTCAGGCTGTCAAAGAGGTGGATGGCACTAGATCGTCGTGGCTTCCAGTGGGTGCTGGAATGCCCCAAGGTTCTGTGTTAGGACCTTTGTTGTTTTCAGTTTTTATTAACGATCTACCTGGGGTTCTCCATCATAGTGAGCATATGATTTTCGCTGACGACACCCAAATTTGTCTTAAATGTCGTGTTTCAGAGCTTGACATCGCCAGTGCAAAGGTAACATCCGATATCACTCGCTTCTGTCAATGGGCGAATACCAACGACCTCGTCCTTAACTTCGAAAAAACTAAGGCATTAATTGTCGGCAGTGCTTTTTATCTGAACACCTTTAGGCTCGTGTTTGATGGAACGCTCTCGTGAAAGTACCATCTTATACATATGTCCAATAAAGTTTTCTCCACTCTACGTCAACTATGTAATAACCGTGCTCAACTACCAACTGATGTTAGGCAAACCCTTGTTTCCTCATTGATTATACCCTATTTCGATTACTGCTGAGCAGTTTACAACGACATTAACGTAACTCAAAAAATCAGGGTGGAATGAATGTTTAATGCGGGCATTCGTTTCATCTTTGATCTACGGCGCGATGAGCACATTACCCCATATCGTAATAAGCTTGGCTGGCTCAACACCAAATCGCGTAGGTTATACTTCATTGGTATTGTTACCTATAAGATTATTAAGACCCATGTACCCCACTATCTTTATGAACTTTACCAGCGGCGTGAAGAATCTACATCCAGGGCTCTTCGACCCGGCTCTATGCAACAACTTCGAGTACGGACACATCGGCTAGAATCCTATTCCAACTCTTTTATTGTCACTTCTACCCGGTTATGGAATGAACTTCCAGTCGAAATTCGTGCAAGTGAATATGTGCATTTGTTTAAAGTAAAACTAAAAAACTACCTATTAAGTCGGACTTTAGTGTAATTATTTTGTATTTTATATTTTAGTATTAGTATTATTAGTATTAGTATTAGTTTAGTATTTAATATTAGTATTTTAGTCCACTTTTACTTCTGGTATGCGTGTACCCTAACCTACGTTGTAATCGCTCGACTATCTATTTTATATTTACTTTGTTATAGATCTAGTATTGCGCTTTTATATGCATCCGTTAGTATGCCTTGTTATATTAAGCTTAGTTTTAGTTTTAGTTATCTGTATGTATGCTCTATATTGGTTGGCCTAAGAGGTAATACCTCAAGCCATAATAAAGACAATCAATCAATCAATCAAGCAATCAATCTCTCTCTCTCTCTCTCTCTTTTTCTCTCTCTCTCTCTCTCTCTCTCTCTCTCTCTCGCTCATTAGCTGCTCATTTTTTACATCTATACGAATACCCGTATATCAAACCGAGTCGTGTGCACATTTTTGTGAAGTAACATTCACACGACTATGGAATGAAGTTCATTCTGAAAACCAAACATGTAGAAGCGTAAATGTATTTTAATGTTAACTAACGGTATACCTCTTGATTCGAAATTGTATGTAGCGTAGCCGACATGACAATTTAATTCCGTTTACGATAATGATTTGGATAATCACACTGCACGAAACGTTGTTATATTTGACAGATTTTTGTTACTTCTACATTGTAATCGTAATTAGTTAACTAAATTATTTACGTACGAATACTATTGTTAGATGTATTTTCTTAAATATATTGGCATAAGGTGACTGTCCTCCTATCCATCGCACCTAGTGTAATAGAAAAAGACACAAGTCATTAAATAATTTTCATGGTAATAAATTAACCTTTAAAAACTTCTTATTTTTTCACTCATGGACTAAAATGTCATATTATTATAATTACTATTATTAATATTTCATCGTTTATAGAACTGATGATTCCATACATTATCACTTAAAAATACTACCGCATATGAAATAAAAGACCAAACAAAAATTCAACACGAAGACATGCATAGATTAATTCTATTTAAATAAATTAAATCTATTTAAAATGTGATTCCGTAAATCAGTAGTCATTTTGAAAGGAAAAAGTGAAAAATTCTCAATACCTGTCTGTAAAGCTTATATAGTTCTATCTTACTTCATGTTTCTTTTAGACAATCCAACACTTTCAATAATCATTGAGTAATTTCTTATGTAAGGGAGTAAATATTCAACGTTTTTTTTTTCGTAAATAATGATACAGTTTAATATATACGATTATTATACAATTTCACAAAAACAAGCCTAATTGCGGTGTTTTGGAAATGTTGGTGATGAAAATAAGAATATGCAATTAAATGAATCATTTAACACACATATCTTTATGATTAATTTCAATTATATAATTTTTGCATATTATAACACGTTCATATTACAATATTTGCAGACTGTTTGTCAGACTTTTCATTATCACGTTTAGACTAAAATGTGCATCAAAATTGACTCTTTCCCGTCGTTGATAATAGGCATCTAGTATATCTGAGCTTTGAAGCACCTTTAAAATGTGTTTTATATTTTCTTAAATCTGAATGCATTCACGTTACTGATGACAATAATGCTTCTTTAATTTCATCTTGACCAAAGGTGCGAACGAAACAAATTGAGATCAATACCATTGCCAGTGTCGCAAATTATAGGCAAAAGCATTCACAGTTATTAATATGATTCTTTCTAAGTCATAAGTTTGTTGTCGGCTATATTCATAATAAACATATTGTTTAATGTAGACCGGTAATTATCTAATTCCATATATTACATTTAATTCCACACAATATTCAATATGTACCATTCAAAACATCGTGTTTTATTTTTGCTTATTGCAGCTTGTAATATATATCTGCTCGCACTCTACATACAAAATATGCCGAGGAATTTCTGCGCTTCGCTCGCCGCCGTCTTCGAGCCGCACGACGATGACGCCTGCCACGGTTCATGACAGTACAAGCTGTTCCCACAAATTTCTGTGAAGTCTGATCCTGCAAATCAAAACCATTATCGTTTCTTCATCGATCCGTGTCAGAATCAACTTCTTCACTGGAAACTACCGGAATCGACATGGCTACATTCGAGGAATTAATTGCAATCCAATCGATGCATTTTTCCAGCATTGAAAGGCTGATGTCAATTCTTCCTAAAGGTGAAGACCGGACCATCCCAAAATTGAATGTCCATGCAAAGTACCTTGATTTGCTGTGGCAAAAATGTCAAGATGCGCATGTTCGACTGCTTCACATGTCCACCGATATTGAACAACGTCATCCGTACTTCGCTCAAAAGCACTTCGAGTCTACGGAACTCTTGTATTTGGACGCCCTTGGGACGCTTGAGGAGGCGCTGCCTGAATCACGTCCAGAGCATAATGTAGACCGGTAATTATCTAATTCCATATATTACATTTAATTCCACACAATATTCAATATGTACCATTCAAAACATCGTGTTTTATTTTTGCTTATTGCATCTTGTAATATATATCTGCTGGCACTCTACATACAAAATACGTAATATTCAATTTCAAAATTTGTAATTATTTTGAATATTTCGTTTATATCTCATCAGTTTTCTTATATTATAAATTTATTTCGTAAAAATCTCTGCTAATAATCATCGCGCTATTAATATTCCTTAACTTCATTTATATAGTTTCAATATTTCCATAGCATACACCTTTCGACTACGGCGTAATCGTGTAGTACTCATATTTTAAAGATAAATTGCATCTACTCCAGATATTAACGAACACCTTACTAAGAATTAAGACTGACAACCAAAGGACATACTTTTTAACTTACCAGGTCAGTAAATGATGACTCGAGAGGTAGGTAGGTATAATATATGCTTTTTTGGAACTCAAAAAACAATTAATTACAAAATTACATATAATTGTTACTTCTACCGTAGAAGTAACACTAGCTTAAGTAGTATAGGGGTACCGATAGCCAGACGTAAACACCCCCACTCCTCCACCTTGAGGTAGGTCTGGCGCCAGACGGTAGACGAACCTTGAGATAGGTCAGCGTTAATGACCTCATAAAGAGGTGATAATGGTTATTAATGGATAATTAATACCAAAACAAACAATAAAACCGTCAATAAATATTGTTAATTGTGCAATTAATGTCAGATAAAAAATAATGATGACCGTAGATCGCCCTGTAGCCGCTTTGTGAGGTAACTCAGACGTAAACAAACCTGTACGGAGTCCCTTTGGCCGCAACGTCAGGTAGGTTATGGTTCAACGACCTCTCGACGATTATGCGTTAGTTTTTGTGTTTGGTTTGTTACGTTGATCCACCCGCTCTCCTCCTTATTATTTACTAAAATTTACCAATAGATTGCGCAGATGATCATTATATACATGTTGCGCATGTGGCAGTCCACTTGTAGGTAGAAAACGAGAGGCTGTAATTTCCTACGACGTCGAAACATACACACTTGTTTGTTACTCGAGGGGACCCAGTTTTCTAGGAAAATTTGACGACGAAAGGGAGATAAGACGTTGAATATACGAAAGGGGAGATTCAAAGATTTCCTATATGAGCTGAGTGAACAAGCAACGGGAAAATATGTTGCGTAATATGTATGAGGTCTGGAGTCGTCAGAGTTGTCTGCGACCTTGTATTAATGGATGAATGATCTGTACTTGTGTTCAGTCGTAAGGGTAAATAAAATATTGTAAAATTTTTCCATTATTTTCATTATTATTAATTCCATTACAAATGTGTTACCTCTTACGTGTATAGTTTCCAATAAAAACGATGCATCTTTTGTATGTACAATAATTTACAATTACCAAGTATACCACAATTGTGACTGCCTTTATTGCCTATGTATGCCCAAAAGGAAACGAATATCGACTCGAAACGCCACGCCGTTTTTTCAAAACTATTTGGCATGTTTTTACTTCCTGTCGCGTTACAATTACATGGGATACTTTTGGCCGCTACACGAGACCGGCAGACGAATCTTGAGATAGGTCAGGGGCTAATGACTTTATGATAGTGGTTATTACTGGATTATTAATATAAAAACAAGCTATAAAAGTATCAATAAACAATGTTAATTGGGTAATTAATGTCAGATAAAAAAATAATTTAGGATTGTAGGTAGCCTTATACCCGCCTTGTGAGGTAACTCAGACATAAACAAACTATACGGGGTCCCTTTGGCCGCAACATGAGGTAGATCATGGTACAGCGACCTCTCGACGACTATGTATTAGTTTTCGTGTTTGGTTTGTTATGGAGATCTACCCCCCCCCCCACTCCTCCTTATTATTTACTAAAATTTACCAATACATTGCGCAGATGACCTTTATATACATGTTGCGCACGTGGCAGTTCACTTGTAGGTCGTAAACGAGAGACTGTAATTTCATACGACGTTGATACGCACACACGTGGTTTTTACTAGAGGGATCCAGTTTTCTAGGAAAATCTTGAAGACTAGGGAAAGATAAGACTCTAAAAGTAAGCTAGAAATCGTACTGTATAAAATAATACATATAATAATATACGTTTTAACTAGATTCCATCGTTTAACTATCATCATTTAACTAGATCACGTTTAAACTAGAATAATTAATGTCGAAAATTTCCGATTTTGTAATCTGGAAGCCATATAGACAACTACTTAATTGTAATAGTTTCTTGGAAATCCCGGTAAATACGAAGGGGAGATATGATAAAGGTAAAATAAGGAAAGATTAGATTTATTAAAAACACGTTTTATTCAAACATAGCAGCTTTTAAAGGTTCGGTGATCTTACAAAATATGAATAAACTAGCCTTGCACCTACGAAAACTAACGACGTGAAGTAACGTCTGCTAACATACAATAACAATCCCCGTTAAATAGAAAATCGAAAAAGATACATTTTGTGTAAGTCTGTTTCGTTCTATTTTTGTTTTCTTTTTCAATATGAGTATTATATATACAATTTGTAGTTGAAGTATTGTTGTATGTACACTGATGACGTATAAAGATGTTTCGGATAAAAAAAGATCTACAAATTTCGTATAATTTTTCACATAACCTCAAAATTTTCGAGAAACATCGGAAAAAACGTGTTTTTAATTTTTAAAATGAAATTTTTTTTCATGAAATTTCCAAGACACTTAACTTTTTCTGTCACAAATAAGGTGTCATTTTTTAAAATAAAAATATTTATGTATTTATTTTTTTACATTCACTTTTTACCGAAAACACCACTACCTTAATATAAAAACTCGAAGGTAAAAAACTTGATTATGTGAAAACTGATATACGGTAAACAGGGTAGTAATCGGTCACCCTACAGTAGTCGGCCGCTTTACGTATGTAATTGCCGTTTAAAAATATTATAAATGTCCTATTTCTTTTCATTTAGATTCAGTATATCTCGGTAAATGAGCTCAAGCTTAATTAATAGCGAAATCATGTTTCTTTTAATGATAACGGGACGATAACTGTACCGCTTACCTAGTTATAAAAATAGTACATTTTTTAATATCTACAACTGCTCCAGATAAAATTTTTTATTGGGTCAACTTTCGTTGGAAATTCGGAAAACCGATTCCTATATGTTTCTAGATTTGATTTTATTAATTTTTTCAACTTTTTGTTTTACATTGAAGTTACTCCTCTAACTTTCAGACGGCAGAAAAAAACTTGAATTCACTTCACATTAAAAGCGCAAAAAAATAAATTAAATAAATCACACCTGCTTCTCGAAACTAACCACGTGAAGTAACTTCTGCATATAAAAACAATCCTCTGTTTAACAGAAAATCGATACAAATACATTTTTTAGGACAAGTCAATTTTTTCTAAGAATGCTGAGATAATGCTGGAAAAGTGTTAATATAAATCAGTTCGATTGATAACTTAACTTTGGAATGAACTAATTTTTTTTTTTAGTTTATTTCAGTTTGTTTCGCTATTGTTTTCATTGTCTGAAAGTTAGACCAGTGCAGTTACCCCAATATCAAAAAGAAAGTTGAATAATTTAGTAATAGTAAATCAAGAAACGTATCCGAATGACTGTCAAAAGTTGCCCTCCTAATAAAAAATGTTAAATGGAGAATTTTTAGATATTAAGAATATATACAACTTTTGCTTACATCAGTGATTTCAATAAAAAATTACAGCTTATTCGAAACATAAAATGTTAAGTCTCACGTAAAGTTAATGAAACAAATCTATTTGTTTGTAAAAAAATAAAAATTAAAAACGCAGTTTTTCGATGTTTTTCAAAAACTTTAAGGTTAGGAGAAACATTATGTATATAGAGGTTGTACATATTTATAATCTCTAAAATATTCCTATACCACAATATACAAATACTCCAACCACATATTCTATATAATACGAATGTTGAAAAAAAATAAAAAAATAGAAAGAAACGGGCTATAGAAAGAAAACAGCGTATCTTTTTCGATTTTCTTTTTCACTATACAACACCGTGAAACGTACAAAACATGTATCATATGTAGTATTTCTAGAATATTAATTTTTACTAAAAAATTGATCGTGCCACTTGCTCACAACATAATCGTTGTTTTTTCTATTATCATTACAGAGATTCTGATGAAAATCATATAAACTGTAATCGTTAGACGTAGTATGTAAAACCATAAGGCGATATTGACCGCACACAAAAAAGTAACGCTCTGAAGACATTTGTCGACCCATCGGATTGTCTTATAATTGCGTCAGAGGCAGCGATGTGATGCGTGATTGATGGAGGCGATCCACAGATGGCAAAGAAGATTCCATTAGTAAATTCGTCATCATAGAATACTACCCAGTGCGTGCGTGAACTTAGTTTTATCGGCCGTGTTAGCGATTAGTACCGCAGGTTTCGTCTACACCAGAGGAATCGGATCTGCCGGATACACGCCTCTCGGGATTTAACCCTTTGAAACATACATTTTTCTTAACACGGAAAATGGCTGAAAATTTTTAGTCGGTGGATTTCGGGGTCGCTGATTACGAATCTGACGTCCGATTTTCATAATTCAACATGGAGGATCCATAATGGGGAACCCAAAATAACATTATTTATTTTCAACAAACAATGTAGAACTAAACGACAAATACCTGTAAGTTTTACAACCTCGAATTGTACAATTTTAACATTCCGATTAATAATAGGAGGTCAGTATCGCAATCCGCGACATTCCGATCCGCCATTTTCGATCCGCCATTTTCGATCCACCATATTGAATTTTGAAAGTATCAGTTCAGATCAGCGGCCCCCGAAAACGGCTACAGTACCCAATTTTGTCATGTTTGATTAGCGTTTTTCGTCTCAACACACGTTTTTTATGAAAAAATCCATCAAATTTACAATTTGTTTATTATTTTAAACAATATGACATAATAATTAATTATAAATATTGATTTATTTATGTTTCTAGCATGTCCTCAAACTTAAGAAGCAAAAAATTGCAAAAAATTAATCAATTATTACCTGAAATATGTAAAAACTGCATTACAAAAACGACGGATCGACATCATGCTTTTTAGGGTTAAGGATCGTAGTACATAGACTCGAGATCGTTTTCCGTTACAGCTGTCCTGTTTTCGTTGTTGCGTTTTTGCTTTTTCTCTCTCACTGCCACTGTCCTCTAAGACGCCGATACTTTTTGACAAGTTTTTTCATAAACTTGTAGCTTTTAAAATATCTCGGAATTTTTAACAAATCAAGGAGCACCGGCCAGCTTCCACAAAGATTTGTTGACGATGGAATGTGTTGGGATACGTTGCGCACGAAGACTACGGATAAATTCTTCGCGTCTATCTGGTTAACAACATCGACAGTGTCAGACCCGATAAACTCATAACCGTGTATGGTTACACCTTCATTTTTCCACGTTTCGTGCGATGTAGATGTAGTTCAGTAATTTCAAAATTTTTTCGAATTTCGGAGATAACAATCGGATTTGTCAGTGAAATTATGTCCTTCTCCTTGAATGTTACTTCATTTCAAGCTCCGTCCCGGATGTTTGCACCGTTCTCTTATCATCACTCGCCCTGTGTACTACACTTTCGGGAACTAGTATCATTTTCTTTGCATACACTATAAGACCAATTTTTTGTAATCACCGTCGTTGCCGATTAATTTCGAGAAAATGGCACTGATCACCGGTGCCAGAAGAATCGGTATTCACCACCACCACCACCCCCGATCTATCTCAATCACTTTTTATCGTTTCTTTTCGTGGATAAAACGAGTGTTCGTAACATTTGTTGCTTTCGAAGTAAACTCCTCTATCGGGATTTTAAAGAAACCACAACCCACGCAGTACATTGAGCGCAAACACATATATATTTGACGAGATTTCTGTCGTCGGCTTTCAGCAGAGCTGTACGTTGTCGTTTATCCGCAGGACATAGAGCGTTTAATAAACTGAGATATTTTTTCCAGAGAATGAAAAACACGAAATACTGTCGTATCCTTTTTGTGCACGATTTATGTCTTTACGATTTCTTGCGATGAGATGACTTTTGTTATTGTTATGTTTTTCAACAGTCGATAACATAATCGCGATTTAGTGGATACTAAAAATGATAAATATCTGTACGTTTTTTTTCAAAACTTGTTGGCTTTCATCTACCTACACCCGCGTATGTAACATGAGGTTGTTCGTTCGGAAATATACATGCACGAAATCTGAAATCATCCGGTATGGTTTGCTGAAGATCTAAGAGAAGATAACCGCGTGGGTGACATGTTGCATCTCTATAAGCTTCTTGGAGAAACTTTGAATTTTCCGAACATACTTGACGTACGAGATGTTCAATTTGAACCCTATCTCGGCGATTTTTAAACAAAAGCCGCTAATCGGTATTAACTGAAATGTCATGCCGTTCACGACCCTGACGAAAAATATTTTGCGTAATGAAAATTACACTCATATTTTTACGGTGACTGTCTTTAGTAAAGAGGTCCATACTAGTATTATTCGACGATTTGCTCAAAAGATCGTCGATTATAATTAATTTTTGCTATTGTTGTCCTTTTAAATAATCATTGGGGGTTCGGTAGACCTTCTAGAAATTCTGTGTTAGCGCGATGTATATTTATTAGTATACAATTAGTTGTTATTATTGTTATTATTTTATTTTATTTTAACATATAGTTGTTTAAGACTGAGTATAGTGTACGGTGGCTCTGAAAAAAATATATTTATATATTCAACGTCTTATCTCCCCTTCGTCGGCAAAATTTTCCTAGAAAACTGGGTCCCCTCGAGTAAAAAACACGTGTCTATGTTTCGACGTTGTAGGAAATTATAGCCTCTCGTTTTCGACCTACAAGTGGACTGCCACATGCGCAACATGTATATAAAGATCATCTGCGCATTGTATTGGTAAATTTTAGTGAAGCTACTATGATGTAGCAATACCTTTGTGGTAGCCATTATTACGCATGCGTCAATTAATGAATAAAATGCGGTTATACTTTAATTGCCAGTGAATCAGTATCATACGAAATGGAATGCATTGTCCATGTGCAGGGATTCTGCGGACCTGGTAATCGGTTCATGCCGAAGGAAATGTCTATAATAAATATTATCGACAGTGAAATTGTGACTTGTGTGTTTCAACCCCTATAACAATGGGTGTAGTTACATTTACACTATAAGAGAGTCAATAACTGGTTGATTATCACGGTTTACCATGGCAATCTGGCGACGTACCATTTAACGCTATAAACGAAACTTTGAAGGATATCGTTAAATGTGTTAGCAAAATGTATGTAAAAGGAGTCGATAAAAAATGTTGGTTGGAGGATATATTAAACGTTGAAAATGTTATCGTTCTCTACATTTTGGACTGCCTATCTCTAACAAAACTGAAGCAGCAGTAGCAATATCAATTATCGAAGAAGTGTGAAAATCATACGATTAATAGAATATGCGCTAAAGAAAATGTAAAAATACTTAAAAATTGGGTATTGGAAAATCTATGTGAACAACATGCATCTCCACAACATTCATTAAGGATTTACTACGAAGTAAAACGTCTCGCATTGATAGAAACAAAAGATATAGAATGGCTGCCGATCGATTTCATTTGCATGTTTGCTGACCGACAAATTGAAGAAGCATGAACTTGCTTGCCACCTGCTATGCAAATACATTCTGATATACGTGAATGTCGTCGATGTTATAAACATTTCGAATCAAGCTATGATACAATAGATGGTCAACCAACTATGATTAAAGACTGCATCCATTGTCAAGTTAAAAGCGATGCATTAGTTGATGACATTGAAAATATGAATTTCATTCGATTGCTATTGTATATTGTTATGTATGAATATGAGAAATGAAAAAAAATAAATAAATTTTATTAAATATATCTTGAATATATTCTTCATCTTCCTTCCTACATGCTATTGTACAAAAAAAAAGAAACTGGGTTATTATTTAAAATGATCATATTTAACAAAGGGTTCATGAGTGAACATTCTTAGAAACGCGTTGAGACTTGCATGGCGTCTTGTATGCACCTGTCGTAGCTGCCAGGCCCCGAGCGACGAATAATTAATATTACTCTTAGTTGCGCTAATATACCGCACTGAGTCGTTATCGAATTCAGTCTAAGAGGACGCGGATCGGTTACGAGACGAGTACGATATATGTCTGAATATATATATCTATATTAATATTAGGCGATTCATGCAATAGCAAGTATATGAATAAAATTTAGGTGTAATAAGATATGAGTGGTAAAGTACAATATCTTGTAAAAGTAATGAATAATCGAAGCAATAGATCTGTTAAGAAGAAGTCTAAAGATGTTACAGTAAGATTACGTAGAAAAATATTATAACGATGATTCAAAAATGATCCAATTAAATTTGATAATTAGATAGAGTGATGTAGGCTGTTAAATAATAATAAAAATAAAACTTCTACGTCTATTCACTCGTGCGGGAAAGTAATAAAAATAATTGATTCACAAGTTTTCAATTGAAATATAAAAGGAGAGATTATTTATTATTCAATAATTATTTATAAGTGAAATGAGAAGAAAAAAAATGCGAATTGCAAGAGTGAGTAACAAGTGATGAAATAGTCAAAGTCGTTTTAAATGGAAACAGAGATTAAGCAATTAATTTAATATAATCAACTATCGATCGTTATAAACGATTATTAGAATCCAACGAAATTAGAGTAATAATTGAAGAATGACATATTCAATATTAAACAGTTAAATAAAAGATACCTGCCTTTGAATATGGTAAGTGTGTCGATCGGCTTTTCTTCGGTGCGCTACGGGCTAGCAGTCTTCCTTCCTTCAGTGGTCTAATTTTTTATACGTTCGAAACGAATGTAATAACGAAATAAAATTTTGAAGATTTTAATTTAATAAAAGTAAAGACAAAAGCCAATATTCTAGATTTTTATTACGTGAATTATAATACACGTTCACGTCGCGATATACAAGACAAAGGAAATCGTTGAATAAAATACAAGTCCGCGTTTTTATTAACGAAAAAGATTCTAAGTTCGATTTACAATGAATACAAAATTATTCTAAGTCCGAACTGAACTTGACGCGTTGGGATTCACGGACCCAATACCGGAGCTAGCCGAAACTGTATCTTAAGAGAGGGGCTAATGAACTGAACTGCGTCGCGCTTGTTCTCAACTAGCTCGACTGTGAATTCGCTAGGGGCGCTTATCATTTTTTTATATAATTCCGAGAAAAGTTTAGGTGACAGTGTTGTTATCAATCATAATTAACAAAAAAAAATATATATTTCAAAGTTCGCGCGCTTATATGATTAGGCTCAGCGTGTAGAGAGCGCTGTGTGTTAATTGTCGTTGCCGCTGGTCCGCGCTAGTTAGATCGGGGATGTTCGTCCGAGAGAAAAGAGGTGTGTGTGTACGCAAGCATCGAAAGTTTCGATTATCTTTTTGTTATCTGGCAGCGAGCTGCGTAAAAATATAGTATATCCGAAAAATCCCATTAATCCGAATTATAATTAAAACTGTTTAATTTCTTTTATTAGATAAGTCTCTCTCTCTCAATTTTAACAGTGTCTTTAAAGAAAAATAATCACATTTTATTATACTCGGTCTTATGGGCCGAACTGTCAGAAAGTTAAAACAATCAATTTTTACGAGCACCTTTCCTAGAACTTCTTAGAGTCCCGTCTGGGTGACGCCTGCATCCATAAGAATGCTCCAAGGTATCACGTGAGCATTGCATGTTTGGTAATTTTCCATTAGCAGTCACTATGCACCCTGAAACATCCTAATGTTAAATAGATCCCTTATATTTACGAGGCTGGGCCTGTATTGCCGGCGTCGTAAATGTTGCGCTTAATTAATTATAATAATTTCTTACGGTTAAGGTTTACTTCTTTTGTCGCGCATGTCTTTCACAGCGTGCTAGGTTATTTTCTATTATTTATGATCTGATGGATGTCGCGTTACGCATGTTTCCTATTTCTACATTTGTTAGTTTTGTGGTTTTTGGTAGTTTTTTTTAGTCTAAATTTTTGTGTTGTTATAAGGGCATGGCCACTTTTAATTCACCTCAAGAAATGCACATTTATAAAGCAGTTCTGCTGTTGAGCCAATGCGGAATATATAAATAAAAGGAGGTATTTCATATTGTCGATGACGTGAAAAAGTAAACAATTAATTGTAAATACGCCCTTGAGGATTTCAACGATTGCAGAAGGAAAAAAAACTACTTTTCCTGTTGCGATGCTCTCTACGACAAGTATTCAATGTTATGCACGTAGGGAATATTTATTAACTAATACTCGTAGTTAATAAAAAAAAGGAAATAATAAAAGAATTTATTCAAGATAATTTTTATACAATTTGGCTCTTTGTCTGATTTGATCTGAAAAGTCTCATTTGGTGGACGAGCGTAATCGCGTACTGAGTCGGGATCTATCGCGTCACATTCGAAAAGTTCGTAGAGATTTAGCTTACACACTGCGCGGCGACGGACGCGGCTGTATAAGGTCACTTACGGATGTCAATCCTGTCTTGCAGACGGATTAGGGTTGCAGGAGAAACGCGGAGACTTACGGGTGCCTACCAAGCTGGTGGCACGGACGTAAGGATGCTCCTCAGATGCCTGTTCGCCCGGTTGAACAGAAGTTATGAGGTATGGTCCTCCACTCGATGATAATGTATGAGTGGCCGACCTTACAGGCAGCCCAGATGAAATCTCGAGAGATATTTTTTTGTGTCATCGCCGTCTTTGACAGTATTTACGACCTTGAATGGTATATACGGTTAATGTGGTCCAGGTACTGAAAGAGATTAGTTAAAGTCCTGAAAAGGACTGATCGAATATAGTTAGTTTCTAGTAGTTAGCTAGACTGCGGTCATGGACCACTGATTGGATGCTGGGTATGTCACGTAGATTTCGGTATATTGGGTCCAAGTGCCGAATTCGATCTTGTGAAGCGTAAATAGTGACGGTGCTAAGTCTTCCGGATGCTGCTAGTACCAATAACCTCCTGGACGTTCGGATATTCTAATAATTGCCGACTGTTATAATTGCCAAAGTTGAAGGTTGAACTTTTAATATTTTTCCATTGGAAACGCCCGTAATTTATACCCTGACCGAGCACAGAGTTTACACTGATTGGCTCGCGGCTATACGGTGGGGGGTTAATAATATAGGTAAAAAATGAATTTACGTTTTTTAATAAATAAATATGAGTTCCTGTTTCCTGACTTTCGTTGTTTTAAGATTTATTAAATAGTCTATAATAAAATGTTCTATATTTTGTGTGAAAATTAGCTTTTTCTATTTAGACATGCTAAGTTTGCTAGTTTCTAATATTAATCAGGATTCAAACTCATTCCTACATTTTAACCCTTTTTTTGCTTCTAATCTTGTGAATTTTTAACTACTAAAAAATTCATGGTACTCTCTTTATACATTTAATTTAACGTGTTTCATGTTTAACGATTCTTCTGTATTGAATGCTTATTAGTTTCTAATGCTGCGTTTTTTAGTCTGTTCCACATAAACATTTTTTATGTCATTTCTCCTGGGCTATATTAATACGTGAACAGAACTTAAAAAATAATCATAAAAAAATCGTTTAGATTCGTCTTAAGTAAAAATATCTGTATTCCGCTATACGAGTTATGATGTCTATGGTCCAGTGTCTTGAAAAAATACCCTGGAACTTAGTTTAGTGCACATCTTCCTAAAAAAAATCATTTCTATTTTCGAATGTATAACTGAACAATTTAAATTTTAATTTTAATTCCGAAATACTCGTAATTCTCGGAATTACATTTAAATGCTCTGTTAACTCTTGTATTTGAATATTTACTTTTAAATTTTCGTGCCACTTTGTTTGTTTATTGACTCCTGTTACCTCAAGTGTGTGTGACTCCGATGTTTTTACTTGCGTAAGTATAATTCCGTATTTGGCGCGGAATAGATTTAATTTGTATATTGTAATTTGTGTGTTCTAATTTTTTACTCTTATATTCTCCTGTGAGTCGAACTTACGCGTTCTCGTTTCTGCGCCCATTTTTTAACGCGTGGCACGTCCGCCACAGTTTTATTGTTAAAAGTGTAAGTTGTTTGAACTCGTTATTTTATTACGAAGGCTTTGTATTGGTACATTACTTCGCATCGCAGCAATCCTGCCTTTTGGGGATTGTTTCTTTGTTAATATTATTAGTATATTCTTTTGAGGATCTCAAGTCCTTCTACTTTTCTATTCCTTATTCTATCTCCAGTTGAGATTACGGCAGTACATGTGTTCACGATGATTTACCGTTTAATACATTGTTGATGTTTATATATCTTATTATTTAATGCTTATTGATTATTTATTTATAGTTGGAAATTATTTATATAAAAAAAATAAATACTACTGCCAAAAAGAGATCATGGAAATATAATGACTAATAGATTTTACACGCGTCTCAACTCGTATACCATCTTTAAGAGATATAGGTCTCGACATATTATCTAATGTGCTTACAATTTACAAGTGTTTTCCGAAGGATGGTCGAAGTTATATGTGTTTTCCCAAGGATGGGAATCTAGACCGAACGCTTTCGAAGGGGGGATGTAGGAAAAACAGACCTGCCAGTCCCCGGGCATCAGGGGGTCGGCGCCAGGTCTTTTGAACGCGTTGAGACTTACTTAGAGGCTTTTCTAAATTAATTAATTAATTTCAAAATGGTCTTAGCAGATTTGTGTAAAGGGACTCAGCAGTTTCGTCACTATTGGAGATCATTGAGTTATGCTAACGGCTTGTGCGACTGTCGTATTGATGGATAGATTTCCCAATGAGAGACTCTTGAATTAAACCCGCGTACTAAACAGCGAATAAAAAATGCGAAACAATCCGCGAATCAGTCCGCGATTGAGTCCGCGACTCAGTCCGCGAATTTGTCCACGAATCAGTCTGCGAATCGCTTAGCGTTGTTGCCAAGTCGTTGGCTCTCCAGACTCTGCGCCGCGCAGGAACCAGGAAGAAACTATGCAAGATGATGATGATACGTATTGTACTTACAAACATACTGTCGGTATGAAAATTACGAGCCCGTTTCATTACGTACATCCCCAGATTGTATATATACGTACTTCACGGAAAAATAAGTTCCCCTATTCTTGAAAGGCGTGAAAGCAGTTTTTCTATCGGGCACCGAGTACTGAGTCTAATTAAACTCGAAATCGAAATCGTCCAAAAACTTTGTTCTAAATAGATGGGGCATTCCATGACAACTGGCCCAGTCGTTTGTAAATGTTTTTAAATTTTTGTTTTACATTTTTATTACAAGAAATTTACTGACTATCTTTAGCGTAGTTTTTACGAACTTTGAGATTAAAACATTTTCAAATTGAATCATACCATCAACGTAAAAACATAGGTTTCAAAGTGGATTTTGCAAAACTTGTGTTATTTTTAAAAATCTGAAAAAATTCAGGAAAATACTATTTTTTATTACGATAGTGGCAACTGAAGAGAGCATATCCGAAAAAAGTACTACGTAAAATTTAATTTGCGCAAATTGTCTCTTCAGTTGCCACTTTTTTCCAATACATTTTCGTAATAACAAATAGCATTTATGTGAATTTTTTCAAATGTTAAAAAATGCCCTAAGTTTTGCGAAACACTCTTTGACATGTTTACCAGTTTCTTAAGTCTATGGTATTATTTAAATTATTTTTCGCTAAAGCTCGTTAAAAAAAAATATAAAAAACCTATAAAGCATTTTTTTTAATACAGTTTACGGTGGTTTTGATTACTTTTCCCGGAATCGGGGTAAAAGTGATTCTCCACTCCCACCGGAATTTATTTTTCCGTATTGAAGGTCAGAAGGAGGATGAGTTAAACGAACGTGATTGCATTATATCTTCATTGTCTCAATTTCTTCACAATTTTGAAAAAGCTTGTCGCACAACTATTGTATATGGGGGTTTTAGACGAATCGAAGATTCTTTTAGGATTAAAATATTGCATCCAGAATGCAAATGGCTGCATTTTTCATTTTTTTCCTAGTTCGACAGGGGAAATTTTATAGATTCCTGGTCTTGTTATTTTAATTTTGCTTACTCAATTCTTGTGTATTTTTTTTTTTTTTATGTAATATTGTAACAATCTTTTATATACATTAATTCAAAATTAGATAAACGACTAGGGTCTCGTATATTCAACTAAGTCATCTCGCGCCGATTGTTACAAACGTCGTGCAAATCCAACCTGAATGCACGACGTGCAAATTTTTAATTAGGAGTTACGTGTTCTCCTCTTTCCGGAGTAACACTCGGTCGTCCCAAGTCAAATCTGCAAATACCCGGAAAACGCGAGACGACCATTTTGGTAAGAAACGAATCCGACACCAAAGACAAAGTTCTTAGGACAGAACTTATGACGTGAAATGTCGTGCATTAAATAAAAGGGAGAGAAGTAAATATAAAGTAATTTATTAAATTAATATTAAAATCAAGATTGACCCAAGAATTACATAGACTAGTCCAAAGCTAGTACTTACATTTGTTGGTACGTCTCGGTACGCACAAGTTCGGTCAATCTCTCTCTCTCTCGCTCGCACGATGGACGCCGCTTGTCCCACGATATTTGCCACTGCAGTTGGCCGCACTATTTTAATTTTTAAGAGGGACGTCTGTCCTTATTTGACCAACTCGATGGTCGTCGATATTCGCACCGAATTTAATAACAAAATAACAAAAATTTTGTGAGGCTCGTTCGCCGTCTAAGCGCTCGCAGAGATCTGGCTACCGCGGGTTTTCGCGGGCACGTCTTTTCATCGGTTCGCGACCTACCTTAACTTACAGTTTTCGGTGGTCGCCTTCCCATTGTTGCCGACGTTCCTGAAACCCTCAAATATTATTGGTACCACCGTCCGGGCCCGAGAGTTAACGGAATGCCAACCACACTAGGTATTATTAGAATTAACATTTTAAATAAAATGGCATTTCCGTTACAATATTCTTCATATTTTTGTGTCGAGAACTACGGACCATTTTTCTAAATAACCAATTGAGCGGCCCAATTCTATAACTCGCTCGAGGCTCGAACGGCCGGAAAAGTTTTGTCCAACGAAAAAAAACTTTCAATTTTTAAAATTCGATATTTCGATTTTAAAAAAATACGTGAATGTAGAAAATGTCAAACCGAACAAGTTTTTCTGAAGAATTTTTTAATAATAATGGATAGTTTCCGTTTTAATAAATAAAAACAATAAAATTTACAACCAAAAATTCAATTACATTTTAAAACATAAATCGTCATATCGCCAATTATTGTTAAAATTGTTTGAAATTTGCAATGTACACCGAACAGATCCTAGCGATGCCTATGAAGTGACAAATCATTGTAAAAGTAAATTCCGTTATCAACAAATTAATTTTATAATGGCAACTGTTGGAATCCGCGAATAGTAAGCTACGTCGTCGAAAAGTCTGTGGGGAACTTTCGATTTAAAAAAGCTTCAAGCAAGTAATTTCTTCCTTACAAGTAGACGAAGTTTTTTGGAAAATTTGAAATCGATTGGAATTAAATTCGCAAAGTTATGGCGATTCTTAATAAAGCGCGCGGCGACACACGGAACGCGTTTTACTTCCGTATAAAGAATGCGCGGCTTATAAATTCATTTATATATATAATATGAATATTATAGTGTTTATATTTTTGGCTCTTTTTTTATCTTTACATTTGAGTTTTTAAATAAATTTTCATAAAATTCTTTACCCATAGTTGTAAGACATGAAAGCAAACATGTTACACCTATTTCTATTCTTCCTTTAGCTATTTTAATTGGTGTCGATATTGTGATTTTAGGAACTGCTTTATTAGATTTAGTAGCTTCTTAAACATTATTTTAGCCGTTATTATGTTTCTTTATTAGTATTCATAGGTTTTGTTCCTAACCTTTTAATGATTCCTTTATGATTATGTTCTGATAATAATTTTTCAAACAACGCGGCATTTAAAACTTCGCAAGGTCAGCTGCAGATGTTATAACTTTATTTTGAAAATTTTATCGATGGCGTGTGCATATCTAGTGTAAGAATAACATTGATTCGTTTCTTAAAGTAAAAATAATGGATGCACCTCTAAATATCATGGGATAAAATATTATTGGACAAAATATTATATATTATTATATATGTATTATATATGTATTATGTTAAAATAATATAATTTTAATATATATTATTAGATATTATTAATTTAATATTGTATAGTTTTCATCAAAAATTTTGTGATATTACTCGCGAGTTGCAAATACGAATTTATTTAATGACACTGTGTACATTTATTATATTCTTTGAATTTGATTACTGTTTAGGTTACGTTAGGTTAGGTTAGGTTTGGTTCGGTTATAATAATTTGAGTCACAGGGTGACCGCTGTGATCCGGAGAATTATCGTGCGATAGCAATTACATATCCGCTTACTAAACTTTTTATGCAGATATTAGCTGTGAGACTGGAGACCTGGCTTTTACGTCGTGACATACTTCCGGAAGAGCAGTCAGGCTTTAGGAGAGGTCGCTCTGCTGAAGACAGCATTTTTGCGTTAACTGCCGCAGTTCAAATACAGCTGAGAAAAAAAGCTTCTAAATGCTACATTCTTTTTGTTGACTTCCGCAGAGCGTTCGATTCGGTCCCCCACGATAAGCTCTGGCACAAGCTTTTCAACCTTGGCGTGAGTGCAAAAACGGTCCGTTTACTTAAATCTTTCTACGATTCGGCCACGTCAACAATACTCTGTGCTGAGGGTGCAACGGATAGGGTTAGGGTGACTGAGGGGGTCTTGCAGGGAGAAATCCTGAGCCCATTACTGTTCATAACCTACATTTCTGATATAGTCAGCTTCTTTCGAGAAAATGGCCTAAGAGGCGTGGATTACACTTTAACATACGACCTTATGATGCTTCTTTATGCCGACGACCTGGCAATCTTCGCCTACTCTTCAGCTGATCTAAGAACGAAGTTAAGGGTGCTCGCATCATACTGTTCCATAAATGCCTTAAAAGTAAACATCTCAAAAACGAAAGTTGTGGTTTTCAGAAATGGCGGCCCTCTTGATGCCTCCTCCCGATATTTCCTTTATGATGATCAAGAAATAGAGGTGGCGGCGTCGTATCCTTATCTGGACACGATTGTCTCCTCATCGGCAAAAGGGTTAAAGGCTTCTGAGGCTGCTATAGCCAGGACTCGCCAATCCACGGCCTCGGTCATTGCCGTAATGGCTGCAGTGAAAGGTGACTCGTATGAAGCAGCTCTAAAACTTTATTCGGCCTCCATCTTGGCTACTCTCTTATAGGCTTCTCCCTGTTGGGCCCTTTGTTACCTCGACACTCTCGAATCCATTCAAGTCGAGTTCTTCAAGAAATGGCTGAAGCTGCCGAGGTCAGCGCCTGCGGATCTGTTGCGCCTCGAGTTAGGCTTATATCCCATCAATGTGGAGATTGTGAGGAGAGCGCTTATCCTAGTTATAAGGCTTTGACGTCAACCGTTGCATAGTATACCGCGGATGGGCTTAGTCAGACTTTTCGAACTCAGCACTTGCAGTCGGGAGGTCCCGGTTTCTAACTGGTTCTCCCAACTGGAGGGCGCCCTGGGTTCGCCCCTTTACGATGGTCTATTGTCGAGTCTAACGGCAGAGAACTGGGAGACGCGCTTAACTCCTACTTGCGAAGCTTTTGCCACAGCTCTACGTACCCACGACTTACAGCGGTACTATCGCTCCAACTCAATCCAGATGCCTATCTACAGACAATTTACTGACTGCCTTTCAAACTTACATCCTCACCGCTGTCCTCTTCCGTACCTTCGACTGAAAATACAAATACGAACAGCCACGATCCATTCTCGTTCTTTGTGTATAGGTAATATGTTTCACGCTTATAACCCCACAGCACTTTGTACACTCTGTAATATGGGTGAAAGAGAGACGCTGACACACATTTTAGCGGTCTGCCCTCTCTCTCACTCCTCAAGAGTTAGCCTGTATAATCATGCGTCGGTTATGGTCAAGTCAAATATTTTAGGCTATTTATTGAGCACTGAGGACCCAGACGCTTTGAAATCATTATTCTGCTTCGTACAAAATTGTTTTGCGAGAAGACAAATGATTCTGGACTATTAGTTTACTTGTTGTCGACAAACTGTATTTGTATATGTCTCGTATTCGGTCTTTTACAATAACTTCGACTGGTGCTTTTATATACGTTATTCTCTCATTATACCTGTTTTAGCTCTATTTTTATGTACATTTTTAAAAAAAGCGCAATTAAATTACCATTCCAGTACTGCTGCGCCGCCTGTTTTGTTTCTTCTTATATAGATATCTATATATATATATAAAACTATAGAATTTATATTTTAAGACATACTGTACTCCACCCAAAAGAATTGTACTATTCAAATATGGGTCAATAAATCTATCTATCTATCTACAATAATTTGTCTGAATAATATTTTGTAAAATAATATTTTGGATTATAATATTTTGACATGATATTTTGTCCAATAATATTTTGTCTTATGATATTTAGTGGTAGAATCAAAGTAATAGGAAAGAGAAACATTGATGAAATTCTACTAATAGTGGTAGAAAAGGAGAAAAATGAAGAATTTGAGAGATTATGTAAATTTAATACAAAACTTGAGAGATCCGCGATTTATAATGATTGAATTAGAGAACAATGTAAAAGATTTTGATTATTTGAACCCTTGTTCTTCAAAAAGTGTAAAAGGCGCGCATTCTTTATACGGAACCAAAACGCATTCCGTGTTTCGTCGCGCGCTTTATTAAGAATCGCCATAACTTTGCTAATTTAATTCCAATCGATTTCAAATTTTCCAAAAAACTTCCTCTACTCGTAAGGAAGAAATTACTCGCTTGAAGTTTGTTGAAATCGAGAAAAACTTGTTCGGTTTGACATTTTCTACATTCACGTATTTTTTTTTTAATCGAAATATCGACTTTTAAAAATTGAACGTTTTTTTTCGTTGGGCAAAACTTTTCCGGCCGGTCGAGCCTCGAGCGAGTTATAGAATTGGGCCGCCCAATTTTGTACGACAAACTCGTTGACAGCAAATACAATAGAAATTCAATATCGGGTGAAATGTGGGACGTTAATCTTTCAGTGTGTTTTCTTGGAATGTGCTACAAATATATTCACAGAATTTCAATAATTTGTACAGTGGCCTCGTGGTTTGTTTTCTATGGATACATTTTATGGGAAATATGCAATTATTTAACAAAATTAAATTGGTTTTATACCGGGCTTATGACCTACCAGGATGTTTATAAAAATTGCATTAGATGTTAAAATGCTATAGTTTGAAGATCTCTAAACATTTCTAATACCTTGCGTGTAATCCCAAATGCTAGGATGTGTTAAAACGTCGATAATCTCAACTAGTAATAATATTAACAACAAAAAAGAAAAAAGGTAAAAGATAAAAACTAAAAAATGATAAAAAATAAAAAAAATAATACCGACATTCATAATTATAAGACTAATAAAATTATATTATACTACAATTTCGATTTAACAGTTATTTTGAATAAACTGGTATATGAATATGATTGGTTAGCATGCAATTATAATAAATCTAAAGAAAGAAAAATGACATTATTACAAAAATATAATATGAAGATAAACATGCAAATATTTATATGAACATGCAAAATAAATATTTGGACAAAAAAAAATATATATATATATATATTTTTATAATATATATATAATTTAAAAAAAAAATATATATATATATATAAACATGCAAAAACCTATTTATAAACATAAAAAAACATACATATAAACATGCAAAAATATATATATATATATAATCACGCAAAATAAAATTGTATAGACATGCAAAACATACTAATAATTAAAATTAAAAAAGATACATGCGTGGCGTTTCGTTCAATCCCCTCCGCACTTGAACTCTTGAGTGAGGCTTGGAGGAAGGAATCAGCCTCAGACGCCCTAACTACAAACTGATACTGAATTCTGACACCCGCATGCATGATATTTATGGAGAACCCATCTTAAACCAACATATCCCCGTTTTATATTAATTGCCTTTAAATAATGATCAAGATGAGTCAGCATAGCTATAATTTTCCTTTCCTTTCCAAAGTAAATATACCTTCAATCATTTGGGAATTTTTTACCTGCGTTCTCCATAAATATCATGCATGTGGGTGTCAGAATTCAGTATCAGTTTGTAGTTAGGGCGTCTGAGGCTGATTCCTTCCGCCAAGCCTTACTCAAGAGTTCAAGTGCGGAGGGGATTGAACGAAACGCCACGCATGTATCTTTTTTAATTTTAATTATTAGTATATTTTGCATGTCTATACAATTTTTTTTGCATGTTTATATATATATACAATATATATACAGGGTCATCGAAAAGTATCGGACCCCCCTAATATCTTCAGTTAGAATGCACTTAGGAGAAAATGTCCAATAGCAAAGTTGTATGGTTTCAAGCAGGGAGTAAGATGATGACCTTGACTTTGACCTTGACCATGTCCTTCAAGGTCATTTCAAGGTCAATCTTATTTTTTTAAATAGAACCCCCTACATTTTATTGCATATTCTTATAGCTTATCTCGAGAGCTTTCCAAAACACTATAATAAAATATTTTTTTATTAAGTACTTTTTGAGTTTTAAAGGTTTGAAGTTAACAATTTTTTGACACAAAATGTAGAATATCTTGTAAAATATTATTTAGTTTTCAGTAATCATAACCTTAATACTTTTGTGCGCGGAATAATGAGACCAATTAATTGGTTTAAAGAAAATACATTAATCGGATCCCCCTAATATTTTCAGTAAGAATGAAAAACCACTTAACAAATTGTTAACTTCAAACCTTTATAACTCAAAAAGTACTTAATAAAAAAATATTTTATTATAGTGTTTTGGAAAGCTCTCGAGATAAGCTATAAGAATATGCAATAAAATGTAGGGGGTTCTATTTGAAAAAATAAGATTGACCTTGAAATGACCTTGAAGGACATGGTCAAGGTCAAAGTCAAGGTCATCATCTTACTCCCCGCTTGAAACCATACAACTTTGCTATTGGACATTTTCTCCTAAGTGCATTCTAACTGAAGATATTAGGGGGGTCCGATACTTTTCGATGACCCTGTATATATATATATATTTTTTTTGTCCAGATATTTATTTTGCATGTTTATATAAATATTTGCATGTTTATCTTCATATTATATTTTTGTAATAATGTCATTTTTCTTTCTTTAGATTTATTATAATTGCATGCTAAACAATTATATTCATATACCAGTTTATTCCAAATAACTGTTAAATCGAAATTGTAGTATAATATAATTTTATTAGTCTTATAATTATGAATGTCGTTATTATTTTTTTTATTTTGTATCATTTTTTAGTTTTTATCTTTTCCCTTTTTTCAAGTGATTACACGCAAGGTGTTTACACGAAATATTTAGAGATCTTTCAATTTAATTTTGTTAATTTCCAAAAAAACCTATCGTAATAATTCAATTTTATTATGCAATTATTTGTTTTGCAAGTGAAGCATTTAGAGTCTCCTTCATAATTCTAGAAACATTTATTTACCAGCGCCACCTACAATTCCAGAATATTCCACTACGTCAGCAATCTTCATTACTTTTTGTTACAATGTACGTTACGTGTGATTTTTCGATTTTCAAGGTCAGTTTACGCACACTGCAACAAAAAATAATGTTCGGCATATGGTCGGAAATGTTTTTTTCCAACGAATGTGCATGCGACTTTCGCCTTCGGCTCGGGCTGCAACTCACACATTTGTAGAAAAAACTTTTACGCCCTTGTTTCGGAAACTAATATTCTGATATTAAAACATTCACGTGTCATCTACCATCTAAAATTGAATTTATGTTTCAGTATACGTTTAATGAGGTTTTACACACTTTCGACATTTTGTTTAAATGCATTTTACCCACATTTGAAGCATAAAATAATGTTCGACACTGGTGCAAAAATGTTTTCTTCCCGTCTTCACCGGAATAACCACATTCCGCGCCAGCAACGCGGGACGAAAGTACCGATTCCGCCAGGGCGTCTCCACGCATGCGCACTTCGGTTCCATTACTCTCTTGGGAAGGAAAGTCCGACGTCAGAGGGAGTAATGATCGTGGAAGTGGGGGCATTTCAGTGAAGTCGGGAAAAAATAGCGAACGCCTCACGGGAAGAAAGCGCACGACCCTCGTGGAGGGTCTGCCCTCGCCACGCTCGTGCAGCAAACCCCCCACTCAAAATCGCGCACTTTCTTCCTCTGAAGCGTAATATATTATTTTTGAACGACACGCACAGACGTGCATCACGCACACACGTGCATCACGCACATTCGTAGAAAAAAACTTTTACGCTACACTTGCATTGAAAATAACTATTCCATTTCAACTGTGGACAAACAGCCTATTGCACAAAATTGGTTATTTATACACTAGATTCGTAGTTGCCGTGCAAATATTGATACTGTTAATTATGTATAAAATATATTTGTTTATTTTTTATTCAGAGGGCGTAAAAGGCGTATTAGTAAGATAGGGATTTTACTCAGTCATCATTGTTAAAAATTATCGAAAAATAGCCATTTTTTACGCCTATTGATTCAAAAAATTATGCTTGCATCACGGGCGTACAAGTTCATTGTTTGAAGTTCATTCTTCGAAAAATACTATTATATACTCATTTATAAAAATCAAACGACCATAAACTCCCGAAAAATTATTACAAAATAGATTAAGCTCGCAGATAATTTATGAAGAAAATATGCATATACTACAAACGTAACTTCCAATATTATACATGTAGTTATTGTTTCGAGGAATGGTGCGTACACTGTTCTGCTTCTGACCACCCAAGTGAAAAAATTGATAACAAATTGTATATTAAAAATATTCAATTTATTGTATACAGACTTGCGCCAAAAGTGATTCTACACATTTTGTGTACAAAATGTGTCAAGTTTGAACCAAATTGTATATGATGATAAATTACTCACGTCTGCTTTTTTTTTTTAAATTTAGTATCCAATATAATTACAAATTTTCAAACTATAAAAAATTATAGGATGACTTGCAATGTCAATGCGGAAATTAAAGGGATACTAAACTTCACGTTGTATCAATGCAAAAATCCCGAATATGATTCTGAATTTTGTTGACTTTTTTTGACATGACGGCATGGAGATACGAACACAGAAAACTTCATTGCAAATTTCTAAAACGATATAGAAATCAATTTGGATCATTTTTTTTATCGCTGATCCTACGCCAACTTCCTCCCATCGTCCAAGAAGTCACCAAACAAAATTCTTTATGCAGAAAAATATGAATATTACAGCGGAAGGATATAAATCAAAAGTTTTATTTTTATTTATTAATTATAATCATTTTACGTTTTCTTAGATTTTTTTAATGTGTACATATTTTTGAGGTTCGATCAAGACTGTCACAAAATTTCGGGATAATTGTTTCGTCCAAATCTGTGGTTGGTATCGTGGTTGCCATGGTTTGTTGATTTTAAAATGAGCGAGAATTTTTTTCAGTTACGCTCGGACCTCAAAATAAAATCGCCAAACAAGAAAAAGTAACGAGATACATAAAATAAGTAAATTTCATAAAGCAAAATAAAATTTATTTTCTTCTGCGGTAATTAATCGTTGTTAGGTATTTTGCGTTCACAATTTTATTCTTATTTGAGCTAATGAATTTCCGAATTGCGGATAGTTTGGTGATTTCTTGGGTGAAGGAAAGATTTATGTGATATGCAATTGCCGGAGGATCAAGGATCGAAAAAAGTGTTACAAATTGTTTTTCCTGATAGCTTTTTAAAAGTTTTTTGTATGCGTATTTGTATCTCCGTGTCGAGGATTTTTGCATCGGTCCACTGTAATTTCCTTGTTTTAACATTTCTATTTCTGCATTGAAATTTTAAGTCATCCTAGCATTTTTTTAAGTCCGAACTAAATTCTATAAAAAGTGAAAAAAAATTAAGGTAAATAATTTCTCATTATATACAATTTTGTTCGAACTTGATACATTTTATACACAACTGTATAAAATGCCAACTTCGTCGTCCAGAAGCAATCTCCCGCCAACGAAACGGCCGCCATCTTGAACTCGTTCCATCGAATTGCAGTAAGTCGTCCGCTTTCGTACATTTCTTTGTGTGAATCGCGACGGGAGTGCTTTTGTGAAATCGACGTTTTTCTCTCTCTAGCGCGAATCTTTGAACTTGAATTTAACGCGACTAGATTATTTTTCATCATTAAACATTACATTTTTTTTATTTATTAATGGGATGCCGCGAAAATATATGCTTTGCTTGAAGCTCTGGATAACGACTTTGTAACATGCATTAGCGATTTGATCGAGGACGCGGATAAAGAAGGGCAATATTTGAAGGTCAAGCAACGCATTTTGAGTACGTTTCCGCCAAACAACGTTTGCGTGCGCTATTGAAGGGTGACGTCGCGACCGACAGAAAACCGTTGCAAATCCTATACCGATTGCGTAGCCTAAACAGCAATGGTGCCTGCGACGGCGCAATATTACAGTCGATTTTTCTCGAGCATCTTCCCGCCTTTTGCACGGGCATATTAGCGTCTTTGCGTATCGCGGATTTGCAAGAAATTGCAGAACTCGCAGTCGCTTTTGTCGAATCTGCAGGTGTAGGCTCGGGTTTTTCCGCGTATACTGTTAGCCACGCAAAAGCGCAGTGCGATTCGAAAAGCGTATCATCGGACGCCTCGACGCGCATTTTTGAAAAACTTGAGGCACTCGAAAAGCGAATCAAGCAGCTTGACCTTCGTTCTGCGCGTGCCCGGAGCAAATCGCGAAAACGTTCACCGACTCCTAAAATAGAGAAATCGCAAATTTGTTGCAAACATAGAAAATTTGGCGGTAAAGCCCACAGTTGCAGCGATCCAAATACGTGCGCGTTCAAACCCAAGGAAAACTAGAAAGACCTTCTGTCTTTTTGACGGGGACGAAGGTTGAACGGAAAACCGTCTTCACGTTCGGGACCGTATCTCAGGAATCCGTTTCCTCGTTGACACTGGCGCAGACATCTCTCTCTTACCTGTATCCGCTAAATCGCAAGCTAAACCCGCAGAACTTAAACTTTTCGCGGCAAATAATACGTTGATCGATACATTTGGCGAAAGGCGATTAGATCTCTATTTTGGGCTTCGTCGTAAAATTTCGTGGAATTTTTGAATCCCTCGAGTCCCTTTTCCGATCATAGGAGCTGATCTCCTACAAAAATTCGGGTTATGTGTGAATCTTAAAAACAGCCGCTTAATCGATTTGGAAACAAAGCTCACCGTCGTGGGTAAACCTTCCATGTATTCGCCAGTTACCACGGTCGGTCAATCGACCAATTGTCGTTTTACGTGAATTTTATCCGAATTCCCCGGACTGACCGGTGTTTCCAGAGCACCAGATGTGAAGACTAGCGATGTTTTTCACCATATGCCGACGGAGGGGCCGCCGATTTATGAACGACCTCGTCGGCTCGCTCCGGAAAAGTTGAAAAAGGCAAAAAGCGAAATTCAATCGATGTGCGACGCTGGTATCCGTCGACCTTCCAGCAGTCCGTGGGCGAGTCCGATTCATTTGGTGCCAAAGCGCGATAGTTCATTCAGGATCTGTGGCAATTACCGACGGTTAAACGCCGTGACAGTTCCTGACCGTTATCCACCTCCTCGTCTACTAGATTTTAATGCTAACCTACACGGAAGGACATTTTTTTCCACGATTGACCTTGAGAAGGCTTATTACCAAATTCCCGTTTCTCCCAATGACGTGCGCAAAACAGCCGTCACAACACCTTTCGGGCTATTTGAATTTGTGGTAATGACTCCTGGATTGCGAAACGCAGGTCAGACATTCCAACGATACATCCACCAAGCTCTCCTTGATCTTGATTTTGTTTTCTGTTTTTTCGACGATATTCTCGTAGTGTCTTCGTCCATCGAGGAGCACGAGAGGCATCTTCGAGGAGGTTATCCACCTCCTCGTCTACTAGATTTTAATGCTAACCTACACGGAAGGACATTTTTTTCCACGATTGACCTTGAGAAGGCTTATTACCAAATTCCCGTTTCTCCCAATGACGTGCGCAAAACAGCCGTCACAACACCTTTCGGGCTATTTGAATTTGTGGTAATGACTCCTGGATTGCGAAACGCAGGTCAGACATTCCAACGATACATCCACCAAGCTCTCCTTGATCTTGATTTTGTTTTCTGTTTTTTCGACGATATTCTCGTAGTGTCTTCGTCCATCGAGGAGCACGAGAGGCATCTTCGAATTGTATTCGAGCGCCTAAAAAAATTCAGCTTACGCGTTAATCCAAACAAATGTTCATTCGGACTTCCGGAAATTAAATTTCTTGGCTACATGGTTTCGAGTGACGGCATTAAATCCTTGCAAGAGAGTGTTGATGCGGTCATAAATTTTCCTAGGCCCCAAAACGTCCAAAAACTCCGTCGTTTCGTTGGCATTGCCAACTTTTATAGACTTAGCATTCCGCATGCAGCCGATGCTCAAATCCCTCTCAATTTTCACTTACGGGATTCTAAAAAGAACGACAAACGCCCAATTGTTTGCACCGACGAAACAGACGCCGCGTTTGATCTTGTTAAGAAAAAGATATCCGAAGCAGTGCTACTCGCCCATCCGTGCCACGAATCTGAAACTCGCGTTACATCTGACACATCAGACTCTGCAATGGGCGCCGCTCTTAAACAATTCGTTAATGGTTCCTGGAAACCTCTATCATTTTTTTCGCGCAAGTTTACACCAGCTCAAATGAACTATTCTGCGTATGACAGGGAGCTGACGGCAATGTTCGAGGCAATAAAATATTTTAGGTATTTTTTAGAAGGGCGTCAATTTAAAGCCCTTATGGACCACAAACCGTTAGTTTACGCGTATGCTCAGCGTTCGGAAAAACTTTCTCCGCGTGTGATCAGACAACTCTCCTTTATATCACAGTTTAACACGTGCATCGAGCACCTGTCATGTAGTGAAAATGTCGTTGCTGATCCACTCTCCCGCATTGAGTCAATTCGCCTTGTTACCGATTTCGACCTCAACGAACGCAGCACAAAATGACGACCCTGAATTAAAACAGATTCAGCAGTCTGAGGACGTCTCAGTTCGGCTAAATCGATTGCAATAGGGTCCAGACCATATGGCATTATACTGCGATATCTCCACAGAATCGATCTGTCCGTATATCCCTTTATCATTTCATAGAATTGTATTTGACCGCATTCATGGTTCGTCTCATCCCAGTGCCAAAGTCACTGACCGCCTTATTAGGCAGAGATATTTATGGCCTAGAATGCAAAGTGACATAAAGACGTGGTGCAAAAACTGCCTAGACTGTCAAGCATCGAAGGTGTCACGTCATGTAAAGCAACTGCCTGCTGATTTCGTCGCTCCCGATGGTCGGTTCGACCATGTCCACATCGACATTGTCGGTCCTCTTTCATGCAGTGACGGATACAGATACCTCCTAACAATGATTGACAGGTTTTCACGTTGGCCGGAAGCCACTCCGATTCGCGACATTCAGGCGCCGGCCATTACACGCGCATTTTTCGATAATTGGATCGCACGTTTCCTATCGCCAAAACTAATCTCATCAGACCAGGGTAAGTAATTCGATGGTCAGCTGTTTGATGCCCTTATGAAACTTATAGGATGTAAGCGAATACGTACCACCGCATATCACCCCGCCTCGAATGGCATAATTGAACGCTGGCACCGCGTTTTAAAAGTCTCGATAATGTGTCATGCCGACAGCAATTGGACTCTCGTTTTGTCTACCGTTTTATTGGGTCTGCGAACCCACATTCGGCTTGACTAAAATGCTGCACCGTGTGATTTTTTGTATGGTACGACCTTGCGGATTCCCGGCGAATTCTTTTTGTCCGACGATTTTTCGCCTAATCCTTAACCGTTCCTTGAAGAATTCAGAGAATACATGCGCAAAGTTCGACCCGTTCTTGTAGCACATAAGTACAAAAAGCGAGCATTCTTTTTTAAGGATTTAGAAACATGTACTCACGTTTTTCTGCGAATTCGAGCTGTCAAACGTCGGTTAGGACGTCCGTAATCAGGACCGCATTAAATTCTCAAATGCGAATCTGATCGTGCATACACCATAGATGTAAACGGATCACCTCGTAGCGTATCTACGGAGAATTTAAAGCCTGCGTACTTCATACCTGAGGATATTCAAACCGATTTAAGTGATCAAAATCTTGATAATCCTAATCTTAATCTCATTCCACGACCAGTGCTCAAGACTTATAGTCGTAAAAAAGTTACGTTCAATATATAGGTTAAGCCCAGTGATATTTTTCTATTAAGTTTAACATTGTAATTATCTTCAATTATGTACTTATTGCTTACTGCTAAACCGCAGTTAATATACTAGTTAAGAAATAAACCTAATCTACTTTTGTATCGTTAACACTCGGGGGGGGGGGGGGGGGGGAGTACGTAGGGATCTGTATACCCCGAATGCGAGCGCGCCTATGAGTGCGAGTAAGTGGGGAGCGAGAGCACGGATTCCGTGGACGTGTAACCCAAACCTTATCCTTTGTAATAAAGGCACATCTAAACCTAATACCTTCGGTGACTAATTTCTCGGTAGCAGTAGGAACTGAATACAGACCTCTTCCAGATCCTACCCGATCCCTACAGTGGCCAGCGAGGCCACCCGGCACATCGCTGTTTCCAGCGATTACTGGGGGGAAGGAGGTCTCGCGATGAAGGGGGACGTTAGCCCCACAAGCCGGATGTACCCGGTCCGGTAGCGGATAATGGAGCCTCCTCCCCCCCCCCCACCCCGGTATCGTGTGCGTGAACTGCTGTCCCTTGCGATGATGTCGTCCTCTGCGAAGTATTGTCACCATCTGCTATGCACATGTCGAGACATTTCTCGATGAAGTCTACGTCGAATCACTGTATGGAATCGGTTTTATATTGCGTTTAGCTACCAGAACTATAGCCTCTTGCTTGGCGACTTAATGGCTTCAATCCACTTAAACAATCTTGAGTCGCATTAAGGACCTAATGGTTCAGCTCAAATTAAGTGCGTTGAGGCATACCCCTTAATAAAAATTCAATTTTGGTTCACGCCAACCTGCACATGCATACGTTAAATTTGAGTCGCGTTAATTCGCGCAAGTTAATTAAGTAAAGTTGATTCGCACTCAGTCGCACAAGTTACTTAGTTAAAGGTAAGTCGCGCTAAATCGCGCAACTGCCCGTCTCGTTTAGCCTTGCGCTAAATCGTGTAGACTACTAGATTAATTTAAATACTGCTCGAAGTCGCGCATTTAAAGTTTATTTTTGTTTGGCACTAAACCGCCCAGTTAATTAGTTTTAGTTCGTCCTTCGAGATACGTCACACAATCCGTGCCAGTAGATTTAAATCCCGCTAATTCGCTCCCACCGTAGGTTTTAGTGGCTCGTCGCTAAGCCACGTATCTATGTACTTCAGGGTACGTCGCACTAAGTCACCAATTCGGGACCATGTGTACATATCTTTAGGTTATTGACTTCGGGACTTAGTATTTTAAGGTTCAAAGCGAGCTGAGTCTTCATCGCCGTCGTCACGTTGCGTTCAGTTGGCTCGAATACCGAATAAACCTCCCCCCCCCCCCCCGCTAGCAATGATCTGCCGCGTTTGGGTATCTCATTGTAAGTTTCATAATTGTACTCCGTAACCGTCATGATTTTCTTTCTTTTGTCATCCGGATTCCTCTTCACTCCATCCTTCTCCCCACTTTCCGTTTCGAGAAGAAGGATTAGAAATGTATGGAGCTGGAAGACGCGAATCCTAGTATCGCGTAGAGTTTAAGAACTAGTTATAAGTCTCAATGTATCAGCCAGATGGCGATTTTTCTATCCCGGGTGAACAGGGAAGTAACCCATCAAATATGTTGTATTTTAATGTATCACCTGCTTTGCGATTTTTGGTTTTGTATTAGCGATTAAGGATTTTGCGATATTTTGTTTGCGGCTATGAAATTTGCGATGATAATTATTTCTTGCGATACCCCGTGTGCGATCATGATATGGATGTGTGTGATATTCCGTTACGATATGTAATCCAGATTCTCGATATGTATTTAAGACTTGCGATAGGTAATTAAGAGTTGCGATGATTGATGGATATGCGTGAGAGAATGTCTGGAGAGAATTAGGTTAAGGTCGGAATGACCCGGCGCCCGCGAGTGTTACCGGAAAGTGATGAGTGACAGAACAGCGATAGTTCCCCCAAAGACGGAACGAGTGTTCCCGCCCCAGAACCTTGCGCGTGAACGTATGACATACAGTACCCAAGGTGTACTGGAGTCAGGCCCGGGGGTTTGTGACGAAACCCGTCACAGATCGGCTCTCTGGCCGAACTCCGCGCCATCTGTTGAGGCCGGGCGTAACTCCGCCATCCAGTTCCACCCCTCCCGGAGGAGGGTCGGGTTGTACCGGAGCGCGCCTCCACTCGTTTCCCCCCACTGGTCGTGCCGCACCCCGCAGGGGACTTGTGGAAGAGAGCGGAGCGGGTTATCTCCGTCCACAATTTAATTGTGGAAGAGTGAGGGGTCGAAGTGCCCGAGCTCGAAGAGGAGCAATGCTTTTGAAAGATCCGCTTCTCTTAGCAAGTTTTGAGAATTGACGACCTCACGGACCCGATCGTTCGGCTGGTCTGTGCCGACGAATGCCTGATCGTGAAACGACTCGAGAGACCCACCGTACTGGGGAGCTAGGGTGCGGTGTCAAGCCCCTGCCGGCGGGTTCCACACGGGGGAGCGCTACGGCGTGCCGTGTCCGTGCAGGCAGTAACCGCAGAAAGGGTTGGCCTCTAGCGGGCCGTGGCAACGTTAGAAAGGTTCTCTGAACCAACAGAAGCATCAAGGCAGGCAGCTTGTTGCTAATAAATGTGGTAGCTGACTTGTTGTATATCTTTTTTAAGTGTGCACAACCAGCGGTGCTGGCGCATCACTAAAATTTGGCCCCATTCCCCCATGGGAGGGGGGGGTGCCTTAAACCCGCGAGGGAGGCAAGACACCTTAAATAACCTACACTCAAGTGTGGTCGTGCCGCAGTGCGCCTCCAGAGTTCCCGAGGAACGGGCCTCGGCCACTGCCGCCGACCTTTCTCTCTCTCTCACAGCGGCGACATCGAGCCCGAGACGAGTCGGGAACGCATGAAGCACTTTTCAGCTCTCCGTGTCGTCCCCTCCCACCACGAAGACCCGAGGACGGTGCTTGTCATCACCCCGACGAGTACGCCCCACGTAGGAGCCCGATGACGAACCCCTCTCTCGCGCGGGTCGCTCGAGCGCGCACGCATCGGCTCGACGGCGCACCGCCGCGCAAGAGAAGAGCACGACAGTAAGAGGAGTCTCAAGAAGTGTCTCACGAGGAGAGGACCTCGTTCTTTCGCGCCCCGTGCTAAGAAGTGTTCAACCGCTGAGTAGCCACGTGCATCGCCGTTACGTACCGTGTTGCAGTACCAAACCGTGAGGAAATTGAGGAACCGCAAGGATCAGGACCGACGCCACTACCCGCCGAGACGGACACCTGCAGCCTCGTCTCCGAGGATGGACGTCTATCCCCGTGTCGGACCATCGCCTGTAAGTAGGCCTTTATTAGTACCCCGCAGACCCCCGCGAGTGTGAGATTTTTTTTCCGTGTAGCTACCGGTCATCTCTCGAGTAGTTCCACCGTCGAGGACTTTGAACCCCCGCCCAGTCATCGCGACGCGAGTGTGGTAAAAATTGTATAACCGTTAAGTTATTCGTCAATAAACATTTATGTCTTGTATTTTTTTGTAATCCGTACACTCCGGAGTAGTTTATTTCGTTACCCTCCCCTCCGAAACCGGTAGGATTGAAGATTACAACTGGCATCCCTCGTTGGAGCCAGATCTTGAGTCGTTGGCGTTTCTATCCTTTAACATTTTTGTTCTGCCCTGCAGGAAAAGGGTCACAGGGTAAATCTTGATACAATAAATTGTATATTTTTATTATACAATTTGTAATAAATTTGTTCACTTGGGGCTGCTCATTTTCCGATTTTTCCAACGATTTCGACATTTTTCTCATTTGCTTCCTCTTCTACTTATACGTGTCCAACATTGTTTTTATAAAAATGATGACCAATTGATTCTCGCAAAAACTAATTCTATATAGTATAAGAATTATATACAACCTATACAGAATGTGTATACTCTATCAAAAGACTCATGCTCTTTACAGTTTTTATACAATTTTTATACATTTTGTATAGAATCACTTTTGGGGTAAATCTTGATACAACACATTGTATATTTTTTTTATACTATTTGTACTAAATTTTTCCACTCGGGCATAACAGTGTGTGGCGGAACCTCTGAAAGCCCATGGACCCGCTGAAGCAAGGATAATTGCCCACGTATTCTGCAGAATGACAGAATATTTAGCATTTACTTTTTAGTCACCTTGATTTTATGTAGACAACTTCTTTCAATATACTTGTAACCAATCACAGTAAATAATTTTCCGCAAAGATCCACCTCAGCAGATAATTTCAGTGGAAGTGTTGCAGGATCGTTTTCTTTCCTGATGAATCCCATTGCACTCGGTTTAGTGTCTTCCGTGGATGAATGTAGGTAATGTAGCTCGTACTCTGTAAAAGAACATTCACGTTTATTCGTTTATAACATAAATACAGAAATGTGTAATCACATTTTTCACGTTCTTGTACATTTACCATGCTTAAAATTACAGAAATTACGAAAGTATGTTGTCAGCAGGTATTACGAATATCTGTGGTGTGACATCTCCTGAAAGGGTACACATTTTTGTTATTTAGTACTATTATGCGGTAAGAAACCTCGGAAAAGGCCCTATTCAAGTGTGAAGACGAATGAAGGGCCGACAGAGCTCCAGATGGCGGTGGTGGACCCGACGGGAAAACGTCTCCGGAGAGGTTGCTCATGGTCGAAATCAGGTTAATGGATGCCTTGGCGGAGCGTTTCTTAACAGAGGAATCGCAGGAGGAGGTAACGTTCCACTCTGCTGGATGGCAAGGTGGAGTCAAGACCGTCTCCAGCGATGACGAAAGATCCAGGGATACCTTATGCCGGCTCATAGAAGGTATGGAGTGTCTATAGGAGGGCGCGAAAATAAAGGTGATCCCTAAGAAGGAACTTCCTCTGAGGCCTACAGCATGGGTGTGGATCCCTCCTCCCGTAAGGGAGAACAAGTTGACCCTCGCACTCATGAAAGGCCAGAATAGGAAACTCCACATTACGAACTAGAGCGTGATTAAACACCGTCGAGTCCAAAAAGGGTGGAAGTGTTTTCCTGTTCCCCATAAGCAGAGAATCCGTTCCAACTCTTGAGGAAACGGGCGGTCTGGTCAAGCTGGGTTTGGATACGGTGAGACTGAGGCTGAGGACAAATCGCGATGGGGAGGGTGACTGCACTGAGGGTGGTGCAGATCAACCTGCACCATTGTGAGGCGGCATCGGCCGAGATCTCATCGTTGCTAGTGGAGGGAAAGGTGGATGTGGCTCAGGTCCAAGAACCATGACTGTCCTCGGTCGGCAAAATTCGAGGACTAAGAGCGAAGGGGTTCAACCTGCTACATCCAGTAAGGAAGGGTAAGTTGAGAACCTGCATTCTGGCAAGGAAGGGTATTAATATCTTTCTTCTTAACGATTTCAGCGACGATGACGTAACGGCGGTGATATGCGAGAGAGAAGGACACGGCAGCCTTTTTCTCGCCTCGGTCTACATGCCGTACGAAGAAGAGCCCCCGTCGGAGACAGTCCGGACACTGGTGGACATGGCCGCCAGAAAAGGTACAGGTCTGGTGTTGGGGTGTGACGCGAACGCGCATCACATTCAATGGGGCAGCTCTAATGTCAACAAAAGAGGTGAGTCACATTACGAATACCTTCTTATTACTAATCTAGTTATAAGTAACTTGGGATCAACACAGCCCACATGTGTAATTAGAAATAGACAAGAGGTTATCGATATAACGTTAGTATCGGACAGGGGTGACATAGAAATTAAGAATTGGAGGGTATCGGATAGGAACTCCTTTTCCGATCACCGATGGATTTTATTTGAGATCAATAGTAATCGAGAGAAAAGCAACCCCGAAGGGATCCAAGAAAAACCGACTGGGCCCAATTCTCGGAAACAGCAAAGGCGAAACTCGGGCCGACTCTGATGGCTGGGGGGGGGGGGGGGGCGAGGAAACTCTACAATAGAGCAAGATGATAGAAAGCACAGCGGAAGCTGCTGGGCTCCGCAAGCTTCTATGTAAGGATTCCAGCGTACGAGAGAGAGAGAGAGAGAGAGAGAGAGATTAATTACATTACCCACGTGTCCAAACTCGTATAGCTATGATTCGAACGTCATGAAAACACGTAAATAACGTGAATAGATAAATGCATGAGGAATAAGCGTGTCATCCTCTCTCTTTGTAATTACTGCTAGCTTCTTCTATCAGTTCAACACTGAAAAAAAATGTTCACCGGTTTTCATGGTGCACATATGCATCCCTACTGTACAGAGACTAATCGCGGCATTTGTTTGGCGGTGGTTTCGTCTTTTTCGATGACGGTACCTGTATATTGCAGGCACAGAACATAGGTAGCTACCAAATAATGTGAAGTAATGAATACAATGTATGCCGGTAACCAAAATACATATATTCTAGGCAATAAACTTTTAATGGCTTCTAGGAATTAATAGTTTCAGGTACAATCACAGAAGATGGTGCTGCTTGAATGATTATTCTGGGGTAAATTTGTTACGTCACTGATTTTGAAGATGAAAAATGTTCTCCGTGTATATTATACATTTTAATACACGCTATTCGGATTATGTGAGTTTTACTACTATTTAAATGTTATTATTTTAAATTATTTATTTATTAGTGCTACCTTTGTTAACGAAGGCGTGTGTTGGCCTACGGGCGAACCACCAGGTCATTCCTATAGATAAAATACGGAACTCAGGTCATCTCCTTTCTATTATGGCGAAGGTTGCCTACCCTACTCGAAAAGGAGGATAGAAAAGCATAGAAAAGTATAGAAATTCTGCGTGATTCGTATACTTTTGAATCCTATTTTTGGCACATAATGTGAATCTATCAATTCTTATCCTATCTGAATACTTCAAGTAAAGCCAATGTTAATATTTTTCTATCGATTAGGTAAAATCAATAAATTTCTATCCCAATCGTGTATAGAGAATCAATCCAAATGTATCTTATTACACTTTTATCATTATGTATCCTAAAAATTTATAGAAATTCTATCAAAACGAATCAAAATGTGATTTTTATATTTTTACGGTCTACGTCGACCGCTCCGCTGTTTTCGGTGTCTAGGTATTCCGCACCGTAGTTTTTCGCCGTCCAAGTCGACCGCTCCGTAGTTTTTGGTGTCTGGGTATTCCGCACCATAGTTTTTCGACGTCCAGGTCGACCGCTCCGTAGTTTTTGGTGTCTAGGTAGTCCGCTCCGTAGTTTTTGACGTCTAGGTCGACCGCTCCGTAGTTTTCGGTGTCTAGATATTCCGCACCGTAGTTTTTCGCCGTCCAGGTCGACCGCTCCGTAGTTTTCGCTGTCTATATATTCCGCACCGTAGTTTTTCGCCGTCCAGGTCGACCGCTCCGTAGTTTTCGGTGTCTAGGTATTCCTCCCCGTAGTTTTTTGCCGTTCAGGTCGACAACTCCATAGTTTTCGATGTTTAGGTATTCCGCACCGTCGTTTTACGCCGTCCAGGTCGACCGCTCCGTAGTTTTCGGTGTCTAAGTATTCCGCACCGTAGTTTTTCACCGTCCAGGCGAAAAACTATGGGGCGGAACATCTGGACAACGAAAAATATAAAGCGGACCACCTAGATATCGAAAACTATGGAGCGGTCGACCTAGACGGCGAAAAACTATGGTGCGGAACACCTGGACAAGGAAAACTATGGAGCGGTCGACCTAGACGGCGAAAAACTATGGTGCGGAACACCTGGACAACGACAACTATGGAGCGGACCACCTGGATACCGAAATCTATGGAGCAGTCGACCTAGAGACGGCGAAAAACTATGGTGCGGAACACCTGGACAACGAAAACTATGGAGGTAACTGCCTAGATACCGAAAACTATGGAGTGGTCGATCTAGACTGCGAAAAACTACGGTGCGGAACACCTGGACAACGAAAACTATGGAGCCGACCACCTAGATACCGACAACTATGGAGCGGTCGACCTAGACGGCGAAAAACTATGGAGCCGACCACCTAGATACGGAAAACTATGGCACGGAACACCTGGACAACGAAAACTATGGAACGGACCACTTGAAGAACAAAACACTACGCGCGTGTGTCCGCGCACGCGCATGTGTGTGTATCCCGCAATTGTTGTTTTACTATCAAGATTTCGCTTATGTCTTGCCATTTGCAAGATATTTGAGAATTTTAAAAATTTTCAGGTTTGCAAATTTTTAAAATCTCTTTACATGTATGAATTAACCGACTCGAGGTCATCTCCCCTATCAATACACCCCCCAAAATTTTGTCAGATTTTACGTATCTCTTGCCGTTTTCGAGATATTTGAAAATTTGGAAATTTCCAGTTTTGCAAATTTCAAAAATCTGTTGGCATGTATGAATTAATCGACTCCAGGTCATCCCCCCTACCGGTACATCCCCCAAAATTTTGTCACATTTTACTTATCTCTTGCCGTTTTCAAGATATTTGAGAATTTTGAAAATTTTCAGTTTTGCTAATTTTCAAAATTCGTTCGTATATACGCATTAACCGACTCAATGGGATCCCTCGTTTGATAGCCTCCAAAATTTGGTCATATTTTGCTTATCTCTGGCCGTTTTTGAGATAATTAAGAATTTTTAAAAATTTTAATGTGTAACAGAAATATCATATTACGCGTTACTGATAGTGATCGACACTGGTAGACAAGTGGTCGGTGTCGCGCGCAATCCTTGTTTCTAGTCAAGTATTCTTGGTGGGGAACACTACTTGGATAGGTGGCCGATTGAGAACAACTTTCTTAAGATAATTAAATCAACTAGAAAAAGTTAAAAAATATTTGAATTAAGCAAAAAATAATAATAAAATTAAAAATAAAAAAAAATTTTTTGCATACAATGAGGAAAAAATTTAAAAACAAAAAATTAAAATTTGCTATGCTTCTTAATTCTTACTGAAGGATACAGAAATAGGATTCAGAAGTATTGAAAGTTTCAATGCTTCTCAATCATTCTTGGTTTGCTGGGCATCGAAAAATGTCATTTAGAAGTATTCAATTTTTCAATTCTTGTTAATCCTTTTCGGTTTGCTGGGATGAAATTCGCGACGAACGTAGTATAGAAAAATATCGAAACAAATCCTATCAATTTCTATCCACTTTAGTTAGGATAGAAAAATATAGAATTAATTCGTGCCAAAAATAGGATAGGAAAATATTGGAAAAAATCCTATACTTTTCTATCCTCCTTTTCGAGTAGGGTAAAGATTTGGGAAAGAGAAAATATGTTACTTGGTATATCTGTTGATAAAATTGCGCAATGACTTTAAACGCGTCTGAACCTGTATACATGGAAAAATATATGGTGAAAATGATCGGCGGGTAATCGGTGATGACGATGACCGTGAAAATGCTATAATGCTGAAGTTAATGGATCTAACAAAAAGTACGAGAGAGCGAGAGAGATGGTAGTAGAACGCAGGAGGAAAAGGTCATTATTAGAATTTTACGTTCACTTTCAAAATACGGTTCCTAGCCTACACTGTATTTCCACATAGGTATCGAGAAACGACTATGATGTAGCAATAGCTGACCTTTAATGAATTGTTTTGCAATTTTTTTTTCGACATTCCTTACATGACAATACTAATGTGTACCAGCCAGTACTTTTCAATATTTATGATCTAATTTCTTAAGATCACGCATTAGAAAGAGGCCGTTTTCAATGACCATCTAAAGGCAGGACATTTTTATAACAATATTAGGGGGTCGGCGCCAGGTCTTTTGAACGCGTTGAGACTTGCTTAGCGGCTTTTCTACGTTAATTTCAAAATGGTCTTGGGTGAAGGGACTCGACGGTTTTGTCTCTATTGGAGATCATTGAGATACGCTAATTAATCTGTGAGCAGCTGTAACCCTCTGTACCGTGATGCAATGAATAATTGTCTCCAACGATATCTTCACCTCTTTGGGAATGTGAGGATTGGCCCTTAAGAATGAATTGATTTTCTTAAACTTTTCGATGGATTCTCGAATGAAGTTGGAAAATTGATCCTCAGTAGCGTCTTCTTCAAGAGTGCTGCAAACCCTCTTCAAAGCCTTAAAAATCTTTTTGACTTCTACCATATTGATGTAGAAATATAATATTTGAAATAGAGATGCTCACTTGCTGCCAAACATACACACAGGAACGCGACATTCCTTTGAAACGATGTCTGGATCTGTATACAATTTCGAGAGTTTCGAGAAAACAAATGTACGGTGAATAAGTGATCGGTATACTGCTAATGTCATTGGATCTAAGAAAGACATTGGAATATTTGAATTAGACTGCCTCCTTTCTCTTACGTCACGGATTGCCGAAATTTAGTAAAGAGATAATGTTTTGAAGAAATTGTGCAATGAGCTTTTAAACGTGTCTGGACCTGTATACATTTTCGAAAGTTTCGGGAAAACAAATGTACGGTGAAAAAGTGATCCACGGATAACCGACGACCATGAAAATGAACGGTATATTGCTAATATTAATGGATCTAAATAAGAGTATGCGAGAGCGAGAGAGATGATAGTAGGACGCACGACGAAATGATCATTTTACTTTCGCTGTCAGTAAGGTTCCTAGCATAAGATGTATTTCCATAAGCGACTATAATGCAGCAATATCTGACCTTTAATGAAGGCGACTTTTGAAATTTGTTTTTCGACACATGGCAACACTAATGTGTAACGGCCAACACTTTTCAATCTCTTTGATTGAATTTTGTAAGATTAGGAAGACGTCATTTTCAACGATAATATAAAAACATTTTATTAATAACAATATCTAATGAAATATGAAAAGTGAATTCAAACTTACAACGCCCTTATTACAGGTTTTTAAAATTTGTGTGAGATTTAAAAAGTAGATCCTCGATATACGAGATTGCGCAGATACCTTCAAATTGGTATTTAGACTAATGAAAATCTACGCTTTCAATTCATCAAAAAAGATATGTAATATCCGAATTACGTCGGTCACGGTGATTCCCGATTGAGTTCAACCCAATAGTTCTTGCACCTCGTGGTTTTTTGTAGGCATATTTTCAGATTTGTATCGCGGTTATTTTAAGCCGTAAATAAAAATAATCGATAGAGGGAAACTCGAAATACCTCGATTTTTTCAATTTTTGTTAAGGTTATTGTAAATATTTTCATCAAAATAACGTTTAAATCTAGTTTTTTTTATATGAACGTTCAGTTTTTGACTCTAGAAAGATAATCCCGAAAGATTTCTATTACTTTTATATGTTAAAACTCAAAATATTTACGAAAATACGCAAAAAATGTGTTTGTTTATGTTCTGTGACCCCCCCAAGAACATAAACCCAAAATTCCTTCACCGTCGTCGCCGCTCGCAACCCCCCGCAACCGAAATACAAATCTAACCAGATCCCTGGGGTCACAAAACCTTACGACGCGCAAGATGTTAATAAGGGCGCCAGGCATGATGAAGCATACCGAATTTATAGGCGATATTAAACTTGTTTAATTAATATTAACGAGTTCCAATTTCTTGCTCTAAAAGTAACGGTATCCTTTTCCCTTTGTAACAAAGTTAACGATATTAATTTTGGTTAATTAACTTAAACGATAACTAACTTCTTGTTCTAAAAATGTAACGATATCCGTCTTCCCTCGTCATGAATCTAATGACATTGTTTTTGTTAATTAATTTTAACGTGAACCAATTTCTTGTTCAAAAAGCAACGGTATCCATTTCCCTTTGTCACAAAGTTAACGATGTAAAGCTGGTTAATTAATTTTAACGATAACTAATTTCTTGTTCTAAAATTGTAACGATATCCATCTTCCCTGGAGGAATCTAACGACATTGTTTTTATTAATTAATTTTAACGTGAACCAATTTCTTATTCAAAAGCAACGCTATCATTTTCCCTTTATCAGAAAGTTAACGATATTAATTTCGGTTAATTATTTTTAACGATAACTAATTTCTTGGTCTAAAAGTAACGGTATCAACTTCCCTTTATCCCAAAGTTAACGATATTAAGTTTTGGTTAATTAACTTTAACGATAACTAATTTCTTGTTCTAAAAATGTAACGATATTCATTTTTCCTGATTATGAGTCTAACGACATTGTTTTTGTTGATTAATTTTTACGACAACCAATTTCTTATTCCAAAAGTAACGATATCCATTTCCCTTTGTCACAAAGTTAACGGAATTAATTTTGGTTAATTAATTTTAACGATAACTAATCTCCTGTTCTAAATATGTAACGATATCCATTCCCCTTGACTACCAATTTAACGATACTACATTTTCCGTTTTCTCACGGTTTATGGACGATAAGCTAACCAGGACGAAACCGCACTTCGTCCTACAAACCCGACAACAAACGAATTTTCCTAAACGACGAAAAATTTCTGAAACCCGAAGTCACTCCGATCAAGAACACGAGCGAGTAAACGATCACGAATTACGGAAGGGTATTCTGTCGGATAATTTTGTTAAAGTCCAAAATAATCGCGAACCTTCCGTAATCCGTCGTACCTTTATCCTCCAAGGATGCCCACCTGCCAGAGTCCAGTGTTCCTTCCGCTGCCACTGCACGAACAAGAATGGACGCTCGACGCGGCGTCGCTCTCCCAGACCCACTGAGTCCCCTTCTCCACGGTCCAGGAGCGGCGGTCGCTAATTGGTTCCTCTAAGTCACGCGACTCTGGTAACTCGGTCGGACGACTACTTCCCCTACTTCTCTCCTCTCTCGGGTGCCTTCTCGATCCTTCTCGCACCTTCCAGAAGCACTAACTTCGTAAACACCCATTGTTGCGCTGTGTTTACAGACTTACCGTAGCCGACCTTGTTTATCATAACATACGCGTTAACCCAGCCCCAACAATAACAACCCATTTTAGAATAAAGCATGTTTCGAGAACCACAGTAAATATTATTTTCAGCCAATAATTTCTAATAACCTTTTCAGTTCAATATTTCTCTTTCTTTTTCTAATCGGTAGAATAATAAATTCAAATGAAACTTGTTGACAATAAAACAATAAATAGGATAGAAGTTCCAATTTCCTCCCGTACTTTCCTAACACATTCATACTTACTTAATTCTAAATTAATCTAAGGGTCCGCACTTAATCTAACTTACTAACTAACGATATAACAAATTCTCAATACTACTAACTAAAGGCGACTAAATCGCAAATATGGCGACTGAATCGCAAAAATAACATGGCGACTAAATCGCAACAAACGGCGGCTGCACCGCAACAAAAAGGCGACTAAATCGCAAATATGGAGACTGAATCGCAAAAATAACATGGGGACTAACTCGCAACAAATGGCGGCTGCACCGCAACAAAAGGCTACTAAATCGCAGATAGGCACAATGATGTTACTGAAATTTTCGGCGCTACTTAAGAGCAGTCCCCCCATAAAGATAACATCATTATTCCCCAGATAGTGCCTCTTGGCTAGACAAACTGTCTCATTCTGCGGTAAATTTGCCCGCGACAATTATACAATTTTCCCCGCTTCCGAATTCTCTCACGGAACGGTAACCCCTGGCGTGAAATCAGTACGGTGCCTTAAAAAATTGGCGTCTTAAAAAACAGTCCTCCCTATTATTGGCACTGCTGCAGTTTCAGGGATTGATTCTTGATCGTTTCAGAGACTGTAACGTGTTGTCACGTTACAGTTCTGTAAATATAATTTGTCTCATACATCCTGCGACAAAACAACTCAAAAATAAATTAAAATACACAAGATTATCTGTAAAACTAAAAATAAAACATTGCTTTATCTCATTTCGTTCCAAAGTTAGAGCCTTTCGAACATACGTTTTAAAGAAAATATCTAGTGTAATTTGTTTCAACTTTCACATATTGTTGATTATATTGTTCTACAAATGTCGATGGAAAAATCTGAGAAAACGAGTTCGAGTAGACGAATTTCCGCACAATCAGATTCGTAATGTGTGACCTCGAAATCCCCGAGTACTCAGTTTCATTTCGATCAAGTAACTTTTTATATTTTTCATCGGCCATTTTGAACTCGCCATTTTGTATTTTCAAAATCTAAAAAAATAGATCTAAACGTTATTTTGATGAAGATATTTACAATAACCTTAAAAAAATTGTGACAAATCAAGATATTTCGAGTTTCCCTCTATCGATTATTTTCATTTACGGCTTAAAACAACCGTGAGACAAATTTGAAAATATGCCTGTAAAAAACCACGAGGTGCAAGAACTTTTGAGTTGAACTCAAACGATGCTCACCTTGCGGTAACGGTGTGCCATATTGAAAGAGAGATTTCCCAACAGGGCACATTTAAAAGATCGAAAAATATATGCATAACGCTACAGCATTAGTCTTCGAAAACTCAATGGGACCGTCCACGAAGTCCTTGCGTCATCTTAATGACTTCATTAGTGATGGTCAGATTTCCCAATGAGAGAGTCTTGAATTAAGCCCGCGTACTAAACAGCAAATCAAAAATGCGAATCAATCCACGAATCGGCCAGCGAGTCATTCCGCGACTCAATCCGCGAATTAGTCCACGAATCAGTCTGCGAATTAGTTCACGAATCTACCACATCGCCTGCTACGATAGCGCCGCGACTGTGGCGACGCCTGGTGGCGGCGGCGGGAACTTCGTGAGGACGTTCCTACCTGTACTACTCTCTGAACATATCCTATATGAAATTGTTTGGTTTTGCTGGGTGAAAACCCGGAAATAGAGAGTTAAAGTCGAGAAAATGACCCAATTTACGTATGTGACCGCAGTTATTGGACGAAAATGTTACGGTAACAAATTGTTACAGGAAAATTAGATGATGCAATCTGTTTTATGTATCACTTAGAACATATCCTATATGAAATTGTTTGGTTTTGCCGGGTGAAAAACCAGAAATAGACAGTTAAAGTCGAGGAAATTACCGTATTTACGCATGTGACCGCAGTTATTGGGCGAAAATGTTGCGGGTAAGAAATTGTTACTGGGATATTAGATAACGCATTTTCTTCTATGCATCACTCTGAATATATCCTATATGAAATTGTTTGGTTGGTTTTGCAAAAACTAGAAATAGAGAGTTCAAATTAAGAAAATGGAATGTTAAAAAGAGATGGATGGATCATCTTATATTACAGTGACAAATTGTTACCACAACATCTTCCCCAATAACTGCGGTCACAAACGTAAATTCGGTAATTTTCTCGACTTTAACTCTCTATTTCTGGTTTTTCATCCAGCAAAACCAAACAATTTCTAATAGGATATGTTCAGAGTGATGCATAGAAGATAATGCATCATCTTAAATTACAGCAGCAATTTGTTACCGCAACATTTTCGCCCAATAACTGCGGTCATATGCGTAAATTCGGTCATTTTCTCGAATTTAACTCTCTATTTTCGGGTTTCCACCTAGCAAAACCAAACAATTTCATGTAGGACATGTTCAGAGTGATGCATAGAAGATAATGCATCATCTTATATTACAGCAACATTTCCGCCCAATAACTGCGGTCACATGCGTAAATTCGGTCATTTTCTCGACTTTAACTCTCTATTTCCGGGTTTTCACCTAGCAAAACCAAACAATTTCATGTAGGATATGTTCAAAGTGATGCATAGAAGATAATGCATCATCTTAAATTACAGCAACAATTTGTTACCGCAACCTTTCCGCCCAATAACTGCGGTCACATGCGTAAATTCGGTCATTTTCTCGACTTTAACTCTCTATTTCCGGGTTTTCACCCAGCAAAATCGAACAATTTCTAATACAATATTTTCAGAGTGATGCATAGAAGAGAGTACATCATCTTAATTTACAGTAACAATTTGTTACCGCATCATTATCGCCCAATAAATAACGTCACATACGTAAATTCGGTTATTTTCTCGATTTTAACTCTCTATTTCCGGTTTTTCACCCAGCAAAACCAAACAATTTCTTATATGATATGTTCAAAGTGATGCATAGAAGATAATGCATCATCTTAAATTACAGCAACAATTTGTTACCGCAACCTTTCCGCCCAATAACTGCGGTCACATGCGTAAATTCGGTCATTTTCTCGACTTTAACTCTCTATTTCCGGGTTTTCACCCAGCAAAACCAAACAATTTCTTATAGAATATGTTCATAGTGATGAATAAAAGAGAATGCATCATCTAATATTCCAGTAACAATTTGTTACCGCAAATTTTCGCCCAATAACTGCAGTTTTTAACCGCTGTTTTTGCCTCGTCAAAGTAAAGCAAGGTTTTATGCAGAATGAACTTGAAAGGTAATGGAGGGGTATGCTTAATCTAAGGGGTTTTTTGGCAGTAGCAGTGAAGTCAGTTTTTCCTTCCCGTCAATGTTTTGCCCTCCTGGTCACGAACTGGTACCTGGCCAATAATGCGTACTGAAAATTCATTTTTGTTGTATTTCGGAAATAACAATTGAGGAACAAATTCCTATGCTTTTTCATTTTCATTTGGATGCGGTTTTATTTGTTTTTTGGTTTAGGGTTTGGTAGCTTTAGCTCGAGATAGCAAACCCTAGCCTATTTTTTTAATTAAATAAGAGAATCGGCACCAGCAATATCTCTCAGCAACAAAAAAGTAACCATTTTTTCGGCTATTTCGGTTTGAGTTTGATATCGCTAAGTATGTTTTCTTAATTAGGGTTTAGTAGCTTTATCTTGAGCTGGCAAAGCCTATTTTTTTTTAAATATTTGAGCAACAAAATCGGTACTAGGTTAACCAATTAGCAACATAAAAGTAACAAATCTTGCGACTATTTTGGTTTGGTTTTGGTAACTTTGGCTTTGCAGCTTTAAGGACCTACCGTCTGCTTGTATGCAGGACGGTTGGCTCAAAGTTGGGCACCGTGGAGGCCACGAGGACGGTGGGCTGGGGCACCCCGCAAGGTGGGGTACTTTCACCCCTACTGTAGCTGCTCTCTGTCGACGATATCCTGCGATCCCTTGGCGGAACAGGGATTAGGGTGGTGGCCTATGCCGATGATATTGTACTCATGACGACGGGAAAAGATCTCCCCATAATCAGTGAGTTCATGGACTGGGCTTTGAAGAAGCTAGAAGCCTGGGCTCGCGAGTGTGGCTTGGCGGTGAATCCATCTAAGACGGATCTGGTGCTGTTTACAAACAGGAGGAACATACCAGACTTTACTTTGCCGAGGCTGGGCGGTGTCCAACTTCAAACGAAAAGCAGCACCAAGTATCTAGTTGTAATACTAGACTCCAAGCTTAACTGGAAATTAAATGTGAAAGAAAGGATGAAGAAGGCATATATAGCCCTCTTCGCCTGTAAGGAAACCTTTGGTAGGAAATGGGGTACCCAACCGTGGATCGTACATTGGATGTACACGGCAGTAGTACGACCCATCCTAAGTTACGGCGCGGTGGTGTGGTGGACAGCAACACAGGTTAAGAGAAACCTGAACGAGCTGATCAAGATACAAAGAATGGCATGTCTGGGCATCACAGGCGCACTCGGATCCACACCGACGGCGGGAATGGAGGTAATACTAAACCTCCACCCAATGAACATACATGTGAGGAAAATAGCTTGTTGCAGCGCAATCAGACTGTGGGACGCGGGATGGTGGAGGGGCTGAACCTATGGACACGGCAGCATCCTGCAGTGTGACCTGCTGGGTCGGCTCATGCCCCCCCCCCCCCGAATGGACTACATTGTGCCGCAACTGGAGTTTGGGGGGAGCGTCTCCTACATCTCGCTCGAAAACGATGATTGGAAAAAGGAGCTGGCTAAAGCAGGGGGAGCTCTGTCTTCGCGGATGGGTCAAAACGGGGAGACAAAGTGGAGATAGGAGTATACCCACATGCACCACACCTGCGAGTCTTCCTGGGCCTGCCGAGGGTCGACAGGGTTCTTCAGGCGGAGGTGAAAGCAATTAAAGTAGCAGCCGAGAAACTGCTAGAGAACATGTTAATGCAGGCAACGATCTTCAGCGATAGCAAGACTGCGTTAAAAACGCTTATGTCTAAAGACGTGCGTTCAAGAACGGTTAAAGAGTGCAAGGACATCCTTAATGGATTAAGTGAAACCTGCATCCTACGGTTATGCTGGGTGCCTGGCCACCAGAACATTCCGGTGAATGAAAAGGCGGACAGGCTGGCCAAGAGAGGACTGAGCATGCAGGTTACGGGAGAGAGCAGGATCACGTATGATGCAGCCAAGAAAACTCTATTACAGGTCGCGACAGAGGAGGCCAACTTCAGGCGGATACGGCTGCCATCTTGTCGTATCGACAGGTAGATGTGGCCCTTAATAAACGTGAACAAAACTAAGTTTTTGATTTCACTAACAAGACGGACAATAAGTCGACTGACGGGAACCGTGATGGGACATTGCCTGATCGGAAAAATGTCCCGGGTCATGGAAGCACCAGCGCGGGACTATTGTCGAAGTTGTTCAGATGAAGACGAAGAAGAATCAATTCACCACATGATCTGTGAGTGTACTGGCTTAATGATCAGAAGACTCCAACATCTGGGAGAGCCCAGGGATCACAATGGGCCGTGTTGGCCACCGAGTGCTGTGAGGGAGGTGCAGCCCCTCCACACCTCTTCTAACCTAACCTAACCTAACCTAACCTAACCTAACCTAACCTAGTACTATTATACATCGTTTTAAAAGCCAGGTAAAATTATTCAATCCACACCTCAACTCAGTAACATTGTTGTTTTTCTCTCTTTACATTTCAATTCTTTGGTAGAATATGAATAGTAGGTATTATTCGAAATAGACATGTCTGATTATGATGATGTTTCGTCACTGGAATGGGTATGGCACCGTCCAAAATAGATGATAAAAAATGGATGTAAATGCAATGCATCGATGTTTTATAATGAAATGGCATTGTTTTTATGTACTCGCAAGGGACCTCGCTTTCTTATAATTCAGCTATAACAAGGAGATATGATAATCTCGAATAATTAGCAGAGAATGTACATATATTACGATGTACAAAATAAAGGAATGTTTGATTGAGGAACATAGATAACAGTGTTGCCAAATTCAGTATGGGACGATAATTTAACATTGTTTTCCCACCCCGTGATCCAAAATGCATTTAGAAGTATTCAAAATTTCAATGCATCTGAAGTCAAATTTTTGTCCCACAAAATATACTACACTGCATTACAAAGTATTCAAAGATTACATACTTTTCAATGCATCTGAATGAAATGTTACTGTCCCGAAAATATACAAAAATGTATTAACAATTAAAAAGGGCTTAACAATTGGAATGCTTTTTAATGCATTGTAGTGCAGTAGCCCAGTAGCATTGAATTTTATTAGAACCTGGCCAAAATATAAAGAAAAAAAAATATACCGAAAAACACAGAAGGTATTTAATTTTAATTGCAAGCTCCCTACAATTATTGTTACCTGCAGTATTTACAGGGTTACGGCGACTTTCGCCTTTCGCGGCGACTTCGGCCTTTGCGGCGACTTCGGTCTTTGCGGCGACTCTCACCTTTTCGCGACTTAGTAACACAGAATAATCTGTCTGTGATCCTGTCCGCGTAGGGATATAATATATATCTTGTTACATTTATTTATATTCATGTCTTTCCTGCATAGTGCTCAAATGAATTGCATATAAATAATCATATCATGTAATTCAAAGAAATCTCATTTGTCTCGGGAGTTCTCATGGATGCGTCAACGCTTGTCTGTGCTACACAAGAGACAAATATAACCGTCATCATTACCATCGTATGTATTACCAAATCGTAACAGACAACGTTTATGAGCAAATCTTTCACATACTGAACAAATAATGTGTTCATTTCCTTGGTTACCGATGCAGTAAATACATACACTGCCCATAGGATCGGATGTACGAATAAGGAAGTCAGTTACATGACTTCGGTAGGTTTTCGGATCAAAACTATTTCCATTCACCCAGGTGCCTGTTGCAATGCAATTCATGTAATGCATAACAAATAACCCGCAATTGAATGAATCACGCTGAATGGGTCTGTTTTGAACGCAGGTGATTACTTTCCAATCCTTATAACACAAATTGTTACTCTTGTACTTCAGGCAGTCTTGTAAATACTTTCTGAAAGCCGTATCCGAAAGCGGCATCCACTTTCACCTCGGGTCATCGGACCTAAGTGCATGATCGTTTCATTTTCTATATCAAGAACTAACAAACATTAATGTCCCTCATAACAATAAGGTAAAAATACTGTCTTAGTAAACTCAATCTAAACGTTAAACATTATCCATTCGCTTGATTTTTTTAATCGCAATGGTCTCCAATCATAAAAGTTGTTTGTTCAGTGTGTATCAAACTCACGTCTTTCTAGAACTTCGTCTTATTGGCAATCATAAAACTATCTATTACGGAACCATCAATCCAACTGACTCCTGTTAATGTCAGGTATTATGAAGACCACAAAGAGTGACGCAGTTTACCAACAATTTCATTAGTCACATCGTATAAGTATTGCGCGACTGGATAATCATGCCCAATATTTTGCATATAATAATTGGTCGTACGTAAATCTATGTTTCCGAGATTGGTAACAACTTTACATGTTTGTTGTTTTTTCTCATTTCTTTTTTTCCGAGCTTCGATTATGTAATTTGGTTCTCTAATCTCCATGTTTCTCTTATGTCTTCCAGCAATTATTTCCGGAAGAGTGCAATTTTTGTAAAACTTGGTTAAATTTGGTTCCATTTGACTAGACCAAAATGCGTTATCTCGGCCGATTCTAATTACTTTCATTTGAAGTGGAGTCTAAACAATGAATATGCAGAATTTCTCAGCTATGTGCATTTGGCCTTGCATTTGATAATAGTACGAGTGATTCTTATTAACTGTCGTCACATTTTTAAAAACGCAATGTAATTTACCAACTTTTCTTGCAATTGCGCATCAACTGTCAAATTACGTGCTGTGTACGGGCATTTAATTTCTATAATACCGTCATTAGCTACTAAACCATCTGGCGTAGCTGCTAAAAACGGAATGGTTTTATCTATAAATATTCCACATTCAGTTACCTTTTCGTCACTGTGCTTTGCAAATTGTTTCCGTACCTTTCTTTCGTTCGCTTTTCCGTACTCAATTGCCTTTCCGTTTTGTATGGATGGATAAACAATTTGATTTACCAAATTGGCACAAGAAGTGCTTTCCCGTAACTTGCAAACACGACCAAAAACTGACGACGTAATTAAAATAAAATAATTTTCGGCGCATTACATGCTATAATTCGTACTTGCTTTGTTTTCTTGTTTGACTTTTAAGTTTTGTTTTTGTTGCGGACAGAATCAATGTTAGCGTATTTGCGGTACCTGGCGTAGGTTTTTCTGCAGTTTTCCCTACGCCATTGCACACCCGAATGGGGGTACTTCTTTAAAAGTCGGCTGCAGCCGCATAAGATGGGTGCCTATAGGTTAATAATGTACGGGCCCTTCAAATATGGCGACAATGCCGCGATAATCGATAGCTTATTAAAAACCATACTTAAAGCAGCAAGGGAACGCGAATACTAAACCTGATCACGCTGAATATTAGCTCGTTGTAGTAGGTGTATATGTCGGAATAAGAAATATTTTTATCTTACGTGTTGAAGCGAGAGTCACTCGGATAGATAGGTACGTTTTTCCGAAACCACAGGGGATTTGCTCCACGATATAGTCAAGTGAAAATGTCCGAAACCGCTCGGCGGTAATACTTGAATTCGCTCGGCGAAAGTACCCGACTTTGCTTGGCAAGGATACGTAAGTTCGCTCGGCGAAAATACCTGACTTCGCTTGGCGAAGATTCTTAAAATCGCTCGGCGAAAATACCTGACTTCGCTTGGCGAAGATTCTTAAAACCGCTCGGCGAAAATACCTGACTTCGCTCGGCGAAGATACTTAAAACCGCTCGGCGAAAATAACTGAATTCGCTCGGCGAAAGTCCCGATTCGCTTGGCGAGGATACTACGACTTGGTTTTTCCGCAAACTAAGAGAGAGAGAGAGAGAGAGAGAGAGAGAGAGAGAGTGAGAAAGGGGGTTCGCCTAGTGGCGGATAACAAACGACGCAAAAGGTACTCTTCGCTTAGAAACGACTAATACATTCCGAGATTTCCATTATTCGAACCAGAAAAAGGAGCGCGTTAGAATCGCGGGTATTGGCTTTCCCTGGCTGCGGATTTGAAATTCCCGCGCGGCAGAACATTCGAATCTGCGATCGATACGCCGCCGCGCCGGCCGCCGCCGCGGTCGCGGCTAGTCTGGCACTCTTCCGCCTACCTCCGAGACGGATGCATCGTCGCCATATAAGCGAGAAATAAATTTCCCTTTTTTTGGTTCCACTCGCAATCGTGAGTTTTATTTCCTTTCCGTTCCGACTTGTGACAGTTTTATTGTTTTGCCAATGCTGCAGCTTCTCTTTAAAAATTGTTTGTTGAGCACTATATACTCTTCCTCACTTAGATCTGGGGCTTGACAAAAAGAACCGTAATGTTCATTTTTTTGTTTCGGTGTCTTCTTTGCTTTAACAACTTTTTTTTTATCTCTAAACATTTTCCGCGTGTTTGGGTATACTCTGTTTGTAGCATTATACATTTTTCTTCATTTTTATAATCATTTCACGACTTTCGTTTCCCTTTTTTCATAGCTTTAATAACGCTTGTCGTGCATTGCTGAGAATTAAAACGGATAACCGCACCAAAACATGTCAGCTCATAAGACCCTTTCCAATCCCCAATTTATTCATTTTCCTCCTGCGAGCTTAGCAACTAAGTTATTGCACTATTCTGCTATGTTATTGTTACAGCCTTTTAGCAAACTTCCACAATGTTGGGTTACACGAGTAAAACACTCTTCAACTTCTCCAAACATCCCTTTATTTTCCATCTCCAGTACATAATTAATTTCATCTTCCTTTAACGTTACCAGTGCAAAAATACGTGTCGCAATTTTTGTGTTCACCGAAGATGTGGTGCGGAACATTCAAAACATCTTTGCGTAGTCGGTTGATTTTAGTTTCATCATCGACATTTTCATTCAGTCTGGAATCGACTGCTTTTGTTACAGCATTTCGAATTCGTGAAATCTTGCTTTCAATATTTGTACGCCACTTTCCCAAGCGGATCCTTCCTTTCCCGACTTGCTTCAATTTTTGACACCAGTTTCTAAGAAGATGATTAAAGCATTCGATTTTTTTAACTGGTATGTCAGGATAAGGATCATATTGCTGAATACTTTTAAATATATTGCTGTCGCCATCTGAAACTAGAAATTCGTATATAAGACCATGCTGTTCAATGCTGCATTTGAAACCTTCGACAATCACATCAGCTTCCATAGCTGATGAGCTCTTATTACTGTCCCAGTTTATGTAGCATGTATGAGCCTTAGGAACTTGGTTTCTCTGTTCAACTCTGGAGCAGACGAAGCAATATTTGTTACGTACACCAACGTATGAAACTTGTTGGCTGTAATATCCAATAATTACTGCCGCTCCCGAATTGGAATTAAATTTACCTCCATAACTCCGCTGCATCCAAGTACCATCTGCAACAACTTTAGTGCACGGGATACCATTTCTTACATCACCGCGTTCGAGAGCCAAACGAACTTCCAATTGTCCAGCCTTAGACACGGACTCATCTGCTGCTTTAATGTACCAGGCATGTACAGCTTCATGATAGCGTCTGTACGTTGTTGCTCCCATGCACGGAATATTCATCGCTGCACACAGCTCCTCTAACTGAGAATACCCAGTTCCAGTATTTAATAGAACCTGCAACTGCTGCATCATTTATGTCCATGTACCTGATATCTGCGGATGGCTCGCTCCACAGTTGATTCGTATATGAACATCTTGCTCAAGTAAACGTCATTTGCGACTTCAGTCCTCTTTGTTTGTCTTTGACAAAATGCAAGTCTTCAAATTTACATAGGCCATCTTTAGAGCGTTTGTCAAAAAGTTTATGCAACTATTGAAATGTATGGTTAAAATCGACAATGCTTCTTTTTCATTCGCATTCTTTCTTTGGATCTGTATTAAGAGGCAATCCATTGTCTGCGAATACCTTCGACATGACGCCGTGTATTGTCTTGTTTTTTTCCTCTTTCAACGTGTTTTAACATCTTCTTTGAAACTTCTTTTACTGCATGCATTTCATTCATAAACGGCGGAGTGCTTACATGAAGAATGCTTCCATAATTGCAGTCAATTTTGTCCGGAACATCGCAGATCGATTTATCTGTAAATTGCAGAAAAATGTCCTTCTCCATTTGTCCGATCCCGTTCTTGGTTACCGTTCTGATATTGTCATCAACATCGAAAGGAGTAAGAGTACCATCATCTTGTAAAATGGCTATTAATTCTTGTACACTATTGGACCTAAGATTATTGGACTTAAAATTTCCATACGCATCTGTACCTACAAGGGCCTCGACAAGTTCTTGTTCGATCAATCTATGAGGATTGTAAGAAGGTCTATCGCTTACTCAACCAAATAGAAATAACATGTTTTGCTCCAAGTCGTTATCAAAACTTACACGATTTCCACAGTGATATTCTCGTCAATGGAGTAGCATTCGATATGCGTAAAAGTTTCATTATATTCTAAAATGGCTCTTCTACACCATTGGACCTAACATTATTGTACATACCATTTGTATCGGTTTGAGTACCTTGAACAACGTCTAGAAGTTCTTGTTCGATCAATTTATCAGGATTGTAAGAATGCGTATCATGTACTCCGCCAAAAAGAGATAACATACTTTGCTTTACGCAATATCAATACTTACATTATTTTCACATATCAACATTTCTAAACATTCTTGTAGTGTCACTGGAGTTACATCATGATGTGTGTCACTTAGCATTCCGAAAATTTGTAAATTCGTTTCAACCTGGCAAAAAATATATTTCCTCTCACGTCGAATCTGGCGTCGCCTGCAAGTTATCACAAATAATTAAGTTTATATCTCGGTAATCTTGGATAAACATTGTCATATATAACACTACTAGGTCTTCAAAATTATCAAGTATTTCCCGATAGATTCTCTAGAAAGAAATGAAGGAATAAGTTTTTCAGGTAACAAAAATCACGAGCCCGAATCAACAAAACGAACGCGAAGAGCAGTATGTTTTTGCAGGGGTCTCAAACAGGCATGGACTTTTTACTGTACCCCCTATTTCGTCTCAAGCATCGCTGCTTTACCTAAAATTTTTACAATGTTAAAAAGTATTATTATTTTTGAGATGGCGCCGCGTCTCAAAACAAAAACAAATACAATTTATGAAACTTAGTAAATCACGAAGAGAATTTGGCTATTGATACAGAGTGTCACTTTTTTGCAATCCCACGGTAAAGGTGCTTGCGACGGAATAGAGATTACAGTCAAAAGACATACCTATTTTCCTCCCTGTAAAAAGATGCTGCTCTTCTATTGACGAGACCAAAACGATTGTACGAAAAGGCAAGGCGATTTCCAAAAAAATCCCTTTCTGCCTTTTTTTAACCCATTAAGTCCTGAATGGGCATTTTTTCAATACATTTTTCGAGCGTTGAATTTTTTCACTTTTCAAAATCCATCCTTAAATTTTGAAAATTCTTCAAAAAGTCTGAAAAAATTTCAGCACATTGTTTGATAATTTCTAAGAACTTTTTGTTCAACAACATTTTTTTTTTAAGTTTATCATTTTGAAATAAAAAATTCATGAACTTTTCGCTGATTTTTTCGTGTTTGTGCCGCCATTTTGAATACTTTGGCCTTTATTTTCAAAATATTGCTATGCACATTGTAAACTTCACGTCTCGATTTCTTTACTTCGAACAGAAATTTTCATGATATCAATTTAAAAAAACGAGATGAAGAAACAACAATTTGAAAAAACCATTTTTTTTGCAAACAATCCTGCAGTTTTTCACGGTTGCATTTTTTGAAAAATCTAATTAAAGATTCCGAAAGCTTAGTTAATTTTACGTCAGATACATCTAGTTGAAAATTTTGTAGATCACTTTTTAATACAAAATTCAACGCTCGAAAACCGTAGTGAAAAAATGTCCATTCAGGACTTAATGAGTTAATAAAGAGCATTGAAGAATATTGGAAACAGTATTTTTAAATTCAAAAACGATTCAAGAAACGCGTTCGTTTCATTGTTGTCCCCCAAAGAAGATAACATATTATTGTTGACAATGTTTTCCGGTCAAGTGGAAGCCGTCACTATTGAGCTAATGAAAATAAAAGACATTGAAATGATGAAGTAAAGGGCGCTTTATTGACAAAATCCTATTCAGTCCACAAAATTAATAATAACTTTAGATAAAGTAAAGATACGAATTGTTGTGAAAGAAATTTTCCTGTGAAATTAAGAACAGAAAACAGTTAAAAAAAAACAGTTTCTTCGCTGGCGACTAAGTTTTGTTAAGGGGAGGTAGGAGTGAGATTTTAGCTAGATTATATTGGTATTAAAAAAATTCGAAAAAAATATTTCTGTACTCATTTTTGCCGAAGAATTCAGTGGTGCTAAAAAAAGTGTTAACTATTTTTTTTAGCCATACATTTTAGCTCCAACGAAAATTGGTGTCTTTAAATAATGCTTCTACATTTTTCTAAATTAATGTAAAACTTCCAAAAAATTATGATGAACATAAAAACACATTTTCCAAATAATTACGTATAGATTTTAAGAAATTAGGTTTTTTTTCCGAAAAAAAAACTTTTTATTCGAGCACCACTGAATTGCACGTAAAAAAAGTAAAGAAAAAATTTTTTTTTTAAAAGCAAGTTAATATAGGTAAAATCTCACCGATATCTCCCTTTGCTGAACCGACCCCGTCGATAAGGTCAATTCCTAACCTGATATGTTTGAAATTAACTAAAAACTAGACGAAAAACTAGACCTAAAATATTTTAGGGCGCTTTTTCGCGTTTTTTTCTGAATATACGACAAGTTTCAGCGACATCGATCCAGAATGGGCCGAGAATTTGCAAGAATAATATTCAAATTTGACATTTCTGTTGTCATGTTATTGTAGGTTAGGATTTTTGAATTTTTGAATTATTTCCTTTCGTTTACTTCAACCTTTTTTTGTGATTTCAGGTATCTCTGAAAAGTGTTTAATGAAAGTAGGTTTTTATAAATCATATGAAGATTGTGAAAGTCTTTTCGAATGGTGATTTCATTAATTTCATTAACCAAGATTAACGTAAAACAAAAATTGACCATGAGGACTGCCATTCATTAGTGATTTTGGTTTTACACTGAGTCTCCGTTTATAAATTTCATGAATGCAACATTCGAGAAAAGTTTCACAGTCATCATATACTTTAAGTTGTACAAATTTTCTGATGTTTTCCAGATTAATGAAAGTAGTTTTGTATTCAAGCCTAAATATAGAATCTGTAATCAAAGCCAACCCGCTTCGGCAATGTTGGTCTTACATTGAGTCTCGGTTAATAAATTTGATTGATTCTGCATTCCAGAAGAAATTCATTGCCTTCGTATGATTAAAAGTGTAAAAACTAATTCATTTCCAGATTGATCACCTATACTTCATAAAAAAGTCTTTTTTGTTATTTCATGAACTGCTGAAAAGAATTTTATGAAAGTAGTTATTTATACATCACACGAAGACTGTGAAACTGTTCTCAAATGGGGAATTAAGTAAATTTATTTACCAAGACTCAACGTAAAACCAAAATTGACCAAGCAGACCGGCTTTCATTACTGATTTTATACTTAGACCCGAATAAAAAACTATTTTAATCTAAACCTAGTCAGCGGCACCTGAAATCACCAAAAAACTTTTCTATGAAGTAAATGGCATCAATCTGGGAATAAAAAATTTTAGTCATAAAAATCATACTCCATACATAAGACAGTACATAATTCATATTTTTATTTTATTTCTTTACTTGCACATATATTTACAAGGGTGATATATGAATAACATATACAGAACAAAGCTTGGAACCATACGGTACATTACTGAATGTTGTAGTGCGACGAATCGATTTGACGCTTATTAGATTGTTGTACGAATGATATACACTAATTAATATTTAATTTATATTCCTTCTAAAGGTACTTTTAACTTAGTTCCATTCCATTATACGTTATCACGATAGCAATATTATGTGCGTTAGCTGCGTGAAGTTTCTGATGGCGTGCATTTATAAGAGTTGTCGGTTTAAAATTTTTATAGCGATATAATGTAGATTCATATGGCTTTCGTCATAATGTATGAAAGGTTTAGACTTTACATGAAGTGTACAATATAGCTTTAACATAATTTTTTTAAATATGTTCAATAGATAGTAAATGCAAAGTTATACTACTAGATTCTTTTTTGTATCATAATAAAAAACAGGTGAAAATGACGAGTAAAACATCCAATAAAATAACTGCTCCGAAAAAGCTCCGGAAACCGCCAAGTGTTGACGATGTCTTCCGAAACGACGAGTGACGTCACGATACTAATGCGCTCCGTTTTTCCAAATCAAATTGATGTTAACGGTCTTACAAAATCGTCAATTTTGAATTATTTACTGGAAAAAAGTAAATTATGAGTACGCACAAGTGTTGTTTTGTATCTTTGTGCAAAAATACAAATAAAAATGCGCCTAACAAAATTTTCATTCACGTGCCAAGAGACTTGAACCGTCGGAAAACATTGTTTCAAGTAACTCGACGTACATAAATGAGTGAAAAAACTACTTATTATTGCTGTGAGGATCATTTCAATATAAGTAACGAACGTATTATTATTTTTACGTATATGAGAAATATATTTAGTATAGGTAAAAAATAAACGTAACCTAAAATCTCAAAAATTTTTAATTCCAGCTTCGTGAAGATTTAGAAAATTACGTGCGGTTTTCTATATAAGGAGGCCCCATAAAAATCTAGTAGGATGTGGTTCCAAAGTATTTTGATTGTCAGAAAGACAGAGACCGATGTACTAGAAAACCTCAGCACCGGAGCGCTTATGACAAACTTAATAGAAAGCCACAGGTGGAGAAAATTCTGGCTGAATGTGTTAATAACCAGGACACAAAAAAAAAGAAAACAAGTAGAAGAACAAAATACTACACGTCATATTAGCACGTGTGAACTTGAAAATATACCACATGTCACCAGTGCTCCAAATTTTGATCCGATTCCATCATGTTCATACGAGGTTAGTTCTACACCAGCCACCAGTGATCAACAATTGAAACCGACTCCATCTGCTTCGTACCAAATTAATTTTGAACCAGGACCATCATGCATACACATAGCCAGCGATATATCTTTACTGTCTTCAACACATGCTGTTCCTGAAGTAACTTCTCCACGTGTGATGGAAATAGAAAAAATGAGCCGTAGAGTTCAAGTGTCACTAGTGCCATTCACTACCCATTATCGAGCTAAAAGTATTACAGCTACCTACATTTAAAGAATATGCATCCGATACAAGTGATCTTGTTTCTCTTGCAACTTCCAGTACGCAAACATCACCAGTACTGCGTTCTGGTGTAAACATTACAAGAGCATGTTTACAAGAAGAATTATCAGAGTCCACCTCGATATCCAAATCTTTTTCCATATTATCAGGTGAACTGACAGATTACATTCCATCTGATGACAACGAGATATCGGATAAGGAAGTTAAAAGTGTTACTGTGCGGAATGTGATCAGTTCTTGCGAAGAGCTATCTGGGAATACTGAGTGAGTGGATGTGGCTAATTGATACAATTAGTGATCAGACAAGCATTAACACTAATATTATTAAATTAATTCTAATGAAAATAAAATTGGATGACAGCTTCGAAAGACTGGGCCAACAGTTTGGTGTATCGCACATGACTGCAAGTCGGTTTTTCAATAATAATATTCACACAACGTCTCACATACTGAAATGCTTTATTTATTTTCCAGATCCAAGGTTTGTGAAAAAATTGTTACCGATATCATTCAGAGCAAACTACAGCAATGTTCAATCTATCATTGATGCATTTGAGATCCAGATTGAAAAACCATCGAACCCTTTGCATCAATCTCTGACTTGGTCGGAATATAAAAAGTGTAACACACTAAAATATTTAATATCCTGTTCGCCCGATGGATTCATTAATGTTGTATTTCATGGATTTGGTGGCAGAATCAGCGATATAAATTTATTTGAAGAAAATAATGGATGTTTTACCCGAAAAATGTGCAGTGATGGCAGACCGTGGATTTAAACAAATCCAATCAGTATTATAAAAAAAAATGTGTTTTGATTCGACCACGTAGTGTTTCAGCAAAAGCGAAACCCAGCAAAAATGAAGTGCTAGAAACCAAACGAGTAGCAAGTTTGAGGATTCACATTGAACAAGCGATTGGAAGATTAAGAGAATTCCAATTACTTATTCCGCACTCCTGTTTACATCATAGTTTATTACGAACCAATGATGACAGTGTAATGATAGCTGCCGCATTAATAAATATTCAGAGTCCTTTAATTAAAATATGAAAATGTGTTTTTGTGAAGTTATTAAATGTCTAATAATTCTTATAATTGCAGTGTAATATATTTATTTATTTATAGAATTCAATAATAAAGGATACATATATTTTTTCCAAAAATTCATGGCTAAATTAATTAAGTCACTCATATAATTTTCATTATATTCGATCCTAAAATATTTGATATTTTTATTTTCTTCAAATTTTGGATCGTCCACATAAAACAAACCTTTTTTTCTTGGCCATGAATTTGTAAATGTATATGAGCCATAGATTTTGTATGTATCTTTCCATCAGTTAAAAAATTCTTTTCAGTTTTAGTGCTACTCGGACACTTTACTTCTATCACAAATTTATCGGAAATTGCATCCCGTGAAGCACCCAGAACTGGAAATTTCTGAGACAACATAAGGTCACACTTCTTAAAATCTTTATTGACCTTCTTCTGAAGAACTGAAAGGACTTCTTTTTCCAACAGTCGCCCTCGTTGCATTGGAACTGAATCAGAAATGTTGGTTGTACCGATGCAATGTCGAACCAAAGACCCACTATCAGTTCGACAGTGTGCAGCCTCGTAGATCTTCGAAGCTGTTATTCTGCCATATCTCAATTCGTGCCACAGTTGGACTTGTTCAAAATTATTTTCCATCCTCGCACAAGCAAATGTTAAAAAATCATCTGCCGCTATCACTCCTCCGTGATCAATGAAGGAAATCAATAACTGATGAATACTTAACGAGCCCAAATCATCTGGTAGGATATAATTATGCCTCGTTAAAGCACTAACCAGTTTTTTTCCTTCGCTGTCTCCAAAACTGTCCTTGGGAAAAGAAAGTTATCCGGAAGATGACTAGGTGCATTAACACTACTTGTACCGCACAGTTCATTGGTAAACAATGCTGATCGTTTCCAATAACATTGTACCTCGGTTGGAGAAGGACTTTCTGTCTTCCGATGAATCCACATCAGGAGAGCCACAGAATGCTTAAATCCACCTGTAATATAAACTCCACATATCAATTTACATTTATAATTTTAATCGAATTACATATAACCCTGTTTAATTATACAAAATTTAATTAGACTTTATTAAAAATTATCAATAATATTGTTTCAAAATTACAATATTTGTCGAATGTGAGCACAACTTATATGGCTTAAAAAAGATATCGACAATACCTCTGAGGCTATATAAATTTTCATAAGGTTTGTCTATCCTTTATATAGATGGAATATGTTATTACGTATAATAAATTTCACCTATAATTTCATCGTATTCACCATATAATTTCCTGTATGACATACCGTACACATTTTTTTAACATTTCTTATATTCTAGCATAATGAGTAATATAAAAAGTACGTGATGATGCTGCAGAATCATGGCATTGTACATCTTGGACAACATTATCTTCGGCATTTACTATGACAGATACAGCATAGCATTATAGCTTTCACGTGCAGAGCTAAAACATAATATTAATTTAAATTAAATATTCTGTTCAAAATAAAAACTGATCAATGTGAGCTAATTTAAGTCATATGTATGAATATGTCTCTGTCCCCGAAACCAAAACTGATATTCGTCAATTACGTCAAAATTTTGCTCAGTATACAGCCAAGGCACGTTATGAACGGCGCAGTTATGATCTAGTAATTTCAGGATTCCCGGAAAAGCCGTCTGAAAATCTTTTAAATATTATGCTGGCTTTATCAAAAGAATTGAATGTCATCCTTGACGCTAAACAAATATTGGATATTTACCGTGTCCCCTCTCGGATTAACTCTGAACCAACACCAGCCAGGAACGATCTTAAAAAGCCGAGGGTTATCGCCCTCTAGGCTGAGGTCAGAGATTATTAAAAGTATACGGACAGTCAAAACTCTCCTTGCTGACAAGATTGACCCGTCCCTCTCTAGCACGCCTGTCTATATTAACGAAGATCTACCTATAACTACTCGTACACTTTATAGCAAAGCAAGGAATTTAGTCAAGGGTGACCCTGTAAAATATTGTTTTTTGTATCATGGGGTGGTACACTACCGTCCAGGTAAGGGTCTACCTGCTATACCTATCTTGTCGGAAAACTGCTGTTTAAAAATTGCCCACCTTAATGTGAGATCGTTATCTGCGCATTTTCCATTAATAGCTGATACTTTAATTGCGGACAATTTCCATATTTTTGTATTTCCGAAACTTGGCTTAGTAGTGTAAATCAAGATAAAGATTTTGAAATTAATGGATATAAGCTCTATAGATCAGACAGGATTTATTCTTGAGGCGGTGGTGTTGCTCGCTTCGTCGGTTGTCAAATTGGAGGTTGATGAATACGGTCTCGAACAACTATGGATTAAAGTGTTTTTTCATGGTTTTAAATTTTCGGTTGGGGTATTATATAGACCTGTTAACGTGTCCTTAAACTGTTTTGAAACCTTTATAGCACATTAACCTCCACGTTGTCCCTGTTGACCAGGTTTTGGTTTTGGGTGATTTAAATGTAGATTTGCTCAATACGGAAAATTGCGCTTCTAAGAAGTTTTTAGAATGGACTCATGCGTGCGATTTGCGACAAGTTATTGATTTTCCCACAAGAGTTACTTCCACTACATCGATTTTGCTGGAAGTTATTCTAATTTCGTCATCGGTGCAGATCATTGATATCTTTACATCTGATGAGCACAAGATCTCTGATCATTATTTAGTTGGCTGTTACACTTCGTGTCCTAGATTTCAAAATAATATTAAATTTAAGAAAGCTCGTATTTTTAAAGACTTTGACGCTGAGGGCTTTGATTTAATTGCCTCATCATCCCCTTGGGGTAAAGTAGTCAACATTCGAAATGTGAATGATAAAGTAAAATTTTTATCTCAATTAATAATCGATATTTTTGATATTTTTGCCCCAGTTAAAACTTTTCGCGTCTCAAAACCTCGTGCTCCTTGGGTGACTGACACGGTTAAAATTTTTATAAAAAAAAGAAATATTGCGAAGTCGAAGTGGAGAAGCTCTAGGGCAGATTCTGATTTTTGTTATTACAAACGCTTTAGAAATTGTGTAACGTTTATGATCAGAAGAGAGCGTAAAGCTTTCTTCCGCTCTTCTGTGTCTTTATCTGTTAGGAAGTTTTGTGATTCTGTTAAATTCCTAGGACTTAGAGGAAATATCTCACCTGAAGTCCCGCCGCACCTCTCAGATTTCAACTCATTGAATGACCATTTTGTTAATGTACCAATGATTCCACCTAACCCTGATACAATTCACTATTTTCTTTCAACAAGATTTTCGAATCTCACTGATGGTAATTCTTTCTTTTTTAAAAAAATTTCTTTATCAGAATTAGAAAATTTAATTTCTAAGATTAATCTTCATAGGATTTATAAATATTGTCTTCCGGAAATTTTACATATAATAAACTTTATGATATCTCATGGCGAATACCATGATTTGTGGAAACATGCTGTTGTGCGACCAATACCGAACTTGTCCAAACCCGCCTCTATGACTGATCTGCGGCCAATAAGTATTCTTTCAATTTTTTCGAAATTGGTAGAAAGTGTACTATATAATCAGATGTTAGTTTATTGTAATCAGAATAAAATTTTTCAGGAACATCAATCAGGCTTTCGCAAACTCCACAGTTGTCAAACGGCCCTTATAGATGTGTCTGAGGAAATTCTTACAAGTATCGATTAACAATTGTTATCACTCATTTGTCTGCTGGATTTCTCTCGGGCATTTGATACTTTGAATGACGATCTTATGATTGCCAAATTGACTCATTACGGTTTTTCTATGGAAGCCTGTAAGTTATTAACATCTTATTTCTATCAACTCTCTCAATCTGTTGCATTTACTGGTAATAATGAGTTATCTGATAAGAAGTTTTTAATGTATGGATGCCCACAAGGTGCTAAATTGAGCTCTTTACTTTTTATTATTTACACAGCTGATATTTATCGATCTTGCACAAGAGTTTCCCTTAAGACATACGCGGAGGACACTCAAGTCTTATTACGTTTTGCTCCATGAATGTGCAGGAAGCCTTTGACACGTTTAATAATGAAGTGAATCACATTGCGAATTGGGCCTCTGATAATGCCCTGCTACTTAATCCGGCTAAGTCTAAATTACTGGTTGTTGGTAGCTCTAAACTCAGGGGAAAAATTGATTTTAGTCTATATCCATTTTCTGTAAATGGTAAAGATATCCAGTTGGTTCATGAGGCTAAAGATCTTGGCTTAATTATTGATAGTGATTGGTCTTTTATATCGCATGTTGCAAAAAACTGTGCTATCTCCTTTTCTTGCTTGCGCCGCCTCTTCCCTTGGAGACGGGTCCTTCCTCGCTATCTAAAGCAGAAATTGTCTGAAGCATTAGTTCTTCCTCACCTACTAAACTGCTTTTGCGTCTATGGACCTTGCCTTGGGGGAGTTAGTTGGCGCAAGGTGCAGGTGGTTCAAAACGCCTGTCTTAGAATTACTTTTGGAGTCCGGAAATTCGATCATATTTCTCCGACCATGCGAACCTCTGGTTGGCTAACTATGAGAAATTTATTGAGCTACCTAATTATCACTTCTATTTGTCGAGTAACTGCGTCAAGGACCCCAGAATATCTTTACCATCGAATCTGCATGTTAGGTTCGAATAGGCATAACTGCAGGAATCTAATTAACTACACCCTACAGTGTCCACTGTTCCGCTCAGCGAAAGCTGCAGGTGCCTTCTCTGTTACCGCAACACGCGTATTTAATTCTTTACCGCTTAATATTAGGTCTAAGTTGTATTGCGCGACTTCATTTCTCTCATTGTGTAAGCGCCATCTGCTGGATCAACAATACGCAACCCATTCGAGATAAATTATTGTAACATTTATTATTGTTTTTATTTCAATTGCGCTTTTTTATCTTTTCATTTTATGTATTACTTGTGTTCTACTATATATTTCCTTACTGCTGTAACTAAATAATTTTATGTATCTGCGGGTCAGGCTGTAAAACAGCATTTTGCTGTGTCTCGCCTTTTGGGCAAATCTTTTTTCTTTGTTCAATAAAGACCATATTATTATTATTATTATTATTATTATTATTATTATATAGGTTCACTGATGTTTTTACACCTCTACTTTCTCCCACATTAAATCAGTCGTCTCCTTTTAAAAAATCGAGAACCATAAATACATCCAATTTGGTAGATTTGTGGAATCTGCTTTGACAAATCCAGGCTCCATTTCGTTCACAATGACTTGATAAATAACGTTTAAGCTAAATTATAACGTTATAGCAATACATACATTTATCACTACATATATCAGTAGTATCGTGACGTCACGAGCGGATGGACCATAACAGATGAAAATAATTCGAATCTCTTTGTTTTTAATTAATTATTGTGATGTAAATATACAACAAAATAACAAATTATATATATCATTATGCTTTATTGATCATAAATTTTAATATATATATTAAAATTATTAGAATCTGAAAATGATGTTAAAGTCTTATTATATTGTATTCCAATCCTACATTGAAAAAAGATTCAGGTAAAAATTTTAATATATTTATATTTATATGTAAATATATTAATAAAAGTAGCCTTTAGTAAATAATATAGATTTCCTTACCTTTTGAAACAGCAATTCCTTTTGCGATTACGTCCATTCCACCATAAGCCATTTTTGCTATCATGAATATGCCTTCGTTTACCCATTTTTCACACACTACTGTCGTAAAATGGTTTATCACTAATGTTATTTCACAGACACTATGAAAAGACTGGCCCAGTTGTCATGGAAAGCCCTATCTATTTAGAAAAAAGTTTTTGGACGATTTCGATTTTAATTACACTCAGTGCACGGGGCCTAATGCAAAAACGACTTTCGCGCCTTTCAAGAATAGCGGAACTTATTTTTCCGTGAAGTACGTATATATACAATCTGCGGATGTACATAATGAAAACGCGCATTTAATACGGGCTAGTAACTTTCGTACCGACTGTATGTCACGGTCAGCTTCGATTGAGTTCAACACAAAAGTTCTTGCACCTCGTGGTTTTTTGTAGGCATATTTTCAGATTTGTATCGCAGTTATTTTAAGCCGTAAATAAAAATAATCGATAGAGGGGAACTCGAAATATCTCGATTTTTTCAATTTTTTTTAAGGTTTTTGTGAATATTTTCATCAAAATAACGTTTAAATCCATTTTTTTTATATGAACGTTCAGTTTTTGACTCTAGAAAGATAATCCCGTCTCAGACATCCTGCGACAAAACAACTAAATAATAAATTAAAATATACAAGATTATCTGTAAAACTAAAAATGAAACATTGCTTTATCTCATTTCGTTCCAAAGTTAGAGCCTTTCGAACATACGTTTTAAAGAAAATATCTAGTACAATTTGTTTCAACTTTCACATATTGTTGATTATATTGTTCTACAAATGTCGATGGAAAAATCAGAGAAAACGAGTTCGAGTAGACGAATTTCCGCACAATCAGATTCGTAATGTGTGACCTCGAAATCCCCGAGTATTTAGTTTCATTTCGATCAAGTAACTTTTTATATTTTTCGTTGGCCATTTTGAACTCGCCATTTTGTATTTTCAAAATCTAAGTGCGTAAAATCGTCTACTCGAACTCGTTTTCTCAGATTTTTCCATCGACTTTTGCAGAACAATATAATCAACAATATGTGAAAGTTGAAACAAATTGTACTAGATATTTTCTTTAAAACGTATGTTCCAAAGGCTTGGACTTTGGAACGAAATGAGATAAAGGAATGTTTCAATTGTAGTTTTCGAGATAATCTTGTATACTTTAATTTATACTTTAGTAGGATGTCTGAGACAAATAATATTTACAGAAAATAAAAAAACACGTTTTTGCGTATTTTCGTAAATATTTTGAGTTTTAACATATAATAGTAATACAAATCTTTCGGAATTATCTTTCTAGAGTCAAAATCTATACGTTCGTGTCAAAAAAAATATATCTAAACGTTATTTTGATGAAGATATTTACAATAACCTTAACAAAAATTGGGACAAATCAAGATATTTCGAGTTTCCCTCTATCGATTATTTTCATTTACGGCTTAAAATAACCGCGAGACAAATTTGAAAATATGCCTGTAAAAAACCACGAGGTGCAAGAACTTTTGAGTTGAACTCAAACGATGCTCAACGTAATGTACGTAGGTACAATACGTTTCATCATACATAGTTTCTTCCTGGTTCCTGCGCGGCGCGGAATCCGGAGAGCCAAGGACTTGGCAACACCGCTCGGCGTTCGGCAACTCGGTTCGTGCGGTAAAAAAAAAAGCGAAGTACGCCGCGGGAAATATACGGAACGCGCGGTAAATCAGTAGATAAAGCCAGTGGACGAGCACATTCCATTGAACGCATCATACTGCAATAAAATACGACCATCATCGAGTTCCTCTAGGATTACGGGGATCAATCATCAAATTCTTCTCAGAACAATTGTTAAATTTGTTTTATTTTTTGTGTGTAAAGTTTGAAAGTAATATTACTGAACATTCGATGGACCTAGATTAACGTTCCAGTGAACCACTTAGTAAAAAGTTGTGCAAAACTAGAGTACAGCAATTAGAAGATATTCTTGATGGCCTAAAAGAGAAATTCAAAATGCTACCTGATACTGATCCTGTGCGACAAAGTATTCTCACTGTATGTCCCGACTATTGGACTAGTCGTAAAATCGTAGAAGGATTTCAGTGTTCTTATAGAATGGCAACACAATCTAAGGCCCTTAAAAAGTCTGATGGCGTATTAGCAATATCACATTTCAAGAAAGGAAAGAATTTGGACGATAATACAGTCTCGGCAGTAATTGAATATTATGAAAGTGTAGGAAACAGCCGCGTCATGTCGAATAAAACTGTTACTGTGAAAATTGACGGATGCAAAGTAATAAAAAAAAAGCGTTTACTGCTTCATGATATCAAAATCTTGCATTCAATGTTTAAGGAAAAGTATCCATAACTTCTGATTGGTTCATCAAAATTTGCCGAAACATCAAGATTTGCAGAGCTGCGACCAAAATGGTGTACTATTGCTGGAACTTCTGGAACACATAGCGTTTGTATACGTACAATCCATCCGAACGTTAAAACAATGCTTGACGCTATTAACTTAAAAATGCTGACGAAAAATTCTAAAATTCAGTGAAATGACTATAAAGATTGTATCAAATGTATTCTCCGTGTATCGTCCTGGTATAAAGAAGTTTTCAGATTTCATTTTCGGTTTACTGGAAGAAAAAAAACATACAGCAAGTAATATTCAGCACTTGGGATTCTACCGATCGATGTACTCTGAAGCAAGAATGTCTTTCTTCAGATGACTTTGTTGACGAATTATGCGATCGCTTTGAATTGCTTATTCCTCATAATTTTATTTCGTAATCACAATCGGAATTTATATCTGAGAAGAAAAAACATTTACGCAACGATGAAGTATTACTTCAATGCGATTTTGCAGAAAATTATGCGTACGTTGTGCAAAATGCCGCACAGGCTTTCCATTACAACAACGACCAATGCACAGTATTCACAGATGTATTTTACTACCGCTACAAAAAAGAATTAAAACATCACAATATCATCTTACTTTTAGATAGCACAAGTCATGATGCAGTGCAGTGTATTTAATGCAATAGAGAGTAATACCAGAAATAAAAAAATGTTGCTCAAAAGTAAAAAAATCTAATACCTAACGAATGGTGCTAAACAACACTTTAAGAACAGGACTCAAATGACATATCTAATGAATCACAATCTTGATTTTGGTATTAATGCTGAATGGCATTGCCATGTAACGGCGCATGGCAAATGCGCCTGCGATGGACTTGGGGCATGTCTAAAATGTGGGGCGAAACGCTATAGTTTACAGGCAGAATCGAACAATGCTATATTAAATTCGCTTTCCCTGTTCACGTGGGCCAAATCAAAATTTAAGAACATTCAATTCTTCCATTACACCAAAGAAGATCACCAGAGAGTATTGATGATCCTGAAAAAAAAATCCCTGATCCGCCTGCTGTGCTCGACATTCAGAAAAGTCATGCGTTTGTGCCTACAAGTAGGAATGTGCTGCAGGTGAAAATATACTCTGCTACAACAGAAGATATTATTCACAGTATTAAGCACTTGGCATCTTTACTTTGTTGGTTGAATTGCTCATGAAACTGCTCATCGTGCCTTTGTTGGCCGGGTATCTCATCACATCTTGCCTTTCTTGGCTGGGTACCTCATCACTTCTTGCCTGTGTTGGTCGGCTATTTCATTACATCTTGCCTTTGTTGGTCGGATACTTCATTACATGTTGCGTTTTTTGGTCGAATACTTCATTACATCTTGCCTTTGTTGGCCGGGTATCGCATCACAGCATCCCTTTGCTGGCTGGGTATCTCATCACATCTTGCCTTTGCTGGCTGGGTATCTCATCACATCTTGCCTTCGCTGGCTGGGTATCTCATCACATCTTGCTTTGTTGGGTGGGTATCACATCACATCTTGCCTTTGTTGGGTGGGTATCACTTCACATCTTGCCTTTGTTGGCCAGATACTTCATCACATCTTGCCTTTGTTCGCTGGTTATCTCATCACATCTTGCCTATGTTGGCTGGGTATCACATCACATCTTGCCATTTTTGGTCCGATACTTCATTACATCTTGCATTTGTTGTCTGGGTTCTCCATTATTTTTCACAGACAGTACAATTTTTCACATCTGATGATAGATTCCGAATAAGAGATTTGATACCCCCCTTAGGAGCATCATGTAAAACTTTTAAAAATTCCTCCGCCATTTGAGAGACCTGATTTTGAATTTTGGAAAATCTCACTTTAAAATTCAGTTCAGCAACCCGGGGTCGTTATAGAATCTCACTGTCTTTTATTATACATTACTATTAATTACGTAAATTATGATGCCGCTGCACTATGCGAAGTACTAAATGTTTCAAAATTAGCCGCCTTGTAAGACAAAATTTTCACTATCTTTTGTAATGGAGAATGGTTAATATTCTTTGTATGAACAACTTACTCGATAACTAGAAACAACCTCAGAATAATTGTTGAGAAGTGCAGGAATTTTATATTTAAAATTGATAGACTTTAGGAAAAAATGTTGCTGAATAAAATGTTCTTAGAATTGATCAAAGAATACGCTAAATTTTTTTCAGATTATTTTGAACACTTTTTTAATTTTTCAAAATTTGGGGATTTTGAAAAATTCCAAACTGGATTTTAAAGTTAGATTTTCCAAATTCAACATGAGGTCTCTAAAATGGCGGAGGAATTTTTAAAAGTTTTACAAGATGCTTTTAAGGGGGTTATCAAGTCTCTTATTCGGAATCTATCATCAGATGTGAAAAATTGTAATGGCTGCGAAAAATAATGGAGAACCGAGACAACAAATGCAAGATGTTGTTGAACGAAATATTCTTAGAATTGATCAAAGAATACGCTGAAATTTGTTCAGATTTTTTTTAACAACTTTGGAATTATTATTCAATAGAATTGAATAATTAAAAAAGTGTTCATATATAGGAAGAAATCCGGAGATGTTAAATCAGGTGACCTCGCCGGCCAATTAATGGGGCCACTTCTACCAATCCACCGACCATTGTAATCACGGTCTAGTGCTTCACTTGCTGCTCTTGAAAAATGTGCTGGGCAACCATCATGATGAAACCACATTGTCCGTCGGACGTCCATAGCAATATCGTCAAGTAGTAATGGTAGTTCTTGTTCTAGGAAATCTCGATAATTTGTTCCATTCAAATTACCTTCAATGAAATAAGGACCAATGAGTTTATTTCCTATGATTACACACCAAACGTTCACCGACCAAGGACGTTGATGATTAACTTGTCGTAACCAATGGGGATTTTCTACGTTCCAATAATGCATGTTATGCCTATTGACGCCACAATGGTTCGTGAATGTAGATTCATCTGAAAATAATACATTAACAAAGAAATTGTGGTTCGTTTGCATTTTTTGAAGTGCCCATTCACAAAACACCACTCGGTTATGAAAATCATCGCCATGTAGTTCCTGATGCAGTAAAATGTGATATGGGTGAAACTTATGACGATGCAATATTCTTTGAATACTATCTCTGGAAATGCCGGAATCGCGAGGTAATTGTCGTATGCTTACATGTGGATTTTGGTGACTAGCTGCTAGTACAGCTACTTCGTTAGCTTCTCCTGTAACTGTTAATCTTCGCTTCCTTTTTTTCATTTGTACGCTGCCGTCAGAGTGAAAGGCATTCACAACTTTGTAAAAAAAGAACGCGAGCGAGCATTATCTTGAAAACGCTCAGCATACAACGCAACAGCATCGTCAATATTCCTCCTACATTCACCATAAACAAGAATCATTTCGATTTTTTCGGGAATTGTAGCAGAATTCATTTTTAACTTACAATTCGATTTAAGCAATGAAGGGTAGACAAAAAATAGTCACGTAAACTGAAAGTTGTTATTCTAAAAGCAAAGTGACCTCCGACCGAATCACTACCAATACAACGGACTTCAAAAACAGTCTTACCCTGAGTGACCGTGAATATTAAATTTTAATATGGGGATTTTTTGATTTGGGGAATTTTTGATTCCCTTCAGGAAAGTAGAGAAAAATGTAGATGAACTGGTTATGTGTGACTGGACCTATTTTATATAAAATGATATGCTACTTTATTTTCTAGTTATGTGGCCCCCTAGCGTTATGTAACAGAACCGCCGCCGGTGATGGCCGAAATGCAAGTGATGTAAATGAAACCACGTGAGTTCTCTTGGGGTCCGATAGATGGCGACGAAATCCCCGAAGGAAGTCGCACTTCGTTTTGTTTAATAGAAGCTGGTTTGACCGTCAATGCTCAGCTTATTTATTCTCATTTCGCAAAAAACTTACACAGAGAGAATGAATGAGCTGAGTGAAGGGACATCACGTGTTTTTTAATGGATTGCGTGTTTTCCTGTTTAATTTATTAAATAATAAATTTAAAACATAAAATGTAATTTTATTGAAGGTAGAAAACTTCACATATATATAAAACTGCTTCCATATTGTATGCACAATTTTCAATGTAATCAGTTTTGATTTTTAATATGAAGAATATCAATTATTCATAATCTTAATTTTTCGAATGGACATTATTAAAATTTTATATTCAGAATAACAATTTTCGCAATAGGTATTACTAAATATTAGAATTTTTAATATTAAATTTTCATAAAGAAAACTTTAGTTAAAAAGGAATACTTTTAAATACCGAGTGGCAGTTTATGAAAATCAAAATGGCGGATCCAATATGGCGCACATATTTTTAAAAAGTTATTGGATTCGCTTGAAACTTGGTACTCGGGGGTTTTTGGGGTCGCTGATTACGAATCAGACGTCAGATTTCGAAAACACAAAATGGCGACGCCAAAACGAAGAACCATCTTTTCTTAAATTTGAAATCTTAGTCACATTTTCAAAAATTTTTAAAAAGGTCTGTTTTACAATGTTGACAATGTCATCGTATTCAAAATTATTCATGTAATTTTTTTATTTTTTCAAATAAGAATTTTTTTGTAAAGAAATTTTAGTAGTCTGAGTATTTGAGTGGCATCTTGTACCACATTTTGGTTTTCTACAATAGTTGAAATTCGTTAAAAGTAATCACTTAAAAAAATTCCTGTGAAATCTTCGTGAATTAACGTTCAATTAAAAAGAACCCTACATTCCAGAAAATTATTTCCAGCGCCATTCGGTTCCGAAAAAAAACCTACCTCCGGATGTAGGTCGATTCTGGTCTTTTAGACACACCCTGTACATCGAGTATATGAGGGCGATGTTCAGATATCCATGTAATTTATCATCGCCTTATGCATATAATTGAAGATCATCCATACAAAATAGATGGGTGATCTGATATTATCTGCACGTTCACCAGGCGGCCCACACATGTACGCTTGAGGACTCAGCGAATCTCCCTGATAGACACGTTTTTGGAATTGAACCATTCTAGACATAGTTCCACGCTTGTCCGATGCCATGACAAAGCGCGTTTTCCAAAGAGGCATTAGGTCCTCTACACTTCTCACTATATGTGTGTTACGGACAGAATCGATGTTTTATCGACTGCAGTATCCAGCGTAGTTTTTTCCTACAAAGGTAGTTTTCCCCGCGCCATTGCACACCCGAATGGGGGTACCTCTCAAAATGAAGCAGTCATGTTAGGTAGAATATGTAAAAGGCCCTTCGAAATGGCGATGATCTCGATACAATTATTTGTAATTCAAATAGTATAATATCGATATACCGTGTGAGTCTTTTGCTCCTGGTCATAAGGGATCCCATGTTATAGCCTTCAGCCAATGAGAGACGAGCTTGGCCTTTAGGTCGGCCAATGACGTGTTAGCAATACAGCCAAGTCAAAACACCTTACGCAGAAGTAAACAAATGCTTAATTGTAACTATATAACCGAATGAAATAAACAAGGAGAAAAATCCGTCACAAAATGTTGCCTGAGTTAGATAAGTATTAGGTTTTCAGTTTTTATATTAGACTAAAAAAAAACTTAACCTTTGTATCATTTTATTCTTGTCAGGATACAGGAATAGAGGATGAACCTCATTTGTAGAGTCATGGGAAGTGCACAAGAACCAAGAGCTTCTGAATTTTTATCAAGAAGTGTCAGTTCTGCAGAAGTGATGACAACTTTGTCCACATCCAAAGGTGTACCATTGAATACCTTACAAGCACCATTTGGAGTCAGGTTAGTTTTCAAAATACCTACAAATATTTATTATTAATTTTGAAAATGATGCTTTGTGATTATTCTTTGTCAGGAGGAAGAGCTACCGACGAGGATAATATCCTGATTACGCCAGGCACTTGACAGCACACCGCTGCGATTCAAGGCAATTGCGTGTCGTAGACGTCCGAACGTGGTGCATCAAACACTGGGTTCTTTCCTGTAGACGAGGATGAGGGTCCCATCCTTATTTCGTGTGCATAGTGAAATAGTGCGGTTATAAAGTGCGTGGCCCCAGTGTCTCGGTTTCCCTCGCTAAAGCTAATTTTACATTTTTAAGTTTTGATTGGCATTTTTAAACGTGTTCTGTTCTCCCCGTTAAATTGAATTGGACAAATTAGTCTCATTTGCTTTATTCCGTTGAAGCAAATATAACACTATTAATGTCGCTCCGTTCCCTCGGATAAATTAGTTTTGATAAGTTTTATCACGCTCGCTTCTCCTCGGTTAAATAAATTTGACAGATATAATATCACTCGTTTTCCCTCATTACAACGAAGTTGGCCTTTGTACACGTGCTCTGTTCTCTCGGTTAAATTAAATTTGACAAATTAGTCTCATTTGCTTTAATTCGCTGAAGCCAATATGACTGCCGCTCCCTTCACTCGGATGAATTAATATTGATAAGTTTCATCACGCTCGCTTCCCCTCGGTTAAACAAAAAGCGGTGGGGGGAAGGGGGGGGATTTTTATCCTACTCATATAGTAAAAATGAAAATTGTCGCCTTCAACTGCGCTCGAAGGTCGAGAAAGATCGAAACAGGTTCCAAACAAATCTATAGTGATTAAGAGCAATCGAAATACATCGAAACGATCGACAATGATCTAAATAGATATAACCTACACGTTTTCTCTAGTGTGATTATTAATTGTACTTCACGGAAATCCTTTAATTCATGATCGATTTGCTGAATTAACGATTCACCGGAAGTTAATAATACTCCAGGCTCTGATCAATTGTAAACATATATCGTACACACACACACACACACACACACACACACACACACACACACACACACACACACACACGACACAAGGATAGGTCTCGTAAATAAGAATAGAAGCCGTTTATTTAAAAATAGAAATATTTGTTTATTCAATAACCTTGACCTTAACCTTATTTTTAATATTAACAATATATTCTATGTATCGCGATACTTATATTACGCGGCACCTGAAAATAAAATTAGAATTAATATGAAGAGAAATAATGGGCAAGTCCGGATTTGCAGCTTATCAATAAATGCGGACCAGAAAATCAGAAGAGTAATACGACGGGATTGCATCAGCGATCGCGCTGCCGCAAAAGAATCGACTGCTCGTACTGCCGTCGCCCTCAGCGGGGTCCGGAACAGTACTACTAGCTAACGAAAAAAAATAATTAAAAATAATAATCCCAAAACTATTATTCACCGTCGAGATCGCCCAAGTTCCTCTCAACGAGGAGACCTAGTGCGAGGACCTAGGGAAGCCGTGCCAGGATCCCTCAGTGGGATTCCTGGGCGAGACTAGGACAAAGAGAGCGCTCGAGTTCCTCTCAGCGAAGAGACCGAGTGCGAGGACTGAAGGAAGCCGTGCCAGGATCCCTCAGCGGGAGTCCTGGACGAGACTAGAAGGAAGAGGCTTCAGGCCAGACACCTCTCAGCGAGGAGCTTTATTTTCATTCTTAATTACAGTTTTAAGATTGCCCTCCAACTGACCCCTAAAATGTTTTCTTGTGTACTTGTAAATCATCTTCCTCATTTATTCCCCTTAATTTCCTCGTTTTTATCAATTTTTCAGAACTGCCCTCTAACTGACTTTTGAGACATTTAATATTTTGTCGTAAACTTTTATGAAATTATTCGAAACCCTTTTTATGTTATTGTTATTGGTCAGAACGCGTTGGAAATATATTGTAAACATCCTAATCTATCAAATAATACATTTAGAATAATAATTTTTGGTTGAAATAGATAAGAGCCTCCCCTTAAATTCTTCAAAAAATAACGATATAGACATAATTCATTACCAAATGCACTCTTAGCCTTTCGCTTAAAGAAGTATTCCAAAATATTAAACATTATATACACTCTGAATTATCCATCATTGTTAACCACAACCGACTGTGGACGATGTTATAAAATACAGTTTTCAAAACTTAACGCATTATTATAGATTAATTCATTATTATAAAATTTTTATTTCAAATACTAATCTGTTTTTAGCATTATTACAGTTAATTAAAGTTATTATTAGCCTTACCTCGGTGGAAATCGCGAATTCGTTAGTTTTATATCTGAAACGTCATTACTGCTTCCTAATTGCCTATTCCTAGAATTGGATATATTATCTTTTGGCAGAACTTCATTAATGATCGGTTCTGTTGTTGTTCTTTCAAAAATGCTATACATATTTTTGTTATTATTGGAATTTCCACGTCTTGGCCCTGTAGATGTATGTAATAATGGATCTTTTGCGCTATCAGATGTGCTGGTTATTTCGTCGTTATCTTCGTCATAGTAATAATACACGTACTCGTACTCGTAGTCTTTCCCATTAGGTCCTTTTTTAATCTGATATAAGTGAAAGTAATTAATAAATGAATAGTTTTTCGAAACAGAGATTTCGAAGCCTCTAATGAGGTCTTTGAACGATGATCATTGATTTTCAGTATAAATATTATAATGGTATTCTACATCTGCGTAATCAATGAAAATGAAATAATTTCCGGCGTTTTCATGAATGTGTCGAATCATTGTACTGCACTATTACTACAAAATGTCGATGTCTAAATATGTTCTTGAGTGTGGGGATTATCGTCTACATATTCATGCATCAGTGTTCGTGCGTGCGAAAGTAATCAGTTATTAGAAAACGAACTTATTCTATGCATGTAAACATTGTCTAAAAGTAAGACGACAGCTATGAAGGCGATAAATGTTTTGCATCATTGCATTGGGCCCTGTTCGAGTGTCTGATTCTGCGTTTCGAATTTGAGTAACATTTCCACAACTGATATATAATAATTTTTATAACTTTCGTATTCGGGTCCTATTTTTCATCGGGTTGAAATGGACATGTTAAACTAATATGCAACGAATTTGTTCCTCTCTAATTATGTGATTTACTCAGTTCATAGATCAAGTTAAATTTCAAATTTAAATAGATTCCGAAAATTTGACTTGTTGATCTGAATTTATCACTGACAGCGAAGTGCTATGGAAGAAAATAAATATGTTTTACTGTTTAATTCGTACTGTAAATAATTTGCAACTAATTGTAAATAGATATGAATTATTTTCATAATTTGTAGATATCTGTTAGGTTTAGTGCATGTGTACACAAATAAATCAAAATTATATTCATACATTTTTAATCTTTATTATATATATATATACAGGGTGATCGGCCAACCATTACCCAGCGGCCAACTCTAGATTCTACAGATAATTCTGAACAACTTTTTCCTCTGAAAAAATTTCCGAACTTAAAAAGTTATTCAACACTAAACTTTAGGTGAAAAAATCACATTTTTTGAAATATCTCGACTCTGTTTAAAGGTATCTTAACGAACCGGAGCTCATTTTAAAGATATTTTAAAGCTCTGTAAATTGTCTGCATTGGTTTTTGACCTACAATGAATATCTCTCTTGTTATAGCCATAAAAACGGGGTAAATGCCGATTTTTCAGGGTTTTCGCGTTTAACTCGTTTCGACACATAGTTACCGAAATATCACACAGGAAAAAGTTGTAGGCCTTGAAAAAACAAACATTTTTTGCCCGCTAATACGATGCGATTATATTAAAACTGAACCCTACAAGAGCCTCGTAAAGTCGACAAAATACAGTACGACAAATAAATCGATATTAATAACAAAATGTTATGAAAACGAGTGCAAATAGGGTTCAGTTTTAATTTAATCGCATCGTATTAGAGGACAAAAAATGTTTGTGTTTTCAAGGCCTATAACTTTTTCCAGTGTGATATTTCGATAGCTATGTGTCGAAACGAGTTAGACGCGAAAAACCTGAAAAATCGGCATTTACCCCCGTTTTTATGGCTATAACAAGAGAAATATTCATTGTAGGTCAAAAACCAACAGAGGCAACTTGTATAGCTTGAAAATATCTTTAAAATGAGCTTCGGTTCGCTAAGATACCTTCATACAGAGCCGAGATATTTAAAAAAAAAAGTGATTTTTCCCCCTAAATTTTAGTGTTGAATAACTTAAAAACTCTACCTTCCCGGACATTTTTTCAGAGAAAAAAGTTGCTCAGAATTATCTGTACAATCTACAGTTAGCCGCTGGGTAATGGTTGGCCGATCACCCTGTATATATATAATAAATACCGGGTGAGTTTTTAGAGGTGAGACATAGGGGAACCCATGTTATAGCCAGTACCCAATGAGAAGCGATCTTCAGACGAGCACTTTTATGAATCGACCAATGGTGTGAAAGTTGTGGAGTGACATTTTTATGCAAAAAGAAAGCAAGTCGATCACTCCTTAAGTTTCATGCCATTGGTCGATTCGTATAAGTACTCGGCTAAAGCACACTTTTCATTGGTTACTGGTTATAACATGGGTTCTCTTATGTCTCACCTCGAAAATCCCACCCGGTATATATAATTTCAGGTTATGTAATGTATACATAAATAGAAAATAGAATAAAAAGAGGTAGCCGTAAATATACTTTGGGTTTTAGTTTTGTTCTGTCATGACCAAATGGGAAAAGAGATTCGCGTGGTATGATGACAGACAGTTAAGTACGTGAATATATTTTGGAAGGGAATTCCAAAAATTCATGACGGTGATCCAGAATGAGTAAGCATAAATGTTGGTGCTTTTTTTCCAATTAGAAGTGAAAATCGAGATGAATTATGGAGCGTTGATCGGCATGTGGAATCACTGATGGGGATGAACTGATCAGCCAAGTATGAAGGCTGAGAGGTGGTAATGATTTTATTAGTTAGGTTACCAAGAAAATACTGCCGCCCGGATGCAACAGTAAGCCAGTTTGCTTTCTGTCGACAAGGCTTTATTTGCAGTGTCTCATCGCGCCGTAAACAAAACAAAAATCTCAAAGCAGCATACCGTAGTCATTAGAATTTTGTATTGAAATAAGCAGAAAGATCATTGGTGACGAGAGATGCATAATCCATGTGGAGAGTGACTAGTAAATTTACTGCAGATAATTTGATGTATGACGGAAATTAACCTGTACAAAACATTATAGACCATAGTTGAAATCTTGTTGACATGGCGATTCTATGTTAGATCTGACGTAATTATCAAACCCAGGTCTTTCACGTGATTGGAATAAGGCATTACATCCAACCCAATAATAATTGGTCATAGATCACTGATAGTAGTGACGTTTTGCGATGGGTCAAGTATAATAGCTTGAGTTTTACGCGTGTTTAAAGTGAACCCATAATAACCCTTTTCCCGAATTGGAAAAGGGTAGAACACCAAAAAAAATGAATGAATGAGAAAAACGCAAGGGGGTTAAATAATCTTCAACCTCTATACACGAAACTGAAAGTTATATTTCTCAAAAAAAATGCATTAAAGTTTTGGGGGCGCGACAAGAAAATGAACGCACTAATACGCAAAGGGCGCTGAGTTCATAAATCACTCGACGGTAGAGTCTCTTAAAAAAAGACCGGAGGCACGATAAGCGTATAAACCGCGGGGGGGAAACACAATAGAGATGCAGCGGAGTGACTTACGGCGTCGTCGCTAGCGTGTCCCGCGGCAGCGGAGTACCGGCGACTGACGGACGGGTATCCGAACTCATGAAAATTTGTAAAAAAAAATGATTGAGGAAGGCGATACTGAGCTCCGGGACACTTTCGACACGCGAGGGAAACGCAGCATCCACCGCGACGGATCTGCCAAGGGGTCGATCGGTGACACCTTGTCACAAATTTACACTTCCTCCCGGATGGCTATTTGCTGATCCGGGGTGGCTACCCTTAGTGCCAGGGCTCGCGAGGGGGAGACATTGGTCGTTGTCAACATATTGAGTGACGATGCCGTTGTGACTGTCACCATGATAGACGTAGTAGTGGGGGTCATGATTGTGGGGGTAACTGCCCCCATTCCGGGGTAATTGCCGGGTGGGGGAGTACCGGTGGTATCCATTACTCACGCAGAGAAACAAAAAACAAAAAGAAAGCAAGATTATCCAGTGAGCGCAATGCACTAGATAGGAGGGGATAGGTGGGGGGGGGGGGTTGGTTTGTCTCCGTCACACACGAGACAAAAACAAAAAAAAATAAAAAGAGTAGAGACGATTTCCCGGAGCGCAAAACTATGGTTTAATTAATCCCGGTTCTAGGGTGGTGGTAACGCGAGATTCTACCTCGCGACCGTATGTCTCAGCACAATCCCCTAGACCGAAGAAGGGGGAATCCAGAACGCAAAACAAAAAAAAAAATAAACGGCTTGACGTACAGAATGCCAAAGCCAAAATAGGCCAAAGAAAAAAAAAAGAAAGATAAAAAAAAGGGGGGGGGGGGGTTAGAGCGTAAGTGACAAAATCAAAAACACAAAAAAAAAAAAAACAAAAGAAAGAGTTTCACCGCCTTGAGATCTCAATATCAGTTTTCGTTTACAAGAAAAAAAAAATTATCGAAACCACTATTCGTTTGTAATCAAGCATATGTATATAAAAAAATAATACAAAAAAAACTTTAGCAATTACTCTAACCACGAAAAATCGACCGAGTTCGCGGCCCGTTCAAAAAAACTAACTCGAAAACTTGTTTTCCTGTGTATATAATTATTAAATTATTATCATCGGTATCGGGGAATACTAGAGAGGAAGGTCACCATAGGGTGGCAAGGTCACTTCGAAAGTTTTTGTTAATTAAAACCTTTCGAACTCGGGTTGAATCAATGTGTTTCTATTTGTAACTTTTATTTCGTTTTGGGTTTTCTGTATTCTGGGATTTGCTAATTATTGGTATTCGGGAAAGTCGAAATGGGATATTAAATATTATTAAATTTAAAAGTAGTCTAGTTATTGGGATTTTTTCAAATTTATTTCTTAGTGAATAATATCATTATCATATTACTTCGACCCAGACTAAGTCTGGACGAAGTATTGAATTTGGTCACTTCGGGAAAAAAAAATACCCTATAGTTTTTCATCACATGTCGACGTTTCAGACCCTAAGGAACCCAAATCAACAATAAAAACTAGTGTTGGCGTGGTGCCTCGCTCGCTTCGCTCGCTCAGAAACTTCGACCCAGTGGAGAGTCGGCTATTCCTTAAGACTCGTTTGTTTACTAACAGCTTTCAATTATATTATAAAATTATATTGATATTTGGGGGTCCAATCATATTTAGGCCCAAGTGGCTTCGATAGATGTGTTACAACAATATAGTGATTCTTATATGTATGAAAATTGAAAATGAGCATTTTCAAAACTTCGACCCCGACAACAGGCCAGCCGAAGTATTAATAAATAAAAGTTGCAAAACACTTACTTCATACACTTGTATTCTAATAGACTATTCGATGCATATTACATGTATACTGTGTTTTACTAATTGCTGTCTGTATTATTATGATATTATACAGGGTCATCGAAAAGTATCGGACCCCCCTAATATCTTCAGTTAGAATGCACTTAGGAGAAAATGTTCAATAGCAAAGTTGTATGGTTTCAAGCGGGGAGTAAGATGATGACCTTGACTTTGACCTTGACCATGTCCTTCAAGGTCATTTCAAGGTCAATCTTATTTTTTTAAATAGAACCCCCTGCATTTTATTGCATATTCTTATAGCTTATCTCGAGAGCTTTCCAAAACACTATAATAAATTATTTTTTTATTAAGTACTTTTTGAGTTATAAAGGTTTGAAGTTAACAATTTTTTGACACAAAATGTAGAATATCTTGTAAAATATTATTTAGTTTTCAGTAATCATAACCTTAATACGTTTGTGCGCGGAATAATGAGACCAATTAATTGGTTTAAAGAAAATACATCAATCGGATCCCACTAATATTTTCAGTAAGAATGCATTTTGGAAAAATGTCCAATAGCAAAGTACCTTTATAACTCAAAAAGTACTTAATAAAAAAATATTTTATTAGAATGTTTTGGAAAGCTCTCGAGATAAGCTATAAGAATATGCAATAAAATGTAGGGGGTTCTATTTAAAAAAATAAGATTAACCTTGAAATGACCTTGAAGGACGTGGTCAAGGTCAAAGTCAAGGTCATCATCTTACTCCCCGCTTGAAACCATACAACTTTGCTATTGGACATTTTCTCCTAAGTGCATTCTAACTGAAGATATTAGGGGGGTCCGATACTTTTCGATGACCCTGTATATACAATATATATACATATAATTCGTCCAAGATATCTAGAAAGTGTCGAAAAGATCTATGACGGATATCTTATAGATATATATAAGACATCTTTTAGATATATCGAAATAGTTATTTTCTTATCAAGGGCGTAAATGAACGTTGCGCCCATAGGTGATCACCGCGCCCCAGGCGCTGGCGAAGACTACCCCCGGGGTGTAGGGGGTCGAAACGTCGAAATTTGATGAAAAACTATAAGGTAATTTTTTTGCCGAGGTGACCAAATTCAATACTTTTTCAGACAATAGTCATAATCATTTTAAACCAGTTTTTATGGCATTATGGTTGACTTTAGGAAGAAAATGCATACAACCTTTTTTGTAGAGAATTTTATGCTCTATCTTTTTTGTTTGAAACAATTTTAAATAAAATTTGTATTTTTCAAAATAAATGCAAAAAACTACGAAGAAACTTAATTGGGGCTCATTTTTGGTAGTATTGGACGGATGGATCTGCGCCAAAATCTAATCAGATTTAAGTTATGCCAAGACGCGTATTTAAAAAAAACTTTATGTCAATACGCTTATCCGTTCGCGAGTTATCGCGAGACAAAAAAACGGGACGTACGTACGTATAAGATCACGGACAAACATTTTTTTATTATTGATTTGGGTTCCTTAGGGTCTGAAACGTCGACATTTGATGAAAAACTATATGGTAATTTTTTTGCCCGAAGTGACCAAATTCAATACTTCGTCCAGACTTAGTCTGGGTCGAAGTAAAATTTGTGTCCGTGATCTTGTACGTACGTACGTCTGTACGTCCGTACGTCCGTACGTCCGTACGTCCCGTTTTTTTGTCTCGCGATAACTCGCGAACGGATAAGCGTATTGACATAAAGTTTTTTTTAAATATGCGTCTTGGCATAACTTAAATCTGATTAGATTTTGGCGCAGATCCATCCGTCCAATACTACCAAAAATGAGCCCCAATTAAGTTTCTTCGTAGTTTTTTGCATTTATTTTGAAAAATACAAATTTTATTAAAAAATGTTTCAAACAAAAAAGATAGAGCATAAAATTCTCTACAAAAAAGGTTATATGCATTTTCTTCCTAAAGTCAACCATAATGCCATATAAACTGGTTTAAAATGCTTATGACTATTGTCTGAAAAAGTATTGAATTTGGTCACCTCGACAAAAAAATTACCTTATAGTTTTTCATCAAATTTCGACGTTTCGACCCCCTACCCCCCCGGGGGTAGTCTTCGCCAGCGCCTCGGGTGCGGTGATCACCTATGGGCGCATAAGTTCTTTTACGCCCTTGATACGAAAATAACTATTTCGATATATCTAAAAGATGTCTTATAGTATCTGAAAGATATCCGTCAGAGATCTTTTCGAAACTTTCAAGATATCTTTGACGAATTATATGTATATATATATTGTATATATAAGATCATAATGATACAGACAGTAATTAGTAAAACACTGTAAACATGTAATATGCATCGAATAGTCTATTACAATACAAGTGCTTGAAGTAAGTGTTCTGCAACTTTTATTTATTAATACTTCGGCTAGCCTGTTGTCGGGGTCGAAGTTTTGAAAATGCTCATTTTCAATTTTCGTACATATAAGAAACACTATATTGTTGTAACATTTCTATCGAAGCCACTTGGACCTAAATATGATTGGACCCCCAAATATCAATATAATTTTATAATATAATTGAAAGCTGTTAGTAAACAAACGAGTATTAAGGAATAGTCGACTCTCTACTGGGTCGAAGTTTCTGAGCGAGCGAAGCGAGCGAGGCACCACGCCAACACTAGTTTATACTTGAAAACGACTTTCTTTTCAAAAGCTTTTAATAATAGAAATAATACTCGAAAGTAAACAAATACGCGAAAACAACTTTATTGTTTTCCGGAATTTTCATCGAAAAACAAACCGTTGCTAATTAACGACTTCTTTTCGAAATTATATTATTTTCTCTTTTGAACTTATTTTTACTTAGGTCATAAAAATTTTTAATTTTCTTTCCCATTAACTAGAAGGTTGCGGGGGAATTTCAAGGTCAGGAAGGGAAAAACAAAAATAGGGAATTTCCTATTATTCACTAAATTTTTAATAATATTACTTATTCTTAATTCTAATTATTCTTAATACTAAATATTTGCATCTTAATCCTCATTATTCTTAAGTCTAAATATTTGCAATATAGAATAGGGGAGGGACGCGAAACCGAAACCGAAGCTGGAAAGCCCAAGACCGACTTCGTTTTCCAAAATCGCAAGATTACGCAAATAACAAGAAAAATGACGCAATCCGAAAATGACGACAGTTTGAATTTTTCCGGTGAACTCTACCGTTGATTAAATTTTTAGGAAAATCACAATTTTGATTTCCCCACCAGAGATGCCATTTATAACCTTTACAGCGATTCTGAGAGGGCAAGACATAACCGAAAAATAAATAACAACACAGAAAGTTATATCAACAAAACCATGTATATTTTTCCTTTTCTGAAAAGTACAATGGGTTACACGAGTGGCCGCGCTCGGCCTGAAAAGTTTCGAGGGTTCAAAATCACGCGACGGTAGAGTTTCTTAAAAATATGACCGAAGTTACAACGAGAGTATAAACCGCGGGGGGGGGGGGCACAAAAGATGCACAGGGGACTTACGGCGTCGTCGAACCAAGATGTCGATCCGGGACTCGTCGGCGGACGGCTCGGGATGCTCTCCTCGATACTCTCCCTGGACGCTGCGACGTCCTCCGCTGAAGGGTGGGTTGTCGTCGCACCGGAACTATCTTCACTCACTATCTTTTTTTTTGTCTTTTAACCTCCACATTCACTGTCCAAAATAGGATCGCGGCACTGGTAAGACGCGCGGAAGCGGAAACGGCGACTCGGCGCCACACGCGAGACCGGGAATCGACCGCAAAAACAGAAATTTACGCTAAACAGATCGCAACACAGCTCGAAAAACGTTGGGTCCGTCTCGTAACGCGTCCGAAAACGAAGTGAAGAAGTGGGGCCGCTATCGCGCTTGGTAGATCCGCGCGGGAACCGTACGCGCATCTCCAATGCCCAGAAGCGGAGAATCACCGGGGCTGATACGGGGGAACCCACTATGTAGTTGGGCTGAGGAATTGAAAAGCGGGGTTCGATAAGGGGTCAAATCACAGGTGTCGAGAAAGTATTCTCGGTCTTCGTCTCGTCGGCTTCCGTGCAGCGATAGAGAGAGAGAGAGAGAGAGACAGGCGTTATATGACGCAACGTCGGTGTGAACAGCCACGCTACCAAAATGCAGCTTTTAGGTGGCAAGAGTTGGACGGCTACTGCCGAGTTAGTCGAGGCGAGTAAGAACGCCATACACGGGGGAAAAGAGGGGGAATGTGAGGCGGTTTTTTAGCGTGCTGGGCCTGAGTAATGCAGACGCGCAGCGACAGAAAGGGGGAAACGATACAGGCGCGTCAGAGAGGGGCGGTGTCCCTTCTCGACGGCCACGATGACTCCTACCATCGGGTAGTACCTCCTGCGCTGCCGAGAGGAACAGCCAGGGGAAAGAGGGGCTAGGGCGTTTCGAGTGCTCGGAAGGTGGTGACGCTCCCGGCGAAACGCGCAACCGAGCAATGGCGGTAAAGCCGTTCAGGCGCTTTACCGGCGACTGACGGACTGGTATACGAACTCATGAAAATTTGTAAAAAAAAAGGATTGAGGAAGGCGATCCTGAGCTCCGGGACACTTTCGAGATGCGAGGGAACCGCGGCATCCACCGCGATGGATCTGCCAAGGGGTCGATCGGTGACACCTTGTCACACCATAATTATGAGACTACCTCAGAATATTGCATATCTTGAAGAAGCTCAGTCACAATGACAGGTAGCATACGTAGCCAGCAGCGGACATTTTCTTATTATGATCTCAGCAGCTGCGTAGGAGACTCGTGCTTGAAGATTGACATTGACACGTGCCCGGTGGTAGTCGTGTATGGTTTTACCGATTTTCCAAAAAGACACACGGTTGACTTAGCAAGTGACGATAATCGGATAAAAACTACGCCGGTGGGTTGGTCCATAGTCAAAGCACGGGTACGGTACGTTTCACCATAAAAGGTTAGTTATACCTATATGTCGACTTTGAACATAGTACACGTACTGCATAATTTGCGGTTTATGTGAATGTGTGAATGCATCGTCCGTGTTATAAGGGCAGACGAACGTTACGTATATATGTGTTCACGGTACATCGAAAACGATCGACAATGATCTAAATAGATATGGAAGAATGTAAACATCTCCATATAATACACGGTACTTCATATGTTTGTGCACGTATATGTGATTGCCCAAGGAGACGGGTTCACCAGGAGTGTGCCTGACTAAGGATGCAGCAGCTACGACATTCCAGCTGTCCCCGGTGATGGGCTCCAGTGTGCCCAGACTGGAGCAGCGGCAGCGAGGATAGTGTTTCAGGAGGTTTTCACCGTGTCTGTACACGGGCGGGAGCGGCGGCAACGAGGATTACGTCCCGCATGTCACAGGTGATCATTTTTTATGCCCCAGACTGCAGTTTCAGCCAGGTTAAATTTTATTATTATTATTCATTGGGAATTATGTTGAAAACAGAATAATAAATAGACAGGTTAAGGCAAAATTGTGTGTTATTTTTATTGCAATGTTATTATTCTATCTCGACTTTTTAATAAGTAAATAACGCCGAATTTGATGAAAATGGACAATTTTGTATAATCGAAAACTTGCAACTGGGCTGCTTAACCGAAAAGCAAAAGTTACTTTAGTCGCAGTATGGACATTTTTTGAAGTCGTGTAAATTTTTTCGATATTGTTTTTATGCAAAAGGCTTCCTTCAACATTATGGTGAGAGTACTCTGGGGTGTCCATCCGCCAAGGCTGCTCAAGTAACGAATCTGAAACACATGTCTATTTGATCAATTGTGCATAACAATAAATAAATATTTATTTATTTATTATTATTGTTGTAATATGTAAAGAAGTAAAAACCTTCACTAAAATAAAGTATCCTTTACAGCTGTGAAGTACTCGGAAAAAAACTGTCCAGGTTGTAACGATGCGTTTATATGATGACCGCGACTGAATGTGAAGAGAAAGAGAACGCGAGTAATTGTACAGGGATGAGAATGGGCAGAAGCGCTGGCGATGTATCGGAAAGAGGACACGTAAAGCGTACTCTCTTTTCATTGGTAGATAGAGGCGACTCAGTAACTTTCTAAGCTGTGCTGTTATCCGCGATAGGGAATTTAGGAATACGGACGCGGTTGAAAAGAAGGGAGAGGAAGAGCGCACCATGTGGAGAGATTCATTCACTCTACTTTTGAAGAGGAAGACACTTCCTACAACGAATCCCTAGGGTGACGCTCTCTTGCTCCAAGTTGAGAAGTGAACCGGGCGAAGGCGTTCATCGTTTAAAAAGCACGAACCAAGGAGAGCCCAGTGCGGGGCCATGAGAAGCTCACTTTGCTCCTCGGCAAAGTAGGAGGTAAGGATTTACTTTAATAATAAAAGTGAACCTAATTTGAGAAATGGTGAACAACTCTCACGTTGTGCATTTGGTTCGTGCCTAAATCGTCCTGCCATCCATCATCACGAACTCAACCTTCGTCGACGAAAACGCCATACGAGGTCATCATGCAAATGACAAAAAGGAAATGACGTCATGTGAAAGAGGTTCGGCGCCATCTCATTGACGTGGAAATTCACTGGCTACGATAAAAGATCTTCTGAAGACGAATTTGTGAAGACGAAGAGGAAGACATCGCGTCAATATAAATCAGGTTTCTTTTACGCCTAGCGTCCATTTCTCTTTCTCTCGGTCCTAATTTTTATTGTGAAAAGTGTAAATTCTTTGTTTTAAATTCAAATGAATAATAATGTTTCTTGTTTGAATCTTGATTTATGATAATTGAATGCCACGATAATTAATTATTGGTTCCCTAAATTAATTTTTTGAACAGTAAATTAACGTTGTAAACTCTAATCGAGGGTTTTAATTATTGATAATGTTTTTGGTGAGTACAATTGACTCTAGCCGGGAAATTGTACTAAAACGAAACATTACAAGGTTCTTCACATGACTTGGATTAGTATGTTTCCCAACCTCGCAAAATTGGGATCATTACAAACTTTTTTATCTACGACTTGCCAAGAAAGTATGTTTGGATATATCGCAAATTGCTGAGCACAATTCAGTTCGTAATAAAGAACTCAAATTACATATTCGCACGTGTGAATATGACAGTTGGCAATGGTTACTAAAATGTTTTTACTCCATAGCTTTAACATCCACGAAATGTTTGGTATATGGTGTGATATTTCAAAACTATGAAAATGCAATGAAATACAAGACGGAATTGTTTTTGTATTGTTCTTTTTGAAAGGTTGCCTCACAATGATTTAGGTTAACTTGTAAAATAAAAACCCCATTCATTTTGTCATCAAATGACAAAAGTTCTAATTCGTATGAGAATAACGCAGATGAATAAAGACACGTAGAGAATACGTATGAGATATTTTTTCATAAAAATAGCGTTGACGAATTTCAAAAATAAGTAAAATTCATGTAAAAGTCGAAAGGTTTAAACAAATATGGATATGTAATGACATGTTCAAAAATAGTAATATAATAACATTAATATCGAAGAAAATGACATAATTAAAAGCATGAAGGATAAATGAAATGGGAAAGCTTAAAGAAGTTTTCAGTAATGTTATAATCGAAGGCCAGGAAAGAAGTAACGGCAGGGAGGATTACTGAAATGAGTATAGGAATTTTTCAGGCTCTTACGAACAAAGGAATCGAAATAGGTTTTTGTTGGAAGAATTATTGAAATAAAGATACATAAAGAAGTGAGAAATTTCACTACGTCTGGAATCCCTGCTTACGTTGTTATCCGGTAAAAAAATAAACTATGGCGAGTTACAAGGATTCGCTGTTTATAATTATGTGCACATGTTGCTCACCTTATGTTGATGGTTGACATGATTCAACACAAATTATTTTTCATAACGTTTGACAAGTTAACCTGAAATCGTTTTGAGGCAACCTGTCAAAAAGAACAATGCAAAAACAATTCTGTCTTGTACTTCATTGCATTTGCGTAATCATCGTGCGTTGAAGTTTTTGGGAAGAATCCAAATGATTGTTTTCCATATACTTAAATAGTGAAAATTGAGGCGAACATGTCATGAAATATAATGTTTATACTCACAACGTTGTTCCACTCCTCTTCTGTGGATCTGTGAAATGCCTCAATTTCATGAAATGTTTTTTTGTCCAACCTGGGCCTGAATGCATCCGACAATCTTCCTTTACATTTTCTTTAATTTCTCGGAAATATCTTTCCTGAAAGCAGGATATATAAATACGAAATATGGGACTAATTAAAAATTAACGGAGCGGAGGGATGTATCTGCCGAATGTTCTTCCAAGTTCCCCGTTATTTTTTCTAAATTTTTCACATATTTTCGAGTTCTTCATATTTTTCATATAATTAATATTTCCAATCAGCATTTTTAATATTTTGCTTCAAAAATGTTTCTTCAAAAAAGCTGTCTGCTCGGGAATCGAAATGATTCCGACAGATGGCGCTTGGAAAATATTTCAACCATGTTGAAATGTTTGATTGATGCAATCACGACCAATTGCGTTGCAGGTTAAAAACCCACCAAATTTAAATTTATTATTTGTATAATGCCATCCTGCAAAAAAAATCATAGTTAGTTGTATAATAAAAATATAATAAAAATATAAAAGGTCGGCTTTGTCCTACAATTGGTTTGATGAGAGTTTTTCTCGACGTTTCGAACAAACTTGTCTTCATTATCAAGAGATTACTGCTGCGCGTCGTGTTGTGTTACCGTTTTTATAAGTTTCCTGTTTTTCTATGGTGGGGAGGGTCCTGACCGTTTCATTTTTGTAATAATGCGTTCATATGCGGTGTGTAAATTTTGTGTATCTTCAATTTTGTTTAGTGGAGCTTCTTGTAATTTAATATGAATCATTTCCGATATACGTCTAGTGTAAAATTTATTTTCGATGTCCAGTATTTTTATGTTATCCCAGACGAACTTATGCAGTGTTTGGATTCTATGTTCTGTGATTACTGTGTTTGTTTGAGAAGGTCTATTGATATTGTGTTGATGGTCGTTTATTCTAGTTTTTAATGTTCGTTTACTTTCTCCTACATATGTTACGTCGCAATCCATACAATTTATGCAATACACGGTGTTGTGTGTATCCATCTTTTGTATTTTGTCTTCACCTTCTCGTTATTGCTGATAGATTGTTTCTTAGAGATGGTACGATCTTAATGTTATTGTTGCGAAAAGAGTTTTCAATTGATTCATATATATGTTTTGTATATGCTATTAAAATATATTGATTTATAATTTAGAATTTTATTATATTTGGAATTATATTTGGAACAATGTAAGGTACAGTGCCTTACATAATATTATAAGATTGAAGAAATGAAACTTACGTAAGATCAGTCGGTTTTTCCGTTTTTCGTGTTTCCCTTCAATAGCCGACACGACTCTCTCTCCTCCCAACAAATCTCATCGAAAGCGCCTGCAAGAAAGTTTAATAAAAATGATTAGTTTCAGAAAATCGATCTTAGTTATGAAAGTATTTCTGTATACTCACTGCAGTTCGTTAACAATGACAGTTGACAAATTTTCCACCTGATCTCAAAATTCTGCTCGTAGAGAATTTCTGTAAAAGAATATAATTTAAAGCACATATTAAGTTTTGCACGGAAATTAAGAAAAATGTAATTAGTTGGATTTAACGGTGGAATTTTTAATGATGACTCAATCTCGAATTCGGTCTCAAAATCCAGTTTGAAATTTCGGAACTTGTCAGTTTAACTTTGATTTTTCAAATACGCATCAAAAATATTTCGTGAGCTTACAGTTGTATACCAAAAACAATTCAGTATTACAGTACTGACTACGTCAAGACAACCAACTCCAATTCTTGCAATGTCAATTGTAGCTTTATTTCACAATATTAAGTATGCTCAAAAAATTATTTGCGGCAAGTTCTTGTCAGCGAAATATCAAATAAGATAATGAAGAAATGGAGTACCTTTCGCAATACTGGTAGAAATTTACAAATTATTTACAGTTTAAGGTTAAGTGAAGCTGCACGGAAATAGAACGTTATAGCTGAATATTAATAAATGTGATTCAAAGTAATATTTTATTGGTGACATGACATAAATTTCAATACTGCCGTACTCGAGAAAAAAAGTCGTATCTGCAGTTTCTAGATGCTGACACATCGTCACTGAACCAATTGTAACCAAAACGTTGTTTGAAGATTAATTCTATAACATACACATTATATTTCATTACAAAAGGAATCTGTAGATACGATTGTGTTATAAAATACATTAATTTCTTAAAAAATGGAGATATGACAGTAACCTATATGCAGGGCCGGCAAGTTTCCTTTGTACTAGGTGTTGCGCTGGCTTATACCTTGGGAGGGGGCAGGGGGGGGGGCATTTAAAGACAACACGACTTTATTTTCTAGGTGTTGCTCGAGCATGCGAAGTTGCCGGCCCTGCCTATATGTTTAAATATTATTCTAGGCGTTTAACCGCATACATCTGATAGTTTTCGGGTCTCAGACTCGGTTTCAGGACTTACGGTTTCAGGAGTCTACGGTTAAAATTGTGTCATCACAACATATTCCAAATTGAGTTATTTGAATTAATTTGTTTCAAGTATCATTTGTAACAGATTTGAATGACGTAAACTTACTCGAGTTGCCGTAATCCATTGTCATGCCTGTTTTGATGATTTCTGTAAATGTAAAACAATTTTCTTCTATATAAATCCATTAATGTTAACCCAATAACTTCCATATGCGAGCGGCGGTGGCTCAGTTGGTAGAGTATCGGCTTCGTAATCAGAAAACCCTGGTTCGATCCTGGCCTCTGCCATCTGTCATTGGGACACCTCTGTATTTGTTTATACGTGTCTAATAACGCTAAAGCTCAGGTGGTTCGGATTCCACCTTCATAAACTGTAGGTCCCGTCGCGATTTAGTCCCATGTGGGTTCACAAAAGTCGACGTAAAATAATATGAAATTTAAAAAAAACTCCTAAATGCCATCAATTTTCAGTCAATTTTCTTTAATTTTTGTAGAAACTGTAATAATAAAAAAATATCGACACACCATATCCGAGGTAGAATTTCAAGAATATGGCCACAGAATTAGTTGAAAGAAAAGAAATTTCGTTAGCCGTTGTCGAATATCACCACATTTACCGATCCTAAACGTGTGGAGGTGAAATTATTAGGATCTTTTTTGTTTTCTTTTTGTTTTTTTAATGTTTTTTTGCATGTTGCTGAACAGAAAATTCTTGCAATTGATCAATGAATATACTGACATTTGTTCTGAATTTTTTCAGAAAACTAATATAGAAATTCTGGCAAAAATGTCAACGTATTCTTTTGCTAATTCTAAGAACTTCTTGTTCAACAACATCTTTTCCACTAGTCTATCATTTTCGAGTAAAAAAGTTCCTGAATTTCTCGACGATTTTTTCGGGTCTGAGTCGACGTTTTGGAAACTTTATTTTTAAAGTGGTATCACGTATTTATTAAAATATAGGCCTCGAAAACGCTTTTTTATGTAGAATCGAAAGTTTATACCAGCGGTTTCTTATGACAATTTGTGTTGTAACTTTTTTTTCAGTAAAACATAACACATTTTTTGCAAAAAAATTGTTTATATCTTTTTAAGCATTGACTTTCGACAAATTATATATAGTGTGTAGGGATATATATAGAGATATAGTGTATCAATATTTTTTTTTTGGCGCTTGTAGTAAAAACAATAATGGAAGAAAATTCATGAGAAATTAACGATATTCAGGAATTAATGGGTTAAATATATCATATTTATACCTGTTCTATAGCTCAGTCAATACCTGAACTCGGCAAGGATGGCCATCAAAGTGCCCTCATTTTGGTGCCCTATTGAGCTCGCCTGTTGTGGGACATAGGGATAGTAGCTGCAGCTTGTCTCTACCACTGGTTGCATGTGGAAAGCGGGAGGACCGAACGGTCGCGCCGGAGCGCGCCCCCACATGCAGTGCCACAGTATTCGCCGGGAGTTCCCAAGGATGGACCTCGGCAACTGCATCGAACATAGTCTGTCTCTCGCTCATTCGCTGATAGGACGAATCTCTCACCCTATGGGCCGAGCCCGAGACGATTCAGAAACTGAGAACGCGCGGAACACTTTGAGTGTCGCCTCAGTAAGCCCCCGAGTTGGGCCGATCGGCACCGATGCCGCGCTCTCTCCTTGGCGTGAGTCGCGCTGGCATAAATTTTTATCTTATTTCGGCCTCAAATGACCTAAAATAAAATACACTAAAAAAAGAACCAACAAAAAAAATTGCAAAAACTTTTAAAAATCGGAAGCATTGCTCAGGCGGTAGCGCACTGGACTACGGAGTCGTAGGTCATGAGTTCGATTCCCGTCCAGGAACAATATTTCGAAAACGATTTACACACAGCAGCTCGCAGTTTGTAACACGAGCCACGTTGTTTGTTTACGTTTCGCAATGTTGTTTACCTGGCGGAAATCGACTCACGACCGATGCTGTACTTGGTGTAGGTTTCTGCAGCTTCTAGATTTCATACACAAATGTGAAGTATGGCGCCATCTCTGAAAGACGAACTGCAGCTCTCGCAACTTTAAGAAAAATAAAAAAATGTTCTGTAAAAAGGGCGATATCGCCTGTTAATACAATAATAAACAAAAAAAATTCATTGCATTTTTTTAAATTTTCCAGTTCACTGTAATTAATGGTTAAGTCATTCCAATCCCAAAGTAGGTGACATTTTTGGTAACATAAACAAAAATGGAAAAAATTCGTAAACTGTATGCAATTTTATTAAGTAATTAAAGGGATTAGTTTCACGGCCATTTTAAGTGGACGTGGATGCCCCATATGGACTTTTTCTCTACAAAATTACAATTACAAAAATATTAAAACTTGTTTAAAATAGTAAATAATTAACATGTTTGAATTTTAAATTGTTGGTTAAAATTTTTCCCAACATACCAAGGTTTTTTTCTTTTAGTTTTTTTTTCCCCTTTCTTCTAAGTAAAAAATTGTTTCCTGATTTATTTGACCTGTAGAAATTATGTATTTCATACATTTTCACAAATTTTGATGTCTGATAAATAAAAGAAAACTAAAACTCAATCGTTTTCAAATAGAATATCCCTACCGAGATGCTTAAGGTCCCTCGAGCGTGTGAGCGGACGAGGAAATAAAGCGAAACAACCTTTGCTCCATGTTCTAGGTTTCCAAAATAAATTTTGTGATAATTTCTGCTTCGGAACATTATTATTATGGCTACCAGATGAGTAAATTTGGAGTAATTCCATTGAAAAAAATATTAAAAATCAAAGTTTATAATTGTATGCAACGTAACAGTGACAGGTTCCCTAACCTGACACACAATTCAATACACTGTAAAAAATCCGTAATGAAATAACTCACGTATAATAGTAATTTTACAAGCTTGTTATAATTTCCCTACGCTTAATGTAGTAGATTTACAACAAGCTTGTAAAATTTACCGTTATACGTAGGTAAATTTACCATATTAAGCGTATGGAAATTACAACGGGCTTCTAAAATTACCATTATACGTGGGTTATTTCATTACGCATTTTTCCAGTGTATTTCAGTGATAATTTTTTAATACTTTTTAGCGACAGAATTATTCCAAACTCACTCATCCGGTAGCCATAATAATAAGAAATATTTCCTGAAAAAGAAATCAACAGAAAATTTATTATGGAAACCTCGAATTTGCAGATTAAATCAAAACATCGAAATAACAATAAAAGTGCCATCGGTTTCAGATTCCATTCCATCTTTACTGCTGTCCGAGTCATCGCTGGATAATGTTGCTGGCCAAATCGGCATTTTACAGCCCTTTTTGCAATGGTTGTATTCCACTCGATTGTAAATACTTCTCTGGACAAATTGGAGTATTTGAACACACTTAGAGAGGATGATGGTATGCCAAAGTCATACAATGGTCTTACCGAAAGAAATTTTTAAACCACCAAGTGATAGGTTGACTTAATTGCCAGTATCTAGAGGAGCGATCGCTCCTCGCGCCAAGTTCTTATCATACCTAATAACCTAATGTACATAAGTATATCTATATATATTAGGGTGATTCAAAATAAAAAGGAATGGAATATGGACACGGCTGTTGATTTATTCAAAAGTACATAAAAGAACAAGAATTTTGACCCCTTACAAAACGCGATTGGTTAAATTTTAGAGGTGGCTCAAAGCGCCGGAAGTTTCAAAATTTTAATTAAAAGTAACTTCTGCGACAAACATTTGTCTATTAACCCGATTATTTAAATCAATATATCTTAAAGGGTTTTCAAGGTCAACGATCACGAATCTGTAGTCAGATTTTAAAAATTCAAAATGGCGGACTCAAAATGAAGGAAGAATTTTTGAAAAGCTATCCTTTTTTTATAAAATTTGGTATACAATGGTTTTTGGGGTCGCAGATTATGAATTTGAAGTCAGATTTTAAAAATTCAAAATGACAGAAGAATTTTTGAAAAGCTATTCTTTTTTTATAAAATTTGTTGTACAATATTTTTTTGGGGTCGCAGATTATGAATCTGAAGTCAGATTTTAAAAATTCAAAATGGCGGACTCAAAATGGCGAAAGAATTTTTGAAAAGCTATTATATTTTTATAAAATTTAGTATACAATGGTTTTTGGAGTCGCAGATTATGAATCTGAAGTCAGATTTTAAAAATTCAAAATATCGGACTCAAAATGGCGGAAGAATTTTTGCGAAAAGTATATACAGTAATTTTTAATTTACGTTTAATTGCGTAAATTAGAGGTTAGAAAGAAGGGTATTTAAATTTCGAGAGGAAGCCCCTTAACGTCGTTCTATCCGTTTCTAACTGCATGAGAGAGCAAAGGATAGAACGTCGTTAAAGTTAAAGTTTCGTGTTAATTAAAACTCGATTCTAAATTAATCGAGTTAATTATAACGAATGAGAGAATAAAAAAAAATGTAAAGTTCTTATTATGCTGCGACCTCTTCATAATCTGCGACTCCAAAAACCATTGGATACCAAATATTATAAAAATAGGATTGCTTTTTAAAAATTCTTCCGCCATTTTGAATGTTTAAAATCTGACTTCAGATTCATAATCTGCGACCCCAAAAAAACATTGTAAAACAAATTTTATAAAAAAAAGAAAAGCTTTTCAAAAATTCTTTCGCCATTTTGAGTCCGCCATTTTGAATTTGGAAATCTGACTACAGATTCGTGATCGTTGACCTTGAAAACCCTTTAAGATATATTGATTTAAATGATCGGGTTAATAGACAAATGTTTGTCGCAGAAGTTACTTTTAATTAAAATTTTGAAACTTCCGTCGCTTTGAGCCACCTCTAAAATTTAACCAATCGCGTTTTTTAAGGGGTCAAAATTCTTGTTCTTTTATGTACTTTTGAATAAATCAACAGCCGTGTCCATATTCCATTCCTTTTTATTTTGAATCACCCTAATTTATATAGCGCGCGGCGACCGCTACTACTTACAGTGACCAGAGACTTATTTCAGTCGCGCCCAATGCATTGTGCGTTTTCCTATTTTTCAGGCTTTTAATCGGGAGTTCTGGATATGCCCAATATTTTTTTTTTCTTTTGAACCTAATTCGGTCGGAATCCGTTGGGTAGATCGCTAGATATCGTTATTTTATTTATCATGTGATTGATTTCAATCATACTTTTTTCTTTTTTCCGACCAATATGACATATATAGTACGTAAAATCTAAGAAAAGCAATTTCCATGAGTCTTGATCGCGGCGATCACGACCACTGTCGTCAATACGAACAGTGTTGACGTTTTGACGTTTGTGGAATAGAAGAAGAAGACACCTTTGTGATAAATTATTGAAGTTAACCTGTGAGATGACAAAATAGAGATCTGCCTGAAAAGTGGCTTGGAGAACCTGATTGGAATTTTGACAGCGGTCTGTGATCTTATATCCTTGCCAGTGAAAAAATAAAAATTTATAGCTCCAAAAACTCTACAAAAACGTAAGCGAACTTTTCTCAATGTTATGTTGAAATGATCTTGTAAGTGTAGTTTATAATTTACAAAAGAATCTTCCTGGTTGATTGCTGGAAAGAAATTGAAAACGATTATGAAAAAGTGCAAACAACGGTGTTAAGAATTTAAATAATTTGTCGTAATGTCATGTATCATGTACAGAGAGCAGCAAATATTAGTGGTTTGTCTTTCCGACACAACTGATACATGACATTACGACAAATTATTTAAATTCTTAATACCGTTGTTTACACTTTTTTATAATCGTTTCCAATTTCTTGCCAGCAATCAAGTACGAAGATTCTTTTGTAAATTATAAACTACACTTACAAGATATATTTATCTTCTGCAGTCCATAGTAAGGATTCCCATGACAAGGAATGCTACAAGAAGTAAAAATAGATAAAGCTGCAAGAACTTGGGAGCTTAAAATAATAGCAATATATCATATTAGGATAAAATATTTAAATTTTTAGTACGATTGCTAATAGTTTCTTCCAATCAGTTTTCAATTTCCTTTCTTTCGTAAGTCAAGTACGGAGATTCTATTGTAAATTGAAAAACATACTCCAAAGATCACTAAACATTACATTTGAGAAATGATTACTTACGTTCCAGTAATTTTTCAGGACCTTCAAAAATTCAATTTTTTTCCAGCAAGGATTTCGTAGAAGTGCTGTCAAAACACCAAGTTCCCAGCTGTTTCCAGCTACACTTCAGTAGTTTCTTATGGTAAAGAGCATCGAATCCAACGAGGTGGACTATTTCGTTTGAAACAGGACCTGTCTATAATAATAAATCTTTCTCTGTTACTATATAGACCCTAATAATCAGTAAAAAAATTGTTTCCCCTTCATTGCTAAAACAATTGTTATTAACAAAACAAGTTTAAAAATGAGATTTTCTCGAATAAATGCAGTTTTAAGAAAACACCTCCCATTATTCTTTTCTTACAATTTTTTCGCAGAGATTTTTGGTATCGCTGATTACGGATCTCGGATTCGCCTCGGGTAAAAATTATACGCAGTCTGAGACATTCTTTATTTTACCTCTCTCATTGAATAATGTACTTTCTGATGAATGAAACTATCCATTAATGCAATATACAACAATTAGCAAAGAAAATTCTGCGTACATTCGGAACACCACAAAATTTTTCGAGAAACTTCGTCGAAATCGAAGTAATTCTAATCATTTGTTTAATGAAATTACCATTTGTGACGTAGTCACAAGAAATAAAACAAAACAAAAAAAGGGGGGGCAAATTAAGCAATATTTCGTAAAGTATTTAATTTAAGGATCAAAACAAAATATCAATAATAAAGAATACGCGAATCAAAATTTGAAAAATTAAATTAAATATTCAAAATACACAATAGCAGAAATAGAGTTTAAATTGCGACAATGGGAGTAAGGGAAAGCGAGCGCGTCAGCCAGTGCGGTAGAGAGAGAGAGAGAGAAACACGAACGATTAGCGGGTCACAGTCCGGCGATCAACAATTTACCGAAATGTTTACATCGTCGGCCGTCGACTTTTGGATGTGCGAGAGAGAGAGGTATAAGTGTGCAATACATTACACAAAGACACCACGAAGACAAACAAAGCAAGAGAATTAATTATGCGATAGGACTATTCGCGAAATAAAGACAGAACTATCGCATATAATCATATGGAAAATACGCATTAAGGAAAAGTAGTAAATTGAAAATTTGAAATTATGGGCGGATACTGAGTGCAGTGGGGAAAATCTAGCGAGGTTACCTGCTTACCTCAGTTTCGCCAAATTTTCAGTTTGCGATCTGATACGGTCTCGATAAGAATAAATTACCGCGATCCGTGTGCTCAATTGTGGTGTGGTGACAAACGTGCAATCGCGATAAGGGAGTACGGTGTCCTCAACAAAGACACGGAATTAAGAACGAGATAAGAAATTAATGGTGAGAAAGAGATAAGGGAGAGGAAGAGATAGAGAGAGAGAGAGAGAGAAAGGAAGAGAAGAATACAGAAAATTAAGAAAATTTGTGCGTGATCCAATTTGCGACGAGTGAAAAAAAAAATTTATTGCGACAATAGTGACGTGGCACAACGGGTGAATATTTAAGTCAAAGAAATAAAAATTTTTTTGAAATAGAAGAGGCACGATTGCGGAAAGAGGCACGATTGCGACCGGAAGTATAACGGATAAATAGTTAAATTAAATTTATTTGACTTTAACTTGGAAATGGTTAACTTTGGAAATTATGCCACTTTCGATCTTGGTACGACGGCTAACTAACTAAATCAAAAATGATTTTTTTTTACTAATGAAATAAATTCAAATTGAAGTTGTGAAAAGAAGCCCGATTGCGACGGGTAGTACGACGTATAGTCAACTTAACTTTATCTGGAAACAGATTGAAGTTATAAATTAAGTTGTTTCGACCGTTGGAACACCGAATAGACTTTTAAGTTAGGGTTAACAATTACAAGTCCAAATTCATCCTCTTATATGTTGAATTAATTTACTTAGAAGTGAGCAAATAAGAGAAATTGCGACAGTGGGTACGACGGGTGAACCGTTAAGACAACTTGATTTATATTTTTTTTACGTAAGTTTACGAAAGGTAGCGACGGAAGGGGAAGGAGATAAAGTAGTGGCAGTAACACATTTAATAAAAAAATGTTATTAATGAATTTAATGAACTGTAAAAATCGATGCAATATCATCAATAACACCGGACCACAAAAAAAAAACTTATGTCATGTGCAAGAAACGCAACTAGGTCTTTCTTATAGATTTTGGGCCGTTGAATCCGAATTCGGGCACAGAATTGGTCCTATACGTCTGAGTTTTCTTATATGTGAGGTTTAAAGTGCGAAAAATTGCTTTTTTCAGGAAAATTTACACATTTACTGCAAGAAAAAAATTTAAGCTGTAAAATGGAACAAGACTAGGTTTTTCTTGTTCATTTTGGGCCGCTTAACCCATTTCGTCCCAAAGTGTCCGTTTTGTAAGTCAATGTTCAACGACGTATTACTATATATTTTCAGCCCCTAAAAGAATCGCCAAAGCCATAATCCACTATTTTCGAGGTCGCTCTATCGATTTATGCCATTTAGAAAACGGAAAGACAATGTCCTAACCCTCATTTTCTTCAATTAAAAAAAATAAAGGGTAATTTTAATGCTATTTTTTTCAAAAACGTGCAATTTTCAATGCGAAATACACCATAAAATTCAGTGAAATGACCAAAAGCAGGGCGGTCGAGGTCCATAATAAAGAGTTATGACATATACTTATTTTATTTGTTACACCCAACGGTTGCAAAACCACCCTTAACCCGTAATAGTCAAACGGAAACAGAAATTATTAATTGTCGGAAAATCGTAGACTTTTTGACAAAGGGCATAGGGGGTTAACTATACAAAAAATGCCCCTACAGCTCTGTCACCCGAACTGGGTCCATATATTGCTACCCCTATGACTACAAATTTCTGAAAGTATGAACTCAAAATTCGCTTTTTCGAAAAAGTTATGGAGGGGGAAAGAAAAATAAAAAAACTAATTTTTCTCGAAAACTACTGGATCGATTTTAATGAACTTGAAATATGTTAGAAACGTAGGTAAGACAATTGGAGAGAAAAAATATGATTTTTTTTTTAATAAGTAAAAAACTGATTTGAAATTTTCAAAATTTTGTTTTGGCATAATTTTTTATGTGACCACCTTCATCTTTTTTCTTGAGGTACCTTACAATGTCCCCTTTCATATATATTTTTTTTTCAAATTTTTAAAAAATATAGTTTTTGAATAAAAAATCGTAAACCATGGTCGTCCTGCTTGACTTGCGCATTCGCACACGCATGCATACATATACATATATATACTTATATATATATATATATATACAGGGTGATCCAAAAGTCCCGGAACAGCAAAATATCTCAGCGGGAGTGCATTTTCGAGGAAAATGCTTCAGACAAAAGTTTCAGGATTTTTCCCTGGCTATTTAATGGCGATATTGAATTTGACCTTGAACATGACCTTGAAGGTTATTTCAAGGTCAAGTTAATTTTTTTAAATGGGAACCCCTATTTTTTTTCATGGATTCTGAAAGAGCGGGAAATTCTACGTCCGAGTATGATATGATCGATTTTTACGGCAAGGTCATTTCAAGGTGAAACTTAAAACTCCCGTAACGGCGAAATATCTCAGAGGGTGTGCATTGCTTTGGAAATTGTTTCAGACAAAAGTTTAAGGATTTTTCCTGGGATATTTAATGGTAGCACAGAATTTGACCTTGAACATGACCTTGAAGGTTATTTCAAGGTCAAGTTTGTTTTTTTTAATGGAAACTGCTATTTTTTTTCACGGATTCGGAGAGAGCACAAAATTTTACGTCCAAATATGCTATGGCCGTTTTTTTCGGCAATGTCATTTCAAGGCCAAACTTAAAACTCCCGGAACAGCGAATTAACTCAGCAAGAGGCACCATTGAATTTAACCTTGAAAATTACCTTGAGGCTTATTCTAAGCTCAAGACTATTTTTTTTTTAATTGGAACCCCGTTTTATTTTCGTAATGTTTCCAGAGTTTCCAGAGTGCAATGCATTATCATTGTTCCCGGATAAAAATATACATTTTTTTTTACATCCGATACGTTTATAAATACCGTATGTATGGGTAACATTTTTACATTGTTTCCAATGCTACCGCTGGCTTTAGCATTACCCAAGATGTACCGCGTGGAGGTAGCACGGTCGGGTTTACACCTCTTCGGGGTGCTTTGTTCAGTTGGTTGCCATCGCCGTCACCTGTGCGTGTGCGTGTGCGTGTGCGTGTGCGTGTGTGTGTGTGTGGGTGTCCCCAGACAGTTAAGGCAAGATGGGTATACTAAGATTTTGATGAAATTATGTATCTTACTAAAGCTTATGCTCAAAGTGATTGCCATGAACTTCGTGGCAATATCCCAAGCGATTATAAAAAGTCGATACGACTTTTTTAATCATATCTGGTTCTATAGCCGCGATCTCATCCCGTATTCGTTGTTTTACTTCCTCAATATTCACCGGTTTCGTTCGATACACTCTATCTTTGAGATAACCCCATAGAAAATAGTCAAGGGGCGTAAGATCCGGAGATCATGGTGGCCATTCTATTACACCCCTTCGACCTATCCACCGTTCTGCGAATACATCACTCAAATAATTGCGAACATCTGTTGCATAATGGGGTGCTGCACCATCTTGCTGAAACCAAGTCTGATCGAAATCCTCGCCTACAATAACCTGAATAGCAGGGATGATGTCGTCCCTCAACATATCGTGGTATTTTTTACCAGTAAGGGTACCCTCGATGAAGAAGGGCCCAATTACCGCATTGTTTATAATACCTGCCCATACGTTTACTTTTTCAGGATATTGAGTAGAACGACTATCGACCATCCAATTAGGATTGGTTTCACTCCAATAAGACATGTTATGTCTATTGATTGCCCCATTTAAGAAGAATGTAGCTTCATCAGAAAATACGATGCGATTCAAGAAACCGGCATCAGCATCTATTCGATTCATCATTAATTCCGCAAACCGTAGGCGTCTATCAGGATCGTCTTCATTCAATTGTTGTACGAGTCTAACTTTGTATGGGTGAAATTTTAAGTTTTTAGTTAAGATCCGTTGTACTGTACCGTAACATAAGTCGTGCTGCTGTTTAACTTTCCTGATGGAAGTATGAGGATCTTCCGTTATTGACAGCGCGACATTCAACTCATTTTCTTCAGTTGATGCTGTTACTGGACGACCTGCTCTTGGGAGATCCTTCACAGTACCGTGAACTTCAAAACGATTTATTGTTCTGCTAACAGTAGATTTAGAAATCGGTTCTCGTCCCTCTCTAAATGATGCGTTAAATAAGGTTCGCACATTCTCTAAAGATCGCTGGTTATCACCCCAGCCTCTCATCATGAGAATGGTTATTCTTTCTCGTTCACTTAGCGCAGCCATTGCTCTTTGTACGAAATATACGTATGTATTTTGTTACTGAAATGATGCTTAATACGTTTAGATAGGAAAGGCGTTTAGATAGGAAATCCATGTATCTCACAAAACGATAAAGTTAAGACCAAAATGTAACCTTATAAGACTGTACACGTATGTATAAATTCAATGTGAATGTATGTTGTTTATTTACTTCGCTGGTGACTCGTGCTCTCTGTCGCTGTTCGCGCGCCCAAGTTCACTTTGCACAAGTGTTGCGTAAGATGTATGTATACACTTTTTTTAAACAGTTTATTATTCTATTTACAAAATTAGAGGACAAGCGAGGGACAGGAACTGATTCCTAAATCGACTTTTGGCAGAACAATAAATTGTTTCGAAGTTTACGGCACTGTAAAGGATCTCCCTAGAGCAGATCGTCCAGTAATAGCATCGACTGAACAAAATGAATTTAACCACTCTCAATACCGGAAGATCCTCATAACTTCGTTAAGAAAATGAAACGGGGTTCCAATTAAAAAAAAAAAATAATCTTGACCTGAGAATAATCTTCAAGGTAATTTTCAAGGTCAAATTTTATGCTAGCATTAAATATCCCGGAAAAAATCCTGAAACTTTTGTCTGAAACATTTTACCCGAAAATGACCTCTTGCTGAGTTAATTCGCTGTTCCGGGAGTTTTAAGTTTGGCCTTGAAATGACATTGCCGAAAAAAACGGCCATAGCATATTTGGACGTAAAATTTTGTGCTCTCTCCGAATCCGTGAAAAAAAATAGCAGTTTCCATTAAAAAAAACAAACTTTACCTTGAAATAACCTTGAAGGTTATGTTCAAGGTCAAATTCTGTGCTACCATTAAATAGCCCGGGAAAAATCCTTAAACTTTTGTCTGAAACAATTCCCAAAGAAATGCACACCCTCTGAGATATTTCGCCGTCACGGGAGTTTTAAGTTTCACCTTGAAATGACCTTGCCGAAAAAAACGGTCATAGCATATTCGGACGTAAAATTTTGTGCTCTTTCCGAATCCGTGAAAAAAATAGGGGTTCCCATTTAAAAGAATTAACTTGACCTTGAAATAACCTTCAAGGTCATGTTCAAGGTCAAATTCAATATCGCCATTAAATAGCCAGGGAAAAATCCTTAAACTTTTGTCTAAAACATTTTCCCCGAAAATGCACTCCCGCTGAGATATTTTGCTGTTCCGGGACTTTTGGACCACCCTGTATGTATAATACAGGGTACACAACTTAAAACTACCACCCGGAAATCTGAGAATGAATGCTGTTTAGAAAAAGAAAGTTTAAATAGAAAAGTTTTTGGATTCCGAGGGGGACATCCAATAGTGACCTTGACGTTGACCTTTAAGGTCATTTCAGTATGAAGCCTCTTTTTAATGAGACCCCTTATTTTTTCACTCCGGAAATGGAAAAAGCGGAATTTACGTCCGAATACGATCTTGTCTTAGGACCCAGGTCCCATGGTGGGGTTCTATAATTCTTTTTCTTTATGTCCGTTAGTTTGGACCTCCCCGTCTGCCAGCATTCAGCATGGTTGAACCTGATCTGATATAGCCCGAGCGGATCGTTAGCCGTAACACCCCCACCACGTGAAGGTGGACAAATGAGGGCACCCAGCCAATTAAGGCAAGATAGACGAATCACCCAGCCAGTTAAGGCAAGATAGACGAGTCACCCAGCTAGTTAAGGCAAGATAGACGAGTCACCCAGCCAGTTAAGGCAAGATGGAGGAATCACCCAGCCAGTTAAGGCAAGATGGAGGAGTCACCCAGCCATTTAAGGCAAGATGGAGGATTCACCCAGCCAGTTAAGGCAAGATGGAGGAATCACCCAGCCAGTTAAGGCAAGATGGAGGAATCACCCAGCCTGTTAACGCAAGACGGAGGAGTCACCCAGCCATTTAAGGCAAGATGGAGGAGTCACCCAGCTAGTTAAGGCAAGCTAGAGGAGTCACCCAGCCATTTAAGGCAAGATGGAGGAGTCACCCAGCCAGTTAAGGCAAGATGGAGGAATCACCCAGCCAGTTAAGGCAAGATGGAGGAAACACCCAGCCATTTCAGGCAAGATGGAGGAATCACCCAGCCAGTTAAGGCAAGCTAGAGCAGTCACCCAGCCATTTAAGGCAAGATGGAGGAGTCACCCAGCCAGTTAAGGCAGATGGAGTTGTTACCCATACAATTAAAGCAAGATATATTATCTTGCCTCTCGCTCACTGATGCTACAATTGTCTTCATCGCTATCAGATTCGATTACTGGTACAATTTTAGTTGTGGTGAATATGTCAGTTAATATCTCAGCTGGTTTGAAAATTCTTGATAAATAACGCGCATGTGATAAATAATATATAACAGCCGTAATGTGGGAACAACAGCCAACAGTTCTATTTCCATTGGCACATTCACATGTGTATTCTGTAATTCCAGAATGTCCAATAGTGTCAGGTTCGTATTTAATAAAACACCTATAGGTTTGACGAGAAATGTGACGGGACGGAACTCTAATTTTTAAAGTCGTTGAATCATCTTTAACAAATTCCATTTTTAGATTGCCATCTTTGTCAACCATTTCTGCTAAATAGGAAACAGCCTGAGCAAGTTGATAGGTACCAGTGAATAAAATTTTCAAATCATTTGTTGTTAATTCCGGAAAATCATTAAGATCATCTGAGGAGATAGTTCCAAACGGAAGTTTACGACGTAGCCATCCTGCTTCTTCTACATTATCGGCCAAAGAAAACTTCACATTTTTCTGAGTTTGCATCTTTTGAAGAATATCATCGAAGTTATCTACATCAGAATGTAATCTTTTTCCGAAAATATTATTAAGAAAACATGCAATTCTGAAGTATGATCCAACTTTTGGTAATAACTTATTATCGATTTTATGATTAAGACGAAGATATTTTTGCTTGATGACACCATGAACGGATTCTACAGCCCACCGAATTTTCGTAACAAAGCGAGAATTATTTGATTCGTCTGCAGTTAATTGTTTCCTTTTTCGTTTTAAGGCAGGTATCAAAACTCGAAATTTTTTTTCTTCCAACTTTTCTTTTACGTCACGAAATCCACGGTCAAGAACAAAAATATCACCTTCATTAACCAGCTTAGATAAGCCTTCAGGATTTTCGAGAATTGTTTCCAAAATCTGGGCATCATTTTGATTCGCAAGAAATTCCAGCAATGTCTACAACATACCCGTCAGTTGTGCAGATGGTAAACGGTTTACAAAGGGGAACTTTCTTTTGGCCAGAGTACGATTTCCTTTGGTTTATTAGAACTTTTTTGATGTCTAGCGTATGTGCCGTCGCATATCAAAAAAAGTTTATCGTTAGAATCGAATAAATGAGTTCATTCCGACTACAAGCATTCACTCCAAAACGAACTGGCAAAACATCATCTTCAAATGATTTCATTACACTGGCCGAATAGTCCGAGACATCGTGTTCATTTTGCAATTGCAAAATTGACGCGATCATTGCATTCGAATTACCCGACCGTAATTTGAACAAAAAGACAACAATAGCTTGAATGACGGAACGGGAATGACTATTTCGCAATGAAGTTAACATGTCTTTCAGTTCATTTAATTGTTCCCAATTTAAGCCTGTAAAAATTTTGAGTTGTTTCTCAGAAATATTGTATTCCCCTATTTTATCAAGCAATGTCGAGTCACATCTAATAGAAAGAGTTTCCATTAGTTTTGATAACTCAGATGCCGTAAGGCTTGTAGTATTAGAATAGGCTTTCAGTTGGATAAGATCTTCTTCGTATATTCTATCGTTTATCAAGTGCATACGACAACATCGATTCCCAGATGGAATGTAGATTTGAGTTTTGATATACGTTTTTATTCGTGTTTCCTCAGGAATGACACGTAAATGTTTTGTGCCGCCACAAAAGCAACATGATTTATGCGTTGCCATAGTTCTCCGAATAAAAACTTCCATACGTTCAACCTCAGAAACCGATGCTTTTGATTCAACTATTTCAAACGTGGGATCATTATCTACCGAATCAGGCACAACATCATTTACGACATTTACTTCAGATTTCTCTGCAGATATATTTTGTCTATAAACAGACATTCTACATTTTTGACAAATAATGTCATTTACATTTATTGCTTGCTGCAAAGAAGTGGAGTAAATATTCGCTTCCTGATGATTTGTTACTATTTTTTTTCGACCTGTAGTATGTATTGAAAAAGTATTGCAACCAGGGCACTTTTGTCTTAGCAATACGGTCTTATTCATCTTGAAAATTATGAAGAAATAATCAGATATAAACAAAAGAATGTAAAAAGTAAAATTCTCCAGAATCACAGAGATATAACTGCGAAAAAAATACTAAATATAAACCTGCACTCAGCTATACCGATTTACATAGACTATATGAAACAAAGCACAATATCGTATACAAGTGTCAGGTCGCACCGTCCGGATTCCTAATCTACTAAAAAAAGGATGTATTTCAATAACGAGAATGAAATGGCTATCGAATAAAAGGAACGATGCCTACCGGAGAAGAAGTCACCTATTGCCTCGCAGATCTTCTATATAGGAGTCTCGTGTCACCAATCACGCCGACATCATACCGGATAATAAAATATCTCATTGGCATCGGTTAAGGTCGACCTATACTATATACACTCAGCACCGGTTTTTGTTTCGGTCCAATTTAACTTCGTACATTTCAACACTGTGCATTCAACACGAAAAAACATTTGAATATTTATATTGGCTACACATGAGTCTCAACTGTATATAACATAGTATTTTTAGTCAGTGCGTGCGTGCGTGAGTGCACGGGTGTGTGCGAATGCGCAAGTCAAGCAGGACGACCATGGTTTACGATTTTTTATTCAAAAACTATATTTTTTAAAAATTTGAAAAAAAAATATATATGAAAGGGGACATTGTAAGGTACCTCAAGAAAAAAGATGAAGGTGGTCACATCAAAAATTATGCAAAAAAAAAAAATTTTGAAAATTTCAAAACAGTTTTTTACTTATTAAAAAAAAAAATCATATTTTTTCTCTCCAATTGTCTTATCTAAGTTTCTAACATATTTCAAGTTCATTCAAATCGATCCAGTAGTTTTCGAGAAAAATTAGTTTTTTTATTTTTCTTTCCCCCTCCATAACTTTTTCGAAAAAGCGAATTTTGAGTTCATACTTTCAGAAATTTGTAGTCATCGGGGTAGCAATATATGGACCCAGTTCGGGTGACAGAGCTGTGGGGGCATTTTTTGTATAGTTAACCCCCTATGCCCTTTTTGTTGAACAAAAAGTTCTTAGAATCGATCAAAGAATGTGCTGAATTTTTTCAGAATTTTTTGAATATTTTTTGAATAAACTTTTCATACGAATATTTCTAAAATTCTGTTTCGAAAATTGCTATAAAACGTAAGAATTTAGGGGTAATCGATGTAGTGTTAGAACAATTCGAATACTGACATGAATTCTCCAAGTTGTTATAGTTTTTAAGAATAGTTCAAAAGAATGTAAGAATTTTTCATATAGTGAATTAGAAAAATTAGTATAGTGTGGTAGAAAAACCTCCGGATAATCTCGTTTACACACATTTTTGTAAACAAGAAAGCGAGAGAAAGATAAAGAAAGAAAGAAAGACACATGCACATTGTACATACACAAATTCACACAATTAAAACAATTTTTCGCACTTTAAACCTCAAATATAAGAAAACTCAGACGTATAGGGCCAATTCTGTGCCCGAATTCGGATTCAGCGGCACAAAATCTAGAAGGAAAACCTCCTAGTTGCGTTTCTTGCACATGACATAAGTTTTTTTTGTGGTCCGGTGTAATATACACATTGGCCCTTATTCCAAGCATTCCACAACTGGCTTGTCAAAAACTTGGCTGCCCTTTTAATCAAGTTTTTCGGAGGTCCCTGAAGAATGGTCCCCATTTCGAAGTGGCATGCAATTTTCAGAATACATGCATTAGTTTGTCAGTCATTACATTATTATATTCCAGTTAATTTATCATCAGAGCATTTACATTCCTTTGCACAAACAAATATGCATCTTTACAATATTTGGTACGACAAAAAAATCGGGTATTATATAACTCTATTAGTAAACAAAACTAATATAAAAAATGCAATACTTATTATTGCATAATGAGATGAAGGGGAAAAAGCACAATAATAGTACATTACGATATGAGTGCGCAAAGTAAGTATTTCTCACACGAGCGAAGTTTGTCTCCCGAGCGAAGCGAGAGTGATAAAAAAGCGAGGTTGGGAACGCCTAGGCAGCGCACGAGTATCGTATAGTATTTTTCCTGTTAAGTGCCCAAAGTTTGACACCTATATATTAGAATGTACGCAAAATTTTCTTTCCTAATTATTGTATATTGCATTAATGGATAGTTTCATTCATTAGAAAGAACTTGGCCTTAATACATGATTTCAGTGCTTCTTCTAGAATAAGAATATAGCCTTGTAATTGCCCATAATTCAATTCTGATAGCATTTTTTTGTGGTAATTATGTTTTACTAATAAGAACTTGGCGAGTTTTTTTAAAAGAAGTGTTTTTTTTGGGTATTTTTAACCACGCAAATGTTCTCGTTTTCTATTATACAGCAATGATCGTGCAGCTGAAGACCCAACGTAAAATTAGAACACTTCAGCTTTGCGAATTGAGATGCAGAGCTCATGTCACTATTCAGCGGTCCAGTGATATGTCGTGGAGAAACTACAAGATTAAGCGATGCGACATTAACGGGTTTCGATGAAAACATATTAGTTTCCTCGGCTAATCCCAATGCTATTTGCTGCAGTGGACGTTCTGGTTTTCTACAATATTTTCTAAAGAATTGCATGTTGTTTTCATATGAAAAAGCGGAGTACGAATATAATGAACCAAGTGTTTTTGAATCAGCTGCAGCGTGTAGCAGGCCATGAACGTTGTAAGATATGAAACTCAATCCGTAAAAAGTTTCACATCTTTTCACAAATAAATGGAGAGCAAGAGATGCAAAGTGCAATTGCACTTCTGATGGCGAAGGAAGAGTGAGACAACGAACAGCAGCATGAAGAAACAAAAAATGAGAATACATTTCTTCACTCAAAATACCATGAAGAAAAACTGGACCGGTATATGAGAGAAACTGTCGAAACTCTGTAGCTTTATAATGCGGATATTCTTTAGTGTCTGTTGGAAATCGATTGAATTCTCGAGGGCACATTTTCTGAAGACGACATAGTCTCTCTGGCACTTGTTCAGCATTGTGTTTAGATATTTTCGATGGAGTAGAATAGTCGCCAGATACCCATGCACCGAAGAATTTCTTTACGACACCAAGATATATTAGATGCATAATCTCGAAGGGTACATGTGTGACCATACCAATGGCTAGCTGTGAAAGGTGACTCTCATTACTCTCATCAGTTTTTAATTCTTTGTGATTAGCAGTGTCAATGCGAGCAATGTACTCCTCGTTAGTGCGGGGAAGAAACAGTAGGAAAAACTAGTCTCCGTTCGGTACGTTGACCACGTATTTTACATTTAGAACCGGGAACGGATGATAGTGTGATTTATGCCGAAGAACGAGTACTCTTGCCGGAGCATCAGCAATGAAACACCTAAAAGTGATAGGTAATATCTTACCTTCATATGATATTCCTCCATTATTGTTAATTCCATTGAAGTCAGTAATAATGTCATTAAAAAAGTCAATTGGACACTTAGGTTTTTTATTGCCACAATAAATGCCTATACTCAGTGGCTGATGATTAATCAGTAGATTGCTAATCCTACATTGAATCGGTCAAAGTTGAATTGTGCCAGGTTTGTCTAAAGAAGCACCATCGGTACTAATGTCAACTTTCAGTTCATCTGGAATAGCAGCTTTTGGAGTATCATCAAGAACTTTGGTTAAGCCCGCTGCTAAACCCAAATGAAGACATTCACCCGGATGAACAATCCTGAAGTTGACTTTTCTACGAAGGGTTTTTAGTAGTGTCCGACAATCCTTCGGCAAATTTGTAAAGCAGGTATGGGTTCGTAATAAATTCATTATAGCATTTCCTTGCGTATGATTAATATTGTGATCTAAGAAACAATTTGCTAAATTTTCACGAAAGTTTCACCCATTATCTAGTATATTGTCATAACCAATACCGTTCACACAACCGTAAAAGGAATCAAAATCATTATCACTAAATGAAGTCACCGGTATTAGATTGTCAGACATATCAGAAGAAACTGAAAGATTATGGAAATCATCGTGAACTGTATCCAACTCTGTAAGGGAGTCTTGCAATGAATTTACGTCATTTCTATCTGCGATATTATTATAAAATTCAATCATTCCTCCTTGTCTTTCGATAGCAAGCAATCTGCTCTCTTCTTTTCTGATTCTTTTTTTTGTGACGAATTGATAATTTAAAATGAGACTTACGACTGCAAAAATTTATCAAATTAGAAATATTACGTTTCATTTTATTAGTGTCCACAAAGTTTTGTCTATATAATTGTTATAGTATCAATTTGTCAAAATAAAAAATATGCATGTATCATTAAAAAAGAAATACAATCGATTTATCCAAATAAAGAAATATATAAAAATAGCAAAAAATGAAATGACAATTGTCAAATACTTAACTATAAATCTCGTGATCTCTTTGAAAACGGGAAAACTGCACGCAGCTCCTATCTTTTCTTCTAATATCGTTCCTGGCTGTCTTGGTAAATCACTCACTGTCATGATTATACAACGTTCACTGTCACTAACGACGCTAACGACCTTACGGTATATAGGTAGCAGCGAGTCTGTTACGAGGTTGGGATCTCCATTCCTCGATGAACGAGAGAAAATGGTTCCGTCCGTCACCTTCCTCTTCTCCTGTTCACCCCCTTTCTCCAGGTCACGCCGGTCACCCCCTATCGCGCTTTCCTCGAGCATGCATGCGTGTACATGTGTGGGGGTTCACCGACGTGGCTTCCGTATTCGTGTGCGCCTTTAATCCGTTCGCCGACCCCTTTATAGGTGAGCGGCGAGGCCCGAAAAAGACGCTCGAAAAGTGTCGATGACCGACCATTGTAATTCGCCAGATTAAAACCAATTGGGAATGATGTATTACGTTGTTGCGAATAAAAAAGTTCCATGAAACTTTGTTATGTGTCAATATGTCGAAGTGAAAAAATCCATTAAAAAATTTTTTTTAGGTAAATTGGGGTAAGAAAAACACTTTTCGTCTCTTGTCATTTTTTCCAAAAACGCTTCCTTTTCGAGTTACAAGCGGTTTAAAGTGGAAAAATGATGAAAAAACGCCATCTTCAAGAATTTTTTTCTCGGCTTCTCCCGAAGCGATTTTAATTTTATTCAGCGCAAAATGCACACCAAAACTTGTACTTTTAGCATGTATTTTTTATATTTTGGCGACTTTTTATTTTCATCGTACAATTGCCGAAAGAACAACATGACCTTTGCCGCGCCGCGTCACCGCGGTGAGTTTTTCTCTATAAATGATGTCGTTTGCCATATATTATTTTGTCACAGAAACTGTAAGAAATGTTTACTAAACGTGTTAGTTACTTAAAAAAAAATGTCTTCTTATTTCTGATCGAAAAAAATATTCAACATTGAAAAACTCCCAAAAAGTGCCAGCTTTAAATAATTTTTTCTCGACTTTAATGATAATACGACACAAAAGTACAGACGGAACGTTAATAATGCTAATAATGCTGAACATATATATTCTTAGTGAACATGCACTTTTACAGAAACGTACAATGAGCATAACTTTTACAACTATAATAATTACAAGTCTTCAGGCTCAGATTTGTCGGTTTGTATATAATTATTTACATTCTCTATATTACTACATTTTATTGAACAAGTGCATAGATCGCAATATTTCAAATTTTGCATTACACGAGAACAAATTTCTTCCGAATGGCAAGGTGATTTTCCACTGCACGAACAAACAAATTTCTGTAGCATTTCCATGGCCGTATCTCCTTCGAAATAATTAGTACAAAATACATTATTATTTAATATCCAACCAAATTGAGTTGGATCGAAGGGTATTATGTTTCCAGATCTTGCTTGACACCATTCATTTACTTGCCATTTAACACGTAGGACATGTAGCAATAACGCCGGCTCTGAGGTAGGTAGCTTTTCTACTGGTATATTTTTATTACTTGCTATTTTGTATCTCAAATCATTTATCGATATCACATCGTCGACGTCGAGCGTTTCTTTTTCTTAGTATTACTCGGGTTATAAATAATACTTAACCATTTTGTTATTACATTCATAGCATCTTCTACAGATAAATTAACTATGTTTGTAAAATCATCAATATCTGAATCAGATAATTTGGAAAGTGCAGCGTATGCTTTCTTTTTTCCTATATAATGTAATGAACTGATTGTGTCACAACCGCTTACAGCATGTAATGTCATAAGAACTAAGCTTTTTTGAAGCTCAATTTATGCATAGAGTGTGTGAACAGGAATAAATCGACGGTGATCTATTTTAGTACCCGTTTTGCCCGTGAAGAACCATATCAACGGTTTGAAAACAAAATATTTATAATGTGCAAGTAAAAGAATGAAAACGTCAATATAAGAAAAACGTTTTTTTCATTACAAAAATTCATGTTGAAGGCTACCCAATTGGGAAACACTTGATTTGAATTTGGAGAATGATTTAATAGCCCTCGAGAAAATGATCTCAATACCATCCATGCAAGATCAGAATTTCTTAACACTGCATGACAGTCTTGTAAAATAGTCTCTGTTATATTACTTGCTCCGTGAAATAAGGGTGGTTCAGGTTTTTTGTGAGGTTTATCATAAAACATCATATTCAAAAATGGAATGTTATTTATTTCTAATGATTTATCTACCTGTCGTTTAATTGAATTCATTTTGATTTTTATATTTACATCCTGATGTTGAAATATAACACGTGCCATAGCATGGTAAGTATTTTTTCCATCTATTGTTTCCGTACAAACATCGACATTATCAGCTCCTTCTTGAATCAAAGATCCGCCAGCACGTTTGCTTATAATTTTCGGAGGCAAATAAACATTATTATTTTTTGATATTTGTATTTTTGCTAAAGCTGTTTGAAATCTTCGTAACTCATCATAAGTTGCACAAAAACCATACGCATTCAACGTGTCAATTAAAAGTTTACTCCCAAATTTATGATGCAATTGCAGAGTTAGTCCAAAATGAAATGGAGGAATAACATTCGATTTTGAAGAAAATATAGTACATTCTGATAAAATAAGCATACGGTTTTGATTATTTTTGTCGTGGTCAGGGAAGTCTGTACCTTGGAAGAATGATTCTTCGCTTAAATGCCATGAAAAAAATAATTGGAGGTTGAGAGGAACAAATGATTTTGAAGAATTCGAAGAAGAAGAAGAGAATGAAGATTCTAGCTTTAAGTCGTCCATTGTCGGATAATATTCTGTTTTAGAGACTTCAAAAATATTTTTTCTCAATATACCAGCTGCACGATGTAATATTGATTATTCTGTCTGCTGATCATTATCAATTGAATAATTTGAAAAATCGGATGCTGTTTCTGTATTTATATTCCGCTTTGATTTTATTTTTTACCGATAACTTGTACATTTTTCTGACAAAGTAAACAGTAGGTATATTATCTAGACAGACCAGATCTGGTAAGCCCATTTCAGAATAAAGTACAATATTATAATCACTTGCCAAATACAAAATTTGTGACTTAATAAAATTTGACTTTATTATAACTTGTTCTTTGCGTTTTTCAAAAGCAAGTCTTCTAAAAGTAGAAGAAATTTCTGTGAGTGCTATTATTTCATTTTTCATAAATCTTTCTTTGCATACATCAAGTGTTATTTTTCTTATATTTTCATAAAAAGAGGTTGTATTTTCTTTAATGGAAATAGAATCATTACTATTTTGGATTTCAGAATCATCAATAAAATTACAATGAAAACTAGTACCACATTCAGGAAAATTTAAGGCTTCTGGTAAACTATCGGTTTTCGTACTTAAGTTTTTTATTTTTATACTACCTCCGTATGTAAGGTTATTGAAACAAGGGTTTTTATGATAACCAGCTTTGACTACCGATAAGTCTAATTCTCCACAAAGTTCCAAACGATTTTGTACCTCTACATTTTTCTTACTTACTGCAGCTCGTAAAAGTTTACTTTTCATATCTTGCCCAGGTGAAACGCGTCGCAGCACTGAGTTCCCATTTTTTTTTCGAAGGCCACAAATAAAACACAACGACTCCCAATCAAATTCTTTTAGCGATGAGCGCAGTATTGTCTATGACTGATGGCTTTGTGTCAAACTCCTTCGTTTTTTAGATGCAGATGACTTTTCTTCGTCCATTACGAAACGATATCAAAAAATCTATTCAAAGTAGCACATAGAGTATAATCAACGGTGTATTGAATAAATTTAAAAAAACATCGTTAGTTTACCTTTAGATTTTTACAGCGATGAATGTATAAAAATACATGCTATATCTAAATTTTTAAATACGTTGTTAGCGACATAAACTACAACTAAAAACTTCAAATAACAGTTACGAGAGATAAAAGGGTTAAGTTTGTTTTGATAAATATTGCACTAAAACTCTGGAACACACTTGAATTAGTTCTAAGAAGTAAACAACGAAACTCGCAGAGACACGCGTCTTCGTTTGTTTTTCGGTGACGCTGCGCGGCAAAGGTCATGTTGTTCTTTCGGCAAATGTACGATGAAAATAAAAAGTCGCCAAAATATAAAAAATACATGCTAAAATTACAAGTATTGGTGTGCATTTTGCGCTGAATAAAATTAAAATCGCTTCGGGAGAAGCCGAGAAAAAATTCTTGAAGATGGCGTTTTTTCGTCATTTTTCCACTTTAAAACGCTTGTAACTCGAAAAGGAAGCGTTTTTGGAAAAAATGACAAGAGACGAAAAGTGTTTTTCTTACCCCAATTTACCTAAAAAAAATTTTTTAATGGATTTTTTCACTTCGACATATTGATCTTGATTAACTGTTAATAACTAATTACAGACCGCCTGAACAACAAAGTTTCATGGAACTTTTTTATTCGCAACAACGTAATACATCAATCCCAATTGGTTTTAATCTGGCGAATTACAATGGTCGGTCATCGACACTTTTCGAGCGTCTTTTTCGGGCCTCGCCGCTCACCTATTAATCTCTTCGTAAGAAATGCGTCAGAACTCCGCAGACTAGACGGCAGGGGAGAATTTCCAGCAAATTCTTTCTTTTCAAACATCCTGACTTTTCCCTTATATGCGACAATATGCTGCTGGTTGGTTGTCTGGGTACTTACTTAGCCTTGCGACAGCCTTGAGGTCTGCTTCAGGTCTTAAAGACAGAAAAGAAAACTTTACTCAGTGAATAAACAATAATCTAGAGCTCCTATAGGGAGTTTATAATACTTGAAAAACTTAATTATAAATCATTTATGCATTTAAAATATTGTTTGATGTTTCCAATTATAAAAAAACGTTACTCGGTGAAAAACAATAATCTAGAGCTCCTATAGGGAGTCTATAATACTTGAAAAGCTTAATTATAAATCATTTATGCATGCCAATTATTGTTCGATCCTGCAAATTGCAAAAAAAAAACTTTATTCCTTGAAAAACTGTAATCTTGAACTCCTGTACGTAGTCTAAAATGCTTGAAAAGCTTAATTTTAAATGAATAATGCATGTAAATTATTGTTTGATCTTGAAAATTGCAAAAAAGCATTCATCGGTGAAAACTTTTATCTAAGAATTCATTACGGAGTCTAAAGTACATGAAAATCAAAATTGTAAGTAATTTTAATCTTGCAAATTCGTGTTCGGTCTTTCAAATTGCAAAAACATATTATTTGTTGAAACACTTTAATCTACAAATTCTTTACATAGTCCTAAATACATGAAAAGCTTAATTATAAATAATTTATACATCTGAATTATTGTTCGATCTTTTAAATTGCATAACTTTACTCTGTGAAAAACAATAATCTAGAGCTCCTATACTGAGTCTATAATACTTGCAAAGCTTAATTATAAATAATTTATGCATTTAAATTATTGTTCGATGTTTCAAATTGCAAAAAAACTGTACTCGATAAAAAACAATAATCTAGAGGTCCTATACGGAAACAATAATACTTGAAAGGTTAATTAAAAATAATTTATGCATGTAATTTATTGTTCCAACTTTAAAATTACTTTTGGTTATAAGTCTGGTCACAAGAGCATTTATAATTCCTTTTTGATGGTTGATATAATATTCGAACTTATGTCAGTTGGAGAAAATCTTGATTATTGGGTAAAATAAGGACAGGTTTTTACATCGTTACAATTTTTAATCTTAATTGGTCAGGAAAAACAACTCCTGTGTCAGCTACAGTAGAACAAACATTTTCCACAATTAGAAGTGATGTATGTTTTCCTTGACGTTCGAAACTGAATGAGGGTCAAGACGTGCGATGTAGATATTACAGCAATATATTTTTGACGATTCGAATGTCGAAGCCCCCGAAAAATTACATCCTTCTGTTTTAGGGATGAAAGAAGAAATTAATGATAAATCTGAAGAATCAGATGACCAGTATTCGTTATACAGGGTGTATCTGAACGACCGCAATCGAGATATATCCAGAGGTAGGATATATTTTTTTTAGTTGAATGGCAAAAAAAAAATAAGTGTTTTGAAAGTAAGTAGATGTAATTGCATTATGAAAATTTATTTACTTTAGAGGCGATTGCCCCAGTAAAATAATTTGCGAACAAAGCTAAATCGATCTCTGGAAGCCGCTTCAGTTCGTTCGCCGAAGACAATTGAAATGCAGCTTCGGTGTTCCCGCGAAAGAGCATTCCAAAATCCTTCAAATATTCGCATCTGTTCATTTCGGCGTGAATGTATAGGCGTAAGTTTCGAACGTTTTGACAAAACGACCGCATATAATCGTGTTGCCATATACGCGACAACGAAAAGTAGAAATTGGTCGCAGGATGTTGGAGACTGGGAATTTGAAACAGTGTGAATTAAGAAAATAAATTACAGTTTTTATAATCGGCTGTGTATTACATCGAAACCAAACTATACACAATATGGTACACCTTTTAAATGAGTACGCGTGCCGCGACGAACACGAATTGTATTTTAATATAAATAATTACACTTAATCCGAGTTCGAAACGTTCTCGATCTTAGGTAGCATAGAACAGGCCGACAAGAAGGCGGAAACGAAGCGCGACGGTCCGAAATAGATGCCGCATCGACGCGGAAGTAAGCAATAAATTTATAATATAATATAATAAACGCGGGAACAATTATTTTCGGGCGCGAGAAACCTTGAATTCGAATTGCGCTAATTTTTAATTCGCATGATCAAACAAATCGTAATACATTATTAACCTCGGTTTTTACTCCCAAGGCAAAATAATGATTGCGACGATAGGTTTAAACTGACTCGCGGAAGATAAAGAAATGACAAGATGTTTTAATCAAATGTCGAACAATAAGGTTCAAAGGAACCCTCAAATAAAATTTCGAGATTTCAAATCTACAATAAAAATGTTTTTGATAAAAATTGTTCTATGATCATTGTGGCAACAATGTACAAGCACACTTACTAAAAAAGTATTTTCAAAAACTGATTTTACTAAAATTACATTCATCTTGGCTGGATCCTCGTTGATGCAATTCCTACTCTGGATATCTTATCTTAAGGAAAAATATTAATAATACCACTGCGATGATGTCACGGATCTAAACCGGCATAATGGAAATGAAGTTTAGTAAATGGCCTGTCCTTGGAATAGAGGTAATGAATTCAGGAGAATGTACCGTGGATCAGCGCAGATATAAAGTTGCAAATCAAAAGGCGGGATTTACTTTATCGTCAAGCTAAACGTAACGGAAACGCAATAGTTTTGGCTGAGTATAAGGCATTAAGATCGAATTTAAAGCAAACTTTACGTCATGCTAAGGAACATTTTCTCTCGACCACCATTGCAAATTTGGGTGATCCTGCGGCAATGTGGACTTTTTTACGACGGTGGGACTACTTGAGTCTAGATCCAAATCCTCCTTGCAATATTTCTCTCCTACTGAATTAAATGCCTATTATATTACGATCACAACAGTATTCTGTCCCTTCGTCCTTCCTCTTATACCTCGACTTTTAATTTCACAATCCTTTCAACTACACAGGTTATCAACGCAATAGAATCAGCAATACCCAAATCCAAAAGTAGCAGTCTCGACGGTCTCCAACTTTCTCATCTAAAGAACTCTATTCAGTCCATAGCCCCTTATTTGACTTATATTTACAATATTTCCCTACGTTCGGGGGAATACCCGGCCGAATGGAAACGTTGTTCAATAATCCCACTAAATAAAGTATCCATTCCTACCACACCTGCGGAAACACGTCCGGTTGCTAACTTACCCCATCTCGCAAAGCCCTTAGACTCCTTGATTGCACACCAAATTTCAACCTTTTTGGAAAACAATAATCTCTTAAATGAACAGCAGTCAGGTTTTGCTATCGAATGTGGACATATTACCATCTTAGTCCTGTTCGATTTTAGTAAAGCCTTTGATATGATCGACCATACCTTGCTCCTATTAACACTCAGAAGATATGGTTTCGACGACGAATTAATGAGGTGGATCCATTCTTATTTAACTGGTCGGTCACAAACAATCGTCGATTGTGAAAGAAAGCCTTCACCGTTTCTGGAATCTACCTCTGGCGTACCCCAGGGTTCGAGTCTTGGGCCAGTGCTATTCATCATGTTCATAAACACATTATTCGATAGATTGCCGAAACTCGTGTACCATCTTTGCAGACGATACGCAATTTTATTTATCTACGCCTCTACACCGCATAGATCAAACCGTGTCCGAGCTTAACTCTGAGATCCAGACTTTAGTAAATTGGTCGCGTGACTTTAAGCTCACACTAAATGCTAGTAAGACCACCGCGATCATCATAGGATCTCCACAGCAGTTGTCAAAATTGTCATCAATTAAAGTACCATCATTCATAGTCGATGGCGTTACGATACCATACTCTGACTCGGTAAAAAATCTCGGTATCCACATCGCTTCTAATCTCACCTGGAATCGCCACATATCACAAATATCATCTAATATTCACCATGCCTTACATCGTTTAAAATTCCGTGGTTCCACGCTACCAACCGTACTTAAACTACAATTAGTCAACGCTCTCGTCATACCCCATTTTGATTACGCGTGTTTAACCTACAATGACGCTACGGATTACTTGAACATCAAATTACAACGATTACAAAACATGGCTCTGAGATACGTTTACAATCTGCGACGAGATGTAGCACTGGCCCCATTCAGACGACAAGCAAACTGGTTAACGATTCGTACACGGCGAACATATTTCCTGGGCTGTCTAGTGTACTCCTTGCTGACCGCCCATCGCCCAGAGTATTTATATCGTCGCTTTGTTCTACCAAATCCTGATCTGCGGAGATCCCTTCGTCGTCGAGAAACATTCGATCTTCCGTTTTGCCGCACAAATTACTACTGGAATTCCTTTTGGGTGATCGGCATGAAAAACTGGAACTCGATTCCCGAAACTATTGCAAATTCCACTTCACTCCAATCATTCAAAAGATCTTACTATAATTATCTACTTGTCGCTGATCGGGAAAATTGAGAATCCAGCCAAATTTGCAACTTATATCTCATCGTATATATAGACATATATGGTTTACCTTTACCGTACTCGAAATTGTATATGAGAGAACATTTAGTCTATAAGTATCCATTGTAAAATATTATATTGTATAATTGTTTACGGCTTATCTAGCCAGAACATAAATAAAAATTTTCAATTCAATTCTCTCACTCTCTCTCTCTCTCTCTCTCTCTCTCTCTCTCTCTCTCTCAGCGCTGAAGCGCATCCGTCAACAGTCCGCGGAGACCGGCAATTCATTCCGTTACGGACCGCGATATAGTACGAAACCGGGTCGCCTGGAATCTCCAAGGAAGGGAGGCGCCCACGTACTGCGATGGCGGATTTGCATGCGTCATTTGAGTTTAAATTTGCGTGTAATCTCTTTTGAGTTTCAATTTTGAGTACCCTCTTGAGTTGGACTTGTGTCCCCCCTTAGAGTTTGATTTTGCATTCGAATTTAAATAAGGTACACTTTTGAAGTTTGAGCTTACGTACCCTCTGGTAGCTTATTTACAGCTGATCTACATTTTGGCGAAATACTTTGAGCTCTCCTTTCGTCTGTTTAAAAGACTTTACAAAATCCGTGATAAAATGGATTTGATAGCTGGAGGTAACTACTATGCCATGCCGCAGCATAGCCCACCGGCGATCGTGTCGATCGGAACCTTCTGTGTAAGGCGTCAATACTGCGTGTGCCTCTCATCCCCGCGCCGTTACTCGAACGACGTTCCGACCTACGACCCTGTAGTGTCTAGCTGCTGCACCGGTACCCCGATTGTCGAAGAATTATACCGAAAATGTATTGATATCCATTGCTATGTATATATCGTGACATTTCGAGTCTAAGTTTTTCGTTTGAATTATTTTCAATTACTTGTTTTATATTGCCTTTACCTACAGGGTTGGCCGTCTCTCGCTTGGCGGCTTGATGATTATGATAAGATTATCACACCTAACTTAATAAGATTATCGAGTTCGAGGCACACGTTGATTGTAGTGGTGCCGGCAATTTATCGATTTTGTTCTTCAATTTTGGTTGAAACCGGCCAGTTTTTGTTTCTGAGTACGGAGTGGTGTCTTTTGTGCCGTAGGTTTGTTTATGCTGTACAGATTGTGATACTTTTGTGGAAGGAGCATTGTTAAATGAATGTCACTTGACGGTTCAGTCAGTGCCTGTCAAATGCGTATAACGTCTTTGTAAATTGGATCTTGTGGGAAGATGCACTCAGTGATTATAGTCAAAAGTGACTGTGTTCGTCAGTCTGTTTTTGTGAATTTTTTGTTTGTTTGAGAATATCGCGGACATTTGCCTTCTTCTATATCCTTGTGGTTTAATTTTTCCGACTGTGCCATCATTGCCACGTGGGAGCATGTGAGCAGCATTTTGACTAACTTAGCACTTCCGAATTGCTAGTTAGCATAAGGTACCGCTAGTTGTGGAAGTTTTATCGTGTAGTTTCATACCTAGTTGCACGCGGCAGCGTTTCGCAGTCCGCAATTTCGTAAATGCCGAATGTGGAAAACCCCTCTCCCCAGTCTGATAGCACGACGACTCGCTTATCAGCGCAGGAGGAGGAGAAATACGTATCGACGCCCAGGCCTATTTCATCAGTAGCGGGTCGACCGCCGACAGCTTCGAGGTGGCGAAATATTATCGAGCCAGGCATTCGACATTTCGAAAAGACAGTGTTCGCCCGGCGAGTCATCTCAGTTTTCGCCTGAGTCTATAGTTATCAAAAAACATCGTCCTAACCAAGTAATTCTACACCAGCCTAAACTAACCATAGAAAGCAATCCTCCCACCATGGACACTCAATTGAAGGTTCTTCAAGACACGCTACCGACAGCGTTTGCTTCGCAAATTGCAGATGTTTCATCTAAGATGGATGTAATTAAGGAAGAGCAAAGTGAGAATTCAAGAAGAATGTTTTTGGCGAAATCCAGAATTTAAAAACTCAACTAGTGCAAATAGATGCTGAAATTAAAAATTTAGTACAGAAGCTCGAACGGCAAGATAAAATTTCTCGTAAGAAGAACCTCCGAATTAGAGGACTAAAAGTAAAAGGATATGTCACGAGTTGCGCGGAGAAAATTCTAGAGGACTCCTTCAACCTGAAGAGCGCAGTGGATGTAGCCTACTTGCTCAGAAAAGACCCTGATATAATTCTTTTGGAATGTTCTTCTTACAGGGTGAAATTACAAATCATGTCTTCAAAAAAAGATGTACTTAGGAACCAAAACATTTTTATTGACGAAGACCTGACGGAGAGAGAGAGGATGATCGACTTCAATGCTCGTGAACTGGTGCGAGAGGCTAGGAAGGAAAATAAACCACCTCATACCAGCTTTCAAAAGGTACTCATAGACAGCACGTGGTTTTTCTGGTCGGATGAGGAAGGGAAATTTGTACCCAAAACTGCTCCAGTTTCCACTTCAAATTCAAAAAATATGCGAAGACAGATATCCGATAAGGAAGGATTTTTTGTATTATGCATTCGCTACCACTATCTGTAATTCAAGGTTTTTTCTATTTTCCCCCCAACACTGATCTACAATCCCTGCTTCATAATCGTTAGGCAGTTTTGAATAACCTAACTGATAGATTTCCCAACTGCATTTTTATTTTAGGTGGTGACTTCAACTCCTGGATGGGTGACCTCGATCTAGAATGTGTCACCCCCGAACTTTTTAACGATACAGTGCTTGACCCTTTCAGGCGATCTCGCGATCACCGTCCCAACAGCCGTGGTAAAATTTTGTACAATTTTATCTTCGAAAATGATTTTATATTGTTAAACGGGCGCTCTCCCAGCGACAGTCCAAGTCACTATACTTTTATAGGGAACAATGGTTGTAGTACGGTAGATTTAGTCTGGGTATCATGTAGTCACCTTCATTTTATCACAGATTTTTATGTTAACCTTGATCTAAACGGCTCTGGCCATCTCCCAGTGTCTCTGGTACTTTCCTTGTACTTTTCAAACCAGCGGGTGCGACCCGCCCCCTGGCAGAGTTATATGAGAGGGCCAAGACTGTGCTGGTCCCGTGAGGGAGGTCTAGAATTAGAAAAACTCATGATCAGTACTTCGTTTGAGCTGCCAAACCTCACCCAGCCTTTCTCCTCTTGTTCTTATCAAAATTTTTGCACTGGCTTAAAAAATCGGGCTGAGCGGGCGGGCGTCTTGAAGGCTGGAAGCGGTTCATCGGGGCTTGGGAGCGCGAGGAGTCGGCCAAGTGGACCGAAGTGGTTTGATTCCAGTTGTTTCAAGGCGCGCAGAGCCATGAAGAGTGCGCTCTATAATATGCGAAGCAATAGCTATGCTCTTGAATATCGATCTATTTATTTAAACGCTAAAAAAAACTATTGAAGCGTGTTAAAGAACTGGTCGCTCTAGGGTTTTTAAGGTTACCGAAGGCGTACTGCAGGGCGAAACGTTAAGCCCATTGCTTTTTTTATTGTTTCTATCCGCTATGGTAACGTTTTTTCGTGCTAGGGGTCTAAGAGGTATTGAGCTTACCACTTCATACGATTTGTTAAAGTTGCTGTTTGCTGATGACCTGGCAGTTTTTGCATATTCTCCATCAGATTTAAGAACTAAATTAGCAGTCTTAGCTGATTATTGTAAGATAAATGGGCTGTCGGTCAACACAACAAAAACAAAGATCGTGGTATTCAGAGGTGGTGGCCCCCTTACTGCTGCCTCTAGGATCTTTTTATTAGAGGGCAGTCGTGTGGAAGTGGTGGGATCATACTCGTACTTAGGCGTGATTGTTTCGTCATCGGCAAAGTGGCGTAAGGCAACGGATAATGCAGTCGTCAGAACACAACAGGCTACTTCCACAGTAATGACTATCCTTGCCAATGCGAAAGCAGACTCTTGGCAGGGCGTGCTCAAGTTATATAAAGCGATAATCGTTTCCACTCTTTTGTATGCGGCCCCGTTTTGGGCTCTCGACTACCTCGACCGCCTTGAAAGAGTCCAGCTAGAATTCTTTAAAAGATTGTATCGCGTTCATCTACCGCGTTCAACACCTTGCTATCTTTTGCGCTTGGAGCTAGGTTTGTATCCAATTTCCGTTGAGAGCTTGCGTCGTGCCTTGTTGTGGGTAATCCGTACACTGCGTAAACCGCCAGGTAACCTATCGAAGATATGCCTGCTTAGGTTATGCGAGCTTAGTTGTAACAGTGCGCGTATCACGTCCCCTAATTGGGTGCGAAGCCTAAAAAGTATTTTAACTTCAATCGATTCCGAAGACCTCTTATCCAATCTATCTGCCGACTACTGGGAGGTACGTGTGGATGAGGTCTGTCTTAATTTTAGACTGCAGCAGCGTAGGAGGGATTTGCAGAGATACTTTAGATCCGACTCCTGCCTAATTCCCTTATTCAGGCAGATATCGGATGGGTTGGCTTCCTTACACCCTGAACGATGTCCAATTGCTTTTACGCGTGTTCCTCTGCAACTAAGGGTGGCTACAGTTCACTCTCGCTCCCTGTACGTAGGCAATCACGTCTTTAAATACAACCCTTTGCTATCATGTTCTTTATGCAATCTGGGAGAGTTGGAGACTGTTTGCCACATCCTACAACGATGTCCTTTTTTCAAATCTTGCCGCGATTCAGCTTGTCATAACCTCGGTCAGCAGTACTATTCGGATGAGAATATTCTGCTGCTCCTACTGAGTAGCAATAGTGAATCTGCCGCGAAGGTTCTCTTCAGTTTCGTCCTACGCTGCTTCAAGTTGAGAAACTTCCTGATGGGAAGTTGAATGTGCCAAATATTTTGTATTATTCTGTTATCTTTGTTTTTTTATGTATTTTTCAACCTAAATGTGTACCCTTCTCAAGTGAATGTAAGGTTCAATTTACGAGAATAAACATATATCTATCTATCTAATAAGATTATCTTTACGGTTGTCCCGTTGGGTTTTACTGTTGTCCTGATCGTGCAAGAAATCGCGTGTGAATTATCCGATGGTACATACCTCCACCTATACCTCCGTACATCAGCCCGATTAAGTTCGTATTGCTTTAAAACGTGCTCGTATAGAGTTTCAGTAAATTTGGTTCAGTTTGCGCGAGATTGCGCGTTTAACGTCGATTACGTTAAGTCGTAACCCCTATTTAAATTTTAAGTTTGGTTCGTCAACTTATTTAGCTAAAATTAAGTGCGTTGAGGCATACCCCTTAATTAAATTTTAATTTTGGCCTACGCCAACGTGCACATACTTAATTTAAGTCGGAATTGAGTTAATTCGCGCAAGTTATTTAGTTAATTTTGATTCGCTCTAAATAGCGCAAACGCCCGTCTCATTTAGTCTTACGCTAAATCGCGTATTCAATGAGATTATTTTGATACTGCTCGATGTCGCGCATTTAAGTAGTTTATTTTTTTGTCCTGAGTCGCGCATTGAAATGGTTTATTTTTATTTGGCGCTAAAAAGCGCCATTATTTAGTTATATTCTTACTTCGAGCTACGTCTCACTCCATAACTGTAGATTTAAATCGCGCTAATTTGCGCCAATAACGTATTCCAGTGGCCCTACGCTAAGCCACGTATTTAAGTAGTTTGGTTGACGTCTCGATAAGTTGTCAATCCATTTAAAACATTCAGTTTCGCTAAACAGTATACCTATATAATGGTACTTGTCGCCTCTTTGCGTTTTTGTTGACCTTTAAATATCGTACATTTGCATATGCGCTGTGCAGTTGCGTCTGCATAACACGATATGCCCCCTCCCCCCAATGCTATCACATGGCAGCCTAATCTGAGCTGTAATACGATAGCACGACGTGACATTGTCGTCCACGTTATTACGGATACAGAATTTACGCGGACATACTTCGAGAAATTCCTAACATTTAATTTGAGGGTAGATCGCCTAAGGTTATTCTCACTATCTTCTGTTTGTAACATTCATTCACTAGCGCTATCGAAGTCTAGTTCACCGTATACATTTGGTACCACTGTATATATCTTTGGGTTATTCATTTCGGGACTTAGTACTTAAGGAATAAAGCGAGTTGATTCTTCCTAGTTAGGATATGTCGCTTTAAGTTTCATTATTTGTATTGCGTAAATGTGATGATTCTCTTATTTTGTCACTCGGATTCTTCTTCATTCCATCCCTTATCCTACTTTCCGTTTCAAATTGGATGATAGGATGATTAAAAAGGACCGAGTCCTAGCATTGGGTTAGAAATTAAGACCTACTTATACGTTTGCATGTATCAGCCAGATGGCACTTGGGCTATTCCGGGGAAAAAGGAATAGTATCCCGTTGAGTTTGTTTTGCTTTTTATCGCGATATTTTGTTTGCGAACATAAGCTTTGCGATTCTGATCCTTTGCGATATTCTATTTGCGATTATGATTTTTGCGACATTCTGTTCTTGCGATTGTAAGCATTGCGATATTCTGTTCTTGTGACTATGACCTTTGCGATATTCCGTTAGCGATCATGATTTTTTGCGATACTCTGTTTGTGATCGTGATCTTGGCGTTATTTTGTATTGCGTTTTTGAGTTTTACGTCCGTAAATCTTTCGCACTCACATTTTTGCGATGTTGGGATTTTGCGATTATTTATAATGCGTTTTTTTAATGTTCTCGGTTCCATTGTGAACGGCCCTTTTCTTTTTCGTTTTTGTGTATGGCGTCTCTAATGACTAGTTAGTTAACGCGATATACAGTAGTCCTCCCCTTAAGGTTTAAATTTTAGCTTTCAAGATGGCGGCTTCTTCCCTTAAGGTTTACTTTCCCCTGACCCCTACTACCAGAGTTTTTCGTGCCCGACTGCACGCCGCGCGCCTGCGAATGGTTCACAGGCGGATACAAAATGTCTGGTGGTGGTGGGAAAGGCCATGAGGGGAAAAATAAAACTTAAGGGAAGAAAGTTTTAAAACTTACGGGAAGAATAAACCTTAAGGGGAGTAACCTTAAGAAGAGGACTACTGTATAAGCCTAATCGCAATTCTCTCCCAGTGGCGAAGGAGACGCTTTTGTTCATTCTGTTAAGTGTAACACAAAACACAGTTTTGTGTTTGAGAATAATTATTCTCCAATGACATCATTATTATTAAGAACTAATTTCTTGGATGTTTGTCATCGAGCGAAGCGGGAATAATACGTATACTTGTTGTGGATCAATATTTTGCGTGGAGCATACCATTTTTATTTTTCTCACACGTTTTCTTACTACTTTTTATATTCAAGCAAAAAATATTGAATATGTTGGATTTTATTTTTATCGAAGCAACTCAAGATTTAGATTGATACATAATTTATAATTAAAATATTACGAGAAAAATTAACAAAAAAGATAATACAAAATCGAATATCGCGCGATAAAATAGGTAAAGGTCGAGTCCTACGCCAAACGTATGAAAAAAATGGTATGTTTCACGCGAAATATTGACCCACAACAAGTGTACTTATTATTCCTGCATTGCTCAAGTGATAAACATCCAAGAAATTAGTTTTTAATAATAATAATAATATCATTGGATAGTAATTATTCTAAAATACAAAATTGATTTTTGAGGTAAGGACTACAAATTTCTTCTTATTGAAACGGAAAATTGAAAAAAAATAAATTTATGTGAATAAGTGATGGCTTATCTTTTCGATAAAAAGGTTCTCTAAAATTTCACCAAAACGTTGTTTTTAAAATATCTTAAGTTGGCGTCAAATATCTGAATTTATTTAAAAAAGGAACATCAGTTTTTATACTTTCTAAATAATTTTTGTTATCAGTCAATAAGGGTAAAAGAACCTCTTTCTCGGAAAATCAGCCGTTATTCATTAAAATCTATTCACTTCCGGTCCCCAACATAAGTTGTTTAACAAATGATTTTTGCACGTTTCAATTTTTGTTTAATAACAATAATGCTTAAGCTGTGCAACAATATCATTCGTAATAAAAATTAGATTTTTAGTACTATTATTATATTTCCTTAACATAAAATATCTAGGGTAAGAATTACTTCAACGGGGATCCAGCAAAGATAAATGTAATTTTAGAACAATATTTTTGATGTGTTTGAAAATACTTTTGTAGTAAGTGAGCTTGTACGCTGTTGTCACAATGAGCGTAAGAAATACCTCAACGAGAATCCAGTAAAGATGAATGTAATTTTAGAACAATATTTTTGATGTGTTTGAAAATACTTTTTAAGTAAGTGAGCTTGTATGTTGTTGCCACAATGAGCATAGAACGATTTCTATCAAAAACATTTTTATTCTACATGTGAATTCTCGAGTTTTTATTTGAGGGTCCTTTCGCACCTTATTGGTCGATATTTGATTAAAACATCTTGTCATTTCTTTATCTTCAGTAAGTAAATTTAAACCTTTCGTCGCACTCCTTTTTAGGTTAACGGCAATAGAAAATGTACCTCTCACCCGTAAATGTATTCATTATTATATTTGAGAATAAAGGTTAGTAATATATTACGATTAAACGCGGTCGTTTTGTCAAAACGTTCGAAACTTACGCCTATACATTCACGCCGAAATGAACATATTCGAATATTTGAAGGATTTTGGAATGCTCTTTCGCGTGAACACCGAAGCTGCATTTCAATTGTCTTCCGCGAAGGAACTGAAGCGGCATCCAGAGATCGATGTTGCTTGGTTTGCAAATTGTTTTACTGGGGCAGTCGCCTCCAAAGTAAATAAATTTTCATAATGCAATTACAACTACTTCCTACTTTCAAAACAATTATTTTGTTCCCATTTAACTCAGAAAAATATACCCTACATACTCCCTGTATATTGGAGATAACGCAGAAGAATTGCTACATAATATTAAGCAATTTGCATTGAATGCAACTTCTCTAAGCGATACATTCAAATATGTCTAACGATGACACCGTGCTGTTGGTCAATTAGAGATTTGCAACGTCATTCTAATATTTCTTACAGAATGGCTCGAAAGGCTAAAAAACTTCAAAATGATCACGGATTTGGTTCATCTCTGGATCCGAGACCTTCTCGGACACTCGAACAATCTACAATTTTGGATGTTATTAAACAAAATTGAGATTCTCATGAGAATCCTACTTAACATTTTTCGCAGGGTTATGAAAGAAAGGAGAATGGTTAAAAGTAAACCATAGTTGTTTATTCTTTTCTGTAAATAACATAATTGAGGTGTTGAAGTCTAGCAATGAGTTTGCGTAATGATAATGCGCAACTACTTATACTTTATTACGATGAAATCTATTTCTAATACTAAAATGATAAAAAATTAACATAGAAAACAAAGGAGAAGACTATAGCCCATCCTTATGAACATTTAATCACCACTATTGCTAAACGTAAATTTGATTAATTATTTAATATTGCAGTTGACATAAACACTCGTACACGGAGAGACTAGAGGCAAGATTTTCGTCCGGCCCTCTACGCGCAATAAAGGTACTAGACCACCGGACGAAAAATCTAGGTAGGCGCGCATAAAGATCGTGCATACTCTGTGGCCAAATCGAACGTGCGGAGTATAAACATTCTCCCCACTCTGCCGCACGAAATTCCTCCAAGAGTCGGACGATTTTCAGACCTGGCTCGGACGATTTTCATGCGGCAGTCGGCAGTCTCAATAAATATGTATTTTATTTTTGTTTGCCTTATGCAAAGTGTCATTTCCGAAGTATTATTTGATGCCGAAAACAGTGGTGGCCTCAAAATTTCTTTATCATGCACAATTTTTTAAAGAAATGAGGTGAAATATGTCAAATTTTGTTTTTTACCACATGAATCATTTTTTTGTAGCAAATAAATAATTGCCTTAAATTTATAAGGTATCATTTTGGAAGTACTTTTTCGTGCAGACTTTTCCTATGACATCATGATAGGAAAGTGAAGTTAAGTGTGTATTTTTGCTTTATTTATATGGTGGAATATGGTCAAAAACAAAAATGTTGACATATTTAGTTTAAATTTTCACAAAATTGTGACATGATAAATAATTATGAGAGCACCATCGTTTTCAGCAAAAGTATTTACCATGTCAAAGATATAATCGACATTAGACAATGTTATACATATACACACTATCTGTGCTTCGATCTTTATTAAAATTTCTTTTATTTTTTATTTATTAATTTTTTTCATTTAACCAGGTATACATAATAGTATATTACAGCACAAAATTTTGTGCACTCATCGAGTATTCTACTGAAGATATAGATATCTATGCACAGATCCGGTATAAAGCTGGCAGAAATATATAATATATAATATAATCAAAAGTATAGCACTACCCGCAACATAAGTAGTATAAAATGTATATATATATTTATAATAAGTAATTATATTAAATATGTAATATATTAATAATTATGCTGTAATAGATGCCGATGAATTTGAATAAGTTTTAATTCCTTGTTGCACTTTAATATGTAAGTTCTATTATAACAATACATCAGTAATTGCCTATCGCTAATGAATGTATAAATAATTCTCAATGAATTCAGAACCTTTATGGAACAATTCATATGAAATTGTTTATGTATTAGGTTTAAATTATTGGACTGGGGGCTCAATTATTGTAAGAAATGCAATAAATAACAAATTAATATAAATTTCGGGCTTATCATTATTTATTTTACTCCAAACAACGTTCAATTAGCACAAAATGTAGAAAAACACGATTTTGAGTCATTCTCGTCCGCCATTTTGAATTTTATTTTTTTCTTCAATAGTTATTGTTAGAAATGCAATAAATAAGAAATGAAATATTAATCTCGGGTATATCATTATTTATTTTTATCCAAACTACGTTAAATTAACACAAAATACAACAAAAATATGTTTTTTGAGATACTTTCGTCCGCCATTTAGAAATAAGAAAAAAACGTAATTCTGAAAAAATTCAGAGTGAAAGTTCACATGTCACAGATGATCTGTAGAAAATTTCGTAGAAAAAAAATACCCGTTTTTGAGATATCAAGCTGGCCCGGTTGACATGGAATGCACGATATATATATATATATATATATGGCATCTATTACAGCATAATTATTAATATATTATATATTTAATATAATTACTTATTATAAATATATATATATACATTTTATACTACTTATGTTGTGGGTAGTGTTATATTTTTGATTATATATTATCTATATCTATATACTATCTTTCTACTTAAAAAATTGAATTTATGGGGCATTCCACTCCAAATGTGTAATTGTTTTTTTCATATTTTTGTTTTCTTTATTTAACTATTCTCTTATCTTTAGGACATGAAACTGAATTCGGACCATATATAATAATAATATATCGATTGTATTAAAGATTATAGAACTGTTTAGATTAAATAAAAATGTCTACTTTAATTTCTATAAATGATTTAAACTCCAACACATGGTTTCTGCAGAATTTTTATGAAGCTTTCGTATAAAAATATTTATTTTTACGAATTATTACAGATAGACATACAAAATCGATTCGAAGTATTTAATTTAAATTTTCCATTAGATCCACTGTTTTTATCAATCTGAAATATGTCGTGGGTAGTGTTATATTTTTGATTATATCATATATTATATATTTCTGCCAGCTTTATACCGGATCTGTGCATAGATATCTATATCTTCAGTAGAATACTCGATGAGTGCACAAAATTTTGTGCTGTAATATACTATTATGTATACCTGGTTAAATGAAAAAAATTAATAAATAAAAAATAAAAGAAATTTTAATAAAGATCGAAGCACAGATAGTGTGTATATGTATAACATTGTCTAATGTCGATTATATCTTTGACATGGTAAATACTTTTGCTGAAAACGATGGTGCTCTCATAATTATTTATCATGTCACAATTTTGTGAAAATTTAAACTAAATATGTCAACATTTTTGTTTTTGACCATATTCCACCATATAAATAAAGCAAAAATACACACTTAACTTCACTTTCCTATCATGATGTCATAGGAAAAGTCTGCACGAAAAAGTACTTCCAAAATGATACCTTATAAATTTAAGGCAATTATTTATTTGCTACAAAAAAATGATTCATGTGGTAAAAAACAAAATTTGACATATTTCACCTCATTTCTTTAAAAAATTGTGCATGATAAAGAAATTTTGAGGCCACCACTGTTTTCGGCATCAAAAAATACTTCGGAAATGACACTTTGCATAAGGCAAACAAAAATAAAATACATATTTATTGAGACTGCCGACTGCCGCATGAAAATCGTCCGAGCCAGGTCTGAAAATCGTCCGACTCTTGGAGGAATTTCGTGCGGCAGAGTGGGGAGAATGTTTATACTCCGCACGTTCGATTTGGCCACGGAGTATGCACGATCTTTATGCGCGCCTACCTAGATTTTTCGTCCGGTGGTCTAGTACCTTTATTGCGCGTAGAGGGCCGGACGAAAATCTTGCCTCTAGTCTCTCCGTGTACCTTGTTTTTGGATATTCGATACCTCACACATGTGTGTTGCCCTGACCTTACAATTGAGATAAGATTTTTCCAGCCTCCAATGAGGGCTGAGAGCTCTAATTGGCCGAAGACCAGAGCGTCTAAATTTTCATTTAGAATAATAAAAATGTAAAGTGGGGATTTGCGATATAAAAAAGCTCGGAAAAGGCATACAAATTTTCTTTCGATTTCATCACCCAAAAACGTCTAAAGTGAGTAAACATTTTTTTAAATAATTTAGATATAGACCCGATTTCAAGAGCGGGAGTAAAAGCCTCCTCCAGTTAATTCATTTAACTGAGATGTAGTCAATAATTATCCTTCCATTTAATTCAGCTTCTCTCTAATGAGAGCTGATTAACTGAGACTTATTATATTTAACCTTTCAGTTAATTCATTTGACTGAGACTTAACTTATATTTAATTTTCCAGTTAATTGGTTAACTGAGAACAAAAAAAAGTAATGAAATTTAATAATTCCTCAATGTAATCAATTTCTCTGTGAAGAAAAGATCGATTATTCGTTTTATTTTTTATTATTTTTCCAGTTAATTAAGTTCTTTGTGAAGAAAACTGATTAACTGAAAACAAGGAAACTTAATAATTCCTTCGGGTAATCGATTTCCCTGTGAGGAAAAAAATAAATAATTATGTGTTTATTATAAAAAATAAAAAAAATGGTGAGAACTAGGCAACGCTTCCCGCAATAACGGTAAGGAAACATTAAATTATGTCAAAACTGTACATAATATTGAAATAAATTTATCAATAAAATTTTCGATCACTCGCATGTTATATTATTAATATTCAGTACCTTTTAAATCATAAATGCCGGTAGCTCCAGCAGTCAGTGCGACGGCAGAACCAAAAACCGGCTGCTCCGCGCGGACTATGAAATCGCGCACTCATAGAACTTTAAAAATTGTTTTCTCGAAAATGAAAAAATACATCTTTCCTAATTTGTTATAACATAAAAGGGGGTTGAAAGTTTATGATGATAATTTTGTTACCTTTTTTAGCGTGTCCCTGATAGTAAAGAAAAATCATGAAAAACTAAATTGTTAAATAAATACTGGATAATTAACTGCATTACAAAAATTTCAGTGCAAACTACAACTTGTTATCTACAACTTTTATTTGAAAAACTTTTCGATAAAACTAAATGGAAAAAAGTTATCAACTTTTAAAAATAAAAAGTCGTAAAAATGTTCGTTGCGTATAACTCTAACGTTTTTACAAATTAAGAAAAAATATTTTGCACAACATTTCATCTTACCAAGAACTAACCTTAGGCAAAATTTGAACCATGTCTGAGACTTGACTGATCCGCTTCACGCGGAATTCCCCAGAAACATCATTGGTGACAAAATATGTATAATCCAAATGGGGAATAACTAATGAATTTATTAGATAGTTTGATGGATGAAGGAAGAAAAACAGATAACTGATATTTTAACCAATACAAAATATTGTAAATCTTAGTTGAGATCGTATTGTCATGGCGATTCCATGTTAGTTCTGACGTAATCATTTCACCCAGGTCTTTTACGTGATTGTAATATGGTGGTTAAACCGACCCAACAATAATTGGTGGTATGTTGAGGTCACTAGTAGTTTTGCGATGAGTTAAATATAATAGCTTGAGTTTTAAGTGTGTTTAATGTAAGCCTATTATTATTAGACCACCTCAGAAGTTCTGCAATATCCACGTTAACATTGCGTATCGTATTATGTAGACGATATATTGGAGTCGATAAATAAAATTGCCTGTCGTCAGCAAAGATGATCTAGTCTAGTGAATAAATTATTAATAACAATAATGAATATTATTATATAATAGCGGTCCTAAGCTGTAGTCTTCGGGCACTCCTGTAGTAATATACTCTAGGTCAATTGTTGAACCATCTGGCCAATTATTGCATGCGAACGATTTATCAGAAAGGAATGTAGCCAACTCAGTGCTGATTCCTCGAAGCCCTGGTCTCGTAGACACGTTAAAATAACAGAAAGGTTCAGAGAGTCAAAGGTTTTCGAAAAATTAAATAAAATTTTAAAACGGCTTCGTGGCTTAGGCGGTTAACGCACTGGATTATGAAGTCGTAGGTCGTGAGTTCGATCTCCGTCTGGTGAACAATTTTTCGATTTCGTTTCCAAGCAGCAGCTCGCTGTTGGTAGACGAGCCACGTTGTTTGTGTTTACGTTTCGAAAGTATTGTTTATCTGGCGGAAATCGACTCATGACCGCCGCTGTACTTGGTGTAGGTTTCTGCAGTCCTACATTTCATACACAAATGTGAAGTATGGCGCCATCTTTCTAAGTCGATCTGCAGCTCTTGCAAAATCATAATAAATAATACTGCAAAAACAATTGAGTAAAAAGGGCGATTCCGCCCGTTAATTAATAAATAAAAAAAAAATAGTATGGTGACCTCTTCACGGTCAATAGCTAATCGTACTTCATCCATAAGGTGCAACAAGGCAGTTTGAGTACTATTGACTCTACGAAATCCACATTGTTTGGGGTGCAGTAGTTTGTTCGACTCCAGGTATTCGGTGATTTGCTGCGTAATAATAGAATCGATGACTTTAGAATAGATGTGGGGGATTTGTGATTGGGCGGGTGTCAGATGGACTGATTGATTATATACGAAGGTTTTCAAATAGGCGTGAAATATCTAGAGATGAGTGAGAGATTAAAGATGGCTGTTAAATATGCCGCTATGGATGAAAACATGGATTTTAGATGGACCAAAGAAAGATGATCGGGCTGAGGCCACGGGATTGATATGCAACTATATTAGAACTATGTAATACTTCATAGTGGTTGTTGGGGGAAAAGGTAAATTGGGGTGAGAGGTAGTTATATGGCCGTAAAATGATGCTATTAAGTGTTGTAAAATCGAACGGCGGATGAGAGGACGATATATATGCAAAGTAGCGATTTAATGCACTCGGAGAAAAAGGATGGAGAACAGAATGCGATGACTGGTTTGCCAGTTCTAATTTCCGAAGGCAAGACCAAACTTTGTTTGGACTCGATTACTGAAGCGGATAGTCAGCTAGGTACCTATCTTTAGCTGCTTTTAATATATTTCTGATCTCTCGACGCATGTTCCGATATTACTGAAGAAGATATCAATTTCTTAAGCATTTCGCACGAAGGTATAAATTATCACGTTCCTTAATTCTAGTACCCAGGTAGAGATTCAAATTCCAGACCGTGACTTATATTGTCAAAAATGTTTTCACACTACTGTTTTCAAGTTATTCAGTATTGAAATTAACCAATGGGATAAGAGTTTGGCGATTGTCGCGAACGGCAACATTCTTGGCGAATGCCGAGAACGAATTTCAAGAAAATGTGCATCGTCGATAAGCTGCGCATTTTTGTTTTCCGGCGGGAACCGTGACGTCCGAAAGAGACTATATCGATAGGATTCGAAATGGCAAACCTGCAGCGCGCATCTAACGTCAGACAAAAAATGGAAAAATGGCATTCGAATTAATAATGCATAGAATATTAATAAACCCATAAAATAAAATATGATTTTACGGGTAGTAAATAATTTAAAATAGGAGTTGATCCAGCTCGCGGGCCGGAACCCGAGTGTTTGGGTAGTCCCTTTGCTCTCCTCATGTTCACTAGCTATGAGACACCGCGCATAGCAGCCCAGATAGCCGCTGCGGCGTAGGCCTCCATGGAGGTGATGTCCTGTGATCCCGTGGTTGTTGAGGGCCTGTACGGCGCTTCTACTATCAGAGAGAATGGTGATTCAGGTGCTGCTAGCCTCACTCAGCGTTCTGTAAATGCACTTGATGATGGTCATTATCTCTGCTTGCAAGATGGTAGTGTTGGGTGCAAGAGTGTACATGGATCCCGTGCTGCCATTTCTACTGTAGACCCCTGCCCCACTGCCGCGCACCCCAACTGATCCATCGGTACACCAGTCGTTACCGCTAAGCAATGCCGCATGGTTGTATGCCCAGTATTCCCTGGTCGGGAGACTGATTCTATATTTCATGTCAAAGAAAAAAGTGGTGAAGTACGATCTGAGATCACCTCCAGCACCCTATCCTGGAAGAAGGAATCCAGAGGTCCTATTCTCTTAGCAGAACATCTGTTGACCTTAATTCTACGCCAAACCCTTACGCCCTCGGTTTTCGCGGTTAAGAGAAAGGGCTCTATGTCGAGAAGAATCCCTAGCGCTGCTATGGGGGGCGGACTTCACAGAGCCGGTGATACTTCTGAGTATAAACCCTCTCAGTTTCACTAGGTCCTTAATGGACGTGACCAATGAGGACTTGTTCCACCAGGCCAATGAAGCGTAAGTTAATCTTTGCTTCAATATAGCCTCGTAGATTGAAAACATGGTCGCTGGTTTAATGCCCTAGTTGTTGCCTATGGCCGTTCTCATTACCCATAGGGCAGCTGTGATACTGGCGAAGTTTTGCCTAAGGTGATCCTTCTAGCCTCCAAAACCACCCCTAGGTATTTCGCACTTTCGGCGTATTCCAATCCAACACCAGATAGAGTGAGCGGGCAAATGCAATCCCATTTGTAGTTCCTGGTGAATACTAGCACGTCTATCTTCCCAGGGTTGATAGAGAGCCCTCTTTCTTGACACCATTGATCGACAAATGTTAGTGCCCGTTCCATCAGACTTACCAGCGGTACTTATCCCGTTGCATGAAGTCCGAGCTCCGTTATTCTAATAAGAAGCTCATTCATCGCCGTGTTTCATAACAGTGCGGAGAGAACTCCTCTATATGAACAGCCGGTGCAACCTTGCCCCACAGCTGCGAATCGCCTTTCACCACTTTCAGACTTCGATTCAACCTGTCTTCGGCCAACATGTGGTCCACCCAATCTATAATCGGTTCTGGCTTTTCGTGCACTCTAAAGGCTCTCTTTAGCACTTCACGTGTGGTGTGATTAAAGACCCCTTGACCTCCAGCATAGCGCCCACTTCGAAGCCCCTGTCCTCCAGCTGGGCCTCTATCAGAGAGGTAGCCTGATGCAAAGCAGTCTCCGTGAAGAGCCCCGTTCTGCAGGCATGTTGACTCCCGTGCAGCTGACACCGTGCTAGGACAGTGTCCCTCATGTACCTATCCACGACTTTCTACTAGCTTTAATATAAAAGACTTTAGAATAATCGTCCTAAAGTTCTTGGGCGATTTGAAACTGCATCTCCCTGTTTTGGGTAGTAATACCACTTTAGCACCCTGCCACGCGCTGAGCTCGTGGTCCATGATAAGACTGGCTGTAATTAGTTTAATAAGCGGTCCAATGATCACGTCGGCAGCCCTTTGGAGCAGAGCTGGATATATGCCATCTCGCCTCGGTGATTTGTACCGACTGCAGGACTGTATGGCCGACCTGATCCTCGTAGGGGTGACGATTTACCGAGTGATTCGGCGTCCAAGTTCTTTGCGGGCCTTGGACTCTTCCCGTACCAAAGGCGGGCCGGTCCAGGTCTTCGTCATTCCCTTCCCTTCTCTCAGACCTGAGAAATCCCGGGAAGTGGGCTGGGATCAAGCATTCCAAGGTCTCCTCGTCCGTAGTCATGCAGGTGCCATTCGTCCGTTTCAACACTCCCAAGATTGCAGCCGGGTTCTTCGCAAGAACCTTTCCAAGCCTAGTTGCTGGAGGTCCCTTCTCGATCTCCGAGCAGAAGAATTCTCAGCTATCCTTCTTGGTCTTTCAGATTGCTAATCTATAGCTGTCCCAGGCATGTGGGTTATTCCTTTGCCTGGCGATCCTAATGAGCCTCTTAATATTAACCTTCTTTACTTCCATGGCACGATTTCACCAGGTCACGCCCCCAGATTCGGCAAGAACTGCTCGGCAATTACGTTCGAAGGCCTGTTTAATACTCCTGCTAAACGTCTTAGCAGCCCTCTCTAGTACTGGCGTAAGTATGTCTGGGATTCCTAACGGGTTTCATATTGACGCCTACATCAGCCTCCAGGTGGAAAGCGATTGTCATGTGATCCGAAAGCGGTGGATCATGCTTAACCCTCCAATTCTTGATCTTGTGAAGAAGGGTGTTGCTGCAGAGTGTGAGATCCAAAACTTCTGCTCTGACAGCGTTTCGAAAGGTAGCTGTGCCGCCAGTATTGCGGATATCCAGCTTTTACTGGGTAATAAATGCGCGAAAAAATTTCGAGTTGTATAAGTAACCTGGAAGAATATTATGTGTACATTTTATAATGAAAAATTAAAAATGAAAGATTCAGTTAATCGAGTGAATTCAAATTCAAAAGATATCACAATAAATTATCTTTTAAATAATATTAGTAAGCAGCTAGCATAAAAAAATTTATTTCGATCGGGGCGTTCTTTTACATGCTGGAGCGTTTGGGTAATTGAGAATTTTTGTTATGGATTTGCTCGAAACTCCTTGGTATCTTAAGAAAATGTAATAGTCCCGAAGTTTTCACCGCTGCAATAAAATATCTATTTTGATTTATACGCTATTAATGAGCTCCCATGTTATTAATAATAGTTGTACATTTTTGGCACTGAGTAAATACAAATTTAATGCTACATCAAGTAAAGTGCAGCAATCCCAAAAAAATATTTCACCATTGAAGAATGTGTGAAACATTCTTCATTTAATCATTTATCTTGTTTTCTTCATTTATTCATTTAAATCAAATATCCTTTTCATACTATTGTTCTTCATTGAATACCACATCTAGTTTAATTCAGTGAAGTATTTAATTTCTTCACTTGGAAAATTTGTTTTTAGCAATAGTAATTTCAACGATGCAGTAAAATATTTATTTCGTTTGAAATATTCTTCTTACGTATGGTGTAGCATTTGTGAAGCGAGGGAATTTTTAATATGGAGTCGTTCGAAATTTCATGGTGTCTTAAGGTGATTCTAAACGAAATTTAAATGCACGTTGCATTTTATGCCCCTTTTATTCGCGACCCTACGTTCTCAATTTTCCACCGATTGTGATAAAATTTTGTTTGCAACTACATGAGACGTTTAAAAAAGCCTTTGTGGAGCCCAAATTTGGAAAAATATCACAAATTTTGTATAAAGTAACCGAATGTCACAGTCCATTTCTGTCGACTCGAATTTTATTCGGGACCCTACGCCCTCAATTTTCCATTGATTGCGATGAAATTTCGTTTACAACTCTATGAGACGTATAAAAAGGTCTCTGTGGTCCGTAATTTTGAATCACATCACTGAATTTTCTAAATAAATACTTATTTGATCATGCATAAGTTCTAAGTTTTACCTCAAGCGCTGCGATCGGTTCATGCCGTAATGTTTTCAATGACGTCACAAAATCAAGAGAAAATATAACTAATATGGCGGCCCGACACGCAGCTGTTCGTCAGTCATATGGATTCGGCATTCAACTCCGAATTCCAGAGTTCGAAAATTTTGTACTCCGCGCGAGCCGTGCAAAAATTTTTTGTCGATTCGTGACGATATCGTGTAGATATCGTGCATCACGCTCGGTCTCTCCATGATGACGAAGACGAGAAGGAAGACAATACAACGGCACAACGACTGGGGCAGCAGCCTGCAGATTCACCAATGAATCCACCAACCAATTGTTCCAGGTATTGTTTTAACAATAATAATTTATTTGCATCTTATCATACTCCACCTACTGAGAGTTCTGGTAAAAATTAAAAAAAATAAGAAATGTCCTTAGATGCAAATAATCTTCTATAATAAGTTTATAATGTTTATTCGCTTCTTGCCATACTCGTATAAATAGAGTTGACAGCTTCGGTACCAAATAAACAAAATACGATATATGAAATGTCTATAGATGCAAATAATCTTGAATAATAAGTTTATTCGCTTCTTACCAGACTTGTATAAATAGACTTGACAGTTCTCGTATCCATTAAACAAAATACGACATATAAAATGTCTTTGGATGCTACTAATCATCTACAATAAGTTTATTCGCTTCTTACCAGACTTGTATAAATAAAGCTGACAGATTTGGTATCGATTAAACAAAATAAGATATATGAAATGTCTTTAGATGCAAATAATCATCTATAATAAGTTTATTCGCTTTTTACCACACTTGTCTAAATAAAGCTGGCTGCTTAGGTACTAATTGAACAAAATACAATATATGACATGTCTTTAGATGCAAATAATCAGCTATAATAAGTTCATTCGCTTCTTACCAGACTTGTGTAAATAAAGCTGACAGCTCCGGTACCAATTAAACAAAATACAATAAATGAAACGCCTTTAGGTGCAAAAATACTTGACAGCTCTGGTGATAATTAGGCTGAGAAGTCATTGAATATAATGGATGTTCATTTTGCTGGATTCATAAAAATGTAAAAAATTGTTGAGCGACGTGAAAGTTGTAAATTTGTTTGCTGGTAATGAATGTTACCATTGCTTTGAGGATCGAGACAAATGTTGACAAATTATTGTCAATGTAAAAATGATAAGATCGTTGATGGTAATGAAGGTTACCAATACTTCGATCAGTAAAAAGTTCCATGCTTGGTGTTATAGAATACGAAAACATTCCTGTTACTTGCAACAAGGTTATAAAAATATTAGGGTACTAACATATAGTACAATAATAATCAAGTTCAAACTGAGTCGTCGAAGATAATAAATAATGCTGTTGATGGGTCATAAAATGTCAAAAATGTTCATTGATATAAAAACTGTAAATTTTTTTGCCGGTAATGAATGATGCCATTAGTTTGAACAATACAAACATTGAAAAATTATTGCCAATATAAAAAAGACGAGATCTTTGATGGTAACGAATTTTATCACTACTGCGATCAATAAAAGTGTTTAAAAACTATTGACAATGTAATAAATGCAACATCGTTGATGGTAATTAATGTTACCATTTATTTCATTAGCCCAAGTGTTGAAAAATGATTGTCCGTGTATGAAATATAAGATCGTTCATGGTAATGAATTTCACCATTAATTCACTGAGCATAAGGGTTGAAAAATAATTGCTGATTTACGAAATACGAGTTCGTTTCATGGTAATGAATGCTGCCATTAATTCACATATAAAAAAGCTAAAACAAATTCTTGGCAATGAGAAAATGTAAAAGTGTAGTGAATGCTACCATTGCTAGATTCACAACCTTGTAAAAAAACTGTTTGGCGACATACAAAACTAATGATGTTATTAGTAATAAATGTTACAGTAGCATGTACATGTGGCGGACACTGCCCCTTAAAAATTACGTACGGACACCGAGAACTTTTATTATAAAATATCGGGAGAATATAAGCAATAAAAGTGGCAGGAATTTGTAACTCGTAATGACTTGCAATCAGTATTTAAATCCCGAATTATTATAATCCAATAGTATCAGGGAAACATAGTTGGCACCGGTATTATACATTTAAGCATTTAAATTTGAACTGGGACTATAAATATTTAAATGCCCTTCCAAGTATTTCCCGAAAATACGGAGAATCCGAATATTTAAATGCTTCAAATTAATTAATTTTCTCATTAGAGCGTTTAAGAAATTAATTTGATATTCTTTATCGAGATTGGCGAGATACGGGCTGAGTTCGATTGAGTGCAATCGTCACACCATAATTGTGTTAATTGTATAATTAAATTAAATTTAAGTTGTTTGGCCCGCAACAGAGGCACGAGAAATAATGCATTTCTGGTACGAGGAATTTTTATGGAATCTGTAGGAGATATCATAAAAACTCAGATATTTAGCATAGATATCTCAGCTGTAATATAACAGAATATTTTTTATCATTAAAAATTAAGTGTCTTAAATCTGTAACGTTTTATCCTTCTATCACGAAGAGATAAGAACGCATATTTAAGCTGAAAAGGTCGAATTATGTTTATTTTTTTGTAAATTAAGGTATGAGGCAACTTAACCCCTCTTTCGAACTTTTGGCCAATCAAATAGGTCAAATGTACACTACGCACAGTACGGGATATAAATAAGCGACCTTTCCAATGGCATAGACACCCTGATTTTCTTTTCGATTGCGATCCGAATCAGTAATTTATTCGTCGGCATTTATCTGACAACGAGGAAGTCGAAAGAACGAGACCACGCCATAGAGGACAACATTTCAACTGGGCATTGACTTATTCGTTTTCAGCCCTTATCAGGACTACTTTATATTACCTTTTTTTAGTGTTCACAGCTTCCGATACATCTTATCAGGTCAAGTTGAGTGCAGTTGCTTCATTTCAACCGTTTTCTACAGCGCAGTTTGCACACCGCCTGTTAGGTGCTGTTCCAGGCTTACAGAAATCGAAGGAGGTCTTCTACTATCGGTAATTGCCACCCGTGTGGTAGGCAACCGGCAACTTCTTCTCAAGTTCTTCGTGCTGTTGCCGCCTGCTGGCTGGCTCGCTGCTTCTACGTTTTTTTATAGCGTAAGCCGCCTGCTGGGCAAGGCTTAATTAGCGTCAGTGTTTCGCGTATGCATTAATTTTTTTAATAGCTTCTGTAGTTTTAGTTTGAGTTAATGTCGTCGGTTGCATCACGGAACGAATTGTTAAATGTGGCGCGGATACGCGAAAATGTCCGGTCACGTGCAGAAGTCCGAAATAATAATCTCGTCCGGTATTTTTACTCTTTATTTGGATTCGCATCCATTACATTCTGAAGAGGCTAGTACAAATTCTGCGTGTGAAACCTTCGATTTTATTCATAGTTCCGGAATACTAAAAGACGATCATTTTAGTGGCGATGAAGATGAATGTTCAGATGTCATCCCGTCTCGTATTAAATCTGTAGTCATCATTCCGAACCATAGGAATTGTCCTCTATCGATTCTGTCCGAAAACATATAGCGCCGTACCATTCTGTCTTAACCGTCACAGATCCGCATTTCGCTAGTAAACTCAAAAAATTTGAAGCGAACTCTTCTGACCTTCAAAAGGTATAAGGATCAGTTTTAGTTAAAAAACCATTTCCGCCCGATTTAACTATAGAGATAGACTGCAACGAGCATGTTTGCGTAGGAAGCGCGGAGAAAAGATTGCAGGATCATGCGGAGTAGTTTGAAGGCACAGGGATCATTTCAAATAAAAGGGGCACTCTCTTTACTCTCAACTTCTCTTGTTTCTCTCTTTTATTCACCCTTTTCGTGTACAAAACTGAAATCACTGTGTGAGATCGAAAATATATCGTTACTCAAACAAAGAAAAATTTACACAAATCTCGTATTAATTGCATTCTTGTCATCTCGCTTCGGATGCTTGATTTCCACTGACTCTGCGCGATCGCGGAGGTTCGGCGTTGCCCCGCCGCGGACGTAAAGTGGGGACGGGTCGCGGAACAAAATCATCGAGAAGGTTCAATAAGGCGCGAATTTCAAACGCATAATAGAACATTCCTCCCCCCTTGCGACACGGTAGTGTTCTCAAAAGAAACTTACGCAAAAAAAAAAATAAACATGATTAAAACTAAATTATCAAGAATCCGTCGAATCTGTGCGTATAGGTAACATAACAATTTTAGTTATCGCCCTAACAAGCTCGGAAGTGGCGGTTCGCAAAGTAACGACTCGGATGAGGTCGTCGGTACCGCCAGTACAGCGAATCACTTGAGCGAGGGGCCACTTAGTAAGTGGTAGATTAGGCATACGTACTAATACAAGTTGACCGACGCTCACATTCGATTAAGGTTGACGCCACTTAGCACGATGCTGCAGAGCTCGCAGGTAATCAGCAGACCACGACCTCCAAACCCGTTCCAACATTTGTCTCAACAATTCCCAACGCGACAGTCTGTTTTCAGCCAACTCGAGAAGAGAATGACTAGGCGGAACTGATAGAGCAGATCCGACTAAAAAATGGCCTGGTGTGAGAGCCTCAAGGTTATCTGGAACATCGGTGAACGGTGTCGGAGGACGGGCTTTTAGCCACAAACAAGAGTATGAGTATGAAATCGTTTATTAACGTCCTGGACATCAAAGTCCGTGGACGAAACAGAAATATAAATGTGAATACAAAAATTCGCTTAATAACTAACTACAACAATCGAAATCTAGCGCTAAAAACATCTCGTTCGCTCAGTGGTGGGTTCTATGACATCAATAGATCGTTGTGAGTACACTATCGCGATACAAAGTTTGCGGCAATATACAATTAAATCAGCATGAAAAAACAGGAAATAACAAATATATTGCAGACGTAATAACGTAAATAAGACAGAACGCATAATTACATACATAAAATTACCGACATTCGTAGTACAAAAGTATGATAAAAAATATAAATATAATAAAAGTATCACGGACTATCACGACTTCGCAGATAACGTACAAGCGCCGCTTTAAAGACAGCTTGGGAGCGTGAGTTGCGAAGCTCTACCGGTAGTAGGTTCCAAAATTCAATAGCTGAGATCCAAAAAGAGTTACGAAAATAATTGGTGCGACAACCCGGCAAATAGAACGGGCTAAAATGTAGACGGGATGACTGACGTGGGGGAGAGGACGTTATGGTAAAGCTCTCTCGTGTATATGTGGGTAACGATGTACTCAAAATCTGGTAGGTAAGAGTGTCCCAGAAGTGCTTGTGGCGATTTTCAATGGAGAGCCAATTTGCTTTAGTCCAATAAGGAGCCAATGATTGGTCGTGGCGTAGCTGGTAAATAAACCGTCGTGCTGTGTTGAGAAGTCTACGCAACTTAGTTATTAAATGACCAGAGGCTTCCGAATAGACTAGACAAGCAAAATCCAAGTGGGGGAGAATAGGGCATTAACAAGCATTAGCTTCACCCATGACGGAAGACAAGAACCCCGGAACCGTAAGCGATAATGGACTTTAGAGCTAATCGACGCTATGCGACGGATCCAGGTTAGATCAGAAGGGAGACAGACTCCAAGGTTACGAACTCCAGTGACATATGGCACTATGTGATGTTTAACTAAAATGGGTGACAATGTCATTGACTCGAGGAGTACGAGGTTAGGCCTAGTTCCAAATATCATAGCTTTCGTCTTCTTTTCATTGAGTCTGAGACCTAACTGTCGTGTCCACCTGTAGAATACCTCAACTTCTTCATTCAAACAATGTATGGCATGTTGGACACCGGAGACGGGTGTTGACAAATAAAATTGTGTGTCATCCGCAAATCTATGGTCGTATCGTGACAGTGATGTAATTGCTCAAATAGAGTATTAAAAACTATCGCGAACAAAATTGGGCCTTAACTTGATCCCTGTGGTACGCCACTAGTGGTAAAAAGTCGTTGAGAAGAAGATCCATCCGTTCCTTTAATGAGTTGCGATCTACCCGTCAGATAAGAAGCCATCCAGGTTATGGACATATCATCAAACCCTAACTGTCGAAGGCATCGTAGAATAAGGGGATGATTCAAGGTATCGAAGGCTTTAGAGATGTCAAATATAACCAAGATGGTAACAAAACCCTTTTCAATACCACGACGTGTATCATCAGTGAGCTTTAATAGGGCCGTCTGAATGCTTTGAAACTTTCGAAATCCAAATTGTCCGGGATGGAGAAGGGTATTAGTCTCAAGATATGACACTATAATCCGAGTCACTACAGCATCAAACAACTTAGCGATATGGGAGGGATTCACTATGGGACGTGTAACGCCTGGGGAGATTGGATTAGAAATCTTATTGAGCGGGATAATGTACGACTTCTTCCACATAGTTGGATACTCACCAGTAATCAACGAAGCATTGAAATTTACGGCAAGTGGATCAATGATAACGGATGAGATCTGCTGAAGGTGAATGAGCTGGAGGCCATCTGGGCTTAATCCCTTCGATTTCAAAAATGATGATGCAATGATGCTCTGCACTTGCTCCGTCCGAATGATTGGAAAAGAAAATGTAGGGGAATTTGGCAGAGGCTGTGACAGAAGAATCTGACGAAGCTGCGAGTCAGAACAAGCAGGGTGAGTAGAGGCTATTGCGGTATAATGCTTGTTTAATTCATCTGGTGAAAAGTGCTGCAAGGCAGAGTGTGTCGATGGTGCCGAAAGTCCGAATTTCCTTAGTAGAGCCCAGATTTTCGCAAAGTGTGTTGTGTTCTGAAGGGCGTTTCGCAGATACGAATTCTTGGCCATTTTTAGGGAAGATTTGATAGTCTTTCTAAGTTCTCGATATTGGGCCAATAAAGTCCTATTATAGGAACGTTTGGCTTTGCTGTAGAGATGTTCGCGACGTTTAATAAGACGTTTTAAATTATCAGTGATCCAAGGCGCGGCATTTTTCTTTAACGCACGAGTAACAAACGGGGCATGCTTATCTAAGGCTTGGTTAACACAGAAATAAAAGCGTGAAAGCATATCAGAGACCGGCTGTGTGGGTACTGCATCGACGTTTTATAGTTCCGGTGAGTCCAGATACATTACAGAGCGTAGCTCGTGGACAATCTCATCTGTATGACAGTGACTAAAATTACGATAAGAGACGGTCTTTGAGTGGTGCAAAATAGTGGTAACTATGTAGACTATACCAATTAAATCATGTCCTGCAGCGAAAGGACTAGCAGACTTGGTATATAGCTAGCAATTTTTCCTTCGTCATCTACTAGAAATACGTCGATATGAGTATGCGAATTTGAATGTAGGGTGTGGTGTGTAGGGCCGAATGGCACAGAGTAAAAGGACATATCACAGGTCAAATCTCTCAAGTATTTAGCGTTATAGTCCACTCCCAGTAGATCACAGTTGAGATCACCAGTTACAACAACATTCTTATAAGTAGGTAAATAAAGACTAAGTTGAGCTTTAAAATCAGTGAGCATTGATCCTTGAGGTCTTCGATAAACAATGGCTAATAACACATTTACATTTTGAAGTAGCTTGATGTTAATAATTAGAAATTCTGGCTCACTAATAGCCGTATTATGCGAGAATTCCAATATTGAGTATCTCATTGATTCATGGAGATAGCAAGCTACCCCACCAGCCAGGATGTACCTACTTCTATCACTAGAGAGAATTACCCTATCATTGCAAACTAGATTATAAGACGGAATAGCACCTATATCTGACGAAATATCGGAATTTAACCCGAAGTTTCGGAGAGGGCTAAAATATGCGCATTTGTACTCTGAATAAATGACTCAACCTGAGTCAAATGAGCCCGTAATGAATTAATATTTATATGAAAAATACTGAGTGAGTTATTGCTATTTGCCTGAGACGAAGATAAGCCGGGGACAGGTTGATAAGTAGGAGGAAGTCACTTTATATTTGACAGATCCTGCTCAGTTACAATTGGGATCGCATTTGAGTTTCCATCGCGTCTAAAAAAAATGCCACCATTGCGCACCCACACACGCGACCCAACTAGGGGTCTAGCCGCTTGCTTAACTTGCATTAACAATTGATGCGTAGGTCGTGCCAAAAACTCATTAATATATAACCTTTGTGTCTTGAGAAAAATGATCGGGAAAAATATCCGCGCGCGTAATCTTTCCAATTTTTCGCTTTAGTGCGATAACTAAATTGCGAAGGTCGACTGAAAGGCACTGACTATAATCGAGAAAGTTTCCGGCATTTCTGTCAATATACCATCAGATATAGCAGCTTTTCTAAGGTTAACTTTCCAAATCCCAGTGATGAAAACATTGGAATTATAGCGACTTAATTCAAGTTTTTGTAAGACGCGGCCCACGATATCATCCAACGTTAGATTACACGAACCCGGTAGGCCCGTAATAATAAACTCATTGCCGGGTTGTCCGTAGGCCCACATGCTCTTTAAATCTGAAATTTCACACTTATTTGCTTGAATCGCCGCGGTGTTGTTTCCTAAATGGCTGATGATATGATCTAAGCGAGCTGAATTATTAAGCGATTGCTGCATAAACAAAGTCATGTGTTGATTGACATCGAGCGAATCCCATGCCGGCGGCAAAGGCACTGATGAAAACCTATCGTTTGGCATATTCGACGGTGGGTAAGCCGTTGAAGCCAAATTTGCAAGAATTGGCAAATTCACATTCGTCGCATACGGAACCGCATTTGCAAAATTAGGCTGATTAGCATCTGTCGCAATCGGAGTTCTATTGACATGCATAATGCTCTGCTCGACAAGTAACGACGGCGACACTGATCTACACTGCGAATGAGAAGGATCAATCAAACAATCAATAGGAGAGGTACATGAGGGGCTTGTCGGGAACGAGGTGGGCGATAAGGTAGTGGGGATGTAATCAGACAAAGAATCTAATTGAGACGGAGCATCAAGTGCAGCAACGGAGAGGGGTACAGCATACGAGGAAATGTATCGGGGAATGAGCGAGGGGGAAGGGGATCAACTCGGACGTCACGAAGTAAATACTGAAAGGACTGAACGCAACAATAAACCTCCGGGTTTGCTCGTATAAAAAAAATCACACACGACCGGTGAAATGTCGAATCGCAGACTTCACGAGTGTATTTTAGTCGAACAGGACAACGACACTTTCTGCACTCAAGCACTCGCTCACTGTGCTGATTCGGCGATAACGGCTTACGAGTCAATTTTCTTGGCATGGAGACAATACCTGTCATACAGCGGTAATTGCGCAATGAAGGCGTGCGTAGTACGTACTGAAGAAATGTCACTTGACGTCACAATCCAAGACGCATAACCGGTTCATGCGCAGTAGTTCGTCCCGCCAAAAAATGTTGACCGTTGAGAACCAAGAACGTTTGGTCGTGACTTGCCAAGTGAAAAAAGCACTTTAACTGGCCCAAGGTACACTTCAACCACAACTGAATGCAGATAAATGTGGGACCGGTGTCTGTGCTCCACCTGGACAAAATGATCTTACAAAGGGAGAGAAAGTTGGTGAGAATTTGCGAACTGAAATAGACAGGTAATTAATACGTCTGACAAACTCACCAGCCTGAGCGTAACCACTCCACGAGAGTTGGGTAAGTCTCGAGCGCGCATACCTCGGGAAGCTAAATTGGCCGGGTTGTCGGCGGTAGTAACATGCCGCCACTTGGCGGTAGGAAGAAGGGAATGGATTGCAGATACCCCATTCGCCACTAATGTCTTCAATTTTGATGGAGATTCGCTGATCCATGCTAAGACAATTGTTGCGTCTGCCCAACAGTTCTGCTTAAAAGTCGCAAAATGCGGACATGAAATTATAAATTTGAACAGACGAACTAGTAAAACAGCTGCGCAAAGCTCGAGTCTCGAAATTGTCAGTTGCTTGAGCGGTGCAACTTTGGTTTTACTGACTAACAATGAAATGACGACTGTTCCGTTTGTCCGGAAGTTGTTGTTTTTATATAAATCACGGCAGCATAAGCGAGACTGGAGGCGTCGCAAAAGCCGTGCAACTACCTTTACTTTGGTCACAAAGAGACCCAACTCAACGAGGTACTTTAAACTGATTAAGGTGAGGTAGGTCAGTGGCAATCGAATGCCATTTGTCAATGCCTGAGTCAGGGAGAGCCGAATCCCAATCCAATTTAAGCAGCCAAAGCTGCTGAATGAGTACCTTGGCAGATATAATGACTGGTGATACCCAGCCCAACGGATCATACAGACGATTTTCGAGAACCTTCCATGCATCATAAAAGAAGTTTTAGATAACATAATATGATTAATCAAGGATGCAGGCTCAGACGCCAAAGAAGATTTCAAATAGTGAAACCTTTGTAAGTTGTCGAGAGTCGTGTTACTAATCACGAGCGATGTGGAATAATTACAAAAATTCGTCAAACTATCGGAACGGCCATTAAACTTAGGGAGAGAAATTGAAGGTAAAACCGTATTTCGATGACCGTGTTGCCCGCCGTGAAACTTCGAGATAGACATCGTTGGACTGGAAACGGCACGTGGAGCGAGACTGTCCATGGCATCTTCAATATCGCCCAACATGTCGAGGTAACAATATTCAAAACGCTGGTAACGTCTGGAGGTCGTCTTCAGAAGCGTGGTCTCTTAGTCGATGATTTAAATCGCAGCATTTCGACCAAAGTGTTTTCAAGTGCTCCATCCTGACCTTGAGACGTCCAGGAATGCGATTACGTCCAGTCGGTATTTGAGCATAGGATTCCTCCAACTCTTGCATAAGCCCTTCAATTTGTACCACGAGGTCAACGGACGTTTGGTCCTTCATGGCGTTATCGACGTCATAAGAAAATTTCAGTGTAATATCACCGAAATCAAAAGGATTGTCGACAAATGAATTATCGAATAAAAATGTCAGATCGTGAATAGGCGATTCATTCATAAGTAAAATGTGGCAATAAAATGTATAATATACAGCACGTAAACGCCCTTGACGATGTTAGAAAACTAATATTGTCTTCACACAATTTTCTGAATTCGAAAATACTTAATTCGAATGAAAGTTAACTCAAGAAAGAAAACTGAACAAAGTTACCGATCAAGTAGCAATGTCGAAATCAAGTGGTTACGTCGATAATGTAGATTCCTTTGTTGCTAGCGGAAGATGACTCGAAGTCCTCGACGTACTGAATTCAAAATGGCAGCGTGACAGAAAACTCGTAGAAACAGCAAACGTCGAGAAGAAACTGCGTAGAACGGCAAAACGGCAACAGCGTAGTCCACTGGAGCATCGATTCTGTAAATGCGTTGGGGCTTGAACGACAGCGGCTGCGGCTATGGGGTAACAAGTCGTACACCTGGTGTGACGTCACGCAGCGGCGAGACGGTGGCGATAGGAGAATCGGCGGCGTGATGAGGCGGCGGCGACTACCAAGTGTCGATGACGATGCGGCGGCGGCAATGCGTCGATGATCGCTAATTGTGGTTCGCAGGCGAGAGGGGGGCTGATCTGTTGACGTCAGTCGCGTCCTCCAAAATGGCGTCGTTTGATATGACGCTACGCCACAATGGCGAGCACGTTGTTACGAAAGTGAAATGTTCGAAATTCACTAAATCGACACAAATTCGAAGCGTTGTTTCGACGCGCACTGAATTTAATAAACGCTTTTCAGCCCCTTTTTTTCACTTGCACACAATACGTCACGGAAATTATCCGAGGATTCTGGCAGGATCGCCAAAATGTTTGCGTCGGAAGCGCGGAGAAAAGGTTGCAAGATCATGCGGAGTAGTTTGGAGACACAGGGATCATTTGAAATAAAAGGGGCACTGTCTTTACTCTCAACTTCTCTGGTTTCTCTCTTTTATTCGCCCTTTTCGTGTACAAAACTGAAATCACTGTGCGAGATCGAAAACAACGTCATTGTATGCGCAGAAAATTTTGGTATAATGATTCGATTGTCGTCACAAAGAAAAAATTGCGAATTTTCGCGGAGAATTCCTGAATTAGATAATTTCATATATCGTTACTCAAACAAAGAAAAATTTACACAAAGTCTCGTATTAATTACATTCTTATCATCTCGCTTTGGATGCTTGATTTCCACTGACTCTGCGCGATCGCGGAGGTTCGGCGTTGCCCCGTCGCGGACGTAAAGTGGGGACGGGTTGTGGAACAGAATCATCGAGAAGGTTCAATAAGGCGTGAATTTCAAACGCATAATAGAACAATCATTTTTTGCACATTTATTCAGTACATAAAACCGAAGATTTATTAAATCGGTATCCATCAAATGTATGATCTAAGTCCAACCTATATTATTGTAACCTAATTATTTATTACCAGATTCCATTCTGTCAGCATTTATTTATTAAGTATATTTTTATGGAAGATGTAAATTTATCGCATCGTTGTATCGTACAAGAACCCAAAAACTAGAAATGGAAACATTTTTAACTCACATTTTTTAAAGTTCAATTTTAAAAATATTGCTAACAGATACTCTACAAATTGTTTTCTTTCAAAATATATACACATTTGTTTATTTAGTAATGTCGGCAATAATTATATTTCGCTATTGATTGAGTGCTGGTTATATTTCTAAATAAATTTATTTTTATATAGAATGCTTTTAATATTTATGAACTGAATATAATTGTGAGTATTACATATAAACAATATGCAGAACAAAATAAATGTTCGTAATAAACCTAATATAGTATTATCGGATTATTTATTTAATATTATTATTATTTCAATGATCATACAGCATTGCCAACTTAAATTTGAACGAAAATCATCATCCGGCGAGATACAATGTTTTTACTCGGATGCAATGTTCTTCAATCGCTGGAGCGAGGTACAATGTTTTTGAAGCGTTAAATTCAAATGCAATGTTTTCAGGAAAAGTTGATGGAGATACAATGTTATTCCACCAAGCCGACGGTATTTTATAAGAAACCAAATTTACAAATTTAATGAATAAATTTGTTAACATGATTCTTCAACCATTTGCCTTAATAACATATTTATGGTTTAAAAGAAATGTATCCTTTCAGTTAGCGATTACAAATCGATTCATATGATTTTCGTACCTGCAAAAGATTCTTCTTTTATGTGCTTGAAAAATAAACAATTATGGATTTTTATGGAACATTTCTTAGTTAAAGAAAAAACATGAAATATCAGATAAGAGCAGAGCTTCTTATTTTGGTACAACTCAACTCTTACAAGCAGGGCAGTTTTCTTGGAAATTTTACCATTACACATGATTATTTCAAGAATACAGCGAATGAAAATAAGTAGGGTTGCAAATAAAAACTCAAGCCCCACATTCGTTAAATCATCGTTTATTATAACATTGTTTATAACAACACCGGTTATTACAACATGCGTCTGCTCGGCGCGATTACTCAGGAGAGACTGTCCGATGCTACTACGTAATTTACGAGAACCCCATAGGACGGGGCGACCCCGCGCGTCCACTCGCTAAACTAAACGCAACCGCGCGTAACACTAAATAATTTTCATATCCCACAAATATTATTGCTATAAAATGTCGGCTACAACTTTTATAAGAAATTTTGCATAATAAACATTTTTTCACATATAAACATCCCACAACTAGGTCGCTAAGTTCCCTATCCTTTAGAGTTTTAAATATGACCGATAAACTCATATTTTATAATCCCGTATAGCGAAAAATTAGGTTTGTAACTTGGGCGTAAACACCTATTGCATCCTTAAGCAATCCCAATCTACGGACAGCTTGAAAATAACGATTTTTTCAGTGAATAGTACATAGGAAATATTTCCTGCAGAGACAATAGTAAGTCTTAAAATTGTCTGATTGTAATTTGAAAAACGGATTTAAAAAGTTCATCTCATCTTCAACAAAACGATAAAATGAAAACTGCTTGATCACACAATGGGTGAGATGATGATATTGATGCATAATGACGGTTAAGAGTAGATGGTGATAAATCATGTAAAGCAGACAGCACCACAGTTTAGCTGGACTTGATTACTGAAGTATTAAATCGTTCAAGTATCGATTTTTAGTTACCTTGATATCGTGTTTAATTACACGACGTAGATTTCTTTATTGCTCTAAAAGCAGTGGGTTTCGAGTTCGCTTCGCGCCAGTAAACATTTTGTAGCGTTTTTTTTTGTTATTTTAGCTCGTATATCACAGGTTATCCATGGAATAGAACGTCGATAATATGCTTGGTAACTATTGGCGCATGAACATTTAAAACTTCACTTACACAATTATAAAATAAAACAAGTTCATTCTATAGATTACTTGGAGCTGTGTCAGGTGAGAGTTGGTTACGGCCAGGATCGCGAAAATTGGCGAACTTAATTCTGTGTAAAGATAAGAGATCGTTAGCTAACGCAGTATGATCGTAATTTGTAAAGTTACGATAAGTTAACGTTTGTTGAACTTGGTTAATATTGTGGAACCTGAAGCAGTAATAAGACAATGACCGGCTGCGTGGAGTAGAAGATTTAGAGAAACTTATGATCTTATTACTGGAGTCGACTATGATGAAATCTAATTCCGAATGCGAAAGACCTGAGTAGTGAGTAGGACCAAAGGGTACTGAGAAAAGTGAGTAATAATTTATAAAATTTGTTAAGTTTTTTCATTGAAAATTATTTACTAGTAAGTTATAATTTGGAGCCCCAGTGATAACAACATTTTGATAAGTTATTACATACAAATTAAATTTATTTAAAAATTCAGATAAAAATTGGCCGTCGATTTCTCACTACAAGTAAGAGATTAATAGAAGATGATTTTATATCTAGAAACATATACCATGAGGAAGATTTTTTTTTCTGAAGCCGATGGCGCAAAAATTAATTTTCAGCAAGGTATGGTTCCTTTGTAAAGTGAATTTTAAAGTTTATTTATTTTAGGGGCATCCTCTCCAACGGGATAATTGGTGAACATGTGAATGTCGACTGTTTCACATCGAACACGTGGTCCGGTAACAGTTGAAAACCCAAATTGATATTGCCGGGATGGATGTTTCGAACAGTCAGATGTTTTTATTCGAATAACTGGACGCTTGCGGATGAAGTTAAAATCATCAGAAATTTCGAACATTCGATAAAAACATAAAACTTTAAATGATCAATGTTGGCATTGATGATGCAATATTATAAGTATTGAATAATAATATAAGTATTGAATTAACCTACACATAAATGAAGATAATATGTTTCATTCAGAATTTTTCATTACTTCGCCTAACTTTAGATCAACAAAAATGATACAAGCCTTTGTGATTATTTTTGAACGAAGAAAAAAGGAATTATTATTGTTTAAGTTGTAGTAGCATTATTTTTTACTATTTACCGAGGTCAGCTTGTTAATTGCATTGCATCATCATTGCCAACATTGATCATTTGAAGTTGTTTTTACCGAATGTTTGAAATTTTTGATGATTTTAACGTCATCCGCAAGCGTCCAGTTATTCAAATAAAAACATCTGACTGTATCGAGACATCCTTCCTGGCAATATCGATTTGGGTTTTCAACTGTCACCCGACCACGTGTTCGACATTCACATGTTCACCAATTGTCTCGTTGGGGAGGATGCCCCTAAAATAAATAAATTTTAGGATTCAATTTACAAAGGAACCATACCTTCCAGAAAATTAATTTTTGCGCCATCGGCTTTAGAAAAAAAAATCTTCCTCGTAGTATATCTCTCATGCGCTATTGCAACAACACCCTGTATATTCTGGGGGAATTAATGCAAATATTAGGCGAGCACTCTAGAATAATATAAAGTAGAAAACGCGGCTGCCTATCCACTCGAATTGCGCGATCATTACGGACAAAATTGTAATTTTCAATTGCGATGCACGAAGAATCTATGTTGGGTGTGAGCCAGATTTCAGTAAGAGCTAGAGTAAGAGTTGTAGAATCCGATAGCTTTGCTTTAACATCGTGTAGATAGGCATGGATAGAATTAATATTAATGCATGAGTTTTTTAAGAACGTAGGACTATTCAATTCGGAGCTTATATTGTGCCGTGATTGTCAGATAATTTTGTTTAAATCTTGTTTTTTTAGCGATTAATATTTCGGGAATACCTGCATCCTTGCGTAGAAAGACATTTCCGTTGCGGGCCTACACCCGTTTCTATCCTACTGTTTTGCGACCTCCTTAGGTTTTCTGAGAAGCACATACGTCGATTTTGGCAGAAATTCATTAGAGTGGTTTAACTGCATTATTAGAGACAGATAATTCCAGAAAAAAAAGCGAGTACTGTAGTTTTCCGCAACTTGCGTTTAGCATCAATAACGAAGTTCCAGATATCCACGGATTTAAGGTGAAATATAATGGCGTAATAATTTGGAATAGGTAGAATTGGAGAGGTGTTGACAGCCGACAGAGCTATTCAGTACTCCATTTGATTAATTGCAAGGACATCATTGAACAGGCCGCGCAATTTCAAATGTATAAAAACTCGAAGGAATATGTCTTGGTGTGACAGTTCGCACTTATTTGGGACCCATTTATAATTAATTCTGCCGTTGATCTTGCTAAAGCTACAGAGTATTTTAGATAACTTACACAGTTTATTAATGCATTACAAGCAAGTGTATTTGTTTTAACGGCTGCTTTCAAAGATTCCATTTCCTTCCGTATACCGTTTGTGTCAGTTTTGACGGAATTAATCGCGGCGAGTAATTACGTGAATCGCTGCTATGGTTATTCTTCCATACCAAGACAGCCAGATCTGCTGCATATTGCCGCATATGAGGGAAAAGTCAGGCGGCGAATATGTCGGCAGAAATACGGATTATGCGTCATCACACAGACAGCAAATTTGCTGGAAATTCTCCCCTGCCGACTAGTCTGCGGCAATTCTGACGCATTTATGCCGAAGAGATTAAAAGGATTGGCATATGGATTGAAGACGCATTCGTCCCTCATAAGTGTTTCTTTTCTCGGTCGATAAAATTTGGCGTCGGTCGGAAAGATTTTTAGTTGTTGCGAAAAATATTTTGTAAAGAATTTAGATTGTAAAGATTTCACGAAGTGGAGACCGAACACGTATCGTGTAGTGGTGCTATATTGAGCACGTTTTTTTTATCTCGTGCGTTTACCGAATGTTCCCTCATTACCCTAAATATTGAAATTTTAATTTTAAGAGTTTTGTTAATATTGAAAATGATATATATATATGTTGAAATTTAATTTATGAATTATTGAAAATAATGTACTATTCCATGAATTGATAAAAAAAATTGATGAAAAATATTGTGTGATTGGTAACGTATTTTATTTCAGATAGTAGGGATAAGCCAGGAGAAAGTCCTTTGGGTTCTGTGTAATAAGAGGTATTCTTAGCAGCTGGCGAGTAATTGGGTAGATAACCTTAAGTAATATTATGTTATTACTTCATTTTTTATTTCTAACTTGGATATTGGGTAGTGACTTATAGTAGTAAGTATTTTATTTGTTTAACATTTTTTTTTTGGTAATTACAAGATGTTTTTTTCTGTCTTGGTAATAAAATTTTTTGTTATTTTTATTTTTTTTTTAATTTGGTATTATATTAAATATTTTTTTTTTATTTTATTTATTATTTTTTATTTTGTTTTTCTTGGTCTAGGTTCAATAAAATAAAATTTTTTATTTTTTTGGGGGGGATTTTTTTTTTATTATATACAGGGTGTCCGAGAACTCCCTAATAATATTGTAGGGGGTGAATCTTGACATCATTCTGAGCAAAAAAGTTTCATACAAAATTTCGATCAGATCCATAGAATTTGAATGGCGAGCAATAATAGTTGACCAAACATAGCGCGCGGTAGGCCCGCCGCCAGGTATGTCTGTACCAAGAGCGCCGCGGGCGCTACATTCGGCGGCCACTCTTGCGTACTTTCCGTATAAGTGGCGTCAGCTGTTTTGCCGAGCAGTCCAAAATGGAGCGTATGATGTGCATGATCATTGTCGCTTCCGTGTGTTCTTTTCTCGTCTTTATTCGTCGGGTCGAGTATTGCAAAGTACATATCGGGTTTCGAATGTATTCGGTATGTTTTCAGGGAAATAAAAAAGAAAAGAGGATAGAATTTAAATAAATGATGTGTTGTGAAGGTGAAGTGTTTATTTTGGCAAGTTAACAATGTGTGTTGGTTTAACCTGTCATTATCTTCCCACATTTCCAATTCCCTAATTTTCATTCTGATCGTGTCGCTGCTGTCTGTTACATAGTAACAAATATGTAAGAGGACGGAGTAAATTAGGCCCGAGTTCATAGTCGTCACATAAGAAATACTTACTGTGAAGTACACTGTAAAAAATCGTAATGAAATTGCCCACCTATAACGTGATAATTTTAGGAGCTCATGTAATTTTCCTACACTGTAAAAAATATTGTGTAAATAAGCTAAATGTGAAGTTACATAACCTTAATTGTAAATTTACATCTACTATGTAATTTTACAATGTTCGACGAGTGAAAATCCCTAAGTACAGCGTGGGCAATATTTTGACCAACGTTGAACGTGGTAAAATTACACAATATTTTTTTACAGTGTACGTTTAATGTAGTAAATTTAATAGGTTAAACATAGGGAAATTACGCAAGTTTGTAAAATTACCATGTTATACGTGGGCAATTTCATTATGATTTTTTACAGTGTACTACTTAAATGAGTTCTTAAGAAAATAGTTCTGTTTCATAGTCAAGAAGTATGTAAGTTATAAAATGTCAAATCTTCTTGTGCATAACGCCTTTTCTTAAGTGAAAAGTACTTTAAACGGTATTTCTTGGTAAAAAACTGACATTATTAGTAAGTTATTATTAAGACGGGGAAAATAAGATGTACTTCATAAAGTGATTCTTAAATGGTTTCAAGATTCGCATATGTCTTATTAAAGCTATTTTATAATGAAACTCGAGGAAAATAAGTCGAATTTGTGTAAGATACTTGTAGCTGAAAGCACGGTTTAAGCATTTACATTGTTCTTAAGTCAACTTGGACCCCGACTTGGAAAATTCGATTCTTAGGAAAGAACTTAAGTATCACTCAACGACTATGACAGATGAGAATCTTATAACCATTTAAGAATTACTTTATGAAGTATATCTCCTTTTCCCTGTCTTAAGAATAACTCATTTCTTCACTGTGAAATAGAGCTACCATCTTAAGAACTTATTCAAGTAGTACTTCATGGTAAGTATTTCTCACACGACGACTATGAATTCGGGCCTTAAATATTGCTTATGTGAGAACAGACTTAAGGCTGTTAGGTAGGTATAAATATGTTATTCGCGTCTCTGTGCAAGTAAAAAGAAGTATTATAGCAGTGTTAATGTTACAAAATTGCCATATAAATATTAATTTCGCATGATATTAAACTAATAAAATGTATTAATTAATTATAAAATAAATAAGATCTCAAAATCTGTCAAATGTATTTGGCAAAAATTATGCAGGTTACTGACAATTAAAATATTGAAGTTTTAAAATTTAAATAATATTAATGAAAAATTATAACATTAAACAATATTCATTGATATTAAGATATATTATTTTTCTTTTCTGCAGCATTTTTTAACCTTAATTTAAAATTTTGAGTAACACTCGTACGACAGGTTTCACTCGATTTGCATAATCCCATATGTGATTGAACACTGATCAACGACTAAAAATGCCAGCCTCAGTCTCAAGTCTCCAAATCGAGTTTGGGATCTCGATACCTGTCAGATGTATGGGACAAAAATTGTATAGGTTACCGATGACCAAATAATGTCAGTATCGAAATTTAAGTAATATTAATAAAAAAAAATAATACAATTGAACGATATTTGTTGATATTAAGATGTTGTATTCTGCTTTTCAAGAACTTTTCTTAATTAAAATTTTTAATTTTTATCAACACAGATTGTGAAATCTCGAACTCGATTAGGAGACTTGAATCGATGTTATAAGAATTGAAATGTATTATTGTTATTCCAGTCATTGTTTTATTAACAAACAAGAAAATTAAATTATGCTGGATATGAGGAGCATTCATTGACAACAGCATGATTTTTTGCAGTACAGATTAAGTATGAATCAGTGTAAATAAAAAGCAAAGAGCTTAATTAAATAACAATATTTAATGTTAAAATTAACATTGAATTTAATATAATTCAAACATTTTTAAAATATTAATAAATTTTATAACATAAAAAAAAGGAATTATAACAAATGTTCGAAATGACCACCTCGCATTTCGATGCACAGCTTGCAATGGTTACGAAATTTGAAAGATCCTACGGGTAGATTAGCTCGGTGGGCATTAGCTTTGCAAGCATATAAAATGGAAATTTTCCATCGGAAAGGAACCCTTCATGTAGTGCCGGATGCATTGTCGAGAATGTACGAGTCCGTTGATGAAGCGCTGTGTGCATTAGGTGATTCAGTAGATCCGTAGTATACGAATAAGATGAGTAATATCAGAGAATTCCCTTGTAAATACCCCAATTGGAAAATTGTTGCGGATAAGATTTATTACCATCGTCCTCATCCAGTAATAGAACCGGCTGTGGAAGATTTGGACGCATGGAAATTAGTTTTGCCGTCAGAAGCCCGTGGTATAGCCATCCATGATGCCCATGATAATCCCCAATCTGGACACTTAGGGGTGTATAAAACTTACCAAAGAATAATTCAGGATTTCTTTTGGCCTGGCATTTTCCAAGACGTAGCCAAATATGGGGCTCGGTGCCCAGAATGCCAGCGCCAAAAGTTATTACAACGACCTCCAGTCGGCTTAATGAGAGAGCGAACGCCTGAATACCCATGGAGTACCATAGCTGCGGATGTAATGGCTCCTTTTCCCCCCAGTAAACGACAAAATCAATATATAGTTGTATTCCAGGACCTATTTACTAAGTTTGTAGGGGCAAAGGCCTTAAGAGTAGCTAATGGGAAAACCATATCAGATGCTTCAGATGCTTTAATCGTTAATAGATGGGGTTGTCCGCAATATTTTGTACCTAATAACGGAAAAGAGTTTGAGAATAATTATTTGGATAAACATTTAAGAGAACTACGTATTTCAAAAGTCCCTACTCCTCCGTATCACCCCCAGGCTAACCCGGTGGAACGAGCCAACCGTACGGTGAAAACGATGATTTCCTCATTTGTGGGATTGGACCATCGTGACTGGGACGTTCATTTGAATAAATTTTGTTTTGCGATGAATACCTAAACCGAGTCATCTATACAAATGACCCCTGCATTTTTAAATTTTGGTCGTAACCCCCGCCCTTCGCGTAGTATCCGCAATCAGGATTACATTATCCCGAATCCAAATGACCCCAATGCATGGAGAGACCGCATGAAGCGATTACCATTAATCCATGATTGGGTGAGGAAAAACTTGGAACAAGCAGCTCGCAGACAAGCCCAATATTATAATCGAAATAGAGCGGAGGAGCGATTTAAGATAGACGATTTAGTAGTGAGACGAACTCGAGTGCTATTATCGGGAGCATAATACTTTGCGGCCAAGCTTGCTCCAAAGTTTACAGGACCCTATGGAATAGTAAAGGTCTTGACACCGGTAGTGTATAAAATTGAAGACAATACTAGTAGAAGGAATTCTACGGTTCATATTAAGGATCTCAAGTTGTATATATATAGCCCCAGAGTTGCCTAAACCGGATACTAGTATGCCAGAAATATCCCTTCCTGAAGTTTCTAGTCCTGTACCAGATCCATATGAAGATAGACCCGGTCCGTCAGGAGTTGGTAATGGAATCCAATCAGGCCTTCCTCCTACTCGAAGACGAGCAGGGCGGCCTAAAAAGGTCGTAGTTGATACCGGTATACCTCCCTTACAAAATCCTAATGAAACCGAACCCCGTAGGTACAACTTGAGTTCGCGCAAACACCGTAATAATGTACGATAAAATAAATGTATAATAGTGATATATTAGGTATCATGGTGAATATAGTTGTAAGTATCATGTCTCGTATTGAAGGTAACGATGCCTTTGGGACGCAGCAAGTGAATAGGACCCGGTGATCGATGGTCCGCAGATCGACTGGAGTATAGAGCTCCTTATTGGAAAGGAGAGAGTCATCGTCCTAGGGTGGAAAGATTGGCCACCGAAACAATTTTCGTCCCTAGTACCTATCCCGAACCGGAGGTGGATCCTACGTCACCATTTGATGTTCCCTCGCCTAGGAGATCTGAATATCCCTTGCCTCCTACCTATATCTCGGAAGCCTTCCCTCCCATTCTGCAACCTGTGGAGAAGACAAGAGTACCGGGTGTCGTGGTTGACGTGGAGGAGGAAGAATGGGATACCTCTCCTCCTTCATCCCCCCTCGAACGATCCAACCGCGGAAGAAGAAGGGGTACGCTGAGGCGTCTATATCGCCTACGCGAGGTCCGGACACCACCGACATTTTTCGTCCTTCCGAAGTGGAACTGCGGCATCCAAGACAACCACCTGGACCGTTAGTTGGTCCTGAGGGTTCCCCTGGACTGCCTCCACATATGGTTCCCGTGGAAGAATGCGCTAGTGCGGAAAGTTGGGAGAGAACCGGATCGCTGCAGGGTCGGATGATGGAGGAATGGACCCCCTTGCCCAAGACGACAAAGGAGGCGGAGATTACGAATGATCGGCCCCGTGGTCGTTCTCACGGTCGTCCCCGAAATCGTGTTCCGGATCCCTCCGGAAGGCCGAAAGATATAAATCCCAGCCCCATGGCAGGACATAGTCGAGGAAGATCGATTCGTTGGCCGCAGGATCAGGCTCTGGGACGCCCTGGCATACCGCGTGTTGAGGGGGGATATAGCCCTGTCTTCGCGTGGTTGCTGGAGCTTTCCCGGGGTCCGGTCCCTAATCAGCCACTGACCCCTACCCCGGATCATGGAAACGGTTGTTCCCATACTGGTGAAGGCGGTCGGCCCTGGGATCGCTCCACTAGTCAAGTAGATAGTCGTTTAAGGGAAGAACAGAGGGATCGGGAATCAAGGATGGACGGACAGGCTGTTGATGGCTGCCGAGGTCGGAAAGGGAGACCCTGGAATGAGCGGTCTCGAAGTCGTCATCGGCGGGCACCATCGGCTACTCCGGTCCCTTCTTTGATATCCCTTAACATCCCTGCATCTGCATCGGTGGCTCCGAGACCGGTAACAGTCCCAAACACCCCGAGAATTCCACACATAGTGGACAAAAGTCAATGGAAGTGTCGACGGTGCAAGCAGCCCGGACATCTAGTCAAAGGTTGCTTGCAGCGTCGAACCCAACATTGAACCCTATCATAATCTAACCTTGGTCGTAGCCGTTTTCTCTGGCATTACCCTTTTCCGTTTTGTAATGTACTGGATCAAGATTAGACTTCCCATATTTTCTTTTTTTTCAATATTTTATTTGGTCCCTTCTATTTAGTTACATTTACACGAATAAGAAAGTCTAGATCATGGAATAGTAGTTAAGTAAGAAAGTAATCCTTCAATCCTTAGTCTTAATCCTGGAATCTTTATGCTCCTATATGTAACGTATTGGTCGGTAGTCTTCCTAAGGAAACCCTATCGTGAAATCAACAGGAACTGAAACTGTAAGTAAAAATGATGTATGTATTGAGTTTATATAGTATGACAATGCGACAATGTTATTATTATGAAAAATGTACTTTCGTCAGGTCCGGGGTAGTTTGTAACACGAAGTTACAATGTCGAGACACTCTACTTACCTGTCGACGTTGGTGTCTCGTCTTTATTATTAAATGCACCAAGCATCATTTATACCTGTAAAAATAATTGCGCTTAATATTGTTTTATTGTTATGATTAGTAAATAAGGATGTTTGTTACCTGTATAGCGAAGCCTGGGAGTTGACGTCCCTAAGTCCTCCCATGGCTAGGCGTCATGTCCGGGCCCAGTCTGGATCCTGGCGTAAACCTGGAACGCAAACAAAAAGGGATAGACAAAGCAAATAATTCTTATTAATAAGTATTTAGCAAAACAATGCTTACCGTAACTGATCCGGACGACAACCATCGAGAGGTCGTTCCCAGGGAGGTTGCACTGGTCGTGTTCCGTGTTTGTCGTAAACACAACATCGTCGCGCACTCGGTATTCGAATTTAAGGTTCGCGAAAATCGCACAATTGCGATACGTAAATTTGACGATGACATGTCAACATCGCCGCCATAGTTAATACTGACTCGTGCGCATCTCTTACGCGCTGCATTCCGTCATTCCGGCCAGTCAGTAGCGGTATTGCCTCTCTCCATGCGTATCATGCATCCCTGTCCCACGACTTGTGTATGGCATCGCCGACCCTTGTCGCACGCATACGCAACGTCGTGAACATGAGAATGCAAACTTTGCGATGATAGTCGCACGCGCACAGAAAGGAAGGTTAGTTACAACCGGGAGAGTACATGATTTGTACTCCCTTCCCTGTAATACCCTTAGAGGTACCATGTAGCCCCCCCCCCCCTCGAATACGAACGAAGCAATGAACACCGACAATCCAGTGCTGCCAACCTAGGACATGTTCCATTACCGTCCCTAGGCTGTCATAAAGTTGACCTTTTTTATTAATGCTTGGCAATTGGTCCCCCTTTGCTTTGTATACGTTTCCCGGTTCACGTAAGGTGGCGCAGAGCTACCGGGCATGACCAAAAATCTAGGAAGAAGCTGCCATGTGCATTCGTCGCTTGGACAGCTACCATCGCAAATGCGTGCGAGCGAAATTGAGTTTTTTTTGTTTTGTCTAAGAGACCATCGGGTGTTCCCGAGTTATCGAAATTATCGTAGTTTGGACAGCGACCCAGCGAGAGCGATCCAGGTACTGTGTACAGTGCGCGTTTCCGTCTTAATTTAATGATATTTACGGTGCGATTTTCATTCCCTATTTTCTCCCCCCCCCCCCCCCCCCCCACGTGTTGAGCGGTCGACCCCGTGATCGCGTTTTTTTTAAATGTAAAGATTCTCAATTAATATTGAAATTACGTACTTTCAAGAATCTTTAGTGTTTTAATTGAATTGTGTTTTCCTTTTCTTTTTGTCCCCAAGCGTATACCAACGGTTATAAGATATTCAGTTGAATCGGCAATAACTAAAGATGCGTAATCGAGGTGTGGGGTGACTAATGAATTGACGAGTGTGAGTTTGATCTGCGGTAGAAGAAAAGCACCACGAAATTTAAGTCTGTAAAGAACATTATGTACTTTAGATGATATGGTACTGACATGGCGATTCCATGTTAAGTCGGATGTTATTATAATACCAAGATCTTTTACTTCATGTGAATAAGGTATTGATTACATCCGACGCACCAATAATTTTGTGGTATGGTGACATTTTTCATAACGGCTAAATTCTGAGGTAAACCTAGGATGATGGCCTGAGTTTTACGTGTATTTAAAGAGAGTCCATAATCACGGGACCACCTCACAAGATCAGTAATGTCACAGTTAATATTGGGTATCGTTTCATTTAGGTGACATATCGGGGTCGAGAGATAAAAAACGCATCATCAGCAAAGATGATGGTAGTGTGTCTGCAATATTTAAGTCCCGAGAATAAGTTATTGATAACAATAATGAATAATATAGGGTCTAAGCTCGAACCTTGCGGAACGCCAGAAGTAGTATACTCAGGATTAGATGTTAAACCATCCAGGCCAATTATTGTGTGAAAGCGATTTGTCAGATAAGAATGCAGCCATCTCAATATTGATTCCTCAAAGCCTATGCCTCGAAGGCAGGTTAGAATTACTACATGGTTTAAGGAGTCAAATGCTTTTGAGAAATCGAACAGTATCAAAATAGTAACTGCCCCACGATCTATACCCAAACGTACATCATTCATAAGGTGTAGTAGAGCAGTTTAGGTGCTGTGAAATTTGCGGAATCCACATTGTTTGGGATGCAGTATACGATTTATCTCTAAATATTTTGTGATCTGCTGGGTGACAAGGGAATCAATGACCTTAGAGGTGTGAAGAGGATTTGTGATTGCATGGGTGTCAGAAGGACTTAAGGGGTTAGGGCTTTTCTTAAGTGGTATGATGTAAGATGATTTCCAAATGGGAGAGAAATAGCCAGAGATGAGTGAAAGATTGAAAATGGATATTAAATATGGTGCAATGATTGTAAAGATGCATTTTAGGTACTCTAAACGAAGATGATCGGGACTAAGCCCACGTGATTTTTGTGCAACTATTTTGCACAATAATTAAGACTATGTAGGACATCATGAGGATTGATAGCAGTAAAGGTGAATGTTGTATGGAAATTAGGTAATGGACTCGTGATAATGTTGTTGAGTGTCGCTAAGTCTCAAGACGGAGGAGATGACGATATTTGTGCAAAATGACGATTTCATGCAATGGGGGAAAATGAGGAAGTGCGGACTGTGATGGCTGATTAGCAAGTCCTAATTTTCGTAAGCAAGACCAGAGTTTGTTCGTGCTTGTTTGTTGGAGCACTAGTTTGGCTAAGTAACGATTTTTGACCGCTTTTAAGATATTTTTAATCTCGCGACGCATATTCTTATATTCCTGGAAAAGACGCAGTAAAAATTATTTACGCTGTTTATTAGACCGTACTGTTGGGAATTTGTTTGAAGGTGTGTGTGATCGGAAGCCAAGAGATGAGGAAACTTAAGTTGAAGTAATGCTGAAATATTTATATTTAAAGCAGAATAGTCGCATTTGGCGAAGTTACGACAGGTGATAATTTGTGGAATGGAATTGAGGTTAGTGAATTCATATTGAATCGTGATAAGACAAGGACCAGCCGCAAATGGAGTAAAAGACATAGAAAAACTTTTAATCTTATCTGAAGAATCGACTAGCATATCATCCAGTTGAGAAGAAGGAAAACCACAATAATGGATGCTTTCACAGGGTACAGAAAAAAGCGAGTAGTCTTGAATACAATTTTGGAGATATGCAGAATCAAATCTATTCTCTAACAAATTACTAATTAATAGTGCAAGATAAAGATTTGTGGAGGTAACATGCGACACCTCCACCTAAAATAAAGCGTGTTTGTCCATCGCCGAGCAGTGCCCGATCATTACGGACGAAATTATATTTTTAACGAAAACACACGATGAATCAACAAACGGTGTCATCCATGTTTCGGTGACTGCCAGGATGTATGTTGTGCAATCTACTAACTCATTTTCCACATCTTACAGATGGGCACGAAGTGAATTTATATTTATACACGAGATTTTTAAAGAGGATAAAGAATCGAACGAAGACACGTTATTTGAAATACATTGATTAACAAGATGCTGTAGTTGTCAGACAATGTTATTGTGATCTTGTTCTGTAGAAATTAACAGCTCGGGGGTGCCACCATCTTTTCTTACAAAAATATTGCCATCTCTCGCCCAAACACGCTTATAACCTGCGTTATTAGCCGCAAGTTTGGCTTTTTTAAGCAAATTGTAGGTCGATGAAGGCAAAAACTCGTTGACATACACAGTTTTATCAGCGTTAGCATCTTTGGATAATTCCGGGAATAATTCCTGAACGGTAGTTTTCCCCAACTTACGCTTTGTTTCGACAATAAAATTTCGAACCTCAACAGTTTTAAGGCGTATTTTCATAGAGAACTACTGTGTAGGAGTTGTCGAACTGGCAACAGCAGAATAGGAGGTCAATGGTCGATTATGTTCCATTTTTTCAATTTTTAAGATGTCGCTCAATAAACCAGGGAATTGTAAGTGGGTAAGCACGCGGAGCATAATGTCATTACATGACAGAGAGCACCGATTTGGAATGCCGTTTACTATGAGGTATGTAGTTGGTCGTGCAAGGGCATTGCCCTTCTTCATATATTCAACATCTGATTTGAGAACATTACATACAGCGATGTTCTGCTGTACGGCAGATGCTAAATTAGAAAGATCGGTTCGAATGGCGTTAGTATTGGCTCTAACGGCCGTAAGTTCCTGTCGCACACCGTTAGTCGCTTCGAGGATTTGCGAAAATTGCTGAGCCGCATCCATAGTTGACTGCGTTGAGGGCAAGGTAGGCAAAACGGATAATCCTTGCAGAGGGAGGGATCTAGCCGAAAATAGTCGCGACGGTGTTAATAGCGGCTGCACTTGATGAAGAAGAGAGGACGGAGTAGGGAGCGCGAGGAGAGATACGTTACGCCCGACAACAGTAGTTGCGATGGTAGGCGGCGGAATAAGTAAGTTCCACAAAGAGCGCACACAACACACAGATTCCGATTTGCCGCGTATGTAAAGCCGTCCGCAAGACTCGTGAAAACACTTTTCGCAAACGGGATACTTGACGAAATCGATTACAGACTTGTAGCACTTTGCACAAATTACGCGAACGGCTGCGTTATGGTCCGACTTCCTGTTATTTCGAGTTTTCGACATCGGTTTTCGTACCTTGTAAAATTTCATTAATTAGGTCCACAACTGGTGCACACCTTCTGGAATAACTGACTGAGAGAGACTGACTGAATGACAACTGTTTATTAGTGTTCTGGCCGTAAAGGACGTGAACAAACCATAAGGCATCCTGCCGTTACAATCTTTCGCTCAGTATGCAATTACAATAGTAGCTTATAATATAAAAGTCTCTTTCGTGCTTATGAAATAACTGAATAACAAAAATAGCATTGATTAACACGTGACCTAAGTATAAATTTGTATAAATTAATCATAAAATTTGTGAGTAAAAAAGGAACTAGCCTAGATTTAAACAAAAATAAATGGTTCATGGCTGCATAACAGCACTGTAACTTATACATTATGCTCAGCCTGTCCTACGTATACAAGGAGGTGAGAGCAAAAGGATGTATTCCGGTATTGGAATGATCTTGCAAAAATGTTTGTGCGGGGGTTAGGGAGCATGAAATGAGAGGAGTGGGTACGAGATGAATGAAGCAATGAACTATTATTTGGAACAAATCTGGATGAAAGATAAGATGGTTGGTATTATTTAACTGATGGGCAAGACCACCAAGGAAATACAGTCCCCTGGATGAAACAGAAAACCAGTTCGCATTACGTTTAAACGGTGCAAGCGTATCGTCACGCCGTAGGCGATAGATATACCTAAGAGCGTTATTCTGCAAACGTTGCAATTTTATATTTAGATAGCCCGAGAGGTCAGCTGTGACGAGCGTGGCATAATCAAGATGAGGGATGACTAATGAATTTACCAGAGACAGTTTGATTGATGGGAATAGGAATGATCAGCGGTACTTCAGTCTATAGAGAACCTTATGAAATATAATTATGAGTCTCATTAGAGATATTAAAACTTCTTTGCCGCTTATCAAATAATCCAATGTTTATTTCTTGGTATTACGGCGCATTTACTAGGTGGAAATAAAGGGAACGCAAATATTAAATGTAAACAATGCGTCATTCAAACTCGAATGCACGCGACGATATTCGAAAATAACGGAACATATAAGGCCATAAAAATGTATTTTACTATTGAGAAAGTGAGTAGAACATTGTGAACTTTGGATGAGATGGCGTGTACGTCTCGATTCTGGCATATATCATAGGCAATTATTAGACCTAGATCTTTCACTTTGCTGGAATATGGAATTGCCTCATTTCTAATTATAATTGTCGGCAAGGTTAGGTTCTTGATGGTAGGAAGATTTCCGGTAGAGCCGATGGGAGTAGATTGAGTTTTTCGGGTGTTGAGCGTAAGCCTAAAATCCTGGGACCACCGGAACAGCTCTGCAATATCTTCATCAACACGTCTAACAGTTTCGCTTGCTACTAATTGGGGTGGATAAATAAAATTGGGGCAAAAATGATAGCCGTATCTCGGCAGTAATGAAGCCTAGCAAATTAGGTGTTAATGACGATAATGAAAAGGAATGGACCTAGACTGGTACCTTGCGTGACCCCTGATGTTGTGTACTCAAGTTGGGATGTCTGTCCGTCAAGTCAATGATCGATTGTGACCTAACCGAGAGGAATGCGTGTACCCAAAGTCGTAAAAACCTATATCGCATAAACGTGTTAATAAAACCCAGTGAAAAATAAATCATCTGTCGATGCCCGATAGGATATCATCCAGAAGATGTAGCAGTGCGGTTTGGGTACTTTGGAACTTACGAAAACCACATTGATTAGGATGCAAAAGCTGGTTATGCTATAAGAATCTTGTGATTTGCTGGGTAGCTAATGATACTTTTGGAAAGGTGAGGTGGGTTAGCAATTGGGGGGGTATCGTAAAGGACTTGGAGAATTAGCTATGTTCTTTAGTGGTATTATGAATGATGACTTCCAAATAAACGGAAAAATATAATTAGAGAACGATAGATTAAAGATGTATGTCAAATACGGGGTTATAATTGTGTAAATCGGACTTACTGCAGATAACACCGGACCACAAAAAAGAACTTATGCCATGTGCAAGAAACGCAACTAGGTTTTTCTTATAGATTTTGGGCCGCTGAATCTGAATTTGGGCATAGAATTGGTCCTATATGTCTGAGTTTTCTTATATGTGAGGTTTAAAGTGCGAAAAATTGCTTTCTTCAGAAAAATTTACACATTTACTGCAAGAAAAAAATTTTAAGCTACAAAATGGAACAAGACTAGGCTTTTCTTGTACATTTTGGACCGCTTAATCTGAATTTGGGGACAAAATTGGTCCTATACGTCGGAAGTTTTTTAAATCTGAGGTTTATACTGCGATAAATTGCGTTTTTTTCCGAGAAACTTGACAAATCACGTGCAAGAAAAAAAATTCAACTGTACAATGGATCACGACTAGGTAATTCGTATGGATTTGTGGTTGCTCGTCCGAATCCATGATCCACAATTTGTTCAACTTGTTTACATTTTTTTATGTTTGAGGTTAGAATGTGAAAAAGCTGCTTTTTGAACATATTTATATTTTTTTAGATTCAGTGCACGGAGAGACTTTTCATACGAATATTTCTAAAATTCTGTTTCGAAAATTGCTATAAAACGTAAGAATTTAGGGGTAATCGATGTAGTGTTAGAAAAATTCGAATACTGACATGAATTCTCAGAATATTTCAAAAGAATGTAAGACGGCGTGATGGTCGTGCGGGCTAAGGCGTCAGTCTTAGTCCGCCCGAACTGAACGTCGCGAAGGGCCCGAGTTCGAATCCCCGTCCTGCAATTTTCTCTGCTTATGTCCAGTGTGGAATAACCGGGGAACCTTGCTGGGCGAAGGCACGAATTTGGGACCGCTGCCGACCCCCGTCGGCAGTTATCGGTACCGTCAGCGTCTTATCCGCGGTCGGTACGTCGTGGGTCTTATCTCGGATAAAGAGGGGATAAGCCCCGCGTCGTACTCGCTAAGGCACAGACCGTCGAATCTGCTGGTGGTACCGATATTGGGGTAGGGGGGACTGGCTCTGGGTGGGTGTTGTGTGTGCCTATAGTTCTGTCTTGTAATGCCTGTCTCTGTCCTGTACCTCTCCACCCGAGAGCCGACCCGCAAACAGACATATTCGTCATTAACGCGGGGGAAAATATCCTGTCCTTTGTCCTTGTCCTTTTTTTGAATACTGACATGAATTCTCCGAGTTGTTATAGTTTTTAAGAATATTTCAAAAGAATGTAAGAATTTTTCATATAGTGAATTATATAAATTAGTATAGTGTGTTAGAAAAACCTCAGTATAATCTGGTTTAATATGCCACGCACATTTTTCTAAACAAGAAAGTGAGAGAAAGATAAAGAAAGAAAGAAAGACACATGCATATTGTAATACACAAATTTAAATTGTATTATATTGGGAATCTCGTATGTTGACAGAGAACAAAAGTAAAGGAGGAAAAAGAATGGCATAATTCAAAAAGTTTTGTAATTTTGTAAAAATTACGTAACTTCAAATATATATATATACATAATTTCATCCGCCGGCGTGGCATGGAGGAGACCGACCGGGGCCAACTATTTCATTGCTCACGTTTGCCTTCCAGCGCGATTCCATATCTAGTATCCGGAATTCAACTTCGCTTGCGAGAAACGGAAGCTCTGCGATCTTTGGCCGGTCAAGCTCCCGCGTATCTTTCAGAATTCAAACCACAACCTGGATCTAAGAATGTTTTACAGCAAAGTTTAATCCATCCATCAAAAGTTCTCCTACCTCCATTACATATTAAACTAGGTTTAATAAAACAGTTTGTAAAATCGATGAAAAAGAACAACAGTGAGGCTTTCCAGTATTTATTTTCAAAATTTCCAAAGCTCTCAGAAACCAAAATTAAGGAAGGAGTTTTTGATGGCCCACAAGTAAGATCGCTATTGAAAGATGAGGAATTCGAAAAAAAAGGAAGTCGTGAATAAGTTTTTAGGTAACAATAAAGACTCGAACTACAAGATCGTTACTGAAATGCTGCAAAATTATAAAAATCTCGACTGCTTAATGAACCTTAAAATTCACTTTTTACATTCGCATTTAGACTTCTTCTCTGAAAATCTTGGCCATTTTAGTGAAGAGCATAGTGAACGCTTTCACCAGGACCTGAAAGAAATGGAGAATAGATATCAAGGTTATTGGAATGCGAACACGTTGGCCGATTACTGTTGGTGTTTAAAAGGAGAAAAAAAATCGCATAAACGCAAACCGAAAAGAAGATCGTTTGGAGACTAAAGAATGCGGTCAAACAAAGTTAAAAAGTAAGCGACTCCGATAATCCGAAAATACAAAAAATCTGAAAAAACAGAAAAATAAAAAAAAAAATAAAATGGAGACAACAACCGCCACGTCTACGCTCGTGTCTCTGGATTTGACTGAGAGCGGTATTTTTTAGCAAATTGAAGATTTAATTTTTTTTAGTTGCATGTTGTATACAGAGGATTTGACGATTCGTAATATGTGGCCACGAAAACACCGAATATCAGTTTCATCACCAAGTACATTTTTACATTTCGGTCCGCTATCTTGGATCCATCATTTTGGATTTTTAAAAATTGGATTTCAGATTCGTAAACTCATGAAAAAGTTCTTCGCGCTATAAACTTCAAATATTAAAAATCTCAGACGCGATGGGGAAATAATATGTCTGAATTCACATTCAGTGGCCAAAAATCTCTACGAATCACCTACTCTTGTTTTATTTAAGACTAAAATTTTGTTTGTTACAATTAATGTGTGAATTTTTTGGAAAAAAATGTTTCACATTTTAAACCTCAAATATAAGAAAACTCAGACGAATAGGACCAATTCTGTGCCCGAATTCGGATTCAGCGGCCCAAAATCTATAAGAAAACCTAGTTGTGTTTCTTGCACACGACATAAGTTTTTTTTGTGGTCCGGTGTAATTAAAGGACACTTGAAGTCCGTTTTGATCAAAAGTACTACCGGGCCGTAGGTGCGCTACAAACTGATGGGCGCTTGTGTTCGATCTTATTTACTAGCAGTCAATGCGCTTGCATAAATTTGGTTCGCACCAAAAAATGTCACAAGCCGTTAATAGAAAATAAATTCCGAATATTTTGGAATCGACCCAGCAGCTCGATAACATAATTAGTCCAAACTTACTTATTATTGTGGAGTTGTTGATGATCGACGAATTGTTTGATAATTTTCAGGGGTGAAAAAAGGAAATATACTAGTTAGATATAAATTTAATTGCGGATCACTTAAAAACGTGTCTGCTACAGTCACCGTTGTACGAAAGATGAGAGAGAGAGAGAGAGAGAGAGAGAGAGAGAGTGATTGATTGATTGAAAACTTATTTATTAGTGTCCTGACCACTACGAGCCGTGGACACATCAAATCAATTTCCTGCCTTTCCAATGTTTTGGTCAGGATATAACGATACATAATATCACTTAAAACTATAAAATCTCTGCTATAAGGCGGTAAACGCATTATACATCTTTATATATACTATATTGTACATAAAAAATAACAAAATTGCACTTGAGCTACACGTAGAGTAGTAAATTCGTTAAAAAATTATTTTGAAACATTAAAATAAAAAACGTAACGAACTTACGGTTGATCAGCCCTGATAAGATGTGTTATTAAGTTAGTAAGATATGTTGCGAGAGATGTAAATTTGTGAAGACTCCTTGGCAGGGAGTTTAAAAACTGTATGGCTGTGATCCAGAAAGAATGAGCAAAGATGTTAGTACGTTGAATAAGGTATTACAACCGACCCAACAATAATTTGTGGTATGGTAAGATTTTTCATAACGGTTGTAACGAGCCGTTTAATCTAATCGCGCGCGGAAGAGAAAGAGCGACGGAGAGAAAGAGGACCGTGTTGAAAATTGTATGGACGTGCTTGTCAGTTTATGTAGAATTCGCGGATTATGCGCTGGCAAGCTAAATAACAACGGGAACACGAAAAACGAAAAATATCCGGAGGACGCGATGGGCGCTTTCGCCGGCCGGTCGTCCATGTTGATCCCAAGCCCACGTGGGATCAGCAGCGCGCCGATTCAGACATGCGCGCAACGACAAGGCGCTGGCGCTGGTACGCCTCTACACGCGCAGAAGATGGGCAACGGCGCCTTGGCCGCGCAGAATGGAGAGTGGGCAACGACGGGCCGAGTTCCAAGCTCGGAGCTGCATGTGTCGCCGCGATGGCGCGCATGCGCTCCAAATTCAAATGAGGGACGGGCTGTCAAATTCAAGTCGATCAAATGACATTCGATTGTTTGACAGTTCCCATCCCGATTCATCATAAAAAGGGAACTCGGCGACATTATTGGACTTGGGAATATTTACCGAGGTATTATAAGACCTGGCATCGGTAAGTATCCCTCTTCTGACTTCTTCGTGACGACTTCGCTTTGACGACCCGCTGCCTCGATGACTGTCCGGAAACCCTGGCTGCTCCGGTGATTAAAGTGGGCCCACGCAACCTCATCAGCCAGCAACAATTCAATAATTTAATGGAGGCGGCGAGGATTCATTTTTGACGAAGAAGATATCACGGATTGACGACATCGTTACTCCGTTCGTCCCTTTTCAAATTCTACACGAGGCTGCTGGTCCTCTCCTTCGTGGTCGCGAGGGAGTGCGCATCAAGATTTGACTCACGAGGTGAGAGCAGCCGAACCATCAAAACCACGAGATGGATGGAGCAACGACTGGAACAAGAAGAAAGAAGGACACCGAAAGAAATAAAATGACGTAAGCCTCTTTCTCTTCCGTCCGTATTAATAAATGAATAATATTGTATGAATTTATGTTATATCACAAAATATTGATGTAAGTTTATGTATGTGTGTGTGTGTGTATATAATATGAATGTGTGATCGTGTTTATCCCGCGTAATTTATCCCGTTCCGCGTAACTTATTCGGCTGACTAATCATGACAAAATTTCAATGACTGACAATTATACGCAATTTTACAAAAAGACTCGATAATTTTATATGTTTTATGACTCTTACTTTTATTCGCGATATTATAGACTTCGAGTGTGTTTGTATGTGTGTAATTATCGGCTTCGTAGCTCAGGCGGTAGCGTGCTGGACTACGAAGTCGTAGGTCGTGAGTTCGATCCCCGCCTGGGCAATTTTTCGAAATTGTTTTCAGGCAGCAGTTCGCTATGTGTAAGACGAACCACGCTGTCTGTTTGGCATTTTCGAGGTATTGTCTTCAGGCGGAAATCGAGCCATGGCCGATGCTGTACTTAATGTGGGTTTCTGCAGTTTTCTACATTCTCGACAAATGTGAGTATGGCGCCATCTAAGTCGACCTGCAGCTCTCGCAATGGTACTCACCTGTACCCGGACAAGCTCCCTGAGAGCTTTTGGGACACCTCGATCGACGTAGAAGGTTGAGGGTAAAAAATAAAAAAAAAAAAAATTAATTGTTAATGGACGAGTTCGATTTTGTAAGATTCAAATGATGAAAATACAATTTTAATTGAACGACAAAAATAATGACTTTTGTTGTTTCAGCACGAAAGATTCCGATCTGCTATTTTATTAATGTTATTGACTGATATTGACTTATGTAAATTTTTATATGTTATGTACGATTCCCAAAAAACTAACCAAAATATGACCAGAATCGTTAAACGGTTACATTCTGAGGTGAACCTAGGATGATGGCCTGAGTTTTACGCGTATTTAAAGTGAGCTCATAATCATGGGATCACCTCACAAGCCCAGCAATGTCACTGTTAATATTGCGTATCGTTTCATTTAGATGACATGTCGTCGTCGAGAGATAAAATTGCGTATCATCAGCAAAGATGGTGGTAGTGTGTCTGCAATATTTAAGTCTCGAGAATAAGGTATTGATAGCAATAATGAATAATATGGGGCCTAAGCTCGAACCTTGTGGAACGCCGGAAGTAGTATAGTCAGGATTAGATGTTAAACCATTCAGGCCAACTATTGTCTGAGAGCGATTTGTGAGATAAGAATGCAGCCATCTCAATGTTGATTCATCAAAGCCTATGTCTCGAAGGCAAGTTAGAATTACGACATGCTTTTGAGAAATCGAACAGTACCAAGATAGTAACTGCTCCACGATCTATACCCAACATACATCATCCATAAGGTGAGGGAGAGATACAGAGAGAGAGAGAGAGAGAGAGAGAGAGAGATACACAGAGAGAGGAGAGAGGGAGAGAGAGAGAGAGGTCTTGATTTGCTCCTCTTACCGGTCTACTGGTTACAAATGGAGAAAATAGGCATGCTAAATAAATCGGTCTACCAGTTATAAATGTTTGAAAAGATAGGGAAGCAGCAAAAAATTTCCGGCGATTAGTAACTTATATCCATCCAAGTCCCTGTTGAGGAAGCATTATGTATTTCCAAGTACATCATAAATATACCGAACTCCGGCATTAATTAGCAGTCTAAGTTTTGAATTAGTTCGGCAGACAAATGACTATAAACGAGGTAGCAATAATCTCGATGGGACAGGATCAATGTCCGAACAAGGTATATACCCTGTTGATCACATCCTTATCTTTAAATGTTATTAGGGGTGTGCGAGTACTCGAAAGAGTCGAGTACTCGGCCTTCGAGTCAAGTCGAGTACTCGCCGAGTCGAGTTTTATAAATACTCGATTATATTCGAGTCGAGTCGAGTACTCGAATCTTAACCGCGTACTCGAGTTTCAATCGAGTACTCGATTCATGATCGAGTACTCGAATCGGATACGAGTACTTCTGTTCCCAACATTCTCTAATCAAAATAAAATATGATTTTTTTTTCAGTTAGTAAAATTGTGCAGGTTGTAGGAAATTATAGGCAGAATTTCGAATGTGAACGATGTCTGAATGACTTTTAGCATCGATAGTTGAGATACTTCTTTTGTTAAGAAAAGGGTATACTCACAAAATCAACTCTATGAAACACACCTTCAAAAAATTTGAAAAAATTATTTCTTTAGTAATTTCGATGTGGAATTCAGTGGTTATTAAAAACCAGTCAGTCATTTGTTTTATTCCTAGAAAGCTTTCGTTCATTTGTTTCATTCGACCAGACACGCTTGAACGCTTTCGGATCACATAGTTTCGTGCTACAGTGCTGGGTTAAGAGATCCAATCATAACTAAATAAGTTGAAGTTAAGATAGTTTCCGATTCTCTATGTCGACAGAATCTAATAGCAGTGTTCGCAAAAACAATATTGACAATGCTAGTGAAAATGACACACGTGATTCAGAAGTTGCAAGAAGCAGCGGGTAGAGGAAACCAAGACAGAAAAGATGCGTGTGGGATTATATTGTTCGATGTGATAAAGAAAGTAAGTTAAATTTTACTTATTTAATAATAATTTATACCAACATAATCGGGATGAAACTATTAACTATAGCAGAAGGTTTTTACCGACATATGTACTTGGTTACTTTCTTGCCGATTTTACCGAAAAGTCTTTTTCTGTAATTACGTTTCCTAGAAACAAAATATACATAAAAATATTATTAATTGAGAATTGCTGAATAAATGGATTTACATTACATCAATGTATATAATAATAATTGTCGGCGTGATGGTCGTGCGAGCTAAGGCGTCAGTCTTAGTCGGCCCGAACTAAACGTCGCGAAAAGGGCCCGAGTTCGAATCCCCGTCCGTGCAATTTTCTCTGCTTATGTCCAGTGTGGAATAACCGGGGAACTTTGCTGGGCGAAGATACGAATTTGGGACCGCTGCCGACCCCCGTCGGCAGTTATCGGTACGGTCAGCGTCTTATCCGCGGTCGGTACGTCGTGGGTCTTATCTCGGATAAAGATGGGATAAGCTCCGCGTCGTACTCGCTCAGGCACAGACCGCCGAATCTGTTAATTGTATCGATCGAGCCACTTTAGTTTCCACTTTAGGGTAGAGTACCGCCACAAAATCAGATCTATGAAATACACCTTTAAAAATTTTGAAAAAATTTCTTTAGTCATATTTAACAAGGAGTTCAGTAGTGCTAGAATAAAAAGTGTAATCATGTTTATTCGACTCATAGATTTTAGCGCGAAAAAAATATTTTTTTTTAAATAATACTACATTTTTATAAATTAATTTAAAACTTCAAAAAAATGAGGATAAACATATAAAAACACATATTTTCACTATTTACGGATGGATTTTAATAAATTTTATATTTTCCGAAAAAAAAAAATTTTTTGTATGGGTCAGACAAATTTTTTACACTTTTTATTTTAGTACTATTCCATGTATTCCGCCCCATTCCACGTCATTCCACGAATTCCACTTCATAAATGACTAAAGAAATGATTTTAAACAATTTTTTAAAGCTCTATTTCAAAGAGCTGATTTTGTGCCCCCCCCCCCTTAACGGACTTTTAAAGCCAGCAAAAGTTCCTTCGAGATTCCTCATTTACCGACTAATCTCCGACCTGAAAGTGTAGATTAAAACAAATCCACACACTCCTCTTTTTCGTTCTAGTTTTCGTAGGAATATTCGATACATCCGCAAGCAGAAATTTGTTAAGTCCGCGATCAGGGTGTAACACTGGTCATCAGGCCCCGATCAGGGCCTTAATAAATTTCTACTAGGGTATAGTCACAAACGGAATTTTAAAAAGATCGATTAATAACACGATATATTGCGAATATTAAGAATAGGAATAGGATATAGATAGTTTTTCTCTGACATTTATCAGTTGATTTTTCTGAAATTTGTTTTTCGACTTCATATAATGCTCAATATCGTAATAAGGAGACCAGAATTTGATATACACAATAAACAAATTTTTAATTTTACTTTTTAGGTTATGATTGACGATTTAAAAATTTCTAAAGTATATTTCAAAATTTCGGACTCATCACTACAAAATTAAGTGTTAGATTACTTCTTTACTTACTTTTGGTTTTAAACCCCCCTCTCCTCTATTTCTTGAACAACTACAGTACCACTTCAACATTTATTAAGATACTTTAAAAAAAATGAATAATTTTGTTTTGCTTAAATTCTTCCATTGTTACAGATGCACAATGTAATGCTTGCAAAGAAAAACTAAAAACGAAAGACAAAAGTACAACCGCTCTAATCCGGCACTTAAATAAGCATCCTCAGATTGCTAAGGAAGTAATGTCAAAACGCGATAATATTGTAAAAGTTGATCGAAACCAGCCAAATTTGGAACTCGCCTTTGAGAAACAGAGATTATTAGGAGCAGATTCTTCACGAGCCACACATATAACCAGAGCAATTACACAAATGACAGCATGCGATTTACAGCCCTATAGTATTGTAGAAGACAAAGGGTTTAGAAATTTGATTAAAGTTCTTGAGCCTCGTTACCGGCTGCCAAGCAGAACAACATTTTCCAAAACGCTTATCCCTAATTTGTATAAGGAATAACGGTAAAAGATTGCCGATATAATCAAACAGGACATAGGTGCAGGTATATTTTTGTTATTGTTAATTAAGACATGTCTGTCAAAATTGAAAATCTTTACATATATACCCGTTATAAATATTCACATCATCTTGCTCAAGTATATTTTTTTTTATTTTAATATGCCCGTCTGTGAATCTGAGTATCGATAAATTCTTAAACCAGGGTGGGCGGAGTGCCTGGTATTTTTCTCAGAGATATATTTTCTTTCTCGATAAATAATTTTTAATAAAATACTTTCCCTTAAAGGACCAAATATTTAAAATCAATACTTGGACCATAAGAGTATATTACCGCATAAAAAGAAAGAGTTGGTTCCGATAGCCAGCTGTGACTGGTTGAAAATTTGTTAGTTGGCACAATTATTTTGATATTTCGACTATGTTCCATAAGATATTTTTAATACGACGTGCGCGGGGCTCGATAATTTGTTATTTATTTTGTAGTTATTGAGGATATAAAAAACGTCGTTCGTACTTATTAAGTTTTTTACCCCGCCTATATATACATATCGCGAATATTTAGATTTTGGCTTTCCATTTATAATCATTTATTTTTGTAGGCCTAGAATCTATTGCCGTAACAACCGACGGCTGGACTTCTCGAAGTGTAGAATGTCTGTATCACACACACTTCATTATACAACATCCGATTTCAACCACCGCTACTTTCTATTAAATATGCGTTTTTTTGCAGAAAGTCACACAGCTCGAATGGGAGTTAAATGTGATTCATCCAATTTTTGTAGTAAGCGACAATGCTCACAATATTGTAAAAGCCATAAGTCTAAATGATTCCTGGGAAAGAATTGCATGTTTTGCGCATACTCTGCAGTTGGCCATTAAAGACCCTCTTGGGGATACGAAAAGTTTTGATGGCACTCACAAAAAATGTAGATCGCTTGTCGGCTTTTTATGAGTAGTTCGACCGCCAAAGCAAAACTTGATGAGATGCAATTAACGTTAAATTCTGAAGCTAACCCGCTGACAATTATCCACGATGTGGATATAAGATGAAACTCTGAATATTAAATGTTTCAAAGACTTCTGGAGTTGCGAACGGCTCTTGGGGCGGTTTTATCTTTACCAAAAATGCCAAAGGGCAAGGCCGTAGCCAGAAAAAAAATTCGGGGGGGTCCAACTGGTCCAAATCAACCAAGGCCGTAGTCAGAAAAAGAAATTGGGGGGGGGGGCAACCGGACCAAGTCAACGAACAGCAAACTATAGAATACTCTTCTTTAGAATTTATTTTAAATAAACTATACATTTAATTAACTAAACAAATGACATCGAACACATAAATGTAGTTATAAAATCAAATTTAAGCGTCTTGATTTTTTCGCGGCAATCACTTCTTCTGTTTTAATGTCTATATTGCGATGAATTGACATTAACGCAAGTCCTGTCATCCTTTCTTGGCCCGAAGAATTTCTCAGGTACGTTTTAAGACGTTTTAATGAAGAAAATGATCGTTCTGGAGTGCTTGTCGTAACAGGTAACGTCGATAAAATTTTCAAAAGCTTGAAGATGTTTGGAAATAACTCTTGGTTGCATTCTCCAAGAGTTTCAATAGCACATGTAGGGCGATCTGAGTCCAAATTTTGTAGCCACTTTGTCCTCCATAGATCGAATTCCGCTTGAAGACAATCATATTCCAAGAATTTGTCATAACGCGAAAAAGACCTTGCTTCAAGCTCATTTTCACGGCAGCACACGGATGGAATTAAAGTATAGAGAGATGATAATATCGATTTATGATTTTCGAATCTGGAGCAAAGCTGATCGGTGAAATCATCCAAAAGTGGTATCATTATACTTATTCTAAAATATGTTTCTGGATCTTGCGTATTGTAGTTGCTTCTGAGTTGTTGTCGTAATGCAATTCGAGGTATTTTTATCTCTTCGTTTACACTTTGAAGCAAATCACTTGCATTTTTGAAAATCGTAGCAAATTTTAAATCCACGTTTTCTCGCAGGTTTTTAATAGTTTTTATAGTTATGTCAACGTGCTGCAAGACAGCTACTAAGTCACATTCGGGAGATTGTAGGATTTTGCAAAGTGACAATGTGTATGCAAATAGTACGGTTAAACAACACAAACTTATGATGAAATCGCTAGCAGTATTGGCTCGCAAAAAAGAAGTCGCTTTTGATGAAGTTTCGGAATCCTTATCCATGCTTAAATTTTTTAACGTATCGAAAATCGCTTTGAAGATTTCTTTAAATCTTATTAATCCATCATGGTTTTCAACCCAGCGCGTCTCACACATTGCCGTAAGGGCGTGCCATTTAGTTTTTGGAAAGTTTTTCTGTATATTTTCTTGCAAGCACATAGTTCGCTTTGCTGAATACTTCACAAAATTCCCAACTGATTTTATTATAGCAATAGTATTCCGAATTGGCTGAATTTGGCAAGAATGAGACAGAGCTAAGTTTAGCGAATGCGAGCTGCAATATACATACAGAGCTTCCGAATTACTGCCTGTACACCATTAAAACATCCACTCATGGCGGCTGCACCATCGTATCCTTGTCCAATTAAGCATTCACAGTCTACCCCTAAACGTTTTAAATTTGAGAGAATCGCATCAGCTAAATATTTTCCTGTCGTACTCTCTACCGACACAAAACACAAGAAATCTTCGCGTAATATATATACATATTGTCATTCCGATCTGTGTATCTGATACAAATTGACATTTGTTCTTGTCGCGATATATCAGTCGTTTCGTCAACCAGGACCGAAAAACACTTAGCGGAATTTATTTTATCGACTAGTTTCTTTTGAATAATTTCACCACAAATTGCAATTAGTTCATTTTGTATTTCAGGACTTAGGTATGTGGCACTCAGTGCCATACTTTCCGAATATTTTCTTAGATTTAAATCACCGCAATTGTTTCGCATGCGTAGGATAGCTCGGAAGTTTCCGTCATTTATTTCGGGTTCAGGATCGTTAATTTTAATGGGACCTGAATCGCATGTACCTCGCAGTGCCAATTCCTGTCGTCCACACAATTTAACAGTGTCAATAATAGGAATAAGTTTAGAACGATTTTCAGCTATTTGATTTAAACGTCCAGTATCTAGTTGGGACATGATGTCCGGTTGCTGCTTTTTGAATACGCGAAGAAAATTATCAGCCAATATCACGCATTCTTTATGATATTTGTTTTCACCGTGACATTTAAAATCATAAAGTGCATCTTTCCATTTGTTCATCGGTTGGATAACTAAATATTTTAATTGTTGATGAGAACCTTTACCTGCGCAAACCGTGGCAAATAGCACACACAATTTACATAAAGCGCCTTGCTGCCCTTTCGTGGTATAAACGAGCCATTGAAAACGATCGAACCAGTGTAGTTGAAATTTAAGTTTTTTCTTACCTTCGCTTACCAGAAACTTAAATGATTTGTCCGGTTTCCATGGCGAATCCAATAAGGTACATTTTAGCTGGTTATCAATTTTGTTTTTTAATTCCACATATTTCCCTATGTCTAAAATATTTTGACAGATTGAAGTGTCAGTTCGTGCAGAATTTTCCTGAATAGCAGAACTAGTACCAGCGAGGTTATCGTTATTGTCAGGATCATGCTCAGGCACCGGCTCAGGCTCAGGCTCTGGGTGGTTTTCTTTTACACTGGTAGGATTTGGTCTTTTGATCATGTAGTTATACAGTGTATTTTCTTGTTTCCGTTTTGACATTTTAATAAAGACCTGTAATAATTATACAAGAAACAGTATTGATGGTTCTAATGACGACATAAAATTGTTACTTGCATGCCAAGTGCGGAACAATGCGGCAAAAGTCACTTAGATCCATACATTCAAAGTAATAAATAAAGTTTATGTCGATTTTCTGTCCAATTCTAGTTGCAATCCTCTTTCAGGTTAATTTAGTACACAGAAAAAAAGATAAACTAATATTTATCAATAAAGGAGCTAAAAAATCATCTGTACATTCTACAGAAAAATCTGTTAAAAAACTGATAAAATTCAGATTCTCTGTTAACAATCTACTATTCATTTAGTCTAGGAATTAGTCATCTTACTTCGTTTGAAAACCATGACTTTTATACCAAAGGCCGAATCGAATAAAGGGTTACGCGCGGATTCTGCCGGAAAAGTATTGCCCAAATGATCAATTTACAAAAGTGCTTGGAATGAAAACGTAAAATCAGGTATTTGTAGAGAATTTTAAAACGCATCTTTTATCCCTGTAACAAAATTGTTCAAATTTTATAGTTTTTTAGATAAGCGTCAAAAACGTCATTTTTTTAATATACATAATTTCAATATCATTTCTCTTCAACTCGCGATAGTGAACTCAGTTTTGAGAATTTGGCACAGACAAAAATACCAAACTCATCGCAAGGTTTTTGCGCGTCTAACGAAAAAAGCAGGATGGAAAATCCTAAAGAACAAAAAAGTTGTTAACTTTTTTCCGCGAATTTCTGAAAAACATGTTTTGATACTTTCCAGCGCTTCGTTTATCGAGCGAATTTTAAGCTACGATAAAGTTCGAGTGAGAAAGTTCTTCATTAGGGTTTATTAATGTTTTCTTGGAAAATTGCATGTTAATTCAAGAAATATTTTTTAAGCTGTAAAGATGAAAAGTTGCTGCCGACAAGCGCGCCAAGAAAATTGCTGTTTTCGATGACTTTAGCATTATTTTTTATGGATTATTTTTTTTTATAAGTTTTTCACTATAAGTTATTTTTTTAAATGAAAATAATTTTTTAAAAAACCTGATATTTATTTAAAATTTTAATCATTCCTAGAGCTAACATTTTTTTCAATAAGGAAGCACTGAACATAATATTTCCTAAAATATTTATTTCAATTTGGGGGGGGGGGGTTCCGGGCCCCTTGGTCCCCCCCCCCCTGGCTACGGCATTGCCAAAGGGTGTAACAAACGAGGAGTGGACTTTAATAGAAACATATACAGATGTGCTTAGACCCTTCAAGGAAGCAACAGTGATTATGTCCGGGAAAAAATACCCGTCATTACCATTGTACATACCTATGGTAAAAGGTTTGATTAACTCCACAGAAGAATTTCTTGCAGAAAACTCTGGAAAGAAATCTGCCATCCTCGGAAAAAAGCTATTGCAAGCCACAAAAGACCGGTTCAGTGAAGTGTGCTACAACGAAACTCTTGTATTAGCTATGATTTTGGATCTACGATACAAGAATCGTTTATTAACCGAAGAAGAAAAAATAGTAGCGGATAATTTTGTTATAAGCAAAATGCATTAAAACGACTATTTTTTGTTTTTTCATATTGAACTTCATAATCTTACCATTTTCGCACATCTATTAACAAGTTTTTTAAGAGTTAGTCGTGCGCGATATCTTCTTTCTGGACATTAAGTTATTCGTTTCATAAAAGTAACTCTTATAATGTTCGGACGACGCACCCACACACAATTCTATATCATCTGTTAATATAAAATACATGGTAGATAATTTTGTGAAAAATTTTAAAATAATAGAGTATTGTGTCTTTTAGAGATCGAACTTCCTTCAAAACTAAGGAAGTTTCTCGCTGACATTAACGAAGGTAATGATTGAGAAAGTTCAATAGCGGATGAAGTTCGGCGATATATTTCTGACAAGGTAGCTCCACAAGACACGAAAATTCACTCATGGTGGAAAATAAATGAACATAAGTATCCACGAATTTCAAAATAGCCAAAATTTATATTTCAATTCCAGCTACTCAAATCAGTTGCGAATCGACTTTTTCAACCTCTGGAAATATTGTGACACGAAATCACGCGACTTCGCTCAGGGAACATTTCAAGGAACTTTGTTTTCTTCATGCCAATTTGAAAATATGATTAGTTATGTATGATATGTATGATGTACTTTAATAAAAGACATTACGAAAAATTATGCATTTCGAATTACAAAATTATGCTTCGAGTACTCGCAAAGTTTCCAGTACTCGACCGAACTAATATTCGAATTACTCGACTCGACTCAACTCGAAGGTTTCCCCTACTCGCACACCTCTACGATTTATACAACATCAATTCGTGTGCTACAAAAAAACTCCTTGAATCGATTCGGTCAAATGATCTTCTCCAACGAGCGTTACGGCTACAACATCGACCTTACTTGATGTCATCTGAATTTCGACCAGTAAATTATTGATGTATTTGCTACTGAGGAGCACGAGATTTCTGATCACTTTTTAGTTGGTTATCTTGTTTCCTGTCCTGGGCCAGAAAGCAAGCATACGTTTATCCAAACACGTGATATTAAGAACTTTGATGCTAAACAATTTGATTTGATGGCTGTTTGTTATCCCTGGAGAGAAGTTTTTAATAATCAAAGTATTGATGATAAATCAGCATATTTGCGTTTTTTTTTCTGCTTGTCCAAACCTCGTGCTCCTTGGATAACGGATACGGTTAAGATTTTCATTAGGAAAAGTAATGCCGCGCAATCAAAGTGGAGAAAATCTAAAGCGGGCTCGGACTTTCTGTACTATAAGTCCCTTAGAAATTTATGATTAGAAGAGAACGAAAATGTTATTTCCGCACTATATCATCCTCGGCGAGTAAACTGTTATGGAAATCTGTCAATTATCTAGAGGTTAAAGATTCCATTTCTCCTGGGATTTCATCTCACCTGTCAGATGTTAACCGTTGAAATCAGTATTTTGCTAATGTTCCAAAAAGGACCCCGCACACTTTAGCTTGATTTGCGGGCCCGGTTAAATTTCCTGAAACTTCGCTAAGTTGTAGTCCAGAATAGCCCGAACAAAAGTTCTATATGGTAAAAGCCCCAAAAATCAATAGTTTTCGAGATAAAGTACTATACGATATAGTACGGGCGTACGATATAGGCCCCCGGATCCGAGACTTTCGCATTTATTTTTTATATGCAACAACAATATGCATAGGTTTTTTTGGTCGCTGATTACGAATGTGATAACAGATTTTAAAAATTCAAAATGGCGGATCCAATATGGCGGACGAGTTTTGAAAAATTAAACGAAATCGCTTGAAACTCATTATTCTGGGGTTTTTGGGGTCGCTGATCACGAATCTGATATCAGATTTTGAAAATTCAAAATGGCGTATCCAATATGGCGGACGAGTTTTGAAAAATTGAACGAAATTGCAAGAAACTCGTTACTCGGGGGTTTTGTGGGTCGCTGGTTACGAATCTGATATCAGGCTTTGAAAATCTAAAATGGCGGATTCAATATGGCGGACGTGTTTTAAAAAATTGAACGAAATCGCTCGAAACTCGTTCTTCTAGGGTTTTTGGGGTCCCCGATGATGAATTTGATATCAGATTTGAAATAATAAAATTAGAATAATATTTCCAATAATTAAGAAATAATAAATACACGTATAGCATATAAATGCAATATTTATTATTTACAAATAATAACATATTTATACATTTTTTTTTGTAGACGTACTGCGTTTTTACCGCGTTTTTACTTTACTGTGTGTGTCGGCGCGTCGTGAGTGAAACCTTAACATTCATTGCCTGTGGCCTGCATCGGTAATATTTTCAAGCATGGCTAGTGAAGGATATTTCACTTGTGGTTGATGACGAGCATACCCCAAAAACCATAAGATAGAACCAACGTGTGCGCATGAACCGACTGTTCTAGCTCCTGTCTTACACGTACAGTAATAACCCGAAATAGGGGTATCGATATCTTCATCATTTATGTTATGCTCTTCATATCTGTTGTCAGTGACGAACGCTATAAATATTTGGTACTTAGTTGCATTTCTAAATCTTGAATATATTCGAACTCTAATAAGCCCCGGTTCATTCAACAATGTGTCAATGTTAAATTCTTCAGTTTGTTCACGTTGGAGTTTATCCTGAATGTAAGCAGGCGCAAGATTCACTTGATAAACGCCAAATGTTAAATCATGTAAATAATCTAGGGACAGTCTTGGGAAGTGAGGCACATGGTGTTCATTCAACCGAACCCACTGTGCGTTTCGTTTCTCTAAACGATCGTTCTCGACTCTATTTTGAACAACATTAGGATGACGAGACATTTCTATCATTCGTTCTGCTAGTTCTGGAGTTGCTGCAGCCATGTTGATTGGTTCTCTATATTTATTGAGAATAGCACCAGCAATACGATAAAAATCCTCGATGTTAATGGCATGGGTAATAGACACAGGTCCGTCTAAGAATTTAAAAACAGATTTAATATGACCATTTCGCGCCTCTACTACCCATCTTGATTTTGTAATTAGCCTGGAATCATTTGCTGCAAAGGTGTCAAGTTGACGTTGACCACGAAGTAGTAGTGCAGGCATTTTATGATTGATGCCTAAAAGTTCAAGTAGTGGTATAGCATCTCTATAGCCCCGATCGACAATGATTATGTCGCCTTCTGCAAACCACATTCGAAGAGCTGCAGGATCTGTTTGCATTTCGTTTTCAAGCATAGCGGCGTCATTATTTTTAGAGTCTGAGAAATATGGCCCATGAATATCTAAAATGTAACCATTCGGAGCCACAATAAGGGCTGGTTTAAATAAATTTCGACTTTTATGGACCGAGTAGGACTGTCGGAGTGTTTGAAAGTTACTTGATTTATGTGTATACACGTATGTTCCATCGATAATTGCAATTGCGCGAGGGTCATTAGGGTTCGGATTGTAAAGCCGATTAGCAAAATCAGTGACATGTCTTTCAATGTATTGTTCTCGAGTAATTGCATTTAATCCAATATTTTCTGGTACAAACCTCAACATTAGTGACTTTCGCACATTAGCGATAACTAATGAAACAGCTTGCCGGCTTGTGTATTTAAATATTACTTTTAAAAAATCATCAGATAAGTTTTGGCGCATTTTACATAAAAATGTAAGTAGATGTTTTTTACTTATATGTCGAGTTACATTTCTATTAGGTTCCGGTACAGGGACCAAACGTGAAAACAAATCTCTAAATTGCTCACGAGATATTGGGCTTAAGCTTTTGAACTCATCTTCTGAGAAACTTTCTTCGTCATCGTAATCAACCTCGTTTACTTTACTTGAGACCCGTAAACCCTGTAAGAAAGCTTGCAACTGTGGACCGCATATACGATAAGGTCTATTGATAAATTCTATTGTATCCATTAGAGGCAGCGGTATAAATCCATTAGCATCTAAATGCTGAGGACAGCATCGAACTGATTGTGGTATGTATATATTTTTTATGACAAAAACGTTAATCCTACAATTGACAGATAACCTCACAAAATTTCCGCAATTATCGCAAAATATACAATTATTATTTCTTTTCAATGTCATTACGTTTAATCTCAAACAGTTTGGATCTTCTTCCAGTTCACGTATCTCTGTATTAATACTTACATTACAATTAAAACATAAACGGCTATCCTCCTGAACATCTTGGGGAGGATGATGAAGATATTCTCGACGCAGAATCGCGATTTGGCATTTTTGGTTGTTTTCATTGCCAAAAATACGGACCATTACTCGGCGGTGAAATCTTGCGTCACATACATAACAATTTATTCTATTTCGAGCTGCCATTGTTATACATTCTAATAATATATTGTCAGTCTTTACTCTTCAATACACTTATTTTCCCTTACAGATCAAATGAGAAATAACAGAGAATCCAGTATGATTGCAAAAAGATATAACGCATCACATATCACATGGAACGTTAGGATAACATATACAAAATACTGACGAAACGAATGCAAATACGAATCAGATGTCAAAACTAATGAAATGTAGAGCGTAGTATCAAAATATATATATATATATATGATGCCGAAACAATTGAACATATGGTGTACTTATTCAATGTCAAAGCCTAAAACAACCAGGAATTTGCAGAGAATCTACTTTACCCAGATAAAAACGTGTTATATACAATTGTATTAAACTATAAAGAAATGAGATATAATTATATAACTATATAATTATATAACTATATATAATTACATAGAAATTCAATACAATCTATATATGTGCCGTCAAACCAAGAATTTTATTTCTAAATTGTATTAAATACGAGCGGCGAAGAAATAACATTAATTATTCTCTACATGAGAATTATTTTCAATTATATATGTATATATATATATATATATATCATAAATGATGATATTATATACAAGTATATATGAATTTTGTCTCTATAGCACTGTATCCATATATATATGTTTGTATATAATTGTATACTATATAAAACATTCTTGCCGGGTAGCTCAAACAAAAAATGTAAGAAATAGATAACGTAAACTTATAAAATACAGAAACAAAGAAAAGGAGTATTAAATAAGATACTGATCTATTGATAAGTTCTTGTCATAAAAAATATATACATACCACAATCAGCTTGTTGCTGTCATCAGCATTTGAAAATTATTTGCAAGCACTGCAAGTATTTGGTACAAGCTTACAAAAAACTCAAAGAGCAACTCTTTTAAGGACCTGAGACTCTGCTGTTATCATCACAATGGTCTACGATAGGTGATTTTTATTTAAGGTAATCCGTTTTATTTTTCAGAAATTGTCGGCCATATGGGATCCGTCATTTTTAATTTTCAAAACCTGATATCAGATTCGTAATCAGTGACCAAAAAAAAAACCCGAGTAACGAGTTTCGAGCGCTTTCGTTCAATTTTTCAAAACTGGTCAGCCATATTGGATCCGCCATTTTGAATGTTCAAAATCTCATCAGATTCGTTATCAGGGATCCCAAAAACCCTAGAATGATGAGTTTCAAGCGATTCCGTTTAATTTTTCAAAACTTGTCAACAATATTGGATCTGCCATTTTGAATTTTCAAATCTGATATCAAATTCATCATCGCGGGCCCCAAAAACCCTAGAAGAACGAGTTTCGAGCGATTTCGTGCAATTTTTTAAAACACGTTCGCCATATTGAATCCGCCATTTTAGATTTTCAAAGCCTGATATCAGATTCGTGATCGGCGACACCAAAAACCCCAGAATAATGAGTTTCAAGCTATTTCGTTTAATTTTTCAAAACTCGTCCGCCATATTGGATACGCCATTTTCAATTTTCAAAATCTGATATCAGATTCGTGATCAGCGACCCCAAAAACCCCAGAATAATGAGTTTCAAGCGATTTCGTTTAATTTTTCAAAAATTGTCCGCCATATTGGATCCGCCATTTTGAATTTTTAAAATCTGATATCACATTCGTAATCAGCGACCAAAAAAACCTATGAATATTGTTGTCGCATATAAAAAATAAATGCGAAAGTCTCGGATCCGGGGGCCTATATCGTACGCCCGGACTATATCGTATAGTACTTTATCTCGAAAACTGTTGATTTTTGGGGCTTTTACCATATAGAACTTTTGTTCGGCCTGTTCTGGACTACAACAAGCGAAGTTTCAGGAAATTTAACCGGGCCCGCAAATCAAGCTAAAGTGTGCGGGGTCCTTTCACCTAACACTGATACTCATCAACTCTTCCGTTTGATTCGCTCTTCAAAGATTCCTGAAAATAATTTTTTCTCTTTCAGGGAAATCTCTATAACAGAATTATCTGATTATATCTCAAAATTAAACCCCCATGCTGCTGGATCTGATGGAATCTCTGGAGAGATGTTCTTAAGTGTTTTTAAACATTGCTTGCCGGAATTTTTATTATTTTATTTTTTCAGAACTAGTTGAAAGCATTCTGTATGATTAACTTTTAGATCATTGTAATAAGTACGATATCTTCCCAGCGTATCAATCTGGCTTTAGAAAATCCTTTAGCTGCGAAACAGCTCTTCTTGATATTTCTAAGGACATACTTTCGAGCATTGATCATCAAATGTTATGTCTTACTGGTTTGCTAGAATTTTCCCGGGCATTTGATACGATGAACCACGATCTTACTGTTGCTAAGTTATCATTCTATGGTTTTTCTGGTACAGCTTGTGACCTAATGAAATCGTATCTTCATCGACCCTCCCAATCAGTTTCAATCTCTGGTAACACTGCGATCTCTGAGACAAAAATTTTAACTTGTGGTTGTCCCCAGGGTGCTAAACTGAGCCCCTTACTTTTTATAATATATACATCTGCTATTTATAGTTTATGCTCGTATGTTTTCCTCAAAACATATGCTGACGATACTCTAATACTGTTACCTTTTAGGCCGCGCAATACATCGGAAGCATTTTCTAGATTTAATTCTGACCTGAATTACATCGCAAATTAGGCAAATGATAACGCACTTATCCTTAACCCGTTGCAGTCTCTAAAGTACTCATAATCGGCAATGCAAAACTTCGTGAGACCATCGATCGTAGTCTAGTTTCAATTATTGTAAATGGCAGAGGTAACCCAATAGTCTCTGAGGTAAGAGACCTTGGCTTGATCATAGACACTGACTGGTCCTTTTCCCAGCATATAAATAAAAAGAGAGCAATTTGTTTTTCTAATTTGCGCCGATTGTTCCCATGGAGGCATGTTCTCCCATCGATAGTAAAGCTTAAGCTTTGTGAAGCTCTAGTTCTCTCGCACATGCTCTTTTGCATTTGCGTATATGAGCCATGTCTCAGTGAAAGCAACTGGCGTAAGGTTTAGGAGGGGAAAAATTCTTGCCTTCGCTGTGTATATGGTGTACGAAAGTTTGATCATATTTCTCCTGCTATGAAAAGATCCGGCTGGCTCTCAATGAAAAATAGGATGAATGTTGCGTTAACCAGTATGACTTGCCGGGACCTCGCTTCGGAGGCTCCGGGTTACCTCTATCACCGTATTACCATGCTAGGTCAGAACCGTAAAAATTCCGGAAATTCTGTCGCATATTCAATGAAATACCCAAGATATCGATCGGCAAATGCAGGTTTATAGCTGCGAGGGTGTTCAATTCGCTCCCCTTAAGACTAAGATCCATGTTGTTTATAGTAAATATTTTGTTGTTTTGTGTCAAATGTTATTTTTTAACCCATAAGAATTAAGGTAAGAATTAACATGTAGATGTGTTAGCCGCTGTTATTGTACTATTCTTTGGTTGTCATTCTTTTTTTTGTACTTATTTATATATTTCGTGATTATTATGTGCTTATTTTAATTAGTTTGTATGGATGCGTCCAAGTGTATTTTGCGGGTTAGGCTGTAAAACGGCAGTTTCAGTGCTGTGTCTCGCCCTTTGTACAATGCTCTTATATTGTCCAATAAAGACATTATTTTTTTTTTGAAGGAGGGGGAAATGCGTTAGGCACCATAGGGGGTTGAAGATGTTGGTTAACCCCCCGTGTGTCGGACTCCCTTGCCCATGATGTGCGGGGCAAGGTTTACCGACTAAAATCCTAACTTCCCTCGGCCCTCCATAATCAACGTGTGCAGTCTGCAGCAGAAAAGTGGCTCCGATATCCATCTCCGCTGCAGGCTGCACCGGGCCATTTCTTTTGCAACTGTAACCACTCCATCTACTATTGGGTAAGTGGTTACAGGATCTCGTGTGACCTCAGTAGACGGAGAGATCCCAGCAGCACTGCTTTCTGCGAATGCTTTTGATGTTTTCGAGGAAAGTTGGTCTCATTCCTCCCAGCACTCCAATTATCAGCACGACGAGCTTGATTTTGAATCCTCGATGCAACTTGCGCATTTCGAACAGGAGTTCCCGATATTTCATCCGTTTTTCGTCCTCTTTGCTGACTGTATTTATTTGTCTCTGCTGGTGCAGAGAACTCGATCACGAAGATGGATTTGTCATCGAAGTCAACAAGGACGATGTCAGGCTTGTTGGCTGATATTTGCCTGCTCGTCGGGAATGAGTAATTTCAGTATATTCGGCTCAACTCATTCCCGACTACGGATTCAATATCAGTGGGGACGTACAGCAAAACTGGGGTTGCACCAATACCATAAGTGTTGCGAAGATGGTAATACAGCACTCGAAGAGCCGCATTGTGACGTTCGATGTATGCTGAAACTGCATATATTCCGCATGCTGCCAAAAGATGCATTAGTGTCTCAGCATTACATCTACACAATCTACAAAGCGTACTCTGTACCGCCTGGTGTAAGACGTTCTGGCGATACGCTACGGTATTGATGACCCCATCCTGGCATGGGAAGATAAAACCCTCGGTCTCGGATTTCAAGCCGGCTGATCTTTAGAACGAGAAGGTCATCTCTGCCGACAAGCCAAGTTGTCGGACATTTCGAAAGAATTGTCCATGCAATGGCTTGTCGACATGCCTTCCCTCCAACATACGGAGTTGATCCTTCCGTATGTTAGCCCTGAGACGCACTGGGCACAGATTGATGACTGATTCAGCTTCCTGTGCACCACTACGTCCCACGTTGAAAACCAGACCGAGGTTTCGCGCCGCTCGTTCCACTACGTTGTACAAAAACGCCCCCTTCCCCTGAATTTCATGCTGATGAACTAGCATCATCAGGGGATCCTCCGTTCGATTAATCACGTCGCAAGCTGTTTCGAGGACCAATCGGTCATGCATACACTCCAGGCTTAAAAGGCCACGACCTCCCATATTTCGGGGCAAATACAGTCGTTCCACGGAAGATCTTGGATGCAAACTGCGTTGCATACAAATCATCTTCCGCGTGCTTCGGTCAAGATCCCTTAGCTCGTCAACGTTCCACTTCAGTGCTCCAAATGAATAGAGCACTGGTGATACGACCAACATATTCGTGGCTGCCACCTTATTTCTCCCGGTCAATTCTGATGACCAGATCTGACGGAGAGTGCGCCGGTATTTTTTTATGATGGTGGTTTTAGCAGCCTGCACATCCTGGATATGCGTTTGAGGTACGCCCAGGTATGTGTAAGCTTCTTCGGCGCTATGGTGGCGGATGAAATTTCCATTGACAAGCTCCATATCGTTGTTATGGGAGCCTGACCTTCCTCTGTGCAATTGAACGACTGCACACTTGGCCAATCCGAATTCCATGCCGATATCTCTCGAGTATGTGAGGGCGATGTTCAGAGATCGATGTAATTAATCCTCGCCTGATGCGTATAATTTGAGATCGTCCATATAGAAAATACCCATGTAGCGCAGAAACATTATACAAATTGACCACATACATCCGACGATTCACTTTGTATCTGCTGCGTATTCCATCGAAACTGACGACAATTGTTTTTCAATGATTTTATATGATCAGGTACGAGAGGTGGTAATCCGTAACTGTCAAAATACAATGCATTGCCATAGATATCGGCATATATAGCCACCCAATGAATACCTGGCTTTTTGTGACCATCTCTATTTAATACAAAGCATGCAGGTTTACCTCAAACACGGGGTATTTGGTCCGCGGGAAATACACCTACGGTGTGGTGTTTAACCCTTTAAGGACGGGACGGACACTTTTTGAACGTCAACTTCGGCGCGATATCGGATAACGTTATAGGAAAGGAAAAAAATCTGCATCCAATGTTTCTTACGTAAAAAAGGCTGCTCTTTTAGATTCTGTGAAAAGAATTGGTTCAAAACTCTTTCCAAAAAAGATACAGCTGTTTTTATCCAAAAAAACGCAAAATTTTTAAATATTTTTTTCATAAATCGTCAATTTACACCGGGAAACTGCAAAGCAGAGAACTCGGAAATGCAAAATATTGCGTCCAAAATGTTTCAGCTTCAAAATCGTACCTGCGATTTTTTAAAATTTCAAGTTAGCGGTTTAAAAATGGCGCCCAAAATGCAAAATTTATATATTGTTTCATTTTTAGCCAACCGATTGAAGTTTCGAAATCGGCACTTGCTCAATAACTGCAAATTTATGTTTTTGGAGTCGCTGATTACAAATATGAGGTCAGATTTTCAAAATTCAAAATGACGCATCCAAAATGGCGGATAACATTTCTAAAATATTAACGGATTTTCGTAAAAATGGTCACTGAAAGTCGTTAGTTGGGGTCGCTGGTTGTAGATATGAACGTCTTTTGCTATCAAGTGGACGTCATTTTTTTTTTTTACATTTTTTAATTTTTTTTTATATTTTTTTTGAGTTTTTTTGTTTATTTTTATACCTTTTTTTGCATTTTATTTATTTGGTGTTTTTTGTGTTTTTTTTTTTGTTTTTATAATTTTTTTTTAAATTATTTTATTTTGTATATTTCTTCTGTATTTATACCGTTATTCGGCGTGTCCCTTCAATTTTTGTAGAAATTGATTTTGGTTTGTATTATGACTAAGAGAGCCCTTCCAAATTTGAAGAATATCAAATTGCTAATTTGATTTCATGGTGTAAAATACTAAAGGTATAATAAAATTATAAAGAACACTATTTGTACAGCATACATTTTTTACACTACTTACTGTGGTAAGAATGCAAAGATAGAGATGGATAAATTATCACATTGCGCGAGTCATACAACAAATGATTACAGAATTATTCTTGTTCCCTTTTCTAAACAAAGTAAAGGGTTATCGCCTTTATTCCGGTAATTTTTTTTTATGAACCAGATTTAAGGGGTCGTCCATAAACCACGTAACGCTTGGGGGAGGGGTCCGACCCGTGTCTACATAGTGTTACGTGGGGGGGGGGGGACAGTTGACTGTTACGTAACAAAAACGTAATAGACAATGAATATAAATGTAAATATATACATTTATCAGAAACAAGAATATTAACAGTTTTTAAGCGAAATTTTGCTAAACCTTAACTGTGAAATTAAAAAAATTGCTAGCTATAATATTTCCTTTGACATAAGTAAAATCTTCCCTGACAACCAAATCTGCCTACAGCTATGAAAAACGACACAGGTTATACCAACCTGCCGCAAATCAGCCGCAAACGTTAAACTGTTTGTGTCAGGTTTGTATTTCATCTTTCGCCATCTATGGTATTATCGTAGGAGTTGATCGAAAAAAAAACAAAAGAAAGAACGCGCCTCGCATGCCCTTCTTGCGTCAGCTGGCATGTCGTCACTTGCAGATTTTCCTATACGCTTCGTGCTGTTTTGAATATCGTGTCAATCTTTAAAAAAGTTCAGGATAATGAGTTCTAAAAGAGGAGATCTATTTAAAGCCTTTTTCGATGCGTATAAAAAAAGATATCCCGAAATAATAGGGGAAAAGTGTCAAAAAGAAACAGCCCAGAAGTGGGCGGAATTTAAGGCAAATTACCACGGTGATCAGTTCGATAAAGAAATTATCAATCTTATTGTGTCATATAAGGAACATTCAGGAAGAAGGAAAGCAAGGAACATCCTTATGTTTCTTCAACCAAAGGTATAGTAATTGTCATATTTCATGCATGTAATTTAAGGAGGTTATGTTCATGAGTTTCATTTTCCTATATTATCAATCAAAACCTACACTGTAAAAAAAACAATTATAATTTTACTATGTGTCACGTTGGAAATAAATCGATTTCCGTTTCACGTATTAAAACAGCAAGCCGTCTGCAAAATAACATCGTGATACGTCGTAAAAATACAAGCAGTGGGTAAATTTACAAATCGGCTGTAATTAACAAATATGAAAATTCTGACGTTTTTTCCAGTTTTTACGTTTATTTTACAAAAACTATATCCTTTATTCTTTTCTAAGATTTGAACTTTTAAATTTTTATTCTGGTCGATCGCACATCGATTGTAAATTTACGACTTATCACGAGGTTATTTTGCACATGGCTTGTACTTTTGCTATCTGTCGCGTTGGAAACAAATCGATTCACATTTGACGTAGTACAAGTACAAACCGTGTACAAAAATACCACATTCAAATCTGTAAAAATCCAACGCGTTGTATTTCTGCCCGCTATTTTTGTTTACAGTATACTTGCATAATAATTTGATCGGTTTTTTATGCATTTATATGATGAAGAAATAAACGAATTTGATGTAAACCGTCGTGTCGACGCTATTTTCCTATACTTTACGTATATATTTTTATTTTCTTGAAAATTCTTTACATTCTTTTATTTAAAAAACAAATCACTATATGAATTATGTTATCTAGCGTCAAAAATTAGACACGAACCCTACTGCATCGTGTAGCACCTCAGAAAATCACATTTCGCATGGCGGCGAGTTTGAGCTTAATCACGATACTGGAGATATATGCTCGAATATTAATGCAAATAAAAATGACGACATTAGTGCGGATATTAACAGTGAGAGTAATGAACCCATACCTGTTCTCAAGCGTCAATACGAAAAACCAGCTAAAAAATTATTGCATATAAAAATGAATTCCCTAGAAAAGCAGTTGAATGCTCTGACAGAAGCGCGAAACACCGGACTTGCAAGTAAGTCTATTGATAAGCAAATTAATGAAATGCGTAAACAGTTGGGTAATGAAAAAAAAATTGAAGAGCACCGAAGGATCTGCAGACCGACAAAAAAAGTATCGTGACAAATTAAAAATCTCGTTATCGCGCGTATGTGAGAAATATCCTGATGTAAGAACAGATTTGCAGCGACGCTCGGAAGAAGGTGGTAGACCTCGATTCGAAGAACATCAAACTGCTCTTTTAAAAACAATAGCTGATATAACTCTGTTTGGTGCTGCTGCCCACGACAGACGACGTGAAGAGTCAGTGCGAAGCTGCAGAACTCTTACTCAACTTCAGGCGAAACTTATTGAACAGGGACTTACAATTTCAAGAAGCGCAACGTATTTGCGATTATTACCCAGAAATACGAGTACATTGGAAGGTCGAAGACATGTCACAACGGTTCCTGTGAAACTTTGTAGAGCTGAATCTGATCGGGACATATAGATCAACCTTTCTGCGTTGCGTCAATCAGAAGTCTGGAAACAATTACCTCAATTCTCGGAATGGAACAAGTGGCCTTTATATCCCAAGACGATAAGGCTAGAATCCCCATTGGTATTACAGCAGTCAAAAAGCAATCGCCATTCTTGATGCATTTGGAATACCGTGTTAAGCTTCCCGATCACGATTGGGTTGTTGCCCAGGGCCATAAGCTCATTCCATCGGTTTATGCAGGAATAAATATAAAAAATGATTGTGTGGGTAGTCCTGATGCAGTATCATATTCTGGACCCACTTACATAGCAATTAGAAGTGGTAAGCACTCATCATCGGCGGCAAATACACACGCTATGGATTTCGAGAGATTAGTTAATCTTGACGATTTTACGACTATCATGAAGAATTCCGCGGGTGATCTCAAACCAGTTCTTATGATATCGGTAGATGGAGGACCAGATGAAAACCCGCGATATAAAAAAGTTATCGCGCACACCATTTGAAGCGATTTAATTACGATGCAATATATATTTTTACAAACGCGCCCGGTCGGAGCGCATTCACCAGAGTTGAAAGACGTATGGCACCACTTAGTCGAGCACTATCCGGTCTCATCATTCCTTACGACAAATTTGGATCGCACCTTGATGAAAGGGGAAACACCACCGATAAGGAGCTTGAGATGGAAAACTTTGAGTGTGCTGGCAACATCCTCACTGAAGTGTGGAGTGACCTTATAATTGATGGGTTCCCTGTACATGCTGAATACATTTCTCCGCAAAATGATGTAAATACGTCAATTTCACCATCAGCCGAATGGTACACAAAACACGTACAGGAGAGCCAGTATCTGCTTCAGGTAATTTTAAATCTTAAAATACAGTATTTCTAAATGAGATAAGAAATTCAATCGCAGATCAGTATCACTTTTAATTAATAATAAATAAATTTAAAGTTTTAAAGTATCCGTCTTTGAATTCGTTATGATGAACATTTCGAACCAATGCTTATAAATCGTCACAATTTACAAGCAGATATTTATATTTATTTATTCACTAATTATTTAGTAATTATTTATTAATTGACTTGAGCACAACAATCTAATAATTTTTGCACGATGACATATTTATTCACTTATTAGGTTATACATTTTATTTGTATGTATAGATCATCAAATGTCAAGACGAAAGTTGGTGCAGACCGTACAGAAGTAGCTTACGGCAAATAATCCGTAGTGGTTTTTTCATTCCACCATATCCGCTGAAGCAAGGAATCACGTCGCTGAATGAACCGGAGTCGGTAGAAATAAATACATTTGCGCCTTTTCTTAGTCATCTAGGAGGCAGGTTCCCGTATATGCCATACGATTACTATTGCCCATCTGTTCGGACAGATCTTGATGATGGAACGTGTGAGAATTGCGGAAAATATTTTGCATCGAAAAAAAATGCCAATTTACACAAGAAACAAATGCATTCAAAACATACTTTAACACAAGGTTTGAACAGAGTAAAACCCACAAGCATCACTGCTCGACGCAAAAATGAACTTTTGTGCACTGTCCACAGTTCAGAGCCAGAATGGTTTGAGGAAGAAGATGTCGATATAGAAAATTTAATAATCCCGGATGAAAATGTTCCTGATGCACCCATTCCATGTATCGAAACTCTAAAAGATTGGCTTTCTCCTGTTTGGAACGGAGATGTTAATAATCCTGACGTTTAATTTTAGTATTATACCATTTTATAGTATGAGTTTCAAATATATGTATTGTTGATTTTAGTACGGCCGCATTTTTAATTGTTTTAAATTTTAAGTTTATTTTATATGTTCTTTTATATTTTAATTAATAAATTAAATATGGGGACGGAATTACTACTTAATATATTATAAACCTACCAAGTATGCAATATATACAAAATAATACATCTACGTTTAACTCAAATTTTATGTATTTAATTATTAATTATCGACATTTCAAATGTTACGTAACGTGGGGGGAGGAGGGGGGGGGCAAGCCGATGTCTACATCGCGTTACGTGGGGGAGGGGGGTCCAAAATGGTCGAAAAAGGCGTTACGTGGTTTATGGACGACCCCTAATGGCCAGGTTCACCTCATGATTCGTTTCTTAAAACTAAATGCGTTTGAAAAATATAGAAAAAAAGACGAAAGATATAAACAAATTATACGTAATAAAAAATTAGAATAAAGAAGATAACTTTTAACGATACGTTTTAAGCGACCCCAACTAACGAGTTTCAGTGGCCATTTTTACGAACATCCGTTAATATTTTAGAAATGTTATCCGCCATATGGGATCCGCCATTTTGAATTTTGAAAATCTGACCCCATATTTGAAATCAGCGACTCCAAAAATATAAATTTGCAGTTATTGAGCAATTGCCGATTTCGAAACTTCAATCGATTGGCTAAAAATGAAACAATATACAAATTTTGGGCGCAATTTTTAGGGCGCCATTTTTAGACCGCCATTTTGAAATTTTGAAAAATCGCAGGTACCATTTTGAAACTGAAACATTTTGGACGCGATATTTTGTATTTCCGAGTCCTTTGCGTTGCAGTTTCCCGGTGTAAATTGACGATTTATGCAACAAATATTTAAAAATTTTGCGTTTTTTTTTTATAAAAACAGCTGTATCTTTTTTGAAAAGAGTTTTGGACCAATTCTTTTTGCAGAATCTAAAAGAGCAGCCTTTTTTACGTGAGAAACATTGGGTGCAGATTTTTTTTCTTGGCCATAACATTATCCGATATCGCGCTGAAGTTGGCGTTCAAAAAGTGTCCGTCCCGTCCTTAAAGGGTTAATTTCGGATATAGATTTTAAAATGTATAATCTATTCATTGTTCCAAAATTGTAGGTACTTTAAATGTATAAATCGGTGTGTCTACTTCGCTGATATCGTTGTTATTCCGACTCTCTATACGCATTGGCAGGTCTGCAAACGAACAATCACCCGTTTTTAAAGCAGACATTTTATTATTGAGTTTACTATCACTAACGATAGCTCTATACGTGTTTGTAAGTGGATATTGCACTATGCCCGGAATGTCCGTGCTATCACTTTCTTTATTCTTCACTAAATTCGCCGAAAGTATCCAGAGTCGTAAACGATGTGGATTATTTAACGCACAAGTAAAGCGCGAATAGTTGAACTTGCATCCATATTGTAGGCAATAGTTACCTGCCCAAGGTAGCTCGTCGAATGATGGGCAACTGCTATCTTCCTCCAAATTTATTATATTTCGGGCGGTCACCTTGTTTAGGAGCATCCACTTTTCTTTTCCACGCACATATATATTTCGAGCACTTACAGTAACTTCTCGTAATTTTTTATATAACGAGTTTTCAGGTACGTCACCGTCAAACCAGTCGAGACCATGATGGTTATGTGTTAACCAATTATTTTGTTTCCTGGCTTCTCGGCATAACACATCGACTGAATATGGTGGAGCGACTAACCAGTGACCGATAAAGTCGTTATTCATAGACAAAACGGACACCTCTTTCGGTATCACTTTATTATTTATATCTTTAAAAAACTGTACGTCAATCACTAGATCCATTGTAACGTCCGCCATACGCCGTGGCTAAAAGACAACTGTAGTCTCCAGTTAATGTTGGAATTTACAAGATTGTGCATACAGAGAGCCATCTGCAGGAATTAATTCACGACCCAAAATCAACGACAACTTGCCGGGATGCATCGATTTCTAGTATATTTTCGTATTCAGCGTAAACTATACAATTGACCGTACTTGCTAAAGCCGTTGCAAATCATACTTCAATTCTGACGCTGCCATATCTGACTAAATTCCAATGAGTAGAATCACTACCTGAGATCTGGTGTCAAATCGAACACGAAAAGGCAATATCCACCTGCATACCCGTCACGTGTGATGGAATTTCCTTCATTAAGAAAATGTATACCTGTCCCCGAGAATATTGGGATTGTAATGGGATTGAAAATCGGGCTGTAATGGCTTCGAAGGTATCTGAGCACCATAAACATATAAACATAGAAAATTGATATTGAAATGTTTAAAGTTAAATGGGTTTAGCGTGCGATCGCCATTGAAAGCTTTATTTTCTACAAACCCTACGACAACTCTTTTTGGCAAATGTCTTAGTATAACATTGTCCAGAGTCTCCCCATGAATTCCGCTATGCATAGTTAAAGTCTTAACATCAACTCTCGTCAAGGGATATTTCGCCGTTGTTTTCGAGAGACTTTTGGCGTGCGCAAGCAGAACACCAGGATTAACTTTCACACGTCGTGCTAAAAGATTTGCTTCCTCAATACGAGCGTAATAATAACCCGTTTGATCCATGATGCAAAAGAAATCTCGAGACTTTATGAGACGTACACGTACCTCCACACCGTTCAGTAATAACTTTTCTTGATTAAATACATCGCAATGTAAATGGCCAAGAAAATCTACTGTTTTTCCTGCGTTCATGATGTTGCTACGTTTAACGAGCCCCACATTATTATTAAACGCGTCCATATGATTTGGCGTGTCATCATACCATAAAACACTCGTTAAATGGGAACCTTTGGCAGCAGGACCATAATTTAACAGAGTTTCAATATATGATCTGTAGGCGTTGTTCGGTGGGGAAACTGGTTTTTGATTTAAATAAACATCAACCTGGTTGAAAAGCGAATGCATAAAATTATTCACAGGAACGACGTTGTCACGTTCTGTTTGTGGTATATCATCCGGCATATCTTTGTCAGCGGCTAACGTTATACGCAAACTTAACATCGTGTGTGCTAGATCCATATATTCTTCTCCATTTCCAGGTCAAACAAATTCAATCGACGAATCACGAGACAGTGCCGACACGGGTTTATACTGTACCCAATGAGAACCCTCAATAATCGTCTGAGTAGGTGGTAGTGTAAACAGATCCAGTTCAGATTTCATGCATTCGCACGAATGCGCATGTAAAAGAGACATTTTCTATTATTTAAATATATCTGCTACTGCAGGCGAAAAATTGCATATTCTTATATCTCCATAAGTATAATCATCGTGTTTAAAGGGCACAGCCCGCAATAGACGAGTCTGAACATCACCTGTCACATAAGGTTCGCAAATATCGCTGTACACCATTCGTATTGAAGGTAGAACACAGAATTGGTTTACAGGACGTATGCCGTAAATTAAAGTATTATCACTCACGACTATCGCGTAGTTTTGCTTTTGAGAAGAGGGTGTACTATCAAAACCAAGTATCTTTATTAATTTACCTGGTAGGTAAACTATATGTTCTTCATCCAGACATTTATCATCACAGATTCGTGAAATTTATGAGTAGCCGCCGCGCCCAACACTAAATGTCAGATGTCCTTTTATACAAGGCAAGCTGTTAATCTCTTCGATTAAAGCATTAGCGCTCTTATAAACCCCAGGTGCCATATAAGACACCTGTACCGTATTTATCCTCTCACTTTTACTTTGCGTAGCTCCTGCCCGTACGGGGCGGGTCTTAAATCTCGTACATACTTCTATCTTCTTCCGTAACAGAAATATGTTGAAAAGTCAAAGGTACTTGAATCTCTGTAAGTGCTACACACCACTCTCCTTGTAAACGCATATAGTGTGGTAATTGCGTAATAAAGTTGGTGGTTCTGTTATCAGTGTAAAGTTCCATACTGCTATTACTTGGTAAAATAATATTAAATTCTTCCTTCATCGCGAATTTTTAACTGGTCTGCGCTAATCCAAGAATTAAACTTATCGGGATAACCCGTCCAACGTACGAAATATTTTTTCTTTCTACCGACACCGACAGTTTTTAAAATTTTATCGACTACGAAAACTTCTGTATTCAAATCTTTTTGAACTCAACTTAATTCTTCCTCGTAAAAGAACTGGTCGATATCTTCACCCTGGAGGTCTTCAAGTATGTAGACGATCGGATGTCGTGTGTTTGATATGCGTGTAATTTTGAATAATTCTGTAGTCCATCCACCTTCGTAACCTTTTGCAAAGACATTCTTTGCTCGACTGATACGCACTATGTCACCAACTCGATATTTAGGGGGTTTCAATGTCGGTTTCAAAGCACCATAGCGTTGAATAAATTTTGAACGAGCCTCTGCAGCATTATACCAATTAACGAGAGCTTATACTATATTTGTACCCGAATGTTTGGAGTTGTTATAAGATATGACGATAGATTGTAACACATCCACGTAATGACGAGTATTTCTATGCGTGAAATAACGCCACAGTCTTTCTTTGAGCGTTCTTATAAAACGTTCGACAATACTGGCTTTAATGTCTGGATTACGAACAGTTCTATATCCTATATCGTTAGATTTTAACAGATTTTGCATATGATTACCGATAAATTCGTTTCCCTTATCGCTTTGAAGAGACATCGGTTGTCTACCCCCACTTCTCACAAAATTTGTTCGAAAGCCCTAACAACGTTTTTCGATGTTTTGTCGATTATAGGTTCTACCAAAGCATATTTGCTTAGTGTGTCAATTACCACCAACAAATAAGTATTTTTATTGTTATAAGTCTTTATAGAACGCACATCCATTAAATCGGCCTCCAAACATCATCAATATTCCGCACATTATAAGAACGTCTGCGAAATATACGACGCGTACGACGATGCTGATTGTAAGCATCTTGACCTTCTAACCACTCAGATATTTGATTGTATTGGAACTTTTTATTCGTCGTTTGGTACAAATTTCGAATTGAGCCTGTATATGCCAATGACTAAGTAGGGTCATAATAAATCTCGTGTAGAATATTATGCATTTTCTTTACTTTTCTTTTGAGTATTCTTTTCTACGTTCGTTGGATGTTTTTTGTTTCTTCCGCGACAGACGTCGCAAATGTGTTTTAGATGTGGTCATAGATGATGTAATACGCGAAAATATCTTTTCAAATGCGATCTTGCTAATCATACAACAGGCAGTTACAGCCGCCGCAGTTTTCTCATCTGTAGAAGCATTTTCTGCAAGCATGCGCGAAAACGCTACTTTTGCTAACTTTTCATCAACTTTACGGCGGTTTACTTGATAAGTTTATATCTAGTAGTACAGCTGCTTGCCGCTCGATGACGCCACGTTTAGAGTTCATTTAAAAGGAAATTTTTCCTATCCTTGCTCCTTGATAGCATCTATGTACTTACTCTCCTTATATCCTCATTTTAGTTTAGAGGAAAGCCATAAGGGTTGGGAAATATTTTATCAATCGAAAAATATGTTGATGAAAATAATAAGGTACGGGTGGGAAATTATATCTTCGAACAAGCTACTCATATAACTATGGTGGAACTTCACTTACAGATAAGTTCGTTTAACCATGAATTATATTTCGTTAAGCTTGTTCGAAGATATTACTATATGTAGATGTTTAGAGCTACATTAAGATAATTAATTATACACTCTAATGCAGTTTGCACTTAATACATAATAAAAGTTGTTCTAAAATATAAAACTTTATCCGTAAATCTAAGTGAAAATGGAAGCCTACATTATAATATAAGTTATGAAAATAAAAATGTTATCTATGAACTGGCTCATTTAGGAGTGCTAACATTTTATTCTTGCTGATGATATTATTTTGAGATCAGGACCTACAAAATTGTACAATATTTAGAATATCATTTCTAAGAAATGATCTTTTCGACATCAAAAAATAATTGAATTGTTTTTACACTTAACTCAGGTTATACCTGCTGCCTAACGGAGCGCGATTATAGAAAACTTGTTATCCAAATTAACCATTCACAAATCCTGAATTTCACTCGGTGATTCATTGATATGAACATTTTACAGAGACGTTCGGCTTAACACCAAAAACCAATCATCAAACAATAAAATGACCTAACTATGCTTACATGAATTTCGACCCATTAAGGGATCCAACAATCCGGCCTCAATGTTGCTTGAAGCTTGAATACGCTGTCGACTTTCTCTTGTGCATTTTTTATTTTATTTTATTTTTTATTTTTTATTTATTTTTTTAAATTTATTTATTGCTACAATTAATTTTGCGTCATGTAAATATGCATTCATCTACTTACATCATGAACCGTGTTCGAATGGAACAATATTGTTATTTGCGTTGTTTAATTCATTACAGGACCAAGTGTTTTGTCTAATGCATTGGAATAGACAAAATCACAACCTACAACGTAGTGGGTTGAGAAAGACGGATTTAAAATGTCCTCCTATTGAATGACTGGCCCTCGTACAGATAGTTCACGTATGAATCTCTGCAAGCTGGATTTGTTACGCATTATGCGTATGCTTTGTTCCGTTCAAGCTCGTATATGTTATTTGGAATTATCTATGCTTATATTAAAATATCACTGTAGTAAATCATAGATGGCTCCATCTCCCCTCTGGTATTCAAGTATATTGTAGAAAGCCAAGAGACTTAAAATACTGTTGAAGTCCAGATAAATAGTGGAATACTCATATTAATTTATTTATTAGCCCCTTGCTTCAACTCTCGATTGAAGCACCAGCATATTGATAACTACTTTTGCTTGAAGTAAAATTCATTGTAATTAGTACTTGATAACAAGTGCAACTGAAGCTTAAGTATACTATTAAAATGCAATATATTTAAATTTGCTTATGACTTTAACTTTGATTAAAGCTCAAGCACATACTATTAATAGCCTGTATACATATTTACGAATTTTGCCCATGGCGTCAACTCTTGTTTGAAGCTCAAGCACCTTGGTAACAATTCCTGCTTTAATAAAAATCATTCAATTCTTAATTAGTGCATGATTACAAGTGTAAATGAATCATCAGTATACTATTGAAAGCCGATACATTTATGAATTTGCCCATGACTTCAACTCTTGACTGAAGCTCGAGCATATTGGTATTAATTGAAACTTTCATTAGCATTTTTTTTAATAAGTACTTGATTACAAGTCTATATGAAGCAGAAGTATTATTGTTGAAAACCAATATATTTATGAGTTTGCCCATGACTTCAACTCTTGACTGAAGCTCGAGCATATTGGTATTAATTAGAACTTTCATTAGCTTTTGTCTTAATAAGTGCTTGATTACAATTCTATATGAAGCAGAAGTATTATTGTTGAAAACCAATATATTTATGAGTTTGCCCATGACTTCAACTCTTGACTGAAGCTCGAGCATATTGGTATTAATTGAAACTTTCATTAGCATTTTTCTTAATAAGTACTTGATTACAAGTCTATATGAAGAAGAAGTATTATTGTTGAAAACCAATATATTTATGAGTTTGCCCATGACTTCAACTCTTGACTGAAGCTCGAGCATATTGGTATTAATTGAAACTTTAATTAGCATTTTTCTTAATAAGTACTTGATTACAAGTCTATATGAAGCAGAAGTATTATTGTTGAAAACCAATATATTTATGAGTTTGCCCATGACTTCAACTCTTGTCTGAAGCTCAAGCATATTGGTATTAATTTCTGCTTTAATTGAAATTCGTCTTAATTAGTGCTTCATTGTAATTGTAATTGATTATTATTCAAATATAAAATATACTATTCAAAACTAACCAATATATTTAGGTATTTGCCCAGAATTCCAACTCTTCTTTGAAGTTCAATTTTATTAATAAAAATGTTTGCTTGAATTAAAATTCATCATAATTATTAATGCTTTATTAATAGTCTGACTGACCATTAGATAAACTATCTACAGTAAATGATCACTGTTAGTGATATCATGAGAACGACACGCTGCATCCAGCGGATTTATACCTTGATCTTCTCGTTGTAACCTTTCTTGAAGACGTGTTCCGGGTCCACAAAATTTATATCGTGGTATATGTAATTCAAACGGTAATGAATCAATAACGTTATCGAGCATACTCTTTGAATAGGTTATCGCTATTGTTATAATATTATAACAATTGTTATATAAGGTAATCGCTTATTGCTAATATCTGTCTTGGTGGGGGTGGTACTATCTTCTTACGTTTTGAATTAATTTCGTTTTTATCGTTTTCGTCGTCGCTGTTAGCTACTCTGTTCGAATCCGACGATGATGAAGGCGTGGTGGTAAATAATAATGGCTTAGGTGTATGTTGTTGATATCTAGGTGCTCGTTCAACTGTACTACAAGATGGCTGATCGTTGGTCGGTTTTCGATTTCGTGCCAGACGCGTTTGTTACCAATAAACTCACGTGGTACTGCTGCACCACGAAGTGCATTTGCAAATTGACGATGTCCGTAAGGAGGAGCTTTTTTTCTACCTCTCATAGCATCATTCAACATGTCGATAATATTAGTTCCATGGATGGTATCGCTATCTATTACAATTTCACCGCTATTATTCCATCGAACGTTTTTCGAACCACGTAAATGCCGAACCAATCGTCACGCGTTGACCGAAATTTTTGCGGTACATTTTCTACGAGATATTCATCATTAGTTGATGTATATCTTCTTCTTCTACTATTTCTTCCTGATTTGATATAGGTTTCTGTTTAACAGCCTCGTTGTCGTTATTTATTTTCGATGAATTGCAGTCAGACAAATTTCTTTCGACCTCAGAGTCTTTAAAATATAGATAGCGTTGTAACACCTGACAATATCGCCGCCACTTTTCACGTTGATCAATTATTGGTGAGTTTAAAATTTCGTTCATATCGATATCGAGTCTACTAGTTGTTGTCTCTGGTGTTTGAACAGTCTTATACAGAATTATGTTATTTTTTTGTACTGTACTGGCGAGCTCTTGAGGTACTAGAACCATTTTTCGTGCGTATTCCATATCACAAAGCGCTATTCACAATACCTGCTAAAAGCGAACCAAGTACTGGTGCTAGGAGAGTTGGTAAAAATCCACCACGTTGTATGATAATGCGTTTTTTATCTCCCACGGAATGGCCAGGATTTGATAATTTTCTCAGAATAGCTGCGTGTTTGCGTAAACGTGTCTTGTGAATTTTACTAAGAAGCATGTTACCTCGTAAAATATTCAACGCTATTTCACAAATGCGTATTATTAAATTACGATCTGCGTGCTGTAGCACTGCACGTCTCTGCCGTGTGTCAAGATGATATAATGCTCACAATATACTAGCGTACTTAATGCCAATAGGCATATGTGCTCTCGGTTCCATTACTAGTGTGTTACTGGGGTTAGATTGTGCCCTATGTAACCTTTTATTTCTTTTTTTTGCACGTATACATAATGATATTTATTATCCGGAAAATTCTTTGTGAGAAGGTTTAACATCGCCCCGTCAGTTGACGATTCCCGCACTAAGTCATCGATAATTAAAAGTTTAGGGCGCGAATCGTTCGCGTAATGGCTACTTTGTGGTAACCCCTCCCGAAATTGAATGTCGTTTCCTAACTCTGTGTAGGAAGGCTACCATTCGGAATAATATAAGATTATACGGTCAAAGTGTACGTAGGGGAAGGAACCCCGAACAAGAAACCAAGTATGGAAGATCAGTTGCAGATAAAAGCTTACGGTGCAGGGGTCGGATCCCCAGTACCGGCGTCGGGTACGAGTGAGCAAGCGGGCTCTCCGGCGTCGTTATCAGGCAACCGCAGTGTTGTTGGGGTTGGTCACTCGGCCCCAACAGCATTAAATGCTACAAGTGACACTCTGTCAGGAAAGGCGCACGAGACTGTAAGTTTCGAGCGCCTGGAAGAGAAACTTCAGCTCCTTGTGGAATTTATCCAGAAAAAGAAAAATCTCCACAAGGAGTTCCAGAATATGGCCAAAGGCACACTGCGTGCCTTAGCCATTACGCCAAGGCACGAGAAAGTTCGGGGGCTTCGCAGGCGTCGGTCACCTGCCAGGACGGGGCGAGCCAAACGTCGCCCCTATTCCGTAAGCCCCCCGAACGTCCGGAGCGTAAAGGACCCTACCAGCGACAAAACGGGTCAGGAAAGAAGAGGATAAAGAGGAAAGCCCCGTACCACCCGCACCAGCTGCAGAACAACGGCGGCAACCCCAGTCGGAAGACCAGGACTGGGTTTCGGTGGTCAGAAACGGCCTAAAGAAGAAGGCGAAGCAGCAGCAGCAACAACAACCGCCAAAGCATCAGCAGCAACAACATCCGCAGCAGCAACAACAGCAACAACGACGGCAGCAGCAGCAGCAACAACATCAGCAGCAGCAGGGAACGGATGTCGGCAAGCGACACAGGGGGAAGCCGGAATCAAAAGCCGGCCTCCGACCCTTCCGCCCCGGCAATCCCTTCCAGACGGGGTGTCCATGGTAGCTTTCGCAGACGACCTTGCATTAATCGTCGTCGCGAAGATGAAGCTATCGAGGTAGTAGCTAGGTGGTTGAGCAATCATGGGTTAGATCTGGCGGCTGAGAAGACGGAGGCGGTGCTCATCTCTCGAACGAAGAAAAGGGTATACGCCACCTTCACGGTGGAAGATACGCAGATCAGGACGGTGGACACTATTAGATATCGTGGAGTCACTCTAGATGCGCGGCTGTCGTTCAAACAACACCTGATGAACGCAGGCGCAAAGGCTTCCAAAGTGGCTCGTACGCTCTCCAGCATCATGCCCAATATGGGGGGGGGGCCGAAACAGCCGCGACGGTCCCTCCTTTCATCGGTAGTAAGCTCCGTTATTCTTTACGGGGCACCGATCTGGGCTGATGCCATGAACATCCATAAGAGCTACGGAGCCACCTGCCGGCGGGCTTATAGAACAGTCGCCCTAAGAGTGGCCCGTGCCTACCGTTCTGTATCGGACATCGCTCACTCGGTGGTCGCGGGACTCCCTCCCATAGACCTTCTTGCTATGGAGAGGGCAGCAGTACACCGCGATGGCAGGTGTATAAGGCAGGACATCGCCGACCAGAAGGCGAACCACGACCAATGGTCCATGAGGACCATAGAAGAGTGGCAAAAAAGATGGGATTCAGCGGATTCGGGGCGGTGGACCCACTGCGTCATCCCAGATGTAGCAAAGTGGACGGGCAGACAACACGGATACACCACCTTTCATCTCACCCATGTGCTCACCGGGCACGCACACACACACACACACACACACACACACACACACACACAGACGCACGCACGCACGCACGCACGCACGCACGCACGCACGCACCCACGCACACACGCACACACACACACACACACACCCACACACACACGCGCGCACACACACACACACACACACCCACACACACACGCGCACACACACACACACACACACACACACACACACACACGCACACACACACGCGCGCGCACACATACACACGCACACATTCACACGCACACACAATTTAATAAGAAGAAATTATTAAAACCATAAGCATTGGGAGTTTATTGCATAAGTAACAATTATTCATAATGAATGCTATTATATTATTCTTCTTTATAACCGTATGGATAACTTTTATATAAACTTACAAATCTACGCTTATGATAAACCGGTTTACACGTTTTTATTTCTTTACGAGTAATCGCGTCATGACAAGCAGTGATCCAATTGCCTGTGTAGCTAGTATAATCTCACTAATATCTCCGATTACCATTTCACGTATTGTGCCAAATTTTATTTTTTCCGAATTCGCGAAGTTCAAGGTAATACCTTTTACTTTACATATGCATTTTTCATAGTTCTCAAGCCCTTTAATCTTGTATAGAAGACGAGATATACGCCCCTGCAGGCTCGTTGGATAATTCGTCGGTGAGTTCGCCGAGCATAGCACCGATTGGTGGTTCATGTTCGTCGCCACTATTATTGCTAACGTAAATTACTGAGTCAGTGTCATAGTATAATACGTGAGATTGTAATTTTTCTAGATAAGTATATAACTTTAAAGTAGTATATAAAGTATATAACTTAAACGAGCCTGGACTGTAGTATATGCAGCAACTACGACATTCGCTACCGGTGATGCAATCAGAGCTTCTTCTTTGTAGCACCAGCTTACATACAATTTCTCATCATTTATAGGAGACGTCACCTTGCACGTCACTTACCATGCACGTCAATTTCTGGGTTGGTGTGGCCACCTTTGCTTTTGGCATATTTCCACGTTGACCAAATTTACCCCATAATGAGTTTAAGCATAATTTTGCTACTGAACGTAACCCCGCATTATAGGTTATTCGCCTCTTATCTACTTTCATGTGTTGTCGTTCCAACTCTGCTACGTATAGATTTTTGTCGTGTTTCCGTACACATTGAGGGGGATATCCAGATGCCAATGTCTTTTGGGTGAAAAATTCATCGATGTATCCTGTGAAAAGACCACCCTGCTGCGTCTGTGGATCGTACTGTGTGATTTCATACTGCCAAATCTCGTAAACTTTGTTCACCACGTATCCCATTTCGACAGCTTTGGCTATTTCATCAGAAACCCAGGTACCAGTTAACACGCGATTTTCTTCACGTTCGTGTGGACATCCTCGTTGAATCATTTGTTCCGCACAAGTACGACACAAGGGGAACAACAGTTTGCCATGCATTTTCACTGGTAACACTGGGTGGTACAAATTGGGGGGGGGGGGTAATACACTGCATGTAATCAAACCATTTAAGCCGTTATTATTATTTCAGCACCAACAAGTTTTTTACACCCTTCTACTCCTACGTACAATTTTGGATGACCTACGGGGTACTTACCCGTTTTGCATATGTACGGGTACAGTGAACAAACATCCACGTACTTTATTTTTTCATAATTTTTACACTCATACATTTTAACATTGTTGCCTGTTCTGCCACCGAAAAAGGCGTCTCTATGATCTAAAGGTTTTTGTATGACCAGGTCGTGTGATATTGATTTTATATACTGTACAGCTACATCATTAGTAGTTAACTCGAGATCAAATACACATTCCCAAACCTCGATCAATGTCTACCCAGCATTCTTTATTCTTTCGCTGGTCAAACATGTGCGCTCATACCTAACGTCCAATGATTCATTTGTACGTGGTAAAATTGTATTTCTGTTTATTCGGTAATATCGAGGGCAATCATGCCAAAAACAACCCTGGTACTGGTATACAACACCCTTACTCTCGTCATCATTTTCTGCAGAATGATAATACCCATCCACGAGAAAACCTTCGGGTAATCGTTTCTCTCGTAAACCGCCCGCATGTTGAATTTTTCGTCCCGTCATTTTTTCCGTCCAATACAGCCAAGCATGAGCTTTTTTGGACTGTCTATCAGCCCGCCAATATCCACCAGTTGGTATGATACCAATTTGGTTTGGTTTAAAAAATCTTTTCCGAAATACACGTAGACAAGCTGAAGCTATTGTAGCACACTCACTACAATCGCCACGACAAACATCGCCACACTCCATAAATGTTTTCCGAAACGCGCTACAAGCCAATCTCAATATTGTTACATCCTGCTTGCAATATTTTTCTATTTCTTCTTGAAAATTAAATATGTAACTACGTTGTTTTTTATCATTGTACCAGGATAAAAAGTTTTCTCTTTCTTGTGGATGCATCCCACCAGGTGAATAATACTTCATGTCCGGTAATTTGCCAACGTAATTTTGATTTTCTGGTACGTTAAATAGATGTGGAAATGAACCTTTTTCAATATAATTTATACCATATGCAGCTGGCAAATTACGCAGCGGCATGTGGAAATAATTCAAACTATCGATAAATTTAACACTTTTATATTGTAATAAAATTATTTTGGACCCGTTCATAACGACTGTTGGTAAATCGCGCGTGCAGTGTTTTTCTACAATATATTACAAAATAAACTGCGCATCATAACCTTGAGAATTATGAGCAATGCATATTATGTTATTAAACATTTTTCTCGGTTGTATTGCGAAATCCACAAATTGTTTTACGCAGTCATTTCTGAATACATATTCGCGAATACCGCATTTTGTACACAATATTGAAAGGTCTGTATTTTCAAAACAGAAATCGCATGATTGTTGCACAACACACAGGGTTGGTACATGGATTTTTATTTCTTCATCACCTTCAACCGATAAGATTTGCTATGTCTCAAAATCATAAAATAAAAAAATGTTTTTCGCACGTCATTCCACATTTGATTTCGGTGGTTGAATATAACAAAAATGGCCTACGGGCAATTTCGAATTGCAAGTACTACAAAAACTCATACCGCATACATGTCTGTCATTTTTATCGTATTGTACCATCTTACAACAATTTTTACAAAATTTTATTTTCTCACATAAACTGTAATTTTTATCAAACGAACCTCGTTTCCGGTGATTTTCTATACACGACCTACCGAAGAAGGTCCGCATACATTCATTACATTTTATAACTGGAATATTTGTGTTGCAGGATGGTATGTTTTTACATTTATAACACTCGTCTTTGCACCTGTGATTATTTCTATATTTTTTATTGCACGGTATACAATAACCCCTGCTCCCGGCTGCAGCTATCAAATTCAAAATAGGTTGTTAATGTTTTAAATGTGCATAGTACATAATGCGTATCGTACCTAATACACGATTACTTGTGTTCATGACAAATTGCGTACCATCATAAATTGGCGCATCACCACGTCCAAATCCATTATATGAATACACAACAATCGTTATGCCTTTATGTGCAAAGTGAGTTTGAAAAGCATTTATATGAGCAATGCCGTATCCGTCAACAGTTGGCAAATCAACTCGAGACAAATGAATGAGCTCCAGCGCTTTCTCGGTTTGATAGGAGCCGCTGGCTCATCGTATAGCATTCCAATTTTCGTGTAAAGTTCCCGAGCGTATTTGACCTCTTTGTAAATAAATATAGCCTGCAACTAGCGATCTTGGGAGGCACATGTTATCATTATTATGTATAGATAGAATGGATTTTTTGTGTACATCAATTTCGGATAGTGTTACACGCCCGCAACCGGACACTGTTTTTACAACGGAAACGTTTATAGTTATTTTATCCTTAATACTAAAATCATTAGCTCTTTGCACAGCATTATTAAGTAATGTCCATAAATCATTGTAATTAAAAACGCTTACAGGTCGGAACGATAACCACAGGGGGCCACTGTGAAATTTGTCGGAATTTATGGTTAGGCCTATGTAGTCCGCAGGTGCGAACTTGCCTGTTCACATAAATAAGCATGAAGCGACCTCATGCACTCCTCCAGCCATATATACAAATCAGTAGACGTTCGGGTTCTGGTATATATCCGCGTATTTCTCGTCCAGATAATGCAAATCTCGTAAAATGCCTTGATGATTTCGATTCTATCTGAAAATACGGTTGTGTGCTATCTTCGAGCACTCTCTCACGACCACTCCCTGTCTGGAATGAGTTTTCTGTGAATATAGGTAAACTGTTTAGTTATAAAACGGGATGTGAATATAAAAATATACATACCAGTTGGTGTATTACCACTATATGGGTTTAAGGACTTCCACACCATCTCAACAGCAGATGATGCTCTTGCGCTCTCGGTGTCGCTGTCTATGTTGGGATCGTCAACAGCCTGCTGGTTACAGCTGTCAGTGATGCTACCATTTTCATTATCATCATCATAATCATTATCATCATTATCATCATCCTCATCTTCATAAATATCATGTTCTACTTCATAATAGAAAATAAAATACCAAAATTTTATTGACTCTATTATGATCTCTACCACTTTCATCCGTGACGCTGCTAATCATCAGGTCATCTATAATATTAATCCTGATGGGCGGATTGATCATCACATCCTCAATAATACTAACTCTTGTGTTAGTGCCTGAGGTACTGGGCCCACCACCGTCCTCTTGGTGTTTATTTACATCATTCACTGCAAAAACAGATAATCATATATTTTAATTTAACTAGTTGTTCTCTCTCCGTATATAAATATTATATATAATTTTTATATTTGATAATAGTTTCTTTACCGTTACCGCACGTACAGGAAAGAAGTGTCAAATCACCCTCCGTGTCCCCCATCATATCTAGGTAAGCTATAATAAACAAAAGAATAACATTTAAGAATAGAATATTGTATAAGAATTAGTTATAGAACTCCAGCGAGTATTCGGTTCGATCTATCAATAATTTGCAAATGCTATCAATTAAAAATTACGCTACCTTTATTATGCTCTGTCTCCCTTGTATTGACACCTGATGTACCGGGTACGCTTCCACCATCTTCTTCATTTTTCTTTACCGTATTCGCTGCAAATGAATTTAATGTTACTATTTCTTATATTCATACGTTATTTGACGAACTGATGGTGGGGTCAGAGTATAAATATCCGCGTTATACAGCTGTTAGTTATTCGTCCGGTGGCATCGCGACAGTTGCAAATCGTTACAATTTTCGACGACTTAATGTTGCTTTCTTTAGTGCTTGATGTATTGCAGTTCTGATCTTTTGACCCACTACATTTTGAGCGCATGAAGCTTCAGAAATATTTTAATAAATAATTATCTATTTAAATTGTAATTTTATTAGTTTTACTCAACATAATTCAATTACTTATTATTATTATTAATTTATTAATTATTAATTATTAATTAATAATTATTACATATTTACCTTGCACTTCTGCATCGTATGTGTTCGCAAGAATGTCTGCGTCTCCCTCTGAATCATCCATCATATTTTTGTAAGCTGCAAATAATTACGTTAATGTGCGCTTCATTTAGAAAGCATATTTTACGCTCTCTAACTCTTTTTTGCCCAAAATGAGAAATGCTGGTACGACAACTTCAGCTCAGATTCTGGGTTAAAGGAATTTTACAATTTTGAAAGCTACCTTTTCTAGAATTTTCAAGTGTTCTCTATCGATTTCCAATGAGGAAATTATAATAAATTTATTATTGCAACAATTTTGCAAAATAAAGTTATTTTCGATACAAGCGCGAAAAAGTTATATTCAACGAATGTGAGGGTCGTAATCACATTCGTTCAAAAAATATTTTCTCACATGTGCCGAACAATATTTTTTGATTCCAGCGTGTGTAAAGTGCGTTCCCCAAATGTCAAAAGTGTGTAAAGTAGCACTTTACGCACACTGAATCAAAAATAAATTCTTTAAAGTGTTTTTCACGACTTTCTGCACTGAAACAAGTTATAATCAATAAAATGCATACATAAAAAGTGATCCCGATTGTTGAATATTAATTCGCTTTACTCGAGAAACTGGTATGAAGTTGGCGTATCTGTTTTTCTAATTTAGGGCTAATTTACAAAACCGTACTACCAGATCAAAAATAGTCAGACAAGGTTTGTTTTTGAATCTATCCAACTAAATTTAATGAAAGTGAGAACGTTTTATTAATTTACCACAAGTATTCATAATTTATGTACGCTCATTTTAATTTCAACGTATAAATTATTATTATTGAAACTGTTAAGTCCCATCTATTCGTTGAATTAAATGTACATCAGATGATCAAATCATAATGGATAAAAACAATCGGTCGTAAATTATGAATACTATTAATTACTTATGTCAAGATATCTGTATATGCTTATTTATTACTTACCTAGTAATGTCGTGTATCGCCACATCAGGTTATGTAGACATCTTACGTCCCCCAAACCACTATTTTTTAGGTGCTTCCCGATTATTAAAGTCACTTTGGGGTTTTTAAGTACACCTAATTTATCCAATTTGGAAAGCACACGCGGTCCACAGTGAGAAGCGATATATCGCATAAACTTCAACAGTTGATCTGTACTATATGTATGTAAATCACTCAAAAACCTTTCACTGCACTTTCTTCTTTGGCACCCATCATATCGGATCGCAATTTTAACGGCATTTAAGGCCGCTATCAAAATTTCACGCCTCGACATTGTATGATACGATATCAAAAACGGACTGAAGGATCTCGTTGATGTTAACACGTTCATCATACGGTGTGGTCTTAAATTTCATGTTGGTTGCATTATAAACGCAACATAAATTCTGCAACGCTGAGTATGCGTTTGTAAATACTCGATAAAAATATTGCTTATAAAACGAAATTTTTCGTAGCTTAACATATTTTATACCTACAACTTGAGAATCCTATTTATTAAAAAACATGTATACGGTTATACACAATGAAAATTCAACGATAATAAATTCGACGGTAAACGATAAACGTAATTAACATTATTTTAAATATTTAGTATAGTGTAGCTCATAATATATCTCTACATTGTACCATCGAGATGTGTGCCTTCGTGGAACGTGCTGAATTTCAAAACAAGTGTGCACGTGCTCTCTCGACAGCCGGTGCTATTGTAGTAAGATGCATCGGTGATCCCTCAGTCAATTTCGAGTCGTATCTCCGGGTACACGTGTTTGTAATGCCAAATCCATTTTTCGCCTGGTTTCTGATTTTTAACGTCTCGCGACGGACTCAATTTTTATCAAAACGAAATTTATGAGGGGTCAAATTCTTCGCCTTTTCAAGCTCTACAACGTTGTTGTATATGATATTTCGCTAGCATTTTATGGAAAAGAGTCAGATGCGAAAAATGCAAAAAAAGACAATTTTTACCCTTTTTAGATCAATAACTGGCGAAATATTCATTGCAGGTCATATGCTCTTTGAGGTAAGTTGTTGCTCTATAAAAAACCTTGAAAATCCGCCATCATTCGTTAAAGTAACTTTAAAACGAGCCGAGTTATATACAGAGAGAGAGAAAGAGAGAGAGAGCACGAGTGAGCGAGTGAGAGAGAGAGAGAGAGAAAATAGGGGTGGGGGTCACATGATTAGTTTACTGTGGGCACTATGGGACGTCGCAAAAGTGACTCATCAGGGCGCCAAGAGGTAAGTGGCCTCGATGAGTCACGTTTGTTATGACGGCCCATAGTGCCCACATTACTACTATTGTTCCATTTCATTATTGATGAATTTCTCCAATAATTTAGACAGAAGACAACGCAGTGCAATAGGATGAAAATCGAATAGAGAACTAGGTGACCTATTCTTGCTCACTGCAAATAAAATAACTCCTTTTCAGTTGCTAGGGAAAACGACTTCTTTAAGGGATTGATTAAATATTTAAATAAGAAAAAGTGCTATTACCGGGAGTGCATGAATGATAACTTTAGGTGGTAAATTATCGACTTCCCTAGCTACAGTATGAAAATAGGAGATAGCAGAATGAACATAAGTGAACATCTTCTAAGGTGAGGTCACGAAAGCTAAAACCATCTGATGTCTGACTTGCATTACTTATAAATTCTATATATTGCATGCATTTTCGGTAGATGGATTTCCGGATCCTGTGCACGATGAAGAGATGCTGCCAAAATCGTGTATTTCCTCCGAAAGATATTGTGAACTTGTTATTATAGACAGTCTATTACTGTAGAAGAACAGCCTAGATTCCGCAATATGATCATGCGTGAGATCACGAGCTTTGCGATAATTGAGAAGATAAGTGTCTCATTTTGTGCCTCGACAGGTCTTACAGAACCTATCATGGCGGCGTATTAGATTATTCCGTTCCGTGGTACAATGGGAGACATTTTTTGTTACTCGTGACCATTTTCAGTGGTGCAAATATGTCGACTACCGCTGTTAGTCGTGAAGACAAAGGATAGTGGTAGACTCGAAGGCATGTTAATTGTTGAAGATGAGGTAAAGTTTTATAACAACGTGACTGGAAAGTAGTGTTATTAGGACCTCTGAAAATTTCTAGGAGACATGTTATCAGCTGTTGACTCTTTAGCGAAGGATATTGGTATGATTTTTCCAAGAACCTCCTCAGAATGAATGAATAAAACTCATCAGCCGTTGAATGCATCACCTTAACGTAACCTACACTATTACACCAAACATAACGATATCCTAGCAATTTGGCTTTGTGCCTGGCTGACACGAGAAACAGATATATCGGCGCAACTTGTTTTTCATTAAAATTTATAAGATCTAGCGGCACTTAGTTGAGCGTCATCAAGACGATATCCAATATAGCGCAGTACAGAGTCAACTGCTTGGAATGACGTTTATGTTAGAGCGGTAGAGTAAACATGTAAAGTGTAATCGCTACAATCCAGTCACTGATAACTCATTACATTATGGTATGTATATACTAATGTAACATTCATTAATATTAACATAATTAGTTTTGTATGTCGCCAAACAATTTTTTTACAGGGTTATGAATCTAGCAATGGTAGCGAATGTTGTTGTTACGTCCTACGTAACGCACCTTATTTCAAAAATACCGGCTAAATATCCGATGCAATAGCGCGCCCGGCGTATACTAACTGAACCTCATAACAAATAACTTACCGATACCGATCGAAAATAGAGAACCCTATAATTCCTGAATTTTCACTCCCACTCACAGTTTCCTACATTACCAGTAGAGAGTAATAATATCATTAATTATTTTCCGAAATAGTCTCAACGGAAAATGTACGGGAAAATCTAAAAGTATCTTTAGAAAGTGTAGCAAACCGGACTAGCAACCCGTACCCTTGACAAACTCTATCTATTTCTAAAAAAAGTAATAAAAATTCCAAAGTACATCCGCTTTCTCACGCACACGCTTATATGACATACTTTTCTTTTCCAAGAAAATTCTTTTCAAAATAGCTTTTCATATAATATAAAAATTATAAACCAAAACTAACGAACAATAGAATGATAACATTGGTCGGATTAGTTAGATAGAAATAAATAGTATCTCATACAGAAAACACATTTATAAAATAAAATAAAACGTTTATTTATAATTACGAACAAATTCCGTTTTTTCCTTTTATTACAATAGATTCAACCACGAATTTTCATTAGTCAAACTTCCAAACTGGTACCGAACAAACGAACAAATAAACATTAGCGTATAAAACATTGTAAACACCATCTCATGAATAAAGAATGAAACTTTTATATATATATTTATATCTATTACAAAATTGAACATCCTTTAAAATTTAGTATCTTGATAATCATGTTCTCAAATGTTACAATAATACAAAATTTATAAAAACAAACAATCATTTTAAGAATACCTCATTGTTTATTCATCTCTTGTACGAAATTCATGCTTTATATCACTATATGTAAATTGCTCTTATAAACCTTCGATTAAAATAATGTTAAATTGTACAAAAATCAACAACAGTTGTATTAAAACAATTAATGCAAAATAGTTTATTAAAAATACAAATTTACTATTAAAAACAACACAACGGCATATCAAAATTGCATAAAATCTATCGGATTATTAAAAAACTAATTTAGTAAATATTAACAAATAAATATCTCCAGTTCTATACAAGATACAACTACCGTTCATTTTTGTACGATCTTAAAATTAACATAATTGTCTAAACACGCAAAAAGATTCTATTCAATTCGGACGGAAGCTGCAAATCTTGCATTCACACGAATTTTGGATAAAAAAATCCGTGACACGACGCAACGCTTCAAAACGGAACTGGGCACCACGGGCGGTATCCAGTATAAAAACAGCACCTCCTGGACCAAAAAAAGTCAGTTAAGATTCAGCAGTCAACATCGAGCAGTTAAGCTCCAGCAGTAGTTGGACCACTGGATACAGACAGCCCAGCAGCCTAGGTTCCGGGAGTCGTCGAACCAGGATCTCATAAGTAAGTATTTCCCCTAGTTAAGATCAGGCGACTAACCTGAACCCGGACAGAGCACGGGACCAGGGCCAAATCTTTTGGCCCGGCGTTTCGATCCCTCCGGGCACGGGCGAACTCGTCTCCGCGGCAATTCTTTTTTTTTTATATATTTTTTTTGGGGTAAACTATTTCCGAAAAGGGACAGAGCTCGGGACCAGGGTCAAATCTTTTGGCCCGGCGTTTCTATCTCTCCCTCGAAGAACTTGTAAACCCTTTCCTCGGTTTATTCCGGAATTGGCACGTGCCGATGCGGAATCGACCCATAGGGAATTAGGTCATAGCCTTTTCACTTTTTTTTTAATATATTATTTTTTTTATAAGTTCCCGCGTTTCTCCTTCCGCGAAACTAAATTTGTCCACATTTTGTTATAGTGCCCCGAAATAATAAGGGTGTCCGGCGTCGCAAACGGGAGCGAGCCCGCAAATTATATAAATTCCTGGTGGAGCAACGCGCCCAACGAGAAGGGCAGCCAGCAGCCACCCCCGATCACAACCAGCCTCCTCCCCCGCAGAAAACAAAAATCACGCTGGAGGAATATCGGCGCCGTAACGCGATCAAAAAAAAATAAATTAAATATAAATGATCACAAAATAAAAAAACCTATAAGAAAAAGAAAATCGAGTCATTATTTATTTTCACCCTTCTCCTTTCCTTTTGAACGGATACACTCGGCGGCTCCGTCCACCCTAAAAAGAACCCTCAAATCGACCCGTCTGGTCGATTTGGCCCTTTCACGGCAGAAAGATGGCGTCCCTGTTCGGCCGCCATCCCAGCCATAACAATTGGTGACAGCGAAGTTAGGGCGGAACCCGAATGTGTCCAACAAATAGGAAAGTAGTTATCCCATCTCGTTACATAACAATTGGTTAGGGCGTAACGCGAGTACATTCAACCAGAAAGTACCCAATAAGCTGGCTGTCCTTGCCGTTGTAAAAAATCTTCACTTTTTTTTCTTCGTAGAAAGATGCTTCCCTATAAATGCAGATTCTATTACATAAACTAAATATAAAACTGCATAATCGAACTTCTAATGAAAAAAAAAAAACATTTTTTATTTTTTTTTATGTCCAATATTTCATAAATGTCTAACAAAAGAATAACTCGAAAAGACACACAAAATTTAAATACGACCGATAAAAACACATTACTAGGAACAGGACTAACTACCGATAGGAAACCAAAAAAGCAGTCAATTGAAAAGTTAGAAAATATTACGGAAAAACAAGAAATTGTAGAAGACAAAGCTATAGAGCCTGAACTAGCCCCAAAAAACTCCGAAAACCCACAAACCGTAGAACAAAATATTCTAGAGACAAACGAAAACATTCAAACGCTAAAACAACACCTAGACAATATAGAACAAAATACACTCTCACGAAAGACGCACATCGACGATGTAAGAAGTAAATTTAACGAACTAGTTACAGAATTCGATTGTCTCATAGATAAAACTCCAGAGAAAAAAAATACACAAATATCAGAATCCCGAGACTGGTACACAAAACATACACCGCTCTGTGCCAGCACCCCAACAAATAGTAATATAAACGAGCAACACAAAAAAAGAACCAACAACGAAGAATATCAGATTATTAAAGAAAACCCCGTACATGAAAGTACTAATTATAAGATAGGAAATCATAATATCGAAAGCGAAGGTGAAGACACCTTCAGAACAATAAATAACTCGAATCCATATTTTTTCGAAGACGAAATATCAAAGATGGCGAACTACAAAGACAAACTAACTCTTAACCACGCTATAGAAAATGTACCCAGATATGACGGAAACCCGAAAACTTTTTACGCTTTCGTCGACGGTTGCGAGGAAGCAAAAGATATGCTACCCGAGGAATCAGAAGTAGACTTAGTAAAATTAATAAAAAGTCGACTAAAAGGAGAAGCACGACGAGCTGTAAAAAATAACACATTCGAAACCGTATCAGCCCTGCTTAAATGTTTACGAGAAATTTATGCCCCGGCACATTCAATAACAGAAATCAGACAAGAATTAATAGGGATGCACCAATTTAATTTTGAAAGTGTCGTCGAATATGGAAATCGCATCAGAGAAGCAGGAGATAGAATATTAGAAATTTACAAAGCCTTGAGCGAAGATGATGAAGTAACAGACATAGACAAAGAAAGAACCGAACAAGAAATTCTAGAGACATTTTTAACTGGATTAAAACCCGAAATAGAAGTTAGATTATTAAATTCAGAACTAACAGACCTATCAGCTGGTATACATAAAGCAATACAGATAGAAAGAAGACTAAAACTCGCAAACAATGTCAGAGGAATCCCTCTTGAAGAACCAAAAAACGAAGAAAAACCAAAAACACAAAGAATCAAATTATTAACTACAGAAAAAAAATGCCAAATCTGTAAAAAAATAGGACATGAAGCTGATACGTGCCTCTTCAGAAACTCAAATCAACAAAATTTTCAACCCAACAACTATCACTCTTACGGATATCCAAGGAATAACTATCATCAGAACACCCCTCAATCAAACAATTACAAACCAAACAACTATCCACCTCGAAACTATCAAAAGCAATCTTACAACTCTCAACCAAATCATCAAAAAAATCAACCACAACGTTATACAAACAACTATAATCCGGAACAACACTACAATCGTCCAAAAAGGTTCCAAAATCCACACAATCAAAACCAAAACTTTAAACATCACAACTACCACGAATCTAACGAATCAAAACAATGTACATACTGCAAGTCTATTGGACACATATGGCAAGAATGTAGAAAACTAAAATTCAAGGAACAGATACGAGCAGAATTAATCAAGGAATTAAAAGACTCAACAAATCCGGGAAACGAAAATGGTCTCTTCAGAACAGGCGCACAGAGGGAGACCGGAAACAAGCGCCAAATGAATCTTGTGACAAAATCAGAAATCATTCCAGAGAAATAAAAACAGTCAATCTAAATAAACATGAAGCCCCATTAATACAAATAAAATCAAAAGATTTACATACAATGATAAACCTAATGGTTGACACCGGAGCCAGCGTAAACATCATTAAAGAAAAATGTGTACAAGGAGAAACATTAATAGACGAAACCAATATAATAGATCTAAAAGGAATCACGGAACAACCAGTAACTACAATGGGGGTAGTAATAATCGAGATATTAGGACATGATACACTATTCCACGTAGTTAAAAACAACTTCCCAATAGATTGCGAAGGAATTTTAGGATCAGAATTTTTAAAAAGTAATGAAGTTACAATAGACTACAAAAATAACCTTATTAAATGGAAAAATAACACAAAATATTTCAACAGCCCAGAAACTATAAAAATTCCGGCTAGAGCAGTATCCACAATGTTCATAAAAATAAAAAACAATAACATTCAACATGGGTATATACCACAGATCAATATCAAAGAAGGTGTATTCTTGGGCGAAGCACTTGTTAAAAATAATGAAGGAAAAGCATATTTACAAATTTTTAATACAACAAATGAAGTATTAAATTTAGATATTCCAACAGTCGAAATAGAAGAAATAGAGGAAAATGTAGAACACATAAACGAAAACAAATATGAAAATGAAATAATAAACGAAAACAAATATGAAAATGAAATAATAAATGAAAACAAATATGAAAATGAAATAATAAATGAAAACAAATACGAAAATGAAATAATAAATGAAAGCAAAAATGAAAATGAAAACGAAATAATAAATGAAAACCAATATGAAAATGAAATAATAAATGAAAACAAATACGAAAATGAAATAATAAATGAAAGCAAAAATGAAAATGAAAACGAAATAATAAATGAAAACCAATATGAAAATGAAATAATAAATGAAAACAAATACGAAAATGAAATAATAAATGAAAATAAAATCAAATACGAAAACGAAATAAGAAATGAAAGCAAAAATGAAAATGAAAACGAAATAATAAATGAAAACCAATATGAAAATGAAATAATAAATGAAAACAAATACGAAAATGAAATAATAAATGAAAGCAAAAATGAAAATGAAAACGAAATAATAAATGAAAACCAATATGAAAATGAAATAATAAATGAAAACAAATACGAAAATGAAATAATAAATGAAAGCAAAAATGAAAATGAAAACGAAATAATAAATGAAAACCAATATGAAAATGAAATAATAAATGAAAACAAATACGAAAATGAAATAATAAATGAAAATAAAATCAAATACGAAAACGAAATAAGAAATGAAAGCAAAAATGAAAATGAAAACGAAATAATAAATGAAAACCAATATGAAAATGAAATAATAAATGAAAAAACGAACGAAAATGAAATTAACCAAATGATAAAACAACACTTACCGAAATCTTTCAATTCCTCAATACAGGAAGATCAAGACTTCTATAATGAAAATGTAAAATTACTAATCTTACAAAAATGGAAAATAAACAAAGAACACCAAGACCCGTCAAAGAAACGACACGAATACAAGGAAAAAGATAAAAATAAACCCGATGTAAATATTACAAACGAAACATCAACTACGAAAAGGGATACTCATATGATAATACACGCTTCAGAAGAACCAAACAAACATCCCAATAAACAAAAAAAACTCTTTACATACACAGAATATTTAAACGAACCCCTAACAAGAATGAAAACAACTAAAGTATATCACATAACCAAAGAAACAAAACGAGCAAAACAAGTAAAACAGCTATTACGAATGGATCATCTAAACACTGAAGAAAAGGAAAGTATAAATAGAATAATAAATAAAAATGCAGACACATTTCACTTACCAGACGAGCCTTTAGGCTTCACACCACTTATAAAGCATAAAATAATAACAACTGACGAAGTACCTATAAACACAAAACAATACCGATTCCCCCCTATACATAAAGAAGAAATTAATAAGCAAATATCGGAACAATTAAAGAGTGGTATAATAAAACCATCAGAATCACCATATAACACACCCATATGGATAGTACCTAAAAAAACGGATACTCAAGGTAACAAAAGATGGAGAATGGTTTTAGATTTCAGAAAATTAAATGACAAATCAATAGGCGATTCATACCCTATTCCAAACATTGTCGATATACTAGACCAACTTGGAAGTGCCAAATATTTCTCAATTTTTGATCTTGCATCCGGATTCCTGCAAATAAAAATGCATGAAAACGACTCTCACAAAACAGCCTTTTCTACCCCACATGGACATTACGAATTCGATAGAATGCCATTCGGATTAAAAAATGCACCTGCAACCTTCCAAAGACTAATGGACATAATCTTATCAGGCCTACAAGGTAACGAACTTTTTGTGTATCTTGACGATATTGTGATATACGCATCATCGTTAGAAGAACATGAGACCAAATGCGAGAAATTAATGAAACGACTAAGAAACGCAAACCTTAAATTACAACCGGACAAATGTGAATTTTTAAGAAAAGAAGTTTGTTATTTAGGACATATAATCAGCGAAGAAGGTCTAAAACCAGACCCGAACAAAATCAATTGCGTACAAAAATTTCCAATACCGAAAAATCAGAAGAATATCAGACAATTTCTCGGACTCGCAGGATACTACCGTAGATTTATTGAAAATTTTTCATCTATAGCCAAACCTTTATCAAATTTACTAAAAAACGATATATCGTTCAAATGGGAACAAGAAGAAAATGATGCATTTAACACACTGCGTGAAAAATTATGCAACGCACCTGTCCTACAGTACCCTAACTTCAATGAACCTTTTATAATAACTACAGATGCATCAGGATATGCGATAGGCGCAATACTATCTCAAGGAGAAATAGGTAAAGATAGACCTATTGCTTATACCTCTCGCGTACTAAACGATCACGAAAAGAAATACGAAACGTATGATAAAGAAGCTCTCGCAATATACTATGCTATATTACATTTCAGACCTTACGTTTATGGAAAACATTTTACGGTAGTTACTGATCATAAACCCCTCACATCATTCCGAACAAAAAAAGACCCCAATTCCAGAGTTGCCAAATGGATGTACAATTTATTAGAATACGAATTTGAAGTAATACATAAAGCAGGCAAATCAAACGTCAACGCAGATGCATTATCCAGAAATCCTATAGAAATACTAAAAATTAACGAATCAAATAAAAGAGCATACCTTAATAATACCATTACTAAGATGATGGAAAATATGGGGTGGAGAGGAGCCGGAATAGGCAGATATAATCAAGGAATTAGAGAACCAATCAGAATTAAAACCCAAACCGACCGAAAAGGACTAGGGTTTAATGGAGACAGTAATTATTGGATTAATTACAGCAACCAAGATGCACAAGCACTAGAACCAATTAAATTCATTAAAAGTAAACATACAATAGCAAAGAACAAAATTCTTAAACAAATACTAGTACACAGTCCAATATATAATATTCAAAAACCTCGAAACGATAAAGTAAATTACACAGGGCCAAAATACAACCTTCCGGCTGTAATACCATTCTGTACTAAATGTTATAAATTAAATCACATAGAAATAAATTGTCCTGGAATATTCGCACACGAAAAGAAAAAGGTCACAAAAACCGAAAAACATACCAAAGATGAAATAAACAATTTAGAACCTGAATGTAAACAAATCGCAAATATCACAGACTCAGCATGCCTGAGACGAAGTACAAGAAAAATCCAACCTCCCAAAAGACTAGAGATAAATAATAAAAAACAACAACAGACAAACTCATATAAAAGTGAGCACCAACAAAGAGGACGGCCTAGAACAAAAAATACGGAACCAACCAGAAAACCACAGCAAAAGGATACAAATTACAACCTAAATAACGACAATATAGACTTAGACTCAAGTAACGAAAGCAACGACACTGACGAAGAAATCACTAACAAATATAATAAACGCTGTTGCAACAAAAACATTATAGAAATTAAAAATTATATATATATGCAAAAAGACAACGTAGCCCATTTCGTAACCACAACTGGGAAACTATGCGATAATAGAAACTTAAAACACAAAAACAGGAACGATCTCCCAAAATTTGAAAACCTTACTTTGAATAAAATCTCAATATCAAAACAAAAAAATAAATACCATTTTGCACTTCCAATAGCAACAGACACAGGAGAAAGTCAATTAACAATATTAAAAAATATTAAAACTGTAATAAAATCTTTAAAAAAAGAAGCAGATAACTTAGATTTAAACACAATTAGCATTTCAAAAACTGAGAACATAATAGGCATAAACTGGACAAAAGTGAAAGATATTTTAGAACAAAATTTTAAAAACGGCAAAACAAAGATAATAATCTGCAACGGAACAATTAACCACCCTGATGCAAACGACAGGGAGGACATTATAAAAGAACTACACTCTTCACCTGTAGGAGGACACAAAGGAATCAATAAAACCCTCAAAAGAATTAAACAAAATCATTACTGGGAAAACATGAAATCCGATATAGAAAAATTCATTCAATCATGCAAATCCTGCCAATTAAAAAAATTAAGTAGAATTAAAACCAAACAACCAATGGTCATATCCGACACACCAAGAAAAGCTCTAGAAAAAATAGCAATGGATATTGTAATACCAAACAATAAAACTGAAGAAGGCTATGAAAACATCTTAACTATCCAAGACAATCTAACAAAATATTTAGTAGCTATACCTTTAAAAAAAGCCACAGCCTCAGACATAGCAGAAGCACTAACAAAACGATTTATATGCATTTTTGGCACTCCAAGAAGCATCCTAACAGACCAAGGGAAGAACTTTTTGAGCAAAATAATGAAAAAAATGGCAAAACTCTTCAATATAAAACAAATAAAAACCACAGCATTTCACCCTCAATCTAACGGCTCATTAGAACGATCTCATCATGTAATAAAAGAATACATTAAACATTTCACAAACAAACACTCTGACTGGGATAAATGGCTAGAATTAGCTAGTTTTTCATATAATACTAGCATTCACGAGGGAACTAAATACACACCTTTTGAACTAATGTTTGGTAGAATAGCAAAATTACCATCATCAAAACTTATCGAAAACGAAACCCAGGAAACATACAGTGACTATGTACAAAACTTAGCCTCAAAACTTTACGACACACAGAAATTCGCAAGACAAAATATAACAACCGCTAAACTAAAATCAAAACATTACTACGACAAACATATTAACCCAATTACATTTAATATAGGAGACCCTGTTTTTCTTCAAAAAAATCACAAAACTAGCAAATTCGATGACGAATATCAAGGCCCCTTCGAAGTACTCGAACTATTTGATAACGGAAATATAAAAATAAGAATAAAAAACGAAGACAAAATAGTTCATGCGAATCGACTAAAATTATCAAAAATACCAATATAATAAATTTAAGTACGTACAATAAAAACAAAAAAAAAAGAATAATAACATAAATATATATATGTTTAACAGGAACAGAGACAAACGAAGAACAGAAGTCAATATTACGAACAATATGAATACTCTCATAACCACAGTTCTACTACTTATAACAATTCTGGACGTTCAAGCATTTATAGCATTCGATTGCGGAGCACAGAGTTCAAACATATCCACAATCTCACTATTAAATACACAAGATTGCGAAATAGAAAAAAAATCAATCAAATCTGAAAAAATTAAAGCCCAGCTATTACAACTAAAAGAATATGAAGAAATCCAAGTAACACAGTGTAAAATAGAAATTAACCGAATCATCCAATATTGCGGAATGCACTCACATATGTCTACAGTATCAAACGGTTTAGCAACATATATACTAGAAATATCACGAGACGAGTGTGACAAAATACACAACACAGGGACGTTAACTATAAATTCCAATATATTCCTAGATCAAATAACACCTAACAAAGTTCACTCCCGCAGTTTAAACATGGCTGGTACATCTCAAGTAGATGGAAATTGTAAAGGAGTAGAATATAGCGATTCGTTTGGTTCATGGAGCAACGTGGTAGTACATGCAACAGCAAAAATATTAATTCAAAAATATCAAGCTAGAATAAATCTTAATGAAAATAGACTACACTTAAGATCAGGAATATCATATCCTTTAACAGATAAATCTTGCCTAGACATCGAAGGAGGAAATACATACTGGGACACAATCCCGAAAGACTTCTGTGGAGCTAACAAATATGACGTATTATACGAAGGATTTGTTGATAAGACTTATAATGAAGACAAAACAATAGTCTATTCACTCACAACAGACGAAATAACCTTTGCATTAGGAAAAAAAGGAAAGAAGAATATATGTGGCTATGAATTAACACTGACAGAACATCCTAAACTGATAATATTTGAATCACAAAATAACGGAGACTTCAAGAAACGCCCCATAAAAACATGGAACCTCGATATATTCTCATATGTAAATTCCAAATTTGTTTATGTAGAAAGACACGTAAGACATCAGATAAAACAACTTTACTATGACATGCTGGTACAGAGATGTGCCTTAGAAAAACAAGTACTCCACAATGCTCTATCATTAGCAACACATGCCCCAGATGAATTTGCCTACAATATCATGAAAGGCCCTGGATACATGGCATTAGCAGCAGGAGAAGTAGCATATATAATGAAATGTATCCCAGTTGAAGTAAAAATTAGAAGAACAGAAGAATGTTACTCTCACTTACCAATTACATACATCGAAAAAGAAATGTATATGACGCCCAAGACAAGAATAATTATCAATAAAGGAAATCAAATAACATGCAATAGTCTAGTACCACCAATGTATTCAGTTAATAATATTTGGTACAAACTCCTACCAAATCCAGTACAGGCATCAGCCCCAGAACAATTAAAACCTCTAACGAAGCAAACTTGGACATATATAAACCCCCAGAATTTAGCCACAAATGGAATCTACAGCCAAGAAGACCTCAAGAAACTAAAAGAACATATAATGTTCCCCGCCGAAAAACCAGCACTCCTCAATACTGTAGCAAGAGGTTTAACAGGACAACAAACAAACTATCAAGGTACATCAGTAACAAACTTATTAGACGAAAACTCCATAGGGAAAATCATAAAATCAGCATGGAACAAAACTTGGCAAAAGTTTATAATATTCGGATCAACAACAGCTGGTATAATGGGAATATTTGTAATAGTAAAAATAATAAAATCTATAATAGACACAGCAATCCATGGCTACGCACTACATAATGCTTATGGATGGTCAATCTTTTTATTAGGAGCTATTTGGGATTCTGTAACTCATCTTCTACTACACTTATCAAGGAAACACAATAACAAAAACAATAACAATGATACGAACTACCAACAAATTCCCCAAATCGAGCTTCAAGAAATAAAAATTGAACAAAACGAAACACCTAATTTAAACCTATCACAAGACACAAGAAATGTCGAAAATAACCAAATATACCCAAACCTACACAAAGAAACCATAGAAATTCAAAACGAACCGACGGAATTAAATGTAAAAAACCAATTTCCTAATAGAGAAAACAAAGCATTTACATTAAAAAAATAATAATAGTATATTCCTTATTTAATATTTACTACAAAAACTCCTTTCTATCTACAGGAATCAACAAAAAAAAACAGAACAATGAATACCACACTTTTACATTACTTATTACTCATAACCTTAGGAGTAAGAATCAAAGGCGAAACGATACTTGTAAAAAGTTGTGAAGTAAAATTTATGAAAACAATCGACTCATGTGACAGAACGTTAATAGTAGAAAACGATAAAAAAGTCAATATCTCAGTAGAATATTGCAAAAATATGCACAAGACTCGCAAAATACAACTTCTTGGAGTAGAAATCAACGATTTAGAAATAGACAAATATGCAGAAAAAGAACTAACGACATTTGAAGACTGCAAAGATGATGGAGTTAACACAGAAGTAACAAACTACCTAATAACAGCAATAATAACAGAATATGAAACACTATTAGAAAATAATAACATAATACTATATAACGGACAAGAATGCCCCGTGAATGAAACATGCTCCGACGACTATGAAGGCAGCTTTTGGGATACAATAATTACCACAACGACACCATATCCCAAAATAGAACCAACTACAGAAATAATACAAAATAGCGATAACGATACAATAATCGAAGGTATGAGACCAAATAACAACGATACACCAACAGTGGAAAACTTATCATCACAAACACTAATAGTTGTTGGGATTTACTGCCTTACCGTTACCATACTACTAACTATTATAATAGTAAAATTATGTAAACAAAATAAAAACAAACCTACAAACCAACAAAACACGTATGTAAAATTTAGTCAAGACGATATCGAAATAATGACACATACAGGTTCAAAACAAGATGAACCAATATCCGACAATTTTGATAACATCCAATTCATTCTAACTCCTATTCAAGAAGATTCAAGACAGGAACCCATATATGACATACCTAAACCAACTACAAAACTAACTAAAATTGAAATGATACGCACAAATGAAGAATTACAAAATTAAGTTAAAAATGTAATAAATTTGTTTTAATCCTTAAAGAAGTCTACCTTATTCTCACCTGACATTTCTCCTTTAACTCTATTATTTTAATAAGAAAATCCATGCCATCACATTACTGTACTACTTTTGTTTTTCTTTCTTCTTCTTTTGTTTTAATTCCCTAGCTTCATTAGTATTATTTTTCTCATATCATATCCTCTAGTTATAAGCGTTGCAAGATGGAGCCAAGCCGAAAGGCTGGTAAAAATTACCTCACCAAAAGAGAGATACATATTTTTTCTTTTTGGGAGAAGGTAGTGCGCAAGTTCTCATTGGTATAACCGAAATAACATATTTCTACATAACAATGAAGAAAACTGAAAACTCCGCAACACAAAAATTTTTTGTTTTCCCCCTTTTTTTTTCTTCTCTTCCTTTATTTTTTACAAAAAAACAACAATAGAAAGCATACAAGGGATAGCATATTTCTCATCTGTGGGTAAAAGAAGTGAAGATAAATATATATAAATCTATATATATTCGCTCATACAAGTATATGAATAATATTAATAATAACTGACTACATATACATAAATGCAAAACAGCATATGTGTATATGAAAAATCTGTTTCAGGAACACTATCTACACACGGCAGATAAAATAAACAAATACAAAACAAGCACAATAGATTTCAATTTACATCATTACAAATTTTCATAAATACAAATTTTTTTTTTTTTGTTATAGAATCTTTATTCTTTTTTCTCCTCTTTAAATCATAACCAAAAAAAGAAAAGTATATAATAATATTCTGCAATTGTGCTGCATAACATTGAATTTGATGAAATGAACAAAAAGTATATATATGTAACGTATAAAGGACACAACAAATGTTTAGTATCAAAACAAATTTAATTAATTTCTAATCATTTTTTTAGAGGATTCAAACCTCACATCACAGAAAAACGATAAGAAACTCGCCGTTAAGTTAGGCTTGCCACATTTTAAAGTGGAGTGCGAGAAAAATAATGTATTAAACTAAGTTAGTCTTTATATATATGTGCATATATTTTTCTTACACTACGTACGTAAAAATTCAAAACCATTTTTAACTCTCGTAGAGTAAATAAACTTTGTATGGTTTCCTTAGGGCTTACCAGAAAATAAAGTCAACCTCGTAAATTCGAGAAGGAGTGAAATGAGACTAGGAAATTCCAGTATCAGAGTATAAAAAATGCTAAGAAACTCGCCGTTAAGTTAGGCTTGCCACATTTTAAGTGGAGAGCGAGAAATGTACGTATTAAGAAGGATTATAATAAGTCATGTTCATTTTACCAAATCACTATTAGAACTTAAATGCTAGCAAAAACAAAAAATATATACACTAATAAAACTGAAATTATTATTTATTCTTCTTTCAATAATTTTCATACAAATATATATATATATTTCTTTTTTTTTAAGATACTCAAAATATGAACTCTCATATTTTTCAAATTGCACGAATAAGAAATACCTTTGATAATAACATGTATGCCATTTCACAATTAACAAAATAAAATAATTGCACGAGGTCAAGTTACAACTAACAACAAAACTAATAAACACATGCGTACAGTGAAAAAAAAAAAAAAAAACAAACAAACAATGACACTATATTATTAAACATAAATATGCGAATTGCGTTTATTTCGAAAATAAGTAATCAAAATGTTTATACTGCTCATTCGATTCACTACGAAAAATACCAATGTAACAATTACGTTATCACTAGCCCGCCTCTACAAAAATTGTAATAATAATCTATGTAAACATTTGTAAAGCCAACTACAATGACTAGAACCGGTTGATCCGTTAACCCTTACAGAAATGACAAGTCTTATTTGTTCATCACTTTTCAAAACAACCAAAAGTTACGCCTACACGAAATTTGCACAATAATAAACCAAAGCATGCAACCATACTCAAGTGGAGGGACAATCCAGCCAATGTCCGTAATACATGGAGCACAAAAGAATTTCAGAGAATTCTATCATTAAACGCAGGAGGAATCCAGCAACTCATACAATAATATATATCAAGCGTAGGAGAAATCCAGCAACTCAAATAATAATATGTATCAAATGCAGGACGAATCCAGCCAAAACAAAAGAAAAAGCACACACAAAAACCAATAGAATTTCTTTCTTTTTCGCTGCCAACAGAGATGTATTACCCATGGATCATATTCATCAACACTATGATGATAGCCATGCGAGATATATGGCATCAACACTTGTATAACTATGGAAACATGCAACCAAATGGAAAATGTCTAAACAAATGACAAAGATGAATGGTTTTATTATCAGAATCTACCTTACAACAAAAAGAAACGAAAACAATAAAACTAACAGGCGATTCATTAACAAACGACAAATAACTACTTAGTAGAAAACCAACCACTTCTTGCATGAAATCTTTAAAAAATCTCACAGATCGCATAAAGTGTTTAATCAAATATGGATTCCACACATAAAAGGAAGGAAAATGTATCGATTTAAACTACGGAACAACCTAGATGACATCAATATTCCTAATCACACAAAAGAAGATATCGTCTACTAGTAATAAAATACTGCATTTCTTCTAAGGATTCATGGAGCAAAATGTTCTAGACACACGAAAGGCTAAATTCTTTGTATTACATTTCATGTATAACAATTAAAAATATAAACAAAAAGCGACTATAATGTAAGCTGTTTGTAATACCAGTGGAAATCTCATGATAGTTAATCATCACGCTACAATGCTTCCGCACTAACGCACTTACTAACGCATGTACTCACAAAGTCGGAGGGCCGACTTTCGACCGAGCAGGGGGGTGTTACGTCCTACGTAACGCACCTTATTTCAAAAATACCGGCTAAATATCCGATGCAATAGCGCGCCCGGCGTATACTAACTGAACCTCATAACAAATAACTTACCGATACCGATCGAAAATAGAGAACCCTATAATTCCTGAATTTTCACTCCCACTCACAGTTTCCTACATTACCAGTAGAGAGTAATAATATCATTAATTATTTTCCGAAATAGTCTCAACGGAAAATGTACGGGAAAATCTAAAAGTATCTTTAGAAAGTGTAGCAAACCGGACTAGCAACCCGTACCCTTGACAAACTCTATCTATTTCTAAAAAAAGTAATAAAAATTCCAAAGTACATCCGCTTTCTCACGCACACGCTTATATGACATACTTTTCTTTTCCAAGAAAATTCTTTTCAAAATAGCTTTTCATATAATATAAAAATTATAAACCAAAACTAACGAACAATAGAATGATAACATTGGTCGGATTAGTTAGATAGAAATAAATAGTATCTCATACAGAAAACACATTTATAAAATAAAATAAAACGTTTATTTATAATTACGAACAAATTCCGTTTTTTCCTTTTATTACAATAGATTCAACCACGAATTTTCATTAGTCAAACTTCCAAACTGGTACCGAACAAACGAACAAATAAACATTAGCGTATAAAACATTGTAAACACCATCTCATGAATAAAGAATGAAACTTTTATATATATATTTATATCTATTACAAAATTGAACATCCTTTAAAATTTAGTATCTTGATAATCATGTTCTCAAATGTTACAATAATACAAAATTTATAAAAACAAACAATCATTTTAAGAATACCTCATTGTTTATTCATCTCTTGTACGAAATTCATGCTTTATATCACTATATGTAAATTGCTCTTATAAACCTTCGATTAAAATAATGTTAAATTGTACAAAAATCAACAACAGTTGTATTAAAACAATTAATGCAAAATAGTTTATTAAAAATACAAATTTACTATTAAAAACAACACAACGGCATATCAAAATTGCATAAAATCTATCGGATTATTAAAAAACTAATTTAGTAAATATTAACAAATAAATATCTCCAGTTCTATACAAGATACAACTACCGTTCATTTTTGTACGATCTTAAAATTAACATAATTGTCTAAACACGCAAAAAGATTCTATTCAATTCGGACGGAAGCTGCAAATCTTGCATTCACACGAATTTTGGATAAAAAAATCCGTGACACGACGCAACGCTTCAAAACGGAACTGGGCACCACGGGCGGTATCCAGTATAAAAACAGCACCTCCTGGACCAAAAAAAGTCAGTTAAGATTCAGCAGTCAACATCGAGCAGTTAAGCTCCAGCAGTAGTTGGACCACTGGATACAGACAGCCCAGCAGCCTAGGTTCCGGGAGTCGTCGAACCAGGATCTCATAAGTAAGTATTTCCCCTAGTTAAGATCAGGCGACTAACCTGAACCCGGACAGAGCACGGGACCAGGGCCAAATCTTTTGGCCCGGCGTTTCGATCCCTCCGGGCACGGGCGAACTCGTCTCCGCGGCAATTCTTTTTTTTTATATATTTTTTTTGGGGTAAACTATTTCCGAAAAGGGACAGAGCTCGGGACCAGGGTCAAATCTTTTGGCCCGGCGTTTCTATCTCTCCCTCGAAGAACTTGTAAACCCTTTCCTCGGTTTATTCCGGAATTGGCACGTGCCGATGCGGAATCGACCCATAGGGAATTAGGTCATAGCCTTTTCACTTTTTTTTAATATATTATTTTTTTTATAAGTTCCCGCGTTTCTCCTTCCGCGAAACTAAATTTGTCCACATTTTGTTATAGTGCCCCGAAATAATAAGGGTGTCCGGCGTCGCAAACGGGAGCGAGCCCGCAAATTATATAAATTCCTGGTGGAGCAACGCGCCCAACGAGAAGGGCAGCCAGCAGCCACCCCCGATCACAACCAGCCTCCTCCCCCGCAGAAAACAAAAATCACGCTGGAGGAATATCGGCGCCGTAACGCGATCAAAAAAAAAATAAATTAAATATATAAAAAAAATAAATGATCACAAAATAAAAAAACCTATAAGAAAAAGAAAATCGAGTCATTATTTATTTTCACCCTTCTCCTTTCCTTTTGAACGGATACACTCGGCGGCTCCGTCCACCCTAAAAAGAACCCTCAAATCGACCCGTCTGGTCGATTTGGCCCTTTCACGGCAGAAAGATGGCGTCCCTGTTCGGCCGCCATCCCAGCTATAACATTGTCATTAATTAGCATTCACTATACTTTTACATTTTTTCATTGCCGACAATTTGTTAAGCTTTTTTATATGTGAATTAATGACAACATTCATTACCATTAAACGAACTCGTATTTCGTACATCAGCAATTATTTTTCAACCCTTATATGTTCAGTGAAGTATTGGTAATATTCATTACAATATTCTTATATTTCATACAGGGACAATCATTTTTCAACAATTCTACAGATCAAAGAAATAGTAAAATTCATTACCAGGAACAAAGGGTTCGCCATTCATGTTGCTAAACATTTGTATGTCATTTTTTGAACATGCCAATGGTGATATTCATTATCTTTGACAAATTACATTTTCGCCAATAATTTTGTACAATATTTTCTTATATCGAAGTTGTGACAAAATTCATTACCATCAACAATCTTATATTTCATTCATGTACAATATTTTTTCAACCCTTGAATTGATCAAGCTAATGGTAACATTCATTACCATCAACGATGTAGCATTTGTTACATGGACAATAGTTTTTAAACACTTTTATTGATCGCAGTAGTGATAAAATTCATTACCATCAACGATCTCGTTTTTTTATACTGGCAATAATTTTTCAATGTTTGTATTCTTCAAAGTAATGGCAACATTCTTTACCGGCAAAAAAATTTACAATTTTTATGTCAATGAACATTTTTGACATTTTTATGATCCATCAACAGCATAATTTATTACCATCGACGACTCAGCTTTAACTTAATTATTATTGTACTACTTTATAGTACATTAATATTTTTATAACCTGGTTCCAAGTAACAGGAATATTTTCTATTATGAACACCAAGCATGGAACTTTTTACTGATCGAAGTATTGGTAACATTCATTACCATCAACGATCTTATCATTTTTACATCAACAATACTTTGTCAACATTTGTATCGATCATGAAACAAAATTACAATTTTCACGTCGCTCAACACTTTTTTACATTTTTATGAATCCAGCAAAAGTAACATTTAATGATTTCTCAGCCTAATTATTACCAGAGCTATGAAATGAATTTATGCAAGTCTGGTAAGAAGGGAATAAACTTTTGATACATGATTATTTGCTCCTAAAGACGTTTCATATATTGTATTTTCTTTAATTGGTACCGGAGCTGTCAGCTTTATTTATGCGAGTCTGATAAGGAGCGAATAAACTTATTATAGATGATTATTTGCATCTCAAGACATTTCATATATCGTATTTTGTTTAATCGATACCAGAGCTGTCAACCCAGCAAACCAAGAATGATTGAGAAGCTTTGAAACTTTCAATACTTCTGAATCCTATTTCTGTATCCTTCAGTAAGAATTAAGAAGCATAGCAAATTTTAATTTTTTGTTTTTAAATTTTTCCTCTTTATATACAAAAAATTTGTTTTTTTTCCATTTTAATTTTATTATTATTTTTTTATTTATTTCAAATATTTTTTTTTACTTTGTTTTAGTTGATTTAATTATCTTAAAACTAGATGCCTTCGACCCGGGTTCCTACAATTTTGGCTAAATTTGTATTGCAGTTCCCTGACGAAAGGCTGATGCTTCCGGAAATATTCCCATTTTAACACTGCCAGGAAAGAAGGCGGCAGAGGGTAGTTCTAGCAGCGTTAGGTTCGAGTTGTTTCTATACATATATTGTAACAATATCTTGTTCGATAATTATAGGGTGAATATGCCAATGAATGGACGGTTAAGCATTTTTCACACTTTGATTGATTGTAACTTTTGAATTCTTTTATGAAAATTTAATTATGATACCACCATTAGAATCGTTAGACTCTGCTCTTTATGACCGTGTAGTTCAACCTTTGATTTTATTTAATTATTAACCTCGTCTTCATAAGTTTGTAAAAAAATTCGCTAAACCCCAATGAATAGACGGGTTAAATCAAATGGGACGTTTTCAGTACCAGTTTTGGATGGCTTTAAAACTTTGCTTTGATTTTACAAAATAATAAACACTGGAAGATCAATATTACTGTAAATATTGTTTTGAATGTTTAAAGAACATAAAAATATGTATTTTGTTGCATGTTGTGCATCATACATTCATAAGAAATAGAAATATGTAGAAAATCGTCCATTCATTGGCATATTCACCCTATATTAAAAGTGAAAATGAGCATTTTCAAAACCTCGACCCCGACCGCAGGTCAGCCGAAGCACTGATAAATGAGCACGTCTTGTTCACACTAATGCTCAAAAAAACGCGGTTTAGTCGAGTTTTTGACAGGTCGGGGTGCTGGAAATAAATTTTTTTATATGTGGGATACTTCAGTTTCCGTTCTTGCGATCCAGTACATTAATACGTTTTTCTCCACGCCCTGGACGCGAAAGGTTTTGCCTCGATTGGTTATTTATTTTATTTATATTACGCTACCACCTCCCCATGGCTACCCGACAGCAACATTACAGTGAATATTTTTTTATGCCCCCCCCCCCCTGATACCCGCCTCACTCCCCTGCTTCCTCTGTATCTCTGTTTTTCATATAATGTATATAATATACATACATATGCATTGTATATGTGTATGTACAATTTATGTTAATTTCATGTTAATTTGCTTTTTACGGCATTATCGTTGATTTTACGAAGAAATGAACACAACCTTTTTTGTAGAGAATTCGATGCTCTATATGTTTTGTTTGAAACATTTTTTTGTACGATTTGTATTTTTTGTTAAAAAATGGAAAAAACGTGTTTTATGAGCGTTTTTTTGTTAAACCTCCCAATAATCTAGTATGCATTGTCTCCAAAAACTAATCAGATCTAAGTTTGGCTAAGAGAAACCCAAATCCGTTTGTACTTTTTAATTTCGTCCTGAAACGTCGATTTGATGAAAAACTATAGGGTAATTTTTTGACGGGAACTGAACAAATTCAATACTTCGCCAGACCTATGGTCTGGGTCGAAGTAAAAGCTGTTCTCAAGCGGTCATCTATCCAATCTGCAGTCCTACATTTCATACACAAATGTGAAGTATGGCGCCATCTTCTCAAGTCGATCTGCAGCTCTCGCAAAAATACCTATCGACTCATAATGCAAAAAATTCTGTAAAAAGGGCGATTCCGCCCGTTAAAATAGTAAAATAAAAAAAAATAAAAATAAAAAACTGAAAATTTTCAAAATTCTCAAACATCTCGAAAAAGGCCAGAGATGAGCGAATTTTTGGTAGTAAAAAAATTAAAATATGTTCATACTTCTGGAAGGACAAAAAAAGCACTCGCATCACACGACTCGATCACAAAGCATTGAGAAAATTTTAAAATTAGTCTCACAAATGCTTCCAGAAGTATTCAAAAAGAAGTATCCAGGAGCATTGAAAATATTCGCATATATGCTTCCAAAAGAATTACGAAGCATTCGCAAACGATTCGATGACGAAGCATAGACAAGGTTTGAAAGCTACTTCCACAAATACTGCTAGAAGTCTTAAAAAACATTCACTTCATGATTTAATATTACAAGTATTAAGAAGCATTCAAAATTAAAGATTTAGTCCTAATTGAAGTATTCAAAACGATTAAGTTTAAAGAAGGATTTACAAGAAGCCAGGAATACAATTCACGCTCAGTGAAACGAATGTTCCTAAATGGTTCTCAATCAATCTTGGTTTGCTGGGAAGTCTATTTATACAAGTCTGGTAAGAAGCGAATAAACTTTTGATACATGATTATTTCCACCTAATGACATTTCATATATCGCATTTTGTTTAATCGATACCAGATTTGTCAAGTCTATTTACACGAGTCTGGTAAGAAGGGAATAAACTTTTTATTGATGATTACTTGCGTCTAAACTCATTTCATATATCGTATTTTGTTTAATCGATACCAGAGCTGTCAAGCCTATTTATACGAGTCTGCTCTCATAAAAATTTCTGGACGTACCGCTTGGACGCCTTCGAAGCGTACCGTCGTGATCTGTATTAGAAGCATTGCGATTGGACGCTCCGAGGCCTATCGCTTTGAAAACCAAGACGGTACGTTATGATTGTCGTTCAGAGTGCTGCGTCTCGGCGATCATAGCCTGGCTTCATGACACTCAAGACGTTGCCGGGTTCCGCGTCGAATCGCGTCCAAACCATATAAGGGGATACGCGCGGATTCCGTTGGAAAAGTTTTGTCTCAAACTGCTGGGATCGAAAAAGTACAAATTTGTATTTGTAGAGAATTTAGATACGCATCTTTTTTCCCTATGACAAAAACGTCCAAATTTTATAGTTTTTTAAATAAACCTCAAAAATGTAATTTTAGTTTCATATGAAATTTCAATATTTTTTCACCTCAACTCGCGGTAGTGAATTCAGTTTTGAAAATTTGGTAAAGGTAAAAATACCAAATTTATCGTAAGAGTTTTCCATGTCTAATGCGATAAGAAAATTTCAAAAATCTTAAAAAACAAAAAAGTTATGAATTTTTTTCCACGAATTTCTGAAAAACGTGTTTTGATACATTCCAACGCCTCGTTTATGGGACGAATTTTACGACACGAAAATGTTCCAATGAGAAAGTTGTTCATTAGGGTTTGTTAAAGTTTTCTGGAAAATTTCATCTTCATTCAAGTTATAGTTTTTAAGTTATGGAGGTTTTAAGTTGCTAACGGTATACCCGGTGTCGTAGAACAAAGGCGGCGCGGCGGCAGTTGGGCCTTTGTCAGCGAGTGCCGCGACGCGCTCACCGTTAGTAACTTAAAACCTCCATAACTTAAAAACTATAACTTGAATAATGATAAAATTTTCCAGAAAACTTTAACAAACCCTCATGAACAACTTTCTCACTGGAACTTTTTCGTGTCTTAAAATTCGCCCGATAAACGAAGCGTTGGAATGTATCAAAACCCGTTTTTCAGAAAGTCAGAAATAACTTTTTTGTTTTTTAAAATTTTCGAAATTTTCTTATCGCATCAGACACGGAAAACTCTTACGAAGAATTTGGTATTTTTACCTTTGCCAAATTTTTAAAACTGAATTCACTACCGCGAGTTGAAGTGAAAAAATATTGAAATTTCGTATGAAACTAAAAATACATTTTTGAGGTTAATTTAAAAAACTATAAAATTTGGACGTTTTTGTCGAAGGGAAAAAAGATGCTTATCTAAATTCTCTACAAATACGAATTTGTACTTTTCCAATCCAAGCACTTTTGAAAATTGGTCATTTGGACAAAACTTTTCCATATGGAGGGATGGAAGGCGCCTCGCCATGACTGTCACAGCTCCACGCTATGACACTCAAGACGCAGCCCTTTGAACACTAATCATAACCAACCGTTCGTAGGCCCAAAGCTTCACGTTTGGAACACAACGTAAACGGCAGGTCTAGACGCTATATCAAGACGCCTCGTTCGGAAATTTTTGTGAGTGTAGTAAGAAGCGAATAAACTTTTGATACATGATTATTTGCATCTAAAAGCGTTTCATATATCGTATTTTGTTTATTTGGTACCGAGCCGTCAACTCTATTTATACGAGTATGGTAAGAAGCGAATAAACTTATTATAGAAGATTATTTGCATCTAATGACATTTCATATATCGTATTTTATTTAATGGATACCAGAGCTGACAAGTCTATTTATACCAGTCTGGTAAGAAGCGAATAAACTTTTTATTGGTGATTATTTGCATCTAAAAAAATGTCATATTTCGCATTTTTTTTTAAATTATTACCAGAACTCTCAGTAGGTGAAGTCTGATGAGATACAAATTAATTATTATTGTTAAAAAAATACCGGGAACAGTTGGTTGGTGTATCGTCACGATATCTTCACGAATCGACAAAAAATGTTTGTACTGTCGCGCGGAGTGCAACATTTCCCAACTTTGGATTTCGGAGTTGAATACCGAATCCATATGACTGACGAACAGCTGCGTGTCGGGCCGCCATATTAGTTATATTTTCTCTTGATTTTGTGACGTCATTGAAAACATTACGGTATGAACCGATCGCAGCGCTTGCGATAAAAAATAGAACTTATGCATGATTAAATTTTTATTTTAAAAAAAGTTTTTATTTAGAATATTCAGTGATGTTATTCAACATTTTGGCTTCACAATGACCTTTTTATACGTCTCATGTAGTCGGCGTGCAGTGAGCGATCGCGTTATATACATATAAGGATGTTATTTTTATTCAATGACGATAATAATAATCAGATTAGTTTATCTGTAAAACGAAAGTTAATTTTATTAGATATTATCTACATTATTTATAATAATTACAAAATTACCTGTAAAACGAAAGAAACAACAATTAAAGTTTATTATTATCACTTCTTTGCTTTACTTAATTAACACTCTTAATATAAAATTTATTTATTAATTCGCTGCTATAGACTGTATCACTTTCTTCGTTATTCTGTGTACTGATTTTCTCCTAATGTAATAATATATTATTCTCAAACCTTCAAAATTGCCTAGTCATGTTATCTATTTGTCCATCTGGTGGGATTAGTAGAAGGCACGTGTAGTACATGAAGCGCGGCAAATTTTAAATCAAGAAAGTCCTTTCTTTATATCCCCCCCTCCCCTCCCGTATACCGTAGAAATTACTATCAGAATTTTTATGAGCATTATTTATTCTGGTATTAATTTTGTGATGTGAAATAATCCTGTTTCTTCATATCTTTTTCCTGTTTTTATTTTAAATATTGTATTTGATATCTTCTCTGTAATTTCGAATGGTCCAATCCTAATTTCTTCTAGTTTTTTTCTATTTAATCTATTTTCGTTTTCTACGTACACTAAATCACCTGTATGGAATTCATGTTCTTTTCTGTTTTTGTCAAATAATTTTTTGTTATATTCATGTGATTTTATAGTGTTTTGTAAAGACAGTTTTCTATCTTTTTTCCAGTCTTCTGCACTTCTATATTCTTTTAATTCTTCGGGTAGCAAACTTGTGTTAGTCCCATTCAGTAAGTATTGTGGTGTAAAGCCTGTAACCGAGTGCTCTGTTAGGTTATATTTATCAACACATTCTCACAAGCTTTCTTTTCTTTAGATTCGTTAATTTTACATCTTATTTTATTGAGTTTAGTCCTGGATATTGATCTGTTAATATTGTATTTATTTTGCCAATTTCTAATGTCTTTTGAACTATTTTTATAAAATCACTTGCCGTTTGAGTTTTTGATGTTAATATATATGCGTATCTTGTGTAGTGATCAACTAAAAGATGGAGGTATCTTTTCGTTGATCTTTGACCACCAAATCCACCGATCGTATCAATCGACACTATCTCGAACGGCATTGTTGCTGGTCCTAGTTGAGACATTAGTTCATATTTTGTTTGACCTCTATACTTATTTCTTTTACAAATATCACATGTCTTGCATATGTTTTTTATGTTTTCTATTAATCCTTTTGAAGTATAATATGGGCATATTCTATTAATCATTTGATTTATGCCGATATGACACCAATCTCTATGTGTATTTTTTATTAATTCAATACCCAATTTCTCTGATAATACTATCTTCTTTTTATTTTGTTTATAGATTATACCATGTTTATCTATTTTTTTTCTTAAGTTCTTTTAGTGTAATGTTCTTATCTTGATCTCTTTTTATTTCTTGGATTTTCATTGTATTAACTATCGTCAATGCTTCTTGAGTACTATCTACTGCTTCTAATACCGGGTTTCTGCTAAGACAGTCTGCTTCAGTGTTGAGTTTTTCTGGTATGTATGTGATACTGAAGTCAAATTGAGATAAATAATATGTTAGATCACCTAACTTTTCGTCTGTTCTTGCTTTTATGTTTAGGTTCTCAAGAGGTTTATGATCTGAGAACATCTCAAATTTTCTACCAATCAACCAGTGTTCCCAATATTTTATTATATTGCTTCTTTGATTGCTAGACATTCTAAACATATGGCTTTTTTTCTTTTTTGTGTTTCATTCATTTTTTTTTGAAAAATAAGCTACTGGCTTTTCTTTTCAATTTCTTTGTGTCTGATTCAATATTGCACCCAAACCTTCTATTGAAGCATCTGTGTATATTTTAATGGGTAGATCTTTGTCAAATATTTCTAGCACTGGTTGATTACACAATAGTTTTTTTATTTCTACAAATGATTTTTCGCAATCTTCCGACCAATCAAATTTAACGTTTTTTCTTAACAATCTATGTAGTGGATCTAGTATGATTGAGATTTTCGGTATGTTTTCGTGATAAAAGTTTATTTTGCCTAAAAATGTTCTGATGTTCTTTTGTGTTTTTGAGGTTGGAAAATTGTGTATTGAAACTAAATTATCTTTAATTGGTATTACCGTATTATTTTGTATTATGTGCCCAAGATATTTGATTGATCTAGATGCAAACGTGCATTTTTTCATTTTAATCTAAATTCTTCTTTTATAATGGCTTTTAAAACTTGTTGTATGTGCATGATGTGCTCTTCAAAAGTCTCTAAAAATATTAATATGTCGTCTATATAGTTTTCTGTGAAGTTCTTGAGATTGTTTTTTCTTAAAATACTTGATAAAATTCTCTGGAAAATTGCTGGTGCAGTTTTTAAACCGAATGGTAAACAAGTCAATAATGTCCTTCTTGGGTTATGAAGCCTGTTTTATTTCTATCTTCTATCCTTAGTGGTATCGACCAAAATGCTGAATTGATATCCAGTGATGTAAAATATTTACAGTTTCTAGCTTTAATTAATAGATCATCAATTAGCGGGAAAGGTTGTGCCTGGGGTGTCATAATTTTATTCAAATCTCCGAAATCGATGCATAGTCTAGTCTTTCCTTCACCTTTTTTTAATGCTAGAGTCGTGGTGCAGCAAATGTCTTCGATTGTACATCTATATAGTCTTTTACTACAGAATTTGTCCACTAATAGATCTATTCTTGCTTCATAATCTTTTACAGTTCCTATATCATATTTATCTTTGGCAAATATTGCTTTATATTCTTCTATCAACTGTTTTATTTTAAATGTTTTCTTATCATCTAAATGATCTAAATCTATTCCAAAATCATTCTCTTTAATATGTTCATTAAAGTTTACTTCTACATCTTCTCTTTGGCTTATGATTAGATTTTCATCTTGCCTTAATTTAAAGTCTTTTATTATATCGAGGCCTATTAGAAAGTCATGAAAATCTTAATTTTCTACAATGAATACATCTACTTCTTTTTCAATATTAAAAATTGTTAATTTTATTTTTGTTAATCCCTTTGTGATTGACACACCACTGATTGTTTTCAATTGTATCTTATTTTTATCTGTATTTTTATTTATAGTTGTAATTAATTTTTTGTTAATTAATGAAACTTGAGATCCTCAGTCATAGACCCCTTCTATTTTTGTTTTATCTTCTAATACAATGTTTAATTTAACTAGTGGTGTGTCTATTCATTTTTTGTTTCATCATAAATTTCTACATCTAGAATAGAATTCTCTATTTTCTTCATTTTTTTTAAACAAACATTTTTCATTGGGGTGGTATCTTACACCTTTACCTAAATCTTCACACGTTTTACATGGTTTCTTTTCTTCGTATTTTTTTTGAGAATCTAATGTAAATGTATTTTGAAATTTATTTTATATAGCAAACCTTTAATTTGTCTCAATTACTTAAATAAATCTGTTGTTTCATTTAACTCCGCCTTATTAATTTTATTCAATATAAATTCTAGTAATCCTACTGCTATTAATGACTTAATATCCGTGTCTTTGTTAAAGTCTATCAAAAGTTTCTCTTTCTTCAATGCATAATCAGTTAGCGAACCTTCTCGGTATTTAAATGATAATGCATAGGTTACATTATTCCACCCATTGTCTGTGAAGGATTCTAAAAATCTTTTTTTTCATTCTAACCAACCAGCATTTACTGTTAATCTTACAAGTGTAGAAGAGTGCTAATCTAAACTCGGTTTATCAAAAAATAATTTCAACATTTCAATCATATCTTCACTTTCGTTTATTTTACATCTAGAGCACTCTTTTTCGAAACTTTCCATCCATTGTTTAGCATTAGTGTTTTTAATTGAAAACTTTTCTATCAAAAATTTTTCTGATGTCTTTCTTAGATTTATTTCTTTATCTTTGTTTTGTGACTCTATCAATTTCTCTAATATCTCTTGTAAATTATTATCTTGTGTCACATTTTTATTTATTTCATCTACCTCCTGTAAATACTGATCCTTAAACTGCAAATTTCCATCTTCATCTACGTATGTCTGTATTAATTCTGCTGTCATAGTGATCCACACTCTTCTTACCTGATTTCTCTTCTTTAGTGTATTGACTAATTTCATATAATTATTTGTTTTCCTTAATTCTGTATGATCTCTTGTATATTTGAGGTCCTCCGGTAATGTATATTTTTTCCGTCTTCTGTACAAATCGAGGTTATAGCGATCGCATTTCTTTTAGTATCTGTAGGTGCAGGCACTACTGTAAACTCAAATTGTAGTTTTGACATCATAAACAGAATTGTTGTTTTATAAGGATATTATTTTTATTCAATGACGATAATAATAATCAGTTCAGTTTATCTGTAAAACGAAAGTTAATTTTATTATGTATGTATTTATTAATGTTCCAAATAAAGTGATTACATGACTTCTGGTTACGATTATTTCATGACAAATAAAAATAAAATAATTCTACTCTCATTCTACAAATACAAATAATTATTATAATTTTCTTTCTGTGACTGTCTGTCTCTCGCACTCACTCATTCTCTCTCATTCTCTCTCTCTCTCTCTCTCTCTCTCTCTCTCTCTCTCTCGTTCCTTATCCCTCCCTCTCTCTCTCTGTCTCTCTCTCTCTCTCACTCTCTCTCTCTCTCTCTCTCTCTCTCTCTCTCTCTCTCTCTCTCTCTCTCTCGCTCTCTCTCTCTCTCTCTCTCTCTCTCTCTCTCTCTTTCTCTCTTTCTCTCCCCTCCCGTTCTCTACTTTATTCATCCATTCATACCCCCGGCCATCTTCGTTGAGCACTTCATTCACCCTCCCTTCCCATCTATCTATTCCTTTGCATTCTTTCAGAATATGCTCCAGACTTTCCCCGGTTTCCTCACATATTCTGCATTTCCTCTCTCTTTCCTCTTTCCAATAGTAGTTCATTCGCTCCTCATTTCCACACCTCCATCTCGCTATTGTTTTAACTTTCTGCCCTTCTCGTTTTTTTGCCTTATTTATATACTTTGGGATTTCTGTTACCCATACCCTTCTATACCGCACACAAGACTTCGACTGTTTTATCTTTTCCCTTCTTTCTTGTATGTCTATTTCCCTGTCATTCTTTTCCATCCATTCCCATTTAGTCTCCCCTAATGCTTCCAAAGCTGTCTCGCTTACTCCGCATCTCCACAGATAATTCAATCTTTCTAAGCTCTCTTTCGTCCATTCATTCTTCTGCTTTTCTCTCTTATCCTTTTTTCTTTCTCTCCAGCAATCCCTACCTATGCAGCTGATTTCCCCCCTCCCCAAACGCTCCTCAAATTTTCCAGCCCTTTTCCCCGTTTCTATTCTTATTTTTTCTCTTTTCATCTCTTCTCTAACTACGTACCCTGGAGTACTTCAATCTAGACCTAATGTCCACCTCATATACCTTTCCTGTATATTCTCTATTTCCCTCCATTCCCGGTACCCCCAAATTTCCACCCCATACAATAATACCGTTCTTACTAAGCTATCAAATAATTGCATTCTCCATTTTATATCCCCATTAAACTTTTTCTCCCCTATATTCCACACCCACCCCATCACTATCTTGGCCTTTCTAACCCTATCATTGACGTGACTTTCTTCTCCATTATTTCTTTTTATGATGTATCCCAGGTATTTTATTTCTTTGACCTCTTCTAGCTTTTCTTCCCCCCACCTCCATATTCTCTCTTTTTCCCTTCCTCCTCCTCTTTTAAAACCCATTATCTTAGATTTGCTTGTATTCAGTTCCAATTTTTCTCCTTTAAATATATTTTCATTGCCCTTTTCCTCTGCCAACAGTACCACGTCATCCGCATATTCTAAACTCCATACCCTATCTTTTCCCAACTTAACCCCACAGGTGAATTTTCTCATTTCGTCTTCTAAATCTGCCAAGTACATATTAAATAAGGTAGGACTCAAAGGACACCCTTGCCTCACCCCTTTCTCTACCCAGAATTCTTCCGACATCTGATCTCCTATTCTTACCTTACATATAGTCTCTTTGTAAATTTCTTTCGCCCTATCTATCAGGTCTCCTCTTATCCCTCGCTTCTCCACCATTTTCCGCAACACTTCTCTATCTAAGTTATCACTTATAAAAAAGCAGTATAAAAAATGCCCACAGTCTTTTACCTTTTATTTTTAGTCTTCTACCTACCAGATGTTTTATAATTTTAATATTCTCTATTGTACCTCTACCCTTTCTGAAGCCCGCCTGTGTTCTGCTCCATCCATTCTTTCCATCTAGATCTTTCACAATCTTATTGTTTAACAAATTCGCGTATATCTTATACCCGGTATCTGTTAACATGACGCCTCTATAATTTTTAACCTCATCTCTATCCCCTCTTTTCCAAATTGGTACAATAACACCTGTTCTCCAATCCCTCGGAAATCCTCCCCCTTCCCATATCAGTTTAACGACCTCTACTAATTTACTGCCTATTTCCCTCCCCCCTGTTAACCATGCTTCATTTCTAATCCCATCATTCCCTGCTGCCTTCCCTTTCTTTAATCTCTTCATCTCATTCCATATCTCTCCTTCCTCCAACTCTCCTACTCTTTTCGGTAGTAGGCGTTTATTTTCACTTCTTTCATCTCTTTTCCCTCCCCCTCCCCCTAACACATCTTTAAAGTGTTCTACCCACTCCCCCATTTTAATCTTTTTACTAAATCCCTCCCTTCTTTTCCTATACCTATTAATAAAATTCCATGCTTGCATTTCTGTTTTTATTAGTTGTAATTCTTTTTCTTCCTTCCGTTTTTCTTCGAGTTGTTTTCTTTCACATAGTTCTCTATATTTCTTTCTTTTGTCATGAAACTCTTTTAACGCTCCTTGTTCTGTATTTTCTCTACTTCTCCTACTTGCTCTCTTTGCTCTTTGTACGACTCTTTACATTTCTCAGCATTCCCTGTCCCACCACGGAGTCCATCCGAGTTTTTGTTCCCTTCCTTTCGGTTTATATTGTGTTGCTCCATTTACTGCCTCTTTTAGCTCTCTCCATCCATCTACTGCTCCCTTGTTATTCCATTTTATCCCTTCTAGTCGAGTTCTATAAAGCCCTATCCCTTCTTCTGACCAGTCCTGTCTTTTCCCGGCGACGCCCTGTTCTTCTTCCTCTCTCTCTCTATATCCTCCTCTATTTTTAATATTATTGGCTGGTGATCTGAGTCTATCCTAGTTCCCACTTTAAAACATTTGACCTTTTCCCAAGCCTCCCAATTTACTATCCCTATGTCTATCACTGATCTCTTCCCCTTTTTCTCAAAAGTCCATTCCCCCTCTTCGTCCCCTTCCTTATTTCCATTTAATACTATCTACCCCCTATCCTCTATCAATTGTATCAATTGCTTTCCTTGCTTATTCGTCGTCCTATCTTTCGACTTTCTATCCTCTACTTCCCCTTTCGCGCTTTCGCTATTGCATCCCCCCTTCTTCCCTATTCTCGCATTAAAATCTCACCCCAATATTAGCGTTTGCTCCTCTTCCGGTTTTATTCTTTCGTCAATTTCTCTTAGCATACTTTCTTCCCCATTTTTGTTATATACTGTAAAGATTCTACATACTCCCCCCCCCCTATCTCAATTTTTTTTTCTTGTAGCCCTACAATCTGATTTTTTTCCACTTCGTATTCCTTTAACTCTTTTCTTATCCCTGTTATAATTCCCCCGCTTGCTCTTCCTTTTTTATTTTTACGCCTTGCTGCTTGGTATCTCCATATCCACCCATCCGGCAGCCTATTCTTCAGCAAGTCCCATCCCTTCTTTTCGATCCAAGTTTCCGTCAAACCTATGATATCGTATTAGATATTGTCTACATTATTTACAATAATTACAAAATTACCTGTAAAACGAAAGAAACAACAATTAAAGTTTATTATTATCACTTCTTTGCTTTACTTAATTAACACTCTTAATATAAAATTTATTTATTAATTCGCTGCTATAGACTGTATCACTTTCTTCGTTATTCTGTGTACTGATTTTCTCCTAATGTAATAATATATTATTCTCAAACCTTCAAAATTGCCTAGTCATGTTATCTATTTGTCCATCTGGTGGGATTAGTAGAAGGCACGTGTAGTACATGAAGCGCGGCAAATTTTAAATCAAGAAAGTCCTTTCTTTACATACATAATATATTTACACGAATAGCAATGTGTTTCCGAGGGTGTTGGCTTCCCCCAGCAACTTTTACATTTTTATACTTAACTTTTATAACTTAAGGTACATAGTGTACGATAGTCATTTATTTCCTATTGTGTTTCTATTACATGCATAATTGTAAGTTAGTGCCCTGGAGAGTTCTCGCTTACACTTTTGGCGTGTCACTACGCTTGCCGCCCGATTCATCCGATTCAGACGAGAATTCTCCCGCGTTGTTATCACAACCGATATCTACGGCACTTGCACTAGCGTCGAACTGCATTTCACGCTTCGTTTTGCGACGCGGACTTCGCATCGTTGTGACCGTAATCTTGGATTTTCCGAATGCTGCTGTGATTCTCTGCCGAAAACACCTCCAGATGTTAAGGGTACAGATAAGGGTCATAATGAGGGATGACTCGCTGTAGATGGTGGCGTTAAGCTTTTCCGCCGTGTCCTTGCTTCTAGGCAATTCTCTTGCCCAATTGACTAGTTCACTGAATTTGAAGTTATTCTCCAGGGTTCCGGGTGCGGCGCGAGAATCTTTCGATGTGATTTTCTCTCGCCGGATCCTCTCGTCAATCCCGGCGATCTCTACGGCGTCCTCGATAAGTAGCTGCGTGATGTTCAGGCCTGTTGTTCCGGAACTCTCACGGGTTAGCTCGGAGGTTATTACCGCGGAGGCCGTCAGCGTTGTTCTGCCGGTCTGAGCCTTGCATCCCGGCGAGAGGCGCAGCGTAACCTATCCCTACCAGCGTTAGATGTACGATCAATTCGTTGTCGCAGATGACTCTCATCGTTTCCTCCCGGGTGGCCGAGTGCATCCAAACATTCGCAGTCCGCGAATTTGTCCAAAACGTGGGGCCTTGGGCCATTATTCTGATATCGCATTTGCTGAAATCCCGGAAATGGATATCGGTGATCGTTCGTATTTCGCAGTCGATATGAGCGTCTGCCATGTGTATTGGCATTTCCCCGTGGCATATATATGTTTCATCGCCTCGCCTGCACTTCTGACATTCTTCCAAGGTTAGGCGTAGATAGTGATCTCGGTCGTTGGGTATACCGGAGTATCGGGTTGTCGGCATTATGAAGGCCGATCGGGACTCATTTCCGATCATCTGCAGCACCGACATAGGTCAATGTTCGTAAAGCGAAAAATCTTCATGTGCTACCAGAGGAATGCGCAGTACGTAAACTAGCGATTCGTTCAGGTAGGCAATCTTCATATCGGAAACTGCGAGCAGGGCGTCCAGCGATAGTTTACTGAACCGTATGGGAAAATTGCATTCCGTGAAGTTTGCTATTTCCTGTATGTGACTTGTAATGTTTTCAATCGTAATGAACTCCGGATGGATCTGCCCCGATTTTGCAAACAGAATTGCGTTTGTCAGCTGATCAGCTTCCAGGGCGTATCGTTGTATTTCTGATTCTAACACGGACATCACGTGGGTCAGTTTGTTCGTGGCCCATGCTTGCTCCGCTACAGACTCGATTATGTCTCGAGTGTCCCACAACTCGTTCAATGTGTGATTTACGGTCGTTAGTTCTTGATGGAGCCCACTGAACTCGACCGCGATGACCTTCGTTTGGTCTTCGATCAGAGTGGCTGAGTCCGTGATTCTGTCGTTGGCGGCAGCTAGCTGGCGTTGAAGCTGGGTAATCCCGTCCTCCTCTGCGGTTCCGAAAAGTATTTTCCTTATATTTCCCACGGCTCCGAATACGGCGCGTTTCTTACGTCCTTCAACCCCGGACAGTATTTCCAATGTATTCCCGTTTCTTTTCGTGATGTCCTGTAGTGCCAAACGGGACTCGCGTATCCTATCGTGCAGAGAGCAGGAATGCGGCGATTCTCCAGAATTTCTAAGATTAGGTCCATTTTTGTAAAGTGTGCTGTCAGTGGTACTCTTGATACTAACTGCCATTCCGTATGTGACAATTTCATGGGTCCAACTTTCTCGGAGTAGACCCCGGGGTTATCCTGGAACCGAGAGTACGAGTACCTATGGTTGGAATTCCTGCAACATTTTATTGAACCGTAATATAACGTAGCGTCTTTATCTTGCAGGGGTCACGACGGATCCGTCGCGCCTCTCCCTTCCCCATCAATCAATTGGCTGAAGACATAACTTGCCAATATATACACATATATATATAAACACATACATATCTCTTGCCATATACGCGAAATTATTGCATCCGATAATTCAGTAATCGATAAATGATGACGAGAAAAACGGATTTAAGCCAGACGGAAGTACCGCGGAAAATAAGACGAGGCCGTATTAACTCGCACGTATTTGAAACCAAACCAACCAATGTTATATGTCCAAAGTTATATGGAACAATATCCCAAACCCGTGTTAAAAGAACTATGTTAAATTATAATGGTAGCTCATTCGCCTAGGTCCCGCTGGTGAGTACCAATGAAAAGAATGATACGCACGCATTGTGGGAGCCATCGTCTTTGTCGCGCTCCTTGCGCAACCGCTCCGGCGTTAGCGATTTTTTCTTGCGACGCCTTTTACTGTATCTCGCTCGTTCTCGAGCTCTCACTGTCTGCTTCGGTTTCATTAAGACGTTTAAGATTTATTTTTCCCCAAATACGATAACTGAAATCCTTTTGGATCGCGACTGGTGGCGGTTCTTTCGGGGAGGGTTTTGTTTTCCTTTCCACGAATCTAAAGGAGAGTACGTGTTCTTCGTCCGTTCCACCGACGTGATCATACCTCAATGAAGTCTCGTTAGTTTCCGGTATGACGTTCTTGGAGGGCCAAGAACCCATCCGGTTTTCTCACCGACTGCGATAATCATTGTTTCGATTACGCACGAATTCATTGATGTCCGTGATGACATCCTGCGATGTATCGGAATGATCGGGCATGGAATCTGTGTCCATAATTACTGTGGAGTCTGGATGCGACTTGTTCACCAGTGTCGGCGTTGCAGGGTGGGCGCTAGCGAGATTTGGCGTATTCGGCCGATTCTCGATCGGAATCGGTGGATTTGGAGAAGTTTCTCCCTTATAATTCCTGCCCGGCCGCGTTCTCCCGGGTACGGTGACCGTCTTCGGAGGTTCTGACGCGCCGGCATATACAGGTACCCAACTCCAGTATTTACTCACCGACGACCCTTTTGGCCGTCGTGATGTTTCCGGTGCCCTTTCCGTATTAACATCGCTTCTCTCGGTGGTTGCGGCAGTATTTTCGTTCCTGCGTGGTATTTTATGATCCGTAGGATTTCCCGAACTCGAATCTGACCTTTTGCGCGTATTGTATTGGTGGAATTCCTTCCGCCTTTTCGATCCGCGTTCGACCGGTTTTTTCTTCCGGAGCGGAAACGCATTTTTCATATTCGACGGTTCATTTTGCTCGTCCGTGTCATCATTTTCCTCACGTTCGACACCGTCTGCTGGATTCCTCGACAGCGTATCGGCGTTTACATTGCATCTACCGGGCTCGCAGACCACATCGTAATCGTAATCTTCAAGCTTGGTTCTGAAATGATGCGTAAGAATCTTCAAATCCTTTATCGTTTTCAAGAACGTAAGAGGTTGATGATCGTCACTATAGTGAATTTTCGACATTACAGATATGGCCGAAACGGTTCTACCGCGAATACTACGGCGAGCATTTCTTTATCAATCACCGGGTAATGGGTCTCGGCATCTCTCAGACTCCGAGACGCGTATGCCACTGGCGAGTCGCTCCCTATTTTCCCTTGGGATAGTATCGCACCCAGGCCATACCCTGAGGCGTCGGTGGTTACTATAAAGGGTTCTGAAAAGTCTGGTAATTTCAGAATCGAAACTGAGCATAATTTCGATTTTAGACACTGAAATGCTTTCTCTTGTTCGTGGCCTCACATAAAGGGTTCAGACTTTCGTAGTAAGGTGGTAAGCCAGTGCGCGATTTTGGAAAACTTTTCCACAAACCGCCGGTAATATCCCGCAAGACCGAGAAATTGTTTGATATTTTTCGGGTTTCTCGGTCAGGGAAATCTTTCGACCGCCTCTAAGTTTTTAGGATCGGGTTTCAATTTGTTTTCACTTATTACATGACCCAAGTACCGTGCATCGTTACAGAGGAAAGTACAATTCCGTGGTTTTAAGGTAAGTTTCGCGCCTGCTAACCGACTCATAAGTCGATTGAACTTTTTGCATGTTCCATTAAGTTTTTTGGGTAGATGACGATGTCACCTAGATAAACCAGCATTTCTACCTCTTGTAGGCCGGTTAATGCTAGGTCCATTAACCGCTGGAATTGCACTGGGTCCATTCTTTATTCCCATGTGCATACGGTTGTATTGGTAATGCCCATACGGAATACAGAATGCTGTTTTATGCGCGTCGCGCTCGTCCATGAGTATCTGATGAAACCCCGACCTTAAGTCCAGCGTAGTGAAAAAGTACGCCTGTCCCAGCTGATATAGAATGTGAGCAATGTTTGGGATTGGATATGCGTCACTGATCGTTTTTTCGTTTAATTCACGAAAATCGATGACGAGCCTCCAGATTTTCTCCCCATTCGGGCCTACCTTTTTAGGCACGATCCAAGCGGGCGAGTCGTACGGCGAAGTCGATGGTCGTATGATTCCTGCTTCCAGCTAATGGCCCACGAGGCGTTGCATTTCATCTTTGATGACCCGCGGGTGATGAAATCGTTTCGCTCGGACGGGTACATCGTCGACTTTATGTATCCTATGCGAGAACATTGTCGTAGCGCTCAGTGGTTCACCCGGTAGGTGAAACCTTCGCGAGTGCTTCGTGACTAATGCGCGCACGTGCTCTCTTTCTTCGTCCGTTAGTGACGTTAAATCCATGAGCGCCAACACGCGCTCCGCCCGGCTTCCATCCGTATGCGCTGTATGGACTTTCGCGTTCCTCGAAAGAGGAAAGAGGTCCTCGTCGTCGGTTTCGTGCCCATTCTCGCACACGATTGCACACGCGTCGAGGGTCGCGACTGCGATTTTTATATTCAGCGGAAAATCATTGGTATTCGCGGTTATAGCATACACTGAGAGCACGTTGGGAGAACAACTGCCCTCTGCCCGGTAATGCTGCGCACCGTCCTCGTTGGCTCGCCAGCCCGCTCAAGTTTGGGTGAGCAGCTCACCCAAAATGTCGGGCGAAAGGCGAACCCAAAGCGCGGGAAAACTGTTGACCCGAAGGATGGTTAGGTATAGCGCTTATGAGCCAGTGTTTACACATGTTCATTCTTATATTGAATGACGTAAACTATTGCAAAATACATTTACTAGTATTCACTTAAAATGAATTACATTGATATAAATGAATATTAGTATGTAACAGTTTTTTTTTCAGGATTGTCAAGATCGTATCTACAATATATATACATCTATCGTAAAACTTAAATATGGAAACACGATTGTCCACATAAAATTTTACCCTTAATATTCTTTTTGTTACAGTGTGCGTAAAGTGCGATTTTACGCATTGGTCTACATTTTCAAACGCACTTTTCTCACACTGTAACAAAAAATATTGTTCAACACATGGGCATAAACTATTTTCTGGACGAATGTGCATGCGACCCTCGCCTTCGGCGCGGTCCACAACCCGCACATTCGCAGAAAATACTTTCACACCCTTGTATCGAAAACTACTATTAATAAATAATAAGCTTGAATGGAGTATAACATTATAAAGTAAAAAAATAAATGAATTACCTGTTTCTCTTTTGTAGATTATTCCTACTCCAACAAAATACACATAAATGTGCAAACTTATGTGTATATTTGCTTAATATATTTAATAATTATATTACTTTTATTTTACAATATGTACATTTAATATAGATAAGAAATATATTCAGAAGTATACATTCAACCAACCAAAACTGCCATTATAACAAACTTTCTGTATAATCATTTGTAGAGTGTAATGGCTTTGAACATATTTTTCATAAATGTATGTGTATCAATTTGTTTGTTTTATATTATATTTTTAAAAAGTAAACAACGGAAAATATATATTATAAATAAAACAAAAGAAACTGATACACATGTATCCTTATGTAAAATGCTTAAGCCATCATCGAACAGCCTCCGTAGATTAACTTTTCTATAACGAAGGTTATATCATTGGTCGAGACGTTTGCAGCGGCCACGGCATTGCTTTTGAACTTCAGTACCCGGTTTCCGAAGTCCCCGACAGTCTCGTGTTCACCTTGTACTAACGTCGGGATTTTTCCTAACAGAACGTGCGGATTACCTACTTAACTCCTGCGCGAAGATTTCGGCCTTTCCTTTTAACTTTCCTCTTAAAACGAATTCGAATAGCGGCCGAGTATCCTGGCAGTAATTGTAGTGCCTCTTTGCAGGCGTCGGCGAACGCGGGATACGCGTTCCGATTTCCATAAAAATCCGGGACCGTCCCGATGACGTCGGAAGCAGAATTTTCTACCGTCATATAGGAGCGATTATTAGGCGTGCCCGTTTCTTCCGTCATTTTTTGCTTTCGATCGACCGTTGTCTTATCCGCGTTAGAAGTGCTCGCGCCTTCGTCAAAAATCACCTCGCGTTTTACGAGTCTTTCTGTGACTGCTGGTTGCGGTCACAAATATTTTGTAAGCGGGCGAACCAACAACGTCACGAATTTTAGTCATATACTACGCTTGATTTCTACAGCCCGGATACACGCAATATGTATTTATATATATATATATATATATATATATATATATATATATATATATATATATACATTAGGGTGTATCGAATTTTTTAAAATCGAAGTGAGTAGTGATAAAACGATAGTTTAAGATGCCCTATTCACGAAAAAAAATATTTAAAAAATTTTAAAAAAGATCTAGCATTCGCGCATGCGCGCCAAAAACGTCGTTTTTTGGGTGTTTTTTTATTAATTTTCCTGTAACGTTGCGATTTTTTTTTCCTTGACTTTTTTTATCTTCAATTGTGCCCAGAGTATGCATCTTTAAGACCAAAATTACAAAAAAAAAATTTTTATCTACGCTATCGTGTCAGAATAGTATATTGTGCTTCTAGGGCGGAAAGGCATGTATTACGACGCTGGCCATACTGCAGCTTGAGTCGTAGGCAAATACGAGACGAGCCGAAGGCAAACCGAGTTGATTAAGATGATAGTGTAATTTTTATCTGGGTGCGGATCACTCGGATTAGGACTTGATTAAGCAACTGGAAGCAAGGTAACTGGCTATTGTGAGTCACTACTGTTCTATTTATTTTCAGAATATAGTACACACGCGAAAACAGTTTTTCCTTTTGCGTGCGGATTAGATTTTCTCCGTTATCGAGGAGCGCGGAACGATGCTCGCTTCACGGAGGATTTCGGAGATCTACCGGATATACGGCGCCGGGCTATCAAAAGCAATAAGGATCGATATGATTAATTTGCGGACTACTTTACATGACCGCTGCGTTACAATAGTCGCGAACTTCATGAATCAAGCAACCGTCAGACAATTGATACGACGGATGCGACATACCGGGATACATTTTTTTTTTACTTAAAATTAACGCTGGATACATGAAAAAACTTAAGACTAAGTACCGCCCGCCATGGCGAAACAAGTAACGGAATGGCCAAGGCGGAGCTGCCCGTCGCGATACAATGTTTTAAAACTAGGATAGCGGATCAACAGGCAATTTACAGAGTTGTGTTACCGGACGTTGGTAAGCAGATCACGCAGTTTTAACGGTGACTACTCGCACCCGATCGTCCCGACCCGGGTGTAGATGTGTTACGCGAGCTAGCTCCCATTTAGTAGGCGGAAGTGTCGCGTTTTTCACGATAACGATATCGCCAACGCGAAAATTGTCCTGTGGAGTACGCCACTTATGGCGCTGCTGTAATGTGTGCAAGTATTCGGCCGACCATGTTCGCCAAAAACCCTCAGTCATGTGACGGACGCGCTGCCAACGAGACAAATACGATTCGCTTTTATCAAAAACAGATGACTCTGGGACACCTACGATCGGAGCACCTACCAGAAAATGTCCGGGCGTCAACGCTAACTGGTCGCTCGGATCGTCCGATAGAGGCCAGTTTGGTCGAGAATTTAAGCACCCTTCCACCCGTGCTAGGAACGTGATCATTTCCTCGATCGAAAGCGTTTTGTCTCCGATCACTCTGCGCAAGTGGTGTTTAGTGCTTTTTACGCCAGCCTCCCACAACCCACCGTGATGAGGGGCCGCCGGGGGAATAAATTCCCATTTAATATCGTGCATCTCCATATGTGATTGGAATGTTGGATCGGTTTTCAACGCGTGTATCGCGTTGCGCAATTCACGATCCGCACCCTGGAACGTAGTACCGTTGTCGCTCTTGACAGTCGTTGGGGTACCTCTCCGAGAAGCGAACCGTGTAAATGCCGCCAAGAACTTCTCGCTAGTGTAACCAAGCACTAATTCCAAGTGAATAGCCCGGGTGCACAGACACACGAATATGGCTATATACGCTTTATGTGATTTTTGTCCTCGTCCAGTCATTGCGAGAACTGAAATAGGGCCACACACCTAGTGCAACGATTTATGTGCGTCTTAACGATGTTTCGCGCTTTTAACAACCAATATTGTTGCCGAAGCACGCGCAGCGTTAACTGTAACCCACCGTGAAGGCACGTCAAGTGGATATGGCGCACAATTAAGTCACTAATTCGATGAGGGGGAAGGATGACCGGGTGTTGCTCATTCCAACACAGAGCAGAGTTACCGAGCCGACCTCCTACCCGGAAAATACCCGAGTCGTCGAGAAACGGTGCCAATTTAGATAGTCGGCTACGCGACGGAATTAAGCGCGATAATTTTACATTGCGTATCTCGTCACCGAATCCCGACTGCTGAGCAACTCGAATCCAGAACGTTCGTGCATACTGTATATCGTTAGCAAACGATCCGACGTCTTTTGAATGCGGCCGGCAGCGTCGTATGAAGCGCATAACATACGCGGTGATTCGCAACAGTCGCGGGCGCGAGGAAAATCTTGTGGGAAGCTCCCACTCTTCCGTTGTAACATGCGCTGAGATTGTAGGCGGAGCCTTTCTGGCAATCTCGTTGTCAGTTACCTTGATTAGAGGACTACGTGGCCACATAGACGAGTCCAACTTCAGCCACTGAGGACCGTTCCACCAGAGATGATGTTCGATCAACTCCGCGCTGGTTGCTCCTCGTGACGCAACATCGGCCATGTCGCCGATGGTAGTCGGGTCTGGATGTCCGAGACTCGGTTGGAAACAAAGGTTTTCCACCGTGATGCGTGTTGATTGATCCAACTCAAGTCGGTCCAGCAGTAAAGCGGGGCATCCTCTATCTGCATGGATGTGATGACTGAGGTCATCAGCCTTGCCAGCAAGGACGCGGCGCAGAGTTCCAGACGAGGGATGCTCTGTGTTTTGATTGGCGCTACTTTAGTCTTGCTTACGAGCAGCGTGACTACAGGTTCTTCTGAAGGCCGAAGTACGCGAATATATAAAACGGCCACATAAGCACGTCCTGAAGCGTCTGCGAAACCATGGAGTTCGTATTGCGAATTAATAGCACTGCAGCCAATCCATCGAGGGATAGCTACGTTTGTTAGTGTTCGTAAATCATGACAATAGGCTTGCCACAGAGTTGCCAGGTCGCCAGGAAGGGGGTCGTCCCAGTCGCACTTCCGCAGCCATAGTTCTTGCAAAAATATTTTTGCTCGAATTACGATTGGCGCTACCCACCCAAGTGGGTCGAATAGCTTGGCAATCTCTGACAGAATGATTCGTTTGGTGGGAGAATCGTGTGTGGATGGAGTAATGGCAAACCGAAAGGTATCGGTGGCCGGGTGCCAGCTTACGCCGAGCACCTTGGTACTGCCCTCATTGTCCAGAGGGAGGAGAAGGGACGTATCCGACAGTGCCGGGGACATATCCGCTAAAAGCGAGGGGTCGTTAGAGGCCCACTTCTTGAGAGTGAACCCGCCGCAAGCCATCAGAGCGACGAGTTCATTGCGTTTTTCACGTAGAGACGATACGTCGTCCGCGCCAAAGAAGATATCGTCTACGTACGAGTCTTCTTCCAGGACGTCGGCCGATCAGGGGTAGCGAGCCCGCTCATCGTGGGCAAGTTGTCGCAGTACTCGTATCGCGAGGTATGGTGCACTGGCCGTACCGTACGTTACGGTAGCCAGACAGTACTCGGAAACGGGATCGGAGGGAGAGTCTCTCCAGAGAACTCTCTGATAATTTCGATCATCAGGGTGAACGAGAATTTGGCGGAACATCTTCTCGATGTCCGCCGTGTATACATAGCGATGTCGTCGCCATCTCAGAATTATTGAAGACAGATCGCTCTGCAGTTTGGGACCACATAGCATGTGCTCGTTTAGAGTACTTCCGTCACTTGACCGCTGGGACGCATTGAAGACGACCCTGATTTTGGTCGACGTATCGTGCTGTTTGAAGACCGGGTGGTGCGGTAAATAAACAATGGGCCCGATTCTGGGTGTGGATATGGAAGCAGCGGGGACCATGTGGCCCAGTTCGCGATAATCTTTCATAAACGCTTTGTATTTACATAAGATTTCTGATTTACGTGATAATTGGAACTCAGATTTTTCGAGTAGCCGCAGGGCCGCAGTACGTGTGGCGCCAATTTGCACCGCCGTTTCCTTTAACGGGAGTCGCACCATGAATCGCCCATTCAGTAGGCGTTGATGGGTGGAGGCGAAATGCTGCTCGCAACGTAGGTCCTCTTCTGAGAGGATAACCGTGGGTTTTATTTCCTCGATTTCCCAGAATGCTTTGAGAAGCGAGTCTAGATTCTCGACAGCCGAGCAATGCAAGCTCGCCGAAGTTGTCCGGGTGACGTTTGTACACGAAGAGGGACCGATGAGAATCTACCCGAATATGGATCGTTGAGCGGTGGGGGTACCGAGCGGTCCTTGACGTAGCCCGTCAAGAAGCAGGTGCCCGTACCCGTCTGCACCGATTAAAAGATCAATAGGTGAAGGGTCCGAAGGATCCTGGTCCGCTAACTGTAGGTCGGCTAAGTGCGGCCATTGGCCGGGGCAATAATGTGCGGTCGGTTTATAAGACGAAAGTTTATTGAGCACAAGTGCTCGAACCGCAAGTGCGGGACCCTGTCCGTTGCGAGATTCAATGACGATTGTCGCACGAACAAATCCTTGGGCTTGAGCTCCGACGCCGGTGATCTCAATATGAGTCTTGCGCCTCTTGGCGCGCAAGCCTTGTACAGCATACTCCGATATGAACGTTGACTCCGAACCGGAGTCGAGCAAGGCGCGAACTCGGAGGGTCCGACCTTCCGAGGATTTAATAACGAAAGTAGCGGTCGCGAGAAAAACGATCTCGTTGCCGTTAACTGTATGGCACGAGCCGCCCGGCTGAGGATCGGTGGCGGAAAGGTCAGTCGGAACGATGCAAGAATCGGTCGCACGCGTTATCTGCGCGGCAGTATCGAGCGGAGCGATTTTAGATGCCGTATTGGCAGAAAATGGAAGCGCGTCTGGTCTTAGCGCATGATTTACTGATTGCACCGATGCAGCAGGTCGTTCCTGATGCAGCAGAGAATGGTGCAACCCTTTGCAACGAGCGCATCTAAATTTACTCCGACACTTTCCAGCTGCATGGCCGGCACGCAGGCAATTCACGCATAAGTTGTGCTCCCGGATGAGTTTAGCTCGATTATCTAACGCGAGATTTTTAAAATTACTACAATGATACAGCTGATGATCGGTATCGCAATAAAATACATCGAGTCTCCTGCTTTTCGATCGCAAAAAATGCACGCGTTTGTTTCGAATGCGACGGTTTGCTTAGTTTGGATGGCGTGTTAGTAGAAGGCCCGGCATATGACACCGATTCTAGTGCTCGAATCCGCGCAGACAGAAAAGAATCTAAGTCGTCGTAGGAGGGAAAATCCTCAGAATCACCGAGTTTGAACTCCCACTCTAAGCGCGTATGTTTATCGAGTTTTTTGACTGTTAAAAATACGAGCAAATCATCCCATTCCGAAACAGGTGGCTCTAAAGTAGTGAGCGCTGCAATAGCATCATTCGTCCTATCGCGTCAAAATTGCAATTCGGTAGCAGTTTCATGCTTTACTGGTGCAAGCTCGAATAATGCAGACAAATGCGCGTTTACTATAGCGCGGGAATTATTATAACGCGAATTGAGTGTATTCCACGCAGATGTATAATTCACATCAGTAATTGAAATGTTTTTAAGGACTAATGCTGCATCTCCGATTAAACTCGATTTCAGATAGTGGAATCGTTCGACATTAGATAGACTAGTATTAATATGCACGAGAGAAGTGAAAATATCGCGAAAGTTAACCCAGTCGGTGTAGCTTCCCGAAAATTTTGGCAAAGTTAGGCGCGGCAAAGAGGGCTTGTTTTGCGAATGATTTTCTAGCAATACTTGATTATGAGTCGGAGATGCAGTATTGGAACTAGACTGAATTAACTTATCTACAACCGATGTGATGTAGTCCGATGCTCCTAGGTAGATTTCTTCAGCAGCGAAGAACAGACACTCGAGGAAGTATAATTCCGATACTCGATCTTCTGAAGTGACCAATTCCTCGAGCTGTGCGTTGAGCGTCTGACAGCGATCCCAATATTTTTCGACGTTGGCAAGTCGACTGCGGGCTATACCCACCGTAAGATTTTTGTTTCCGATTTTCTTGAAGTTCTCTACAGCTCGTGAAAGAAGCCCAATAAGCTGCTTTTGCTGCATGAGTGCTAAATCGTACGTAAGAGCCATGACGAATTAGGACCGATGATGCGATGATTAGTGTGCAATTTTGGCGAACGAAAATCAATGGAAATCGTCCAAAGCGGTAGTCGGCGACGGTCGAGTTCGAAATTGTTGGCTTTCCCACTTTTGCGGGGCAAGGAATACTCTTGAGCTGTCAAATTCGCTTCGTCGTAGGCGGCTGCAAAACAGCGGCGCAGGAGGCGGTGAATGGAAACTTCGCCAAAACGAAGTCGGTGATGCTCGTTGACGAGGCGCGGTGAGAGGCGAGGGGCGTACTTCACGGCTCCCTCGGAAGAATGGCGAGTCCCTCTCCCCCTAATGTACCCAACTTGTATGTGTGCGTAGATATCCGTGCGTGTGTACTAACGTACGATGGCGCACTCTTAGGGATCGGAAAACGCTTTTCACTGGATCGAATTTTACGTGAAAATACACGGATTTTTTTTTCTTCTTCACCGGTCACTCCCAAATCACTTGAATGCCCGTTTTTTAATCGAGAATCCGGCTCGAAGGACCACTTTTTTGATTAAGATGATAGTGTAATTTTTATCTGGTTGCGGATCACTCGGATTATGACTTGATTAAGCAACTGGAAGCAAGGTAACTGGCTATTGTGAGTCACTACTGTTCTATTTATTTTCAGAATATAGTACTCACGCGAAAACAGTTTTTCCTTTTGGCGTGCGGATTAGATTTTCTCCGTTATCGAGGAGCGCGGAACGATGCTCGCTTCACGGAGGATTTCGGAGATCTACCGGATATACGGCGCCGGGCTATCAAAATCAATAAGGATCGATATGATTAATTTGCGGACTACTTTACATGACCGCTGCGTTACAATAGTCGCGAACTTCACGAATCAAGATACAATGTCGGCACTCAACTGGCGCCAAAATATAAATTATAAGCGGCCCTGTTCGCAACCCAGACAGATCGGAGTTGGTCCTAAACACGAGTCATGCTGTAGATGAGGGATTCAGCATCGCCCGAGCGTGTAATGCATTTCCGTCCGTGGTACACACGATACTTTTTTTCACACCTGTCAACAAAAATGCCACCTTACTGGCCGGTGGTAACGAGTGGCGGGCTGTAATGAGAACAGCGGGCGGTAGAAATTGAAAAACGCCCGTGCGCATGCGCAGTTGCGTACTTGCCCATAAATGGCAACTTTCCGTTCGCTTAACCAGCATGGAAAGGTGGCAGTTTTGTGCAGGTGTGACCAAAGTTCTTACAGAAGCGCCTTTTTTTCGCGCCTCTGAAAAATCGCTAAATATGACCATTTTTGCCCCGTAACGATAATCCGCTATAGCAAACATGGTAAAAAACTGTCTATTCGAAAAAATAATATTTGACAATATGATTTTGATGTATTTTGGTCTCTTGATTACGAATATGATGCCAGAATTTGGCGCTCGTTAATATTTCGGCCGCTATCTTGAAAAAATAGCCAACAAACGTCATTTTTTTCAAGTTTTTTTTGCATTTACATATTGGAATAGTATTTTATGTAACAGGCGTACGGTTTTCTCGGCATTATGTTTGTTTTGAAGACCTAAAACTAGTCATTACTGATTTTGTCTGGGGACAATTATAGGTTGCTTTTGAGTATCCAGAAAAAAAAGAATTTACACCAAAAATGAAAAGTGACTTCCGGTTTCGTGACTGTAATGGTAGCATATTGGACATCGCAGGCATAGATCATTTCTTCGATTTCCGTCCGGATCATCAGCATCATATTTGAAACGATGTTTAGCCCTCCTGTGTACCATGATGAATATATTCGTCCAAAATACATTGTTTCCATATGGGAAAAGAAAAAATGGTGCTCAGGAGGAGTAAGGAGAAACTCGCAGATTATAGAGATGTCTAACGATACGCCATAGCGTCAGGAAGTTCAGTTACTGGTGAAAATTGTATATATACCTCGACTTTAGGCAACGAGTACACCTTGCGATGCAATGTAACGGCGTTACTTCTCACTCCACCCGTTACAAAATACCGAAGTGCAAAATCGCAGAAAAATATCGTTTGAACAGAGAATCTTATTATGATAAACATTATACCGATTCGTTGTAATTGGCGAAATACCTTCTGGCGACCTGAGCATATTTATTTCTTACATATTTCTCTTATTTACTATTGTTATTTTTATATTTTTCATGACTATCGGAGCGTCGATAAGGAAGAAAGCTGTATCTTAAAAAGAGATGTGTTGACGGTTCGAGGTGCCACACTCAATATTTTCCCGAGACCTTTTCGTTTTGGTTTGAGAGCAATGGCAAATTGAATTTATTGAGTATTCTACATCTGAGGGCATCGTGCTCATCTTGATCTTTGTCCCTCGTATTTCCATCTAGGAATACTATTCTACCGATCTTAGGATTCGATATTCTCATAGAATAGAACGACGAAAATAATGTATATTTCTACCGTCGAATTTTCAAATGGTGCGCTCACTTCCAAACGTCATCGTGACGTTAAATTCGGAAACGTTCGTTCCCGAAATGAGCCTACGCAATCTACCAGAAAATCGTCTACAAGAAATCGTGAGGGTGACGATCCTTGCTACCGGTCCGAACATTCTCTATTCAAACGCGAGTCGAACAGGTCATAATAATTTGATAATTTAAATTTTCCTTTAGTTTAGCGAACACAATTTTAACTTGTATATGCGATTCATAGTTTAATCTAAAAGATTATAATAATTTTGTTATCGGATTTTCTTTAAAAATTAATGGCGAATGTCTTACCGCCGGCATTAAACATGTGCATTTCTTGGCAACTGCCGTAATCTAGAAGAGTTTTCGTCAACGGGTGTATCTGCCAATTGTTGGAAGCTTCGAGCAAGTACTGTAATATATTTTAGTATTTAATATTGCTTTCCAGTACTAATATTTTATAAGACTGCTCTTTTATTTTATTCGATATTTTAAAGTCATATTTTTGTTAAAACTTAATACTGTTTTCCGTGGCAGAAGTAATGTAACTCTGCAAGCCTACAACCTCTCGAACCCATCACCACCAAGCCGACATTTTCCAAACCTACAACCTTAGACGTGCGGTATTTGTGAGACTTGAAGGATTTCGAAATGTGATACGCATCTCTTTTCTTTAAAATGCATTATAGTTAAAATTTTACGGTTAATAGGCTGCTAAACTGACAAATTTCATAACCTACAAAATTTTGGAAGCCTATATCTATTTTAATGAAATTATACTCGTTTTTTGTAAATATATATCATTTATCAGGAAGATCGATTCAAAATTGGGCAAAATTGGGGTCAGAATTCGTAAGAATAAATTGTTGTAGTAATCAAAGGGTATGTTTTACCTGCGTTATTTATTTTGCCGAATTCTCTTTAGTTAATATTCTAATCTTTTGTTCCTTATACTATAGTATAGCTCGTCATTGTAAAGGTACTGCAAAATAGTCATTCAGAACGCATATTTACAACATATGCTTTTTAATCAAAAAGCGGTGTCGGTAAAGGCGAATTTGATTAAAACAACGAGTCCGTATGTAGCCGCCCCGTAAACAGTTAAGAGGAGGCTTTTCGCCGCTAGAAGCGGTAACCGCGCTTGCAGCTTTAAGCTGCACGTGTACGCTATCGCGTCAGAATAGTATATTGTGATTCTAGGGCGGAAAGGCATGTATTACGGCGCTGGCGATACTGCAGCTTGAGTCGTAGGCAAATGCGAGGCGAGCCGAAGGCAAACCGAGTCATGCTGTAGATGAGGGATTCAGCATCGCCCGAGCGTGTAATGCATTTCCGCCCGTGGTACACACGATACTTTTTTTCACACCTGTCAACAAAAATGCCACCTTACTGGCCGGCGGTAACGAGTGGCGGGCTGTAATGAGAACAGCGGGCGGTAAAAATTGAAAAACGCCCGTGCGCATGCGCAGTTGCGTACTTGGCCATAAATGGCAACTTTCCGTTCGCTTAACCAGCATGGAAAGGTGGCAGTTTTGTGCAGGTGTGACCAAAGTTCTCACAGAAGCTCTGCATATGCCGCCACATATACATGCGTAAGGTATTGAACAGTTGTCTCCGTTTGCTTTTCGTTCCTCGCTTATAGCACGTTTCCACAGAGCGGGAAGAGAATGCATCTAGAGGGTCGACCCCAAAGGATTTCGTTTACATCTCTTTGAAGTTGTATCTGTTTTGATAATCTATCAGTAGACTGCGAAGAAATTGATGCCGAACTGTTTTTGAAATATACTTCAGATACTTTAAGATCTTGATGAAAACTTCCTCTGCTACTCATTGTAAGGAGCCGTTTAAACTAATCGGGCGAGGAAGAGAAAGAGGGCCGTTACGAAAATTATATCGAATTCACGGAAAATGAATATCATATAGAGGACGCGTTGCGCGCTTTTGACGGCCGGTGGGCCATTTTGATCCCAAGCCCACGTGGGATCAGCGCGCGGATCAAGAGACATGCGCAACGACAAGGCGCTGGCGCTAGTGAGCCTCTACATGCGCAGAAGAGGGGCAACGGCGCCCTGGCCGAAATGCAGAGTGGGCAACAACGGGCCGAGTTCCAAGCTCGGAGCTGCACGTGTCGCCGCAATGGCGCGCATGCGCTCCAAATTCAAATGAGGGGCGGGCTGTCAAATTCAAGTCGATCAAATGACATTTGAATGTTTGACAGTTCCCGTCCCGATTCCCCGTAAAAAAGGAACTCGGCGACATTATTGGACATAGGGATACTTACCGAGGTATTATAAGACCTGGCATCGGTATGTATCCCTCCTCTTCTTCTGGACTTCCTTCTGACAACTACGCCTGGACGACTCGCTGCCTCGACGACTGTCCGGAGACCCTGGCTGCTCCGGATTCAAAGTGGGCCCACATTATTCAACAGCCAGCAACAACCATAACAAAAATTCCAATGGAGGCGGCGAGGACTAAATTTTGACCAGAAGAAATTATCCCAGATTGACGACGGCACTCCGTTCGTCCCGGTTCTAAAACGAGGCTGCTGGTCCTCTCCTTCGTGGTCGCGAAGGAGTGCGACATCAAAATTCAATTCACGAGGTGACAGCAGCCGAAACCAAGAAAATCACGAGACGGATGGAGAACCTGAACGAAAAAGAAGAAAGAAGGACGCCAGTGGATCAGAACAGTCAGACGTAAGCCTCTTTCTCTTCCGTCCGTTTTAATAATTTAAATAATATTGAGTAATTTATTATTATGTAATGTAACAATATGTTTATGTCTGTTAATTTGTGTATGCGTGTGTGAGTGTAATAGGAATGTGTGCCCGCGTAATTTATCCCGTTCCGCGTAATTTATTCCGTTGACGAAATTAGTAATTTTTTATTGACATTGACATACACACTTACAAAAGACTCGATAACTTTATAATTTTATTGTTATGACTCTTATTTTTTATTCGTGGTTTTTGACTTCGAGTGCGTTTGTATGTGTGTGTAACGAATTGTTATGGACGACTTCAATTATTTATAAAATTCAAATATGGAAATTCAATTTTAATTGAATGACAACGAATATAATGCCGTGTTTTATTTCAGCACCTAATGATTCCAATCTCCAATTTTATTGACTGTAAAAGACTTTTTAATTTGTATTGTTTTGTACGATTCTTTAAAAATTTATTAAAGTATGACCCGGAATTGTTACATCATATAACCCTTTTTTGCCCAAAATGGGAGAAACAGGTACGTCAACATCAGCTCAGTTTCAACAGTAGAAAGATTTTTTTTTAATTTGTGGAAAATACATTTTCGACTATTCTTAAGTGTTGTAACGTACCGAGCAGAAATGGATCTAAATTTATCATATATATTTTTCCTACAAGTTACACACCTGCAATCTCGTAATCTTAAGTACTAGATATACACACTACCGGACGATAATCATAAACGATATCTCAAATTTCAAACCGACGCAGACACGTTGGCGCCCAACTAAATTTTGTCTTTGTCTGTCTCGGCTCGTTGCATTTTCCGATGAGTTAATATAACTTTTTATAAATTGTAATTATAATTAAATCACAAACCATTTCTTAACATATGAAAGAAAAGAAGGCGGCGCTTTACGTTCAGTACGAACAGCATTGAGGTTTTGACGTTTGTGGAATTGAAGAAGAAGACACCTTTGTGAAAAAAATATTGACGTTACTGTGAGATGACACAATAGAGATCCGCCTGAAAAGTAGGTTGGAGAACCTGCTTGGAATTTTGACAGCGGTCTGTGGCTTTAGTATCCTTGCCAGTGAAAAAAGAAAAATTTGTAGCTCCAGAATCTCTAGAAAAACGTAAGCGAACTTTTCTCAATGTTATGTTGAAATGATCTTGTAAGTGTAGTTTATAATTTACAAAAGAATCTTCCTGGTTGATTGCTGGAAAGAAATTGAAAACGATTATGAAAAGTGTAAACGGTATTAAGAATTTAAATAATTTGTCGTAATGTCATGTATCATGTACAGAGAGCAGCAAATACTAGTGGTTTGTCTTTCCGTCACAACTTGCTTGTGTCTAATAATATTTGTTTTTAAATACAAGTAGCCAAGTAGACAAGTAGTTCGTCTCTATACATTAGTGAGTTGTCCAATATTAGCCAGTTGTCCTCCGACACGAGCCAGTCATATTTAGACATTAACCACTCATGTCGGATGACGACTCATTAATGCCTAGAGACGAACTACTTGTCTATGAAAACAAGACATTATTAGACACAAGCCAGTTGTGTCGGTAAAACAAACCACTAGTATTTTCTGCTCTCTGTACATGATACATGACATTACGACAAATTATTTAAATTCTTAATACCATTGTTTACACTTTTTTATCATCGTTTTTAATTCCTTTCCAGCAATCAACTACGAAGATTCTTTTGTAAATTATAAACTACACTTCCAAGATCATTGGTATCATAGTTCGTTCAGCTTTTATGTGTACACATTTTTAAGCATTTCTTGGCATTTTCAGTGTGAAATGCACTAGACATGTATTTGCGATATATGATAATTGTTACGTCCTCGTAACTAGCAGAATTAACTAATTTTCGGCGTACATTTAAACATCAAAAAAATATCGTATGTCGGCACCGGACAAACGAGTCCGTTTCTTACAAATGTAACCCCATAAACAAAGCATATTGGAATGTACCCGGTTCAAATAACATTTTCTCTAAACCTTTATTAGCCATAAATCAGAAGACGGCTCACATCGCTTAACTTTCCTAAAACGTCACCGTACAGACACAATCAATTTTACAACGACCTTCCGTAGCATTTTTATTTTTTATACATTATAGAACAATCATTTTACATTACCGTAATTCCCGTCTCTTCCGATATTTACGGTAATTGAGGACTTAACTCTCAAGCTATCTGTTTTTAACTTTCCTAAAAAAACATAAAAAGAGAAATCGGGTACATTCTAACGGGCTCTCTATATCAATAAATTTTAGTTAATGTATTTTTCCTCCTTGGCCCATTTCCAAAAAACCTGTCCAATATACAAATCCACCACCTTAAAAATAGAGGGGGAGTACTCCAAGCGGGGATAAGAAAAGCATGAACCACCATAAATACAGGTGAGGCACACCGAGACCAAGCCAGTCCAATTTTTTAGTTTCTCGCGTCATACAAAAAAAAGAAGCACAACTCGGTGCAGTTGAATTTTTTTAAGTCGCGAGTTATCCGACCAAGGGGAAGCCTGACTCCAAGTTTCGACTCAACAATAGAAAAGGAAACTTCACGACCGGACCCAAAAAGGGGAGATAGCACCATCAGCCCAACCCTATCACATCCAGTCCAAAGAGAGCTTCACCAAAACTTAAAGTGAGTATAAGTTTCCCTTACATAATTTTTTCACCTAACCACCTCCCTTCCTTCCTACTTTTCCTTCGTGACATAGCAGGTCGGCCTGCGAAATCACGCCAACTCCTTTCCTTGCGACATAGCGGGTCGGCCTGCGAAATCGCTCCAATTCCCTTCCTCTTTCCTTGCGACATAGCGGGTCGGCCTGCGAAATCGCTCCAATTCCCTTCTTCTTTCCTTGCGACATAGCGGGTCGGCCTGCGAAATAGCATCCTCCTTTCCTTTCGTGGCATAGCGGGTAGGCCTGCGAAACCACAACCCTCTTCCCTACTGCATAAAAAGCCACAGAGACGAAGTCGCCCCTATCACGCGACTACAAATCGTATTTATTCAAAAACATTTTTCTCCCTTTTATTTTATTTTCTTTCCTTAGACTTCGCGTTTTTACTCCCACTTCCATAATTCTTTCCATTTTCATTCATCACCTTCTCAAATAAATAATCATAATTTTCTTTATAATGAAACGCCGCCGAGGAGGATAAAGGGTCCAACGCCAAAAATTGGCAAAGGCTCTCCACCTCGCCCGAGAGGAGATAGAAACACGGACTGCCAACCAACTCCCAACCTATTCATCCCTTTCCCCCCTCTTCCAACAACTCCCCTACCTTCACCGGAACAATTATTTGGGAAAATAAATTAATTAAAACAAATAAACTGTTTCCTCGTTTTTACCCTTATTACTGACTTTTCCTGTGCTATCAGTAGCCCTCACTCACCTAAAAGGACCCAGCAATTCTGCTGAGTTACACGCCCGTGTTACTGTTCGGTTTATATCTCGTTCGAGATATTCACTGGGTCGTAACATACAAATTTGGTGACAGCGCAACTGAGTGGGAACCTGATGAAACAGGGAGAGTCATATGGCAGTCTGTCGATCAGTCCCTCGGCGGCAATAAAGATACAAATAAATAAATAAAAAAAAAAAAGAATTTAAATAAATATATACCTATATAATAAATATAAAATAGTTAATCTTAACATTAAAAACGTTTCCATTACTAAATGAACAGTTTTAATACTAAATTTCCTACTTAAAAAAAAAAAACATATATATACATACGATATAATAATACTTAGGAGCATCCACATTTTCATATACACATAAACTCATCACACAAACCAGTTTTTGAATTGTTGTTCCTAATTTATTATCGACAATAATAAAAAAATTGGACAATTCTTCGTTTGATAATTTCCTCGGAGTCATTGCAAACGAAAGAATTAAAAATCACAAACACACTTCACAAATAACCACTTTTCAATTATTGTTCATTACTGACAATAATTAAAAATTGGACAATCCTTCGTTTGAAAATTTCCTCGGAGTCATTGCAAACGAAAGAATTAAAAATCACAAAAACACTTCACACATAACCACTTTTTAATTATTGTTCATAATTGAAAATTGGACAATTCTTCGTTTGAAAATTTCCTCGGAGTCATTGCAAACGAATGAATTAAACACACAAAACACACATCACATGCTCATATTAACATAACAATTATTATATCGCCATTTTTTTTAGTTAATCATTATTCTTTATATATTTTTTATTTTTTTCTCTCGTTAAACACGCACAATTATGAAAATGAAAATTTATTTTATTATTTTTTAGATGACAACAAATAAGGTACAGCCTATTTTCAAGACGCGAATTATAAACGAAGAAAATATCGAAATAATAATTTTAGATTAAGAATAATAAAAAAAAAATATATATATATCAAACTTATCATATGTTTTATACCATTTAATCATCCTTTTCACATCCTTTTCGTCGTGTGTGCGTATACATGAATACGCGAAGTAATACACAGCATCTGTCCGAAAAACAAAAATCTGAAGTCTTGGGTTCGGGTTTACAACCCACAAAAAAACATAAAGATACAAATATAATTTCTCCTATAAACAGTCCTTCCGACGATAACTGTAACAGCACAATACAAGATTCTGCCTTTTTTTCAGACGCAAATTTAACTTCAGATAGTTTGATCGATCCTTTTGCAAAACACGATCGATTAAATCGATCAACAGAATCTCTCTTTTCACTTAACACGTCCCAACTAATTAAAAATCGAAAACAACTTCAAGAAACGACAAATACGGAAACCGGAAATAATACCTCAAAAATAATTGAAATAGATATCATTCCCAATAAAACCAATACTATGGATAACGTACGAGATAGACTAACATTAAAACACGCAATAGAGAGTGTACCGCGATTTGACGGAGATCCAAAAACATTCTATCTATTCGTAGATGGATGTGAAGAAGCAAAAAAAATGCTCCCCCCAGAATCCGAAAGCGACTTAGTAAAATTAATAAAAAGCAGACTCGTAGGTGAAGCTCGGCGCACAGTGAAAAATGGGACATTCGACACTATAAAATCCCTATTAAAAAGCCTACGCGAAATATACGCTCCAGCAAACTCCATCACAGAAATCCGCCAAGAACTAATAGGGATGTACCAACTCGACTTTGAAAACGTAGTCGTTTACGCCAACCGTGTTCGAGAAGCAGGAGACAGAATCTTAGAAACATATAAAACATTGAATGCAGATAATGAAGTAACAAATGAAGAAAAACCCAGAACAGAGAAAGAAGTATTAGAAACCTTTTTAAATGGTCTAAAACCCGAAATAGAAATTAGATTAACTAACGAGTTATTCCAAAATTTATCTCCAGCTGTACAAAAAGCGATCCAAATAGAAAAAAGAATGAAAATCACAAATAATATAAGAGGTACAACACACGAAAATTTATTAGAAAAACAAAAAACACAAAAAATTAGAATGGTAAATAAAAACGAAACAATATGTCAAATATGCAAAAAAACAGGACATACCGCAGATATATGTCGTTTTAGAAATAATAAGCCTGATACTAATACACCAGAAACTAATTATCAAAATTTCCAACCTCGAAACAACCAAAATTTCCAGCCACGAAACAATCAAAATTTCCAACCTCGAAATAACCAAAATTTCCAACCTCGAAACAACCAAAATTTCCAACCACGAAACTACCAAAATTTCCAACCACAAAATTTTCAAAATTTCCAACGTAATTATCCAAATCCTCAACAAAGAAGTTATCAAACACCGAATTACCAAAACAATGCTAGACAAAATTTTCAAAATAAAAATTACCCAGGAAACTACTCAAATATAGTTCCACAAAATAATTATGAATCCCAAACAAACTATCAAAATTTTCCACAAAGAACGAACTTTAATACGTCTAGGCAAAACAACAGGCAAAACATCTCGCAACCTAAACCCTTATGCAAATATTGCAATAACGTAGGTCATTGGGTAGAAGAATGTCGACAGTTGAGAAATCAAAATTTAATTAACAACACTAGAGCATCAAATCTTCAATTTTCGGGAAACGCCAAGAGTCTCCCCAATACTGGCGCACACCAGGAGACTCCACACAAGCGCCAAGTCAGTATAATGCAAACGTCAGAAAACGAGAACTAAAAACTATTAAATTAAACAAAAATGACGTTCCAACGATAACAATAAACTCAGAAGACCTAATTAAAGAAATCCGCTTACTAGTCGACACAGGTGCCAGCGTAAACATCATCAAAGAAGGATCAGTTAAAGACGAAACCCTAATAAATACCGACGAAATCATAAACCTAAAAGGCATAACGGAGCACCCAGTAATAACGAAAGGTATCGTGTCACTACGGATACTAGGATGCGAAACACAATTTCATTTAGTTAACGACGATTTCCCAATAGATTCAGCAGGCATACTCGGGTCAGAATTCTTTCGCGATAACAGGACAAATATTAGCTACGAAAACGATTACATCCAATGGGGAGATAATAAAATCTACTTTGACGTAGAATCAATCATAGTACCATCTAGATCAGTATCAACATTTTTTATCAATATTGAGAACAAAGAAATACAATATGGATACGTTCCTAAACTTAACGTAATGGAAGGCGTATTCTTAGGAGATGAATTGTTAAAAACAATAACGGAAAAGGATTTTTACAAATATACAACACAACTAATAAACAAATGGAATTGGAAATCCCGACTTTAACAATAGAAGAATTAGATAAGGATTTTGAAATCATCAAACAAACATCAGAATCTAAACAGAAGAGTATAATTAAAAATAAGAAGAAATTCAACAAAATTAAAAACAAAGAAATAGAAAAAATAAACTTAATTATGAAACATTTACCGCAAACCACCTCTTCTTCAATACAAGAAAACCAAGATCAGTATAACGAAAATATAAAACAACTACTATCGATAAAATTAAATAACAAATACACCAAACCTAACAAATACAATGAATATGAGAAAAATAAAAATGAAAATGACAAAATTAATCATGACGAAAATAAAAATAAGGAATGTAATGAAAATGAATATAATGAAAATGAATATAATGAAAATAATGAAAATAAATATAATGAAAATAATGAATATAATGAAAATGAATATAATGAAAATGAATATAATGAAAATGAATATAATGAAAATGAATATAATGAAAATAATGAATATAATGAAAATGAATATAATGAAAATAATGAATATAATGAAAATAACGAATATAAAGAAAATGAAAATAAATATAATGAAAATGAAAATAAAGAATACAATGAAAATAAAAATGAAAATAATGAAATTGAAAATGAAAACGAATATAATAAAAATAAAAATGAAAATGAATATAATAAAAATGAAAATGAAAACGAAAATGAAAATGAAAACGAATATAATAAAAATAAAAATGAAAACGAATATAATAAAAATAAAAATGAAAATGAATATAATGAAAATGAAAATGAAAATGAAAATGAATATAATAAAAATGAAAATAATGAATATAATAAAAATTATGGATTCTACGAATACGAATCATACGAATATAATGAAAGTAAAGAATATAATGAACATGACGGTAATAAAACCGATAACCATTATGAAATTGAAAATAAAATAAAATACACAGATCAAGACTCGATAGACAGGTCTGTCAGTTCTAATAAAAAGGGAACAATAAACTGGGATAAAAACCTTGTAGGTAAATCCCCTCAATTACAAAAAAAATCGACAAATTCTCAAATAAAAAGAGACAAGACATCGAACAATTCAATAAAAACCAGAGAAACCAACTACAACGAAAAAGATATATTTTTAACATATACGGAATTCTTAAAAGAAAAACAAATACTAGGTGCAACGACACCCAAAGCAACAGGTATTAGTCAAGAAATCATCTTACACACCATAAAACAGATGAAAAGGGCAGCAAAAATTAAAAACCTCTTACGTTTACAACACTTAAACCGAGAAGAAACCGAGAGTGTAGAAAGACTCATAAATACTCACGCAGACGTCTTTCACTTACCTGACGAACCCTTAGGTTTTACGCACCTTATTAAACACAAAATTTCGACTACGGATGACATCCCAATCAATACTAAACAGTACAGATTTCCACCAATTCACAAAGAAGAAATAAATAAACAAGTTAAAGAACAATTGGATACAGGAATAATAAAACCTTCAGACTCACCCTATAATACTCCAATATGGATAGTACCAAAGAAAGCCGACAGTCAAGGAAATAAGAGATGGAGAATGGTACTTGACTTCAGAAAATTAAATGACAAATCAATCGGAGACTCATACCCAATCCCTAATATTGTTGACATTTTGGACCAATTAGGCGGTGCTAAATATTTTTCAGTATTCGGTCTAGCTTCTGGCTTACTCTAAATTAAAATGGACGAAAACGATTCACACAAAACAGCATTTTCAACGCCACATGGGCATTACGAGTTCGATAGAATGCCGTTTGGTTTAAAAAACGCACCAGCTACATTTCAAAGCTAATGGATATAGTATTATCAGGTTTACAAGGCAACGAACTCTTTGTTTACCTTGATGACATCGTTATTTACTCATCCTCACTAAGAGAACATTCAATTAAATGCGAAAAATTAATGAACAAATTAAGAGAAGCTAACTTAAAATTACAACCCGACAAATGCGAATTCTTAAGAAAAGAAGTCTGCTACTTAGGACACATCATTGGAGAAAACGGATTAAAACCAGATCCTAATAAAATCAGCTGCGTAAAAAAATTCCCAATACCTAAAAATCAAAAAAACATAAGACAATTTTTAGGCTTAGCAGGATATTACAGACGATTTATATCAAATTTTTCTGGAATTGCAAAACCTTTATCCAACCTTTTAAAAAATAATGTACCGTTCATATGGGAAAAAGATGAAATAAACGCATTCGAAACACTTCGCGAAAAGCTATGCAACGCTCCGGTTCTACAATATCCAGATTTTAATAAACCCTTTATCATATCAACAGATGCATCAGGATTTGCAATAGGTGGAGTTTTATCTCAAGGGGAAGTAGGAAAAGATAGACCAATAGCTTACACATCTAGAGTTCTAAATGATTACGAAAAAAACTACGCAACTTACGACAAGGAAGCACTAGCCATATATTACGCAATCCGTCATTTCAGACCTTATGTTTACGGTCGTCAATTTACAGTATACACAGACCATAAACCTCTTATGTCTTTTAAAACCAAAAAGGACCCTAATTCGAGAGTAGCAAAATGGATGTATAATCTATTGGAATATGAGTTCGATGTAAAACATAAATCTGGAACATTAAATGCAAATGCAGACGCTTTATCAAGAAACCCAGTTGAAATATATCAAGTAGAAGGTGTAGAACAACAAACAAATTTCAATATTATAGCCACAAATATAATGAAAAGAATGGGATGGAAGGGAACAGGAATAGGTAAATATAATCAAGGAATAAGAAAACCAGTATCAGTTAAAAGCCAAACAGATAAAAAAGGAACAGGATACAAGAAGCAAAACCACGAATACGACTTTTTCAACTACGAAAAACCATTATCAGAAACTAAATTACCTTACATTACATTCATAAAAAGTGACGAAATTATAAACAAACCCAATAGTCAGAAACATATACTACCTCACAACTCAATTTACAAGTTAACATTACCAAAAGCAATCATTAAAACAAATTACAACGGACCTAAATACAATCTTTCTAAAGCAATACCATTCTGTACCAAATGCAATAAACTCAATCATACAATAGAAGATTGCTATACAGAACATACGAAATATGAAACATATAACAAGCAACGGGATAACGAAAATATAAAAATAGAAACTAACGATGCAATACCTTTTACAAAAGAAGAATTACTATTAAAATCTAAACAAATTACAACTGCTGCACAAATAGAAATAAATAATAATCAATCACTAAGGAGAAGTACACGAAATACAAGACCACCAAATAGACTAGATATTATAAACACAAAGAAGAAAAGATTACCCACCAACAATACACAACCATGTAGAAAACGAGGCAGACCACCAAAAAATCACCAAGTTGATTTTGATAAAATCGATTATATAGACGAAGATGGCAACTTATACTGTAATAACACAAGACGTTCATGATAACGAAAACAAAGATACAAAAAACTCAGATGAATTACCCTCAGACCCTAAGGAAGATAATTTTACATTTAAAAAGGATGAAGAAATAATTAATAAAAAAAACGATAACACAGATAACGATGACGAAGTTTACGATGACAGCAATGACGAAGATGATGATGATGGCGATGATAATAATCATGAAGATAATGATGAAACAGATAACGAAATCAACGAAACAAACAACTATTATAGAAATAATATAATAGAAATCGGAAACCAATTATATATGCAAAAAGATAATCTAACATATTTTCTAACTACATCTGGAAAACCCTGCGACGAAGGATCAAATAAATTAAATGACAGGAATGAACTACCAAAATACAAAAATCTAAAACTAAACGAAATTTCAGTTATCAACAAAAATAACAAATATCACATAGCACTGCCAGTAACATCGGAATCAGGAGAAAGCCAATTAATAATAGAAAGGACTATAAAAAAACTCATAAAAAAGCTCAAAAATAAAGTAAATTTACTGCAATTATCCACAATTAGCATATCAAAATCAAACGAGATAAAAGGAATTAATTGGGAAACTATCATAAAAATAATCGAAAAACAATTCAAAAACTCGAATACAAAAATAATAATATGCAATGGAAATATAATACATGCAGACATCAAAGATCGACCGGGAATAATAAGGGAATTACACTCAACACCAATAGGAGGACATAAAGGCATCGGTAAAACTCTGAAAAGAATAAAACAACGATATTTTTGGGAAAACATGAAATCAGACATAGAAAAATTCATCCAAAATTGCAAATCTTGCCAACTAAAAAAATTAACCAGAGTAAAAACTAAACAACCAATGATTATATCAGATACTCCTAAACAAGTAATGGAGAAGATAGCAATGGATATAGTAATTCCAAATAACAAAACAGAAGACGGCTATGAAAATATACTAACTATTCAAGATAACTTAACGAAATATTTGATAGCGATTCCATTAAGAAAAGCAACATCTTCAGATATCGCCGAAGCATTAGTAAAACGGTTAATTTGTACGTTTGGTTCACCAAAAAAAATACTAACTGATCAAGGTAAAAACTTCTTAAGCAAAGTTATGAAACAAATAGAAAAAATTTTTAACATCAAACATATAAAAACTACAGCATTTCATCCACAATCTAATGGGTCACTCGAACGTTCACACCACGTAATCAAAGAATACATTAAACATTTTTCAAATAAATACACCGATTGGGATAAATGGTTAGAACTTGCAACTTTCTCTTACAACACTAGTATCCATGAAGGAACAAAATATACCCCATTTGAACTAATGTTTGGAAGAATAGCTAAATTACCGTCTCAAAAAGCTATAAAAGATACTACCCAAATAACGTACAGCGACTACATTCAACAGTTAGCTACCAAATTATATGGCACACAAGAACACGCAAGAAAAAACCAAATATCTGCAAAAACAAAATCAAAATATTATTATGACAGAAAAATAAATCCACTAAAATTGGAAATAGGAAATTTAGTATTTTTACAAAAAAATCATAAAACCAGTAAACTAGATGATGAATATCAAGGTCCTTTCGAAGTTTTACAAGTGTTTGAAAATGGAAACGTTAAAATTAAAATAAAAAATGAGGAAAGAATAGTACACCCAAATAGGCTTAAAATTTCCAAAATAAGAAGTAATAAATAGACGAATCATCCTTATTTTTCTTCATGATATAAAACAATAAATAAATAATAATCTTCTCCAAACAGAGAAAAGAAAACAAGCAAGCAAAATTTGCAAACTTCAAGAATAAACAGCAAAATAGATACAACAATGGATTAGATGAAGATACTGATGATTTTAACATATGCAATCTGTGCAACCGCATTCATAGCATTTGATTGTGGAGCAAAAAATTGAAACATATCGACAATATCGTTACTAAATATACAAGAATGTGAAATAGAAAGGAAACACTTAAATAGAAAAAACCAAAGCTCAACTTTTACAAATTAAAGAATATGAAGAAACAGAAGTAATACAATGCAAAATAGATATCTATAGAGTAATACATTATTGCGGCATGCATTCACACATTTCATCCGTCGCAAACGGAATAGCAAATTACGTAAAAGAAGTATCTAGAGAAGATTGCGAACACTTGCACCGATCAGGAACTACAACTATAGATACAAATATAATAAATGGTGTAAAAGCAAACTATATTCAAACATTCAGCTTAACAATGGCAGGAACAATCCAAGTCGACGGCACGTGCAAAGGTGTAGAATACTCAGACACATATGGTTCTTGGAGTAACGTTGTAGTTCAGGGAACGGCAAAAATTTTAATCCGAAAATATAAAGCGAGAGTTAATTTAAACGAAAATAGAATTCACTTAAGATCAGGAATCTCATACCCTATAACAGACTATAATTGCTTAGATCTCGAAGGAGGAAGTACATTCTGGAACATAATGCCAAAAGATTTTTGCGAATCATACAAGTATGATGTATTATACGAAGGTTCAATAGACAAAATATACCACGAAGACAAAACAGTAATATACTCACTCACAACAGACGAAATAACATTCGCACTAACTTTAAAAGGAAAGAAAAATACTTGCGGTTACGAACTTTCTCTTACTGAACACCCGAAGCTTTTAATATTAGAAAATAAAAATGGCGCAAGCTTCAAAAAGCATCCTGTTAAAACAGTGAATCTTGATATCTTCACATATGTCAACTCGAAATTTGTTTACGTCGAAAAACACTTACGATCCCAAATAAAACAACTTTATTACGATGTTCTGACACAAAGATGCGAATTAGAAAAACAAGTATTGAGGAATTCATTGTCACTAGCAACAATCACTAGACGAATTTGCATATAATATTATGAAAGGACCCGGATACATGGCAATAGCGGCAGGAGAAGTCGCATACATAATGAAATGCATCCCAGTAGAAGTTAGCATAAGAAGAACCGATGAATGTTATTCACACTTACCAATCAAATATCAGGAACAATCCATCTTCATGACTCCCAAAACAAGAATTTTAATAAATAAAGGAACACAAATTAGTTGCAACAGTTTGGTGCCACCAATGTACTCTGTAAATAATGTCTGGTATAAGCTTCTCCCCAATCCAGTAGAATCAAAGAAACCCGACGAATTAAAACCGCTTACGAAACAAACATGGACATATGTAAACCTTGAGAACTTAGCAACAAACGGAATCTATAGCCAGGACGACCTTAGAAAACTAAAAGAACACATAATGTTCCCAGCAGAAAAACCGGCCGTATTAAACACAGTAGCGAGAGGGATGACAGGACAAATAACAAATTATCAAGGAACATCTATAACAAATATGCTAGACGAAAACACAATTGGGAAAATGTTAAAAACAGCTGGCGAAAAAATTTGGAGAAATTTTATGATTTTCGGCACAACTACAGCAGGAATTATGGGTATACTACTCATCCTAAAACTTTTGAAAGCTGTAATAGACACGGTAATCCGGATGGATTACGTCCGGAATTACGGATGGTCTATTTTTCTATTAGGCGCAATATGGGACTCAGTAACACATTTACTATTACATCTCGCCGGTAAAAACACTAACACAAACAATAATTCTCAAAACCATAACAATATTAGATATCAACAAATTGAGTTGGAAGAAATACAAATTGACCAAAAACCACAAACATCCTTAGATTATGAATCACAGCCTTCCGCGCCATTGCCACAAGAAAATTTAAAAACAAATGAAATCATCAACACTAATATCGAAGCAAAACCGGAATTACCATTCAAGCTCTATCCCAAGCTCCAAACAAACCATGTTCAAATTCCTGAACTTTCACCAACAACAAATCTAACTAATAATGAAGCCATTACGCTAAAAAAATAACAAACTTCAAAAAAACGCATAACACATATATTTGATTTCACAAAATTCTTTACAGGAATCAAAAAAAAAAAAGAAAGTAAATAAATAAAGATAAACAAAAGAGAACAAAAGGGGTAGTAATATGATAACCAAAATAATAACAATTCTTGCAATAGTACATACAGTTAGAGCAAATAACAATACAATAGTCCATGAATGCTCAGAATGGCATATAGCAAACCATACAAAATGTCAAAACAACAAATTAATCTCAGAACTAGAATTATTACCGTACGAACTAAGTGCCAAGACATGTTGGAGAATTATAAATGAAAAAGAAGCACACAGATTTTTTGTCAAGATAGGAGGAATAGAAACCAATGGTGGAACAATAGAGCACACACACAAAATAGCAACGAGAGACAATTGCAATAACAAACAATTTTTTACAACAACAGACAAAATCTATATAACGACAAGAAGTTATAAAGCTGAAATTTTAACACCCGAAAATGTAATCATTTTGTCAGGACTCACAAACGGACGAAAAACCTCAGTAGACTTATTTGCAGGAGAGTACATACACGACACCAGTAAAACATTTGTTTGGCACCCACCACCGTCGATACAAAAAAAAATCACATGGACAACACCAAAAAAATCAAAGACACCATCAATATACCCCAACCTCAACTCCAACAATAACCCCAAAAACTCCAACCATGTTATCACCTATAAGAAAAAATATTGACCATAATGAAATAACAGATGAAACTAACATTCAAAACAAGAGTAATATTAAACAAACAACCACAAACTCAAATGTAGAAGAAATAATTTACGAACATAGAATACTAATCGGGACAGGAATCATCGGAATTTACAGCATAGGAGTTACAATATTATTAATCATTATAACAATAAAAATATGCAAACACTACAAAAACAATACGGATGACAGAACATACATCAAATTCAAGCAAGACGAAGAAATTCAAATAATAAATACCAACAAAGGACACAATTCTCTTACGACACAAAAACTTCCACTACAAAAAATGAAACACAACGGATATAAACTCATGAAACAAACCGAGGAAGAAAATAATGAAAACAATTTCCAAACAAGTACGATTCAACTTCGCAACCACAGAAAATGACCATCCAACAATAGAGAATATCACTCAAATATATGACATACCCAAACCAATTATCAAAAACCCGATAACCAAATAAATATGCTTCTTAACATACTAATATACGAGCAAATAATTAATATTAATATCTCAAACATTCTTAACTAATATACTAACAACAAATAATTTTTTTTCTTTTTCTCTCACAACAGAGCTTTCACAGTGGGACTCTCCTTTTTCTATATATATAAAAAAAAAAGAGAAACAAAACAAACAACAACAAATGGAATATCCAATTAACATCTTCCTCAGTAACTTAGAAATAAAAGGGAAAGACATATGGGCCCACAATGAACTCTACACAGAGACTTGCCATTCGGGATCCGAAATGCTTACAACTAATGACGAACGATGGGCATGCAGAGATTGCTACAATAACTTTGAACAAGAACGGAAAAAATCTTTTAAAAAACTAACTGTGGTACATATTAAAACCGCACCGGGAGAAGAGATTAACTGTAGATATTGCGGAAACCAACTATTACAAACTCAACAAGCACCGCGATGTATAAGATGTTTAAACCTCCATATTTATAGGATCAATGATAGAATAAAATCAGGAGAAATACAACCGCCAAAATTAAATGGCTATTATGTAACAACATTTAAAATTAGACAACAACCATTTGAGGTAGAAATACCAGATCCCGACAGCGAAGACGAAGGATACTCAGACTAATAAAATATGACAATTCTGACAATACAATAAAGTATTATTATCACCCCAAACGGCATTATTTGCATAACCTCTGCTTCGCATGCGCATGCAACAAAAGTTAACGAATTAACTACACATTTTTTTTTTATTATCACAAGGAATTGAAAATATATATATAAATAACAAAAAGAAAAATAAAATAATTTTCAAAAATAACAAATGATAAACAAACAAAAAACGAAAAGAATAATGACTTCAAGCGAGGAAAATACGAGATTGTTAATTTCCAAAGAATCTTTTTTTTAAGTAAAACGATATTTCGCCGTTAAGTTAGCCTTGCCACAACAGAGTGGAGTGCGTATATCACATACTAGACAGTGCAAAAGTGACAATAAAACACTCGCCGTTAAGTTAGCCTTGCCACAATATGGTGGAGAGCGAGATGTCATGCACTTGGCAAATTGACAAATAACAAGTTTGTCTTGTTTTGAGATCGTTTATCTTAAGTTTTTAACAAATTATAATCATTATAAGCAAATTTTATTTTTCTTTTGGTTTCAAAAAACACATTTCTTTTTGTTTAATCTTCCTAAACTTTAACATGCACAATTTCAAAATTAATTTTTGTCTATGCTTCCGGATTCCTTCTGAGACTAAGATTAAGCCAACGATTTAACCAATATAATAGTCCACTATATATGTATGTATGACAGAAAAGATAAGAAATCTGCCAGCTGCGGCGATGTTAGAAATATTCAACCTCACATTGTTAAAATACTGCGAAAATTGTTTACCCTCAGAAATGTTTTTTTTTTTTTTTTTGTCATTCACTCCACATGTCAATCGTTAAGAAAAGCCATACCATATAAACAGAGATAACAAATATATATCATAAAAAGCGTAGATATAGTAACAATTCATGTATATGAACTTCAAGAACCATCATGTAAAATATTGTACAATCTTCAAAATAATGTAAAACAATTTCCAATAAGCGAACACTTCCAAACACCACGCTATTATTTTTTCGTGCATTAAGCGATTAGCGATTGAACGATAAACGACTTGACATCTCATAAAAAATACAAAATTATGTATCAGCGTCAATACAAATTGTAACACGATTCCTTAGCTTGTGCAAAAGAACATTGGAGGACCAACGTTCGACCAAGGTGGGGGGTGTACATTTAAAAATCAAAAAAATATCGTATGTCGGCACCGGACAAACGAGTCCGTTTCTTACAAATGTAACCCCATAAACGAAGCGTATTGGAATGTACCCGGTTCAAATAACATTTTCTCTAAACCTTTATTAGCCATAAATCAGAAGACGGCTCACATCGCTTAACTTTCCTAAAACGTCACCGTACAGACACAATCAATTTTACAACGACCTTCCATAGCATTTTTATTTTTTATACATTATAGAACAATCATTTTACATTACCGTAATTCCCGTCTCTTCCGATATTTACGGTAATTGAGGACTTAACTCTCAAGCTACCTGTTTTTAACTTTTCTAAAAAAACATAAAAAGAGAAATCGGGTACATTCTAACGGGCTCTCTATATCAATAAATTTTAGTTAATGTATTTTTCCTCCTTGGCCCATTTCCAAAAAACCTGTCCAATATATAAATCCACCACCTTAAAAATAGAGGGGGAGTACTCCAAGCGGGGATAAGAAAAGCATGAACCACCATAAATACAGGTGAGGCACACCGAGACCAAGCCAGTCCAATTTTTTAGTTTCTCGCGTCAGACAAAAAAAGAAGCACAACTCGTCGCAGTTGAATTTTTTTAAGTCGCGAGTTATCCGACCAAGGGGAAGCCTGACTCCAAGTTTCGACTCAACAATAGAAAAGGAAACTTCACGACCGGACCCAAAAAGGGGAGACAGCACCATCAGCCCAACCCTATCACATCCAGTCCAAAGAGAGCTTCACCAAAACTTAAAGTGAGTATAAGTTTCCCTTACATAATTTTTTCACCTAACCACCTCCCTTCCTTCCTACTTTTCCTTCGTGACATAGCGGGTCGGCCTGCGAAATCACGCCAACTCCTTTCCTTGCGACATAGCGGGTCGGCCTGCGAAATCGCTCCAATTCCCTTCCTCTTTCCTTGCGACATAGCGGGTCGGCCTGCAAAATCGCTCCAATTCCCTTCTTCTTTCCTTGCGACATAGCGGGTCGGCCTGCGAAATCGCATCCTCCTTTCCTTTCGTGGCATAGCGGGTAGGCCTGCGAAACCACAACCCTCTTCCCTACTGCATAAAAAGCCACAGATAACGAAGTCGCCTCTCTCACGCGACTACAAATCGTATTTATTCAAAAACTTTTTTCTCCCTTTTATTTTATTTTCTTTCCTTAGACTTCGCGTTTTTACTCCCACTTCCATAATTCTTTCCATTTTCATTCATCACCTTCTCAAATAAATAATCATAATTTTCTTTATAGTGAAACGCCGCCGAGGAGGACAAAGGGTCCAACGCCAAAAATTGGCAAAGGCTCTGCACCTCGCCCGAGAGGAGATAGAAACACGGACTGCCAACCAACTATCCCCCAGGAAAACTTCTCTTCCCTTCCCTTTTCCCCCTCGGCCGACCATTCCACTACCGTCTCCCCAGGAATTATTTCCCAACCTATTCATCCCTTTCCCCCCTCTTCCAACAACTCCCCTACCTTCACCGGAACAATTATTTGGGAAAATAAATTAATTAAAACAAATAAACTGTTTCCTCGTTTTTACCCTTATTACTGACTTTTCCTGTGCTATCAGTAGCCCTCACTCACCTAAAAGGACCCAGCAATTCTGGTGAGTTACACGCCCGTGTTACTGTTCGGTTTATATCTCGTTCGAGATATTCACTGGGTCATAACAATAATTAATAAAGAAAGTATCTAATAATATACTTGATTGTTACAGTCGATTGTCGATGATATGAAACAATTTAGATACGAAACACTCCCTCTTGTTGCCTTCAATGCTCTTTACCACGAATAACTATTGAAGTGTAGCTGAGAATAGCTTGACGAGATTAGTGTGTTGACATCGGTTTTCTGACATCCTGGCTGTTGAAAAAGTCGACATTTTGTAGCTTCTGTAAATTTATTGAAAAGTAAGTAAACATTTTTGAAATGTAATTTTCCAGTGATCTTGGGAGTACATTTTTTTTATTTAGAAAGGAATCTCCGTAATTGACTTATGCGAGAAAGGAAAAAACTATTAGAAGCATGTGTTACTTCTAATTATAGTATTAAGAATTTAAGGCTTTTTACGTAATGATATATTCTGCTGTTATTTCAAGCTCCGAAGTTCTTCCATCTTTGTCTATTTGCATTTTTAAAAATCTTTTCTGTTATTTCTTTAAGCATGAAGTGCACTTGCGATAACATTATGATACGCAACTATTTATAATGAAAGTGTCTCCTAATATATTTATCTTCTACAGTCGAATTGTCAGGATTCCAATGACAGAGAATGCTACAAGAAGTACAAATAGATAAAACTGGAAGAACTTGGGAGCTGGAAATAATAGCAATATATCATATTAGAATAAAAGATTTAAATTCTTAGTACAATTGCTCACAGTTTCTTCTAATCGGTTTTTCATTTCCTTTCTTCCGTAAGTCAAGTACAGAGATTCTATTGTAAATTAAAAAACATACTCCAAAGATCACTGAACATTACATTTGAAAAATGATTAGTTACGTTTCAGTAATTTGTCAGGACCATCAAAAATTTAATTTTTTCCCAGCAAGGATTTCGTAGAAGTGCTGTCAAAATACCAAGTTCGCTAAGCTGTTCCCAGTTACACTTCAATAGTTTCTTATGGTAAAGAGCACCGAATCCAACGAGGGGGGCTATTTCGTACTAAACATGACCTGCCATGGGAACCATGGGTACGTATCAACAATCGAGTGCAATAGACATGTGTACCGTTAGATAGTTTCTTTATTAACCCTTCGCGTCTCAGTGGGACAGACGTTGTCCCACTTACATTTACATAAGTTTTGCTGTTTTTCTCGTGATTTTAAGACCCATTTTGATAAAATCTTTTTCTGTTATTTATATAGACCCTAATAATCAGTAAAAAAAAATTGTTTCCCCTTTATTGCTAATAAATAATTGTTATTATCAAAACAAGTTAAAAATATGAGTTTTTTTCTCGAATAAATGCAGTTTTAAGAAAACCTCCCATTATTTTTTTCTGAAAATTTTTTCATTGAGATTTTTGGTATTGCTGACGTATACGGGGTTAATTTTTTGAAATTCAAAATGGCTGATCTGAAATGGCGGATAAAAATTTTAAATAAAACTGTATTTGGACGAAATTTGATACTCGAGTGTTTTCGGGGTCGCTGATTACGAATCCGAGGTTAGATTTGCGAAATTCAAAATAGCAGATTCAATATGAGAGACAAAAATTTAAGATGTAATTCTATTTGGACAAAATTTGTTACTCGAGGATTTTTATTGCAGCTGATTAAGTATCCGAATTAGTCCATTTTGAATTTCACAAGTCTAACCTCGGATTCGTAATCAGCGATCCCGAAAACCCCAGAGTACCAAATCTTCGTCCAAATACAGTTATATTTAAAATGTTTGTCCGCCATATTGAATCAAACATTTTGAATTTCGAAAAACTAACCTCGGATTAGTAATCAGCGACTGCAAAAATCCCCGAGTAACAATTTTCAGCTAAATTGGACAAAAGGAAGAATGCGTGACTCAATGGGTTAATTTATTTCTGTAAAATATTTCTAGTATATTCCATACTCAAAATGCCAGGAATTGCTTCAAAAATTTTAAACATGCATGAAGCGGTATGAACTTTAGAGCTGAAAATAATAAGAACATATGACATTACGAGAAATGATTCAAATTCATAATACGGTTATTCGCACTTGTTTTTAATCTTTTGTAAATAAAAAAAATGCATTTTCAAGATCGTTTCAACATCACATTTGAGAAAAGATTGCTTACATTTTCGTAGAATTTCAGAAGCTACAAAATTTCCATTTTCAAGCTATGCTTCAAGCAGATTTTAGTTTTGTGTGATCTCATAGGCAGCAATGTTGGACTTTTTATTTCTATGAAGGTGTTTCTGAAATGGCAGGCCAGTTGAATGCTTACAATGTATGTTTTCATAATAAATAAATAAATAAATTTGTATGTTATTTTATTTCAAATTTGTACACTAATTTGAAATATATGAAATGAATATATGCTCTTATCTAAATAGTCTCCATTTATGATAAACATCATCTCCTTATCTTTTCCTAAACAGCTCTTTTTATTTAATTTAAAACTGTATCCAAAACAATTACGGAAGGGTATCAGCGAAGAGAACAATATAATCAGCGTAAGCAAGTAAAAGGACTTCAACCGAGCTATTGAGAGACATTCGGTTTTCGGGGGACTTCCGGTTTTGGATTGGGTGAGTGAAGACAGAATTTTGAGAGTGGTTTTTGGCCAGCATTTTTGTACAGTATACTCACTTTTAAATCCGCCCCCACTGAGGGGTTGGTGTGTGTGTGTGTGTGTGTGTGTGTGTGTGTATGTGTGTAAATGGCAAATAGGGTAATGAGAGAGAATGAGAGAGAGTGTGAGAGACAGAGAGAAAAGAAACTGTAAAGGTAATGTTGTATATATTAAATGTTATTTAGAAAATATGGAAGATGTAACGGAAGTCCGTGTAAGCGCACGTAGTGTGAAGCACGAATAAACGATATTGAGAGACATGCCTCTGCATCCATTCTCTAAAAGAAACGATTCTAAATCACTTATAAAAAGAGAGAATAATAAGGAACTTAATACTTCGCCATGTAAAACTCCCTGTGTAATTTTTACAAATTCTGTTAATCTATTATTATTTCTTATTGCGGCCACTGCACATTTATAAAAATCCCATAATATTTTTAGTACGTTAGTACTCAGACCAAGCTTATGCAATTTTTCCCAAAGAAGAGAGTGGTTTAAGACGTCAAAAGCCGCCTTAAAGTCCACGAATACAGCGAAGATCATTTGTCCTTTTTGTCGAGTGTGAATTTGAATTAACGACATTAATATAAATAAATTGTCAAGACAGCCACGATTCTTGCGAAAGCCAGATTGGAGTTCAGGCAATAGATTTAATTCAGTAGCCCAACAGAACTTTTCTTTCATTAATAATGGACATAAATATCTTAGCTATACAGCGAAATTAATTTGTAGTTATCTGGGTCGGAACCATCACCCTTCTTGTGCAAAGGAAAAATTACTAATCTTCCCCATTCTTTAGGGACTGTCTTCGAATTCATAATTTCATTGAAAAATGACTCTAGGAAACCTAACCAATTAACAGGTAGATTTTTATAAAAACTGTTAGAAATTCCATCTATTCCGGCAGACCTGCCCGCTTTGCATTTGCCAATTGCCTTTTCAATTTCATTATAAGAAATACGCGAATCTAGTTTATCGTTGGTATTCAATAAGTAATAAAAAGGTTGGATTATTTCAGTATGATAACGCTTTTGAAGAAAAAAATGCTAAGCTTCCATATCAATTGGGCAAAGCGATAATCTCCTAGTTATAAAGTTGTTAATAACCTTCCAGAACGAGGATGAATTTTCCGCAGCTTGCAATTGCTCAGTTAAGCCTTCAAAGTATGCTGTCCTTTTACTTGCAAGTGTCTCGGTGTACAGACATTTCGCTTCGAAGTATTCTTTTTTGTTTGAATCCGAAAAACCCCGAGTCTTACAGATGCAAAGCTTAAGCATAGATGCCTTCCTCAGCTCCGAGCATACGCCATCGAACCATGGTTTGGTACTTTTTCTATCGAAGTTCTTTACACAACGCTTCCAGACAAGCCTCGATGCCGCAGCCCTTATTTTTGAAATTAGTAAATCATTTAATTCATTCACATCATTAAATTGAAGTGTCGTAGAATATTCTGATACCATTGTATTATTGAAATTTTGCGCTTCAACTTCATCCCAATAAATTTTGTTCATGTTATCTAATTCAGTTACCGAAATACTAAAATTGCCTGCAATTTCAACAGCAATCGGTAAGTGGTTGGAAAATATAGGCACTTCAATTACATAAAAATTTGTACATAAATGTATACCGTTTAAGGAACACCAAGTCATATCGACTACGCTTCTACCTACAGCATTAGCAAATGTAAACTTTCCCGGGCAATCACTTCTCGATCTGCCATTTAGCAAAATTAAATTGTTTATCGACAAATATTCTATTAGTTTATTGCCTCGGTTGTTTACAGTAACGTCGCTTGACAACCGATCATGAAGAAAATTATGGCAGATTATGCTTCTATCTAGACTATTAAGATTGTCAACGCGACAGTTAAAATCGCCTCCCATTATGATTGGTGAATTCGGGAATATTTCCAAAGTTTTTCTTAAACTCTCATTTAATTCTAATAAACTTATTTCTATATCTATAGTTGGCGAAAAATAAACTACAATTAAAATAAAATGGACATTACCTCTTTTAACGTTACAAATTAAATATGACTTATACGAAAATAAAATTGACAGAGAATACACTTTCGGGTGAAATACTACCGCCAAACCGCCCTTTGCTCTACCAACTTGAAATTCTTTATTTCTGGAACGGTTATAAATCTATGTAGAGGAAAGTTTGAATTGTTTAGCTCATCCAGGTGGGAATTACCCCCTGTTGCATTAGTTACCCGTTGAGAAATTTGTCCGTTAGCTTCGACTGGCGGATTGTCGGTGCCTTGGTCCTTCTTGCAAAGAATTCTCCAATGTTGCGCGTGGCATGTTATCTGCCATATTATCCGTGGGTCGAGGTCTCTTGCGTTGAGTCTCGGTATCTTTGTTAGTCGAGGGCAGCAATGTTGTGCCTTCCGAAGGCAATTCCAAATTTAAATTGGTAGACAAATTATTTTCTGCTTCCAGAAGTGAAATATTTTTGTCCCTTAAGAATATCGATTGTCGTTTCATGAACACCGGGATTCGAAATGATTTCAGCTTCAAACCGGTGTGGTAAACTTTGCGGTTTTTTTCACGTTCTTCTCTAGTCAGATCATTAGAAATGATTATGTTATTTTCTTTAAATTCCTTCATTTTGGTAAATGCCAGCTTTACTCAACGAACGGAAATAAATTTGATTAAAACTGGTCTTTTTGATGCTATTTTCCCCATTCTGAATGCATCTGCAATTGCCATGTTTGGAATATCCATTTTAACTTTTTTAAAGATTTCTTCGATAGTTCCCATGAGGTTCTTATTAAATTCTGCAGTATCTGATAAATTATATAGCACGAGATTATTTTCTCGACTCTGCACAAAACCTCGATTTTCCAATGTAGAGATTCTCTGAATTATATTATCCACTTTTTGAGCCGTCGTTGATGACATCCCTTTTTCTTCTTTAAGTTCCTCTTTCAGTTAATTATGTGATTTTTTTAAATTTTGAATCGATGCCGTTAGATCTTCCAGCGACTTTTGAATCGATTCTAATGTTGCCATAATTAAGCCGATGAACACTGGGCTATTGTAGTTTGAAAACACGTTTTACTCTGTTTATGTAATTTAAATTAAATATCACGAATTTCACATTGAATTTTACGAATTTCACATCGAATTGCATGCTGGAAATCCTACACTAGCTCCACTAAAACGTGGTACACCCACTATTCCAGACTCCAAAACACAAGGAAAGTCCAATTCGCGAGTCACTCAAAAGTCCTGAGTAACACCCGTTAGAAAATTTGCTAGTAATATGTATTAAGCAATTATACTCAAGCATAAACGTAAATAAGTCCGCGTACCACGACGGCTCAAGCGAAACTCATTATTCTGTTTTATCATCACCATTTCAAGGATTGAAAATTCTTGTCTTTATTATATGATCTGCTAAAATAAGTTCACCAGTTGTTATCGCCAATTAGGGGGTCCAGGTATCACGCTCTGTAATTTTTCATTTTATCAAATAAAATATTTGTGCCGGGTCTTAAAAGGGTAGTCGCGAAAACTATGTTCAGAACACCTGGTAAAAAGGATCACTGATGTCGAGGTCCAGGTCTTCCTCTCCATAGTTTTTTTTATCTATTAGTTATAATACTTTGGTCGCCCTTGAAGGTAATTTCGAGGTCAAATAATCTACTCGGATTTGTATATGTATTGGAGATACCTGCAAACAAGGGCACTACACGAGTATGTTACGCAATGAAAAATCTAGGATTCGTGTAAACGGCAACATTATAACAAACAAAACATGTTCAAGAAATTGTAAGGATTTATACGTTCTTAATTTACATGAAGTTTACATTTTCAAAAATACGATATTAAACATGGCATTTTTTATCAACTATTGTATATTAGCAAAAATGAGTGAAATCCCACAAAAAACACTTCTTGTACAAAAACTCGCCAAGTTCTTATTCGAAAAACATAATTACCACAAAAAATGCTATCAGAATTAAATTATGTACAATTATAAGGATATAATCTTATTCTACAAAAAGCAGTGAAATCATGTAATAAGACCAAGTTCTTTCTAATGAATAAAACAGTCCATTAATGCAATATACAATAATTTGGAAAGAAAATTTTGCGTACATTCAGAACACCACAAAATTGTTCAAGAAACTTCTTTGAAATCAAAGTAATTCTTATAATTTGTTTAATGAAATTACCGCTTAATAAAAAAATGTTATTAATGAATTTAATGAACTTTAAAAATCGATGCAATATCATGAATAATATACACATTGGCTCTTATTCCAAGCATTCCACAACTGGCATGTCAAAAACTTGGCTGCCCTTTTAGCCAAGTTTTTCGGAGAATCTTGGTCCCCGAAGAATGGTCCCCATTTCGAAGTGTCATGCAATTTTCAGAATACATGCATTAGTTTGTTAGTCAATACATTATTATACTATTTGCGATTTCTTATATTTCGTTACGCACATATTCCAGTTAATTTATCGTCACAGCATTTACATTCATTTGCACAACAAAATATACATCTTTAAAATATTTGATACGAAAAAAAACTAGTGTTATATACCTCTATTAATAAAAAAAAATAATACAAAAAATGGGGTATTTATTATTGCATAATGAGATGAGGGAAAAAAAGCATAATAAATTAAGTAAAAACATTGGGTTTGGAGGCTGTAATGGTAGCACCCGACCGTCAACGGTGTATGTCGTAGCTTTGTAAGATGAACCATTCTTTGTTTATCATTCGAGGTATTGCTTGTCAATGAAATACAATATCATAATTGCTGTTTTACTTCCTGTACATTTCTGCAATTTCATCTATTTAGCATACATTTTTGGCGAATGGTAATATGGCGCTTTCTAAAAACACGATACCATATTGAAAATTGCAAGAACTTCATTTTCAGAAAAATAGTTTCGTAATTTGGGATAGCATTATACATTTATTACTTAACATCACAAACAGATTACTAAATGACGGCGTTTTTTTCTTAACTCCCAAAACTTGACTTAAAGGGCAGCCAAGTTTTTGACAAGCCAGTTGCGGAATGCTTGGAATAAGAGCCAATGTGTATATTATTCATGATATTGCATCGATTTTTAAAGTTCATTAAATTCATTAATAACATTTTTTTTTTAAATGGTAATTTCATTAAACAAATTATAAGAATTACTTTGATTTCAAAGAAGTTTCTTGAACAATTTTGTGGTGTTCTGAATGTACGCAAAATTTTCTTTCCAAATTATTTTATATTGCATTAATAGATAGTTTTATTCATTAGAAAGAACTTGGTCTTATTACATAATTTCACTGCTTTTTGTAGAATAAGAATATAGCCTTATAATTGTACATAATTTAATTCTGATAGCATTTTTTGTGGTAATTAAGTTTTACGAATAAGAACTTAACGAGTTTTTTTACACAAAGTGTTTTTTGTGGGATATAAAAATACATGAACAAAACAAGAGAATATATCTCGTCCTTACTAGCATTCGATTACAATTATCGCTAAATATAATTCTAATTATTTATTTAATTTCTATTTTGGTTCTAAAAAAAAAAACAAATTGGGCAACTAAATTTATGGGTCTTAGAAGGTTCTTGAGTCTTCTTGGGTCCTGTCCCTACATAATTCTCCCGTTTTATCTAGACGTGACAGTGTGATCTATCGATTCCCGTTGAGAAAATGGCCAAAAAACGATTATGTCTGCAAACATTTTTTAAAATAAAAAAAATGCAATGTTTTTAAGGTCGTTTTTTTTTCTTTATCATGATTTTCTCCACCGAATTGGATTTTAATGAATGGCATGCATATATAAAAAGTGATCCCAATTGTTGAATATAAATAATATACCGATAGAATATTTTTGAAAAGCTATGGCCGATTCAAAATGGCCGCGAAAGGAAGCACGTTTTTTTTCAAAATTCTTAATTCCTTGAAATAGAGATCATAAATAGCTTTTTTTTTAGTTTTATGATCATATAAATATTGACTGGTTACAGATGAAAATTATAATAATTTTGAGTTGCTAAATCCAAAATGGCGGATGCACAATAGCCACCATATGTAAATTGTACCTCTTATATGAATCATTGTTCCATAAATGTGTTTCAAAGTTGAACATATATGTTAGATAATTACGAATAGCATACAGGTACTGACCTGAAAATATCAAAAAGGCGGGTGCAATAATGCAGTTTTCTTACGTTCATCTGTTGCAAATTGTCAACGTATACATTCTTATGATTCCATAAACATAACGATTTTATACACTTTAAAATTATAAATTCAAATGGCAGATCAAGTATGGCCGCGGTTCTCGCATATATAGTACATCAAATACTGCTTCTCTTGCTCTTGCTTTTTCATAATTACCCATATATTTCATAATTGCCCAATTCTCACCACGTGGAGGTAGACGATCTAAAGAATCTTTATTATTTTTTTGGAACTTGGAACTAAAGAAAAGTAAAATGTAATCAAATGAAATTATGAATGTAACGTCTTGAAAAGTAGTTAAAAAAGTACCCTCTTTCGAGTTATTTTATTTGTACTTTATTTTTTTTTCATTTTTTCTAATAGTTTTTCAACTCAAACTAAGTAAAAATCAAATCAAATCAAATTATGAATGTAACGTCTTGAAATACGTGTCACAATAGGCAATTTTCACACAATTTTCGATTTCGGATACAAAAGTTTTGTGCAAAACAGTTTTGTTTATGACCATCTGAAAATAGACATATCAACGAACAAAATCCAGCACAAATATGTATAAAAATCTAAAAGTTTAACGTGAAAATGTTCGATTGAATTTAGGGATAATTTTTCGTTTTCAATTCAATATAACATTTACAAATGAATATTTTTATTTGAAAAAATTATGTCTTATTTGGGATATGAAAAGTTTCCTCCAAATTTGTTAAAAAATATTTTTTTTGCGCGCGAGAAAAAAAATTAAAACGTTTTTATTTATTTATCTCAAAAATTTGGAGGTTATGTGAAAAATGATGTATACCAAAGTTGTAGATCTTTTTAATATATACAACGTGTCCGTAAAATATGCTTCGATTGGAGGTCAACTTTCGTCGGGGGATCGGTACCTTTGGCCACAGCACAGAGATGTCATTTACAACTTTTCTGTACCTGGAACTCTGGATAGTACAGTACAGCGTGTGACTTCTGTCTGTCCTTTTCCGTATACTCGCTTTCTCTCTCTACAAATTATACAGGTTGCGCCATTACACACGCGTGCGAAACTTTTGCATGCGTGGCGTAGGTGTGTTAGCGAAATTGAGCGGTCCTCGCGTTAGTGGCAGAAACGGGATCTCCGATTAACCAACACCAGAAGTCGTCCTAGGAGATGGTATCCGCATCAGATAAGTATACAAATTATTCAATTGTATATTATTTTTAATATAAAAAGTTGATTCTTGTTGGGATTTTCATTTCCCGGACCCCACCAAAATTTTGAGCAGACCGTCAACAGCCGAGGAGAAGGACAAGGATGGATTCCAGGTGTAGCAGAAGCCATCCCGACAAAATACCTCCGTCTTGAATGGCATGGAGGTTGCCATATATATCTTTTGAAGATGTAGGTTAGTAGTAACCCAGCCAGCAAGTTGATCTCGCAAAGAACTCGGAAAGATATCAGAAAAAATTTCTGACCTCGTTAAGAAAACTCAAAGTGATATCAGAATTATATCATAATGTGGTCAGATGACCCATTTAAAGATATCATTTTGAGAACCTCATAAAGTCCTCATAAAGAGGTCGGGGTTATGAAGTTCTAAAATAAACGAGATCTTAAAGGTATCATTATTATATCATAATGTGCTCAGATACCTCATAAAGATATCATTTCGTTAACGATATATGATGTCTTAAAGGGACCCGATTTCTGAATGCAAATGTCATAAAGCAATTCATACTTGTAAGCTCGTCTTAAATGGATTTCAAAAATGTTGCATTGCAATCCCATTATGTATGAATTGATTACCTGAATAAATTATTATTATTATAGATATCATAATAATATAATAACACAATGTATAACTTTTGAAATCCATTTAAAACAAACTCACAAGTATGGATAATTGCCTTATGACATTTATTCTTCGATAATTGACCTTATTTATTATATATGTATATATTTTTTTTTTTATTTATTATTAGTTAACGGGCGGAATCGCCCTTTTTTACTTAATTGTTGCCGTATTTTCAATTGCAAGATTTTGCGAGAGCTGCAGATCGACTTCGAAAGATGGCGCCATAATTCACATTTGTGTATGAAATGTAGGACTGCAGAAACCTACACCAAGTACAGCGGCGGTTATGAGTCGATTTCCGCCAGATAAACAATACTTTTGAAACGTAAACACAAACAACGTGGCTCGTCTTACCAACAGCGAACTGCTGCTTGTAAACGAAATCGAAAAATTGTTCAGCAGACGGGGATCGAACTCACGACCTACGACTTCGTAGTCCAGTGCGTTAACCGCCTGAGCCACGAAGCCGAGTATATAATATATGTATAATATATTCTTTTAACAGGAGTGAATTCGAGATCTAAAATTTTCTGTTGTTGGTGAAACCTTAATCGAATAAAGATTATAGATTCGGAATCGGCAGTCGTTCGTGAAATTAAAACGAAAGAAGCTTTTAGATTTGAAATCTGCTGTCGTTGGTGAAACTTTAATCCTATTTTAAATTCTATTTTATTCTACTGTACATTTTCTTTAATTCTTCGACTGTGAGCTCAATTAACATATCACTAACGACACAAGACTTCAGAATTCATTCGATTAAAGTTTCGCCAACGACAAAAGATTTCAGATCTAAAACCTTTATTCGATCAAAATTTCACCAACAACAACTTAAAATTTGTAGTTTCAAAGCCACTGTATTCTGTAATGACAATACGTCACACTGTAGCCTGTACCGCACAGTATATATTATTTATTTGTATATAACCTCTGTAACGCACTTATGTAAATGAGGTTATGTTTATATTTAAGCGGGAAAGTTTCTGGTCGGTGGGGAGAAGCACTATCGAGGTACAGGTGGCGCGCTCAAATCGCTCGGAAGACCGGGAAGTATTTTCTGGCCACATTATGAGCTCATTATGATTAAATTCTGATCTCATAAAAATGATATTTTAAAGGCATCTTTATGAGGACGGTCCTTAAAATAGATATCTTTCTGATCACATTATGATATCATGTTTGCAAATCTTAAAGATATCAAGATTAGGACGTTTATTCTGAGGACTTTCTGAAAAATCTGCTGGCTGGGAAAGTTTTATTATTAAATTAAATTAAAATTAAAACATAATCGCTTTATTATCTTTCATTTGAAGGACATAAATATTTTCATCGCAATATGGCAATACGCAATCAATTTATTACTGTCATTGTTGATGCATCAATTTTTTATCAGTCTATATTTACTTTTATTAAAAGAACAGATAATTATTAATAATATTAATGTTATCACCGTTTTATCAATGCAATATTCGAAAGGACATAGTTCCAATTGCATCAATTTTTATTACCTCGCTTTTGATGCAATACTTAAAAAGTGGAACATGTCATGCTAGCTTCCGCATAAGCTATCTGAACATTTTTTAACGCTATTTAAAAGCACGAAATTGTCAATATGATAGCTCGTAATGAATTTCATATTTATTTTTATGCGTGCTTCTTTCTTATGTAATACGAAAAGACGTACTATGCTCTCTCAAAGAAGGCGTGATCTGTCTCGACTTTTTAAAAGGTTGACTAGACTCACTTAATACAATCAAAATTATCGGTGGGAACAACATTTAAATAATGATTATTTATAGAAAGTTAACAACAAATAATATTATTAATCGAATTAAAATGTGAAAAAACCGTACATTCTTTATATATTTCTAAAAATTGTGGTGTTGAGAAAAAATTGGCATGCATTTATAAATCAATTTATTTTAATATTTCTAGAGCGGCGTTGCGTCGCGCCGTGACGCGTGATCGATTCGTTCAGGGCATATATATTACAATATAAACAGCATCAATGCGCTTTATGCGGAACAATCAATAATCGCTTACTAAATATAAAGTACGTATTATGACCTTTAAATATCGAATATAATTGTTTATTAATTTATATATCACAAGTTATTTTTTTATTGCACATAGTGTAAATAATGACCTAGATGAAATACTTTCACATTGAATATGTTTCCCACTCGAGGCAGATTTAAATGAATGGTATTGCGACGTATTTTTTACGGTAATTACTTTTTCATAACGGTTTGTTATGGTTTCTTGTTCTTTATCATGATCCGAATTAGTACAAAAACGAAATGATGATATTTATTCATCTTCGAGAGGAGTAATATCATTTTCGAGAGGAGTACTGCCATTTTCAAGAGGACTAATATCTATAACTTTCCCCGTCACTTGACGAGAATCGAACGATGTTATCAAACGTCTACATGAGTCGCACATATATTTGCCAACTAACTTAGGAAACCCAGTACCAACAAAAATTTTTTTTCTTCCAAATCCTTTGGTACATTTTCTTTTGAGTTGAAACACTATAAGAAAATCACACTTTCGAGTAAAATAAGATTTCATGATTTTTAGATGGCACGTTTGAGAAATTTTGATTCATATGCATTAGTTGCTAGTATATTTAATTAAATTAAAAAGGAAATAAAAAAATACTAACAAAGAAAACAAAAGGGCACCAGTGCGGTTCAAGTTGCATCATAGTGCTTGCACAGAATTAAGATCAAATTTACTTCTCTCGTCTACTTAAGTTGGTTTATTTCCCAGTCCAGTTAAATTGGTTTCCGCCGGCTTCCCTTTGTACAATCAAGGAAGTCAAATTTGCTTCCTTCATCTACCTCTCGGAAGTTCAAAAATGTATAATTCACTTACCTCCTCGAACCGTAGCAAGTTGAAGAAAGTGAAATTAAGTTCCCTGGGATTCTCTTTGTAGGATCAAGAAGTGAAATTTTATTTTCTTGGCAACTCTTGGTAAATTTTAAAATTCGCTCCAATTTGAAATTGCAATATGCGGTGGTTCTTTAACCACAAAAAAACTTTAATTGCAATAATTTTATTAGAAATTTATTACAGGCCTCTAAATTTATTTAACATTATTTTTATACGCAATTATTAAGATTGTAGAAACTCATTGTGAATTTACATACTATAAAATAAGTGTTGATGCTTGGTTTGGTCATTTTGCAGGCGGATGGCTTAATGATGTCTTTTCTTATCATTAAGTCGACCTCTGCTTGGGCGGCCTCGAGGACGGCCGGCGACACGCGGTAAAATCGATGTCTCAACGGTCGCGCTTTTCCCACGTCGATGACTCGCTCTAACAGCGTGGTCGTACCTAGCGTAGCTGGGGGGAGGGGGTAGCAGTTTGTCCAAGAATCTGGGCAGCTGTCCCTCTTGATCGGACGTGACCTCTACCAATCCCACACACTCCGCGTGGATAGTTGCTTCTTCCGCAACAGCGGAAGTGCTTCCTTGGGCCGTTGTCACTTCTCCACTGTCCTTCTTGACAGTCAACCGCGACGGTGATTCCCATCAATCTGAGGAAATCTATTCCCAGAATGGCTCCGTATTCTACCACTGTGGCGACGCGGAAGGAAACCTGCTCGATCCGATTTCCCACGGCAACCCTCAGTCTCAGTTTCCCGGTGATTTCCGTGAAATGGCCCCTTGGAGCTCCTCAATCCTCCTTTAGGGAGCAGTATATGGTCGCGGCATGCGCCAGCGATTCTCGGTGTGACGAACGACCTTGTCGTTTCTGAGTCGCAGAGTCCTCGGACTGCGACTCCGGCGACGACGAAGTCAAAATAGAGGCGGTCATCCAGCATGCCCCTTCCGGCAGCGATGTTTTGTTCTACACTAACCCTACTTCTTCGTGATTAGATACCCCATTTCTCGGCTGCGAATCGGAGAACCTCCTCTCCGGTGCAAAACTGCCTATCCATGGTGCTCGTTTCCCGGGTGTTGTACACCAGATTTCATACATTGTACGCACTCCGGACGGATCGTGCCTAATATACCGCATCCGTAGCACTGCCGGGCTCCTGGCACTCGCGCGCGAAATAGCCCGTCCCGCCGCCGTTATAGCACGGACGCGCTCCTGGTGCCACTCTCAACTCTCCCCTCCTAGGCCTAACGTGGCGAGGCGAAGTCGGGCATCGTTCAGGAGGCGGCACTAGGGATGTCCCGAGCACTTCGGTTGCTCTCGGCGCACTGTGTGGAATCGGTGGAACTTTTTAGTTCATAGAGTTCTACCGGTCTTAATTTTCAACCGATTTACACTTTTTTATTTATCGAAGCTCTTTAAATTTCCAAGAGGGCTGTGAGACTGAATTTTTTAAATGTAAAGTGAAAAACACAAAATGGCGCACTATGGGGAAAAACGAAAAAAGACGAAAATTGATTGTAACAAAATCGTAGAGTCCGAGAACGAAATGAGGTAGGGCAATGCGGTTTTCACGAGGAGGCAGCCTATTGTCTGTAGAATAGTGGAAAAATAACTACAAAATACAGATTCTAAAATAATAGTCCAATATTTCACTTCAAATTGAAAAAATTACCAAGATTCTAAACATTCTTTCCAAAATAGGATATCTTGCCATCCAAGTCAGGTAGTGCAATAGAATTTTCTGGAGATTACAGCTGACACATTACTCGAAAATATTGGCATATGAACTGACGTCGTATTTATTTCATGCTTTTGTGTCTAAACTAATCGCTGAAATAGAACCAAAAATTATGGACTCATGGGCGTTAATGGATTCAACAAGTAACTTAAATTTATTAAAAGTATATAAATTTCTTAACTATAATTTTCCGATTCTTAACATTTAAGATATTAATTTACATGAATACGGACTATTTTTTATACCTTAATCGGTGACCGTTCGAAAATTTAATCTAACAACACCAGCTGATTTATAAACAGATCGTAATGCCTCCAGTAATGAAACATTTTTCTGACGCAAGTAATTTAATAGTTTTAAAGCAATATAATCTTTTCTAATGATCATTATTTCATAAACTTAAAATTTTGTATGTTGTCATTGCGGGAAAGGGCCCCGCAGAAAGAAGATGGGAAAAGGGCTTTTGATTACATTTTTTGAAACGTTGGTAAATGATACTATCATAGTCCTGATAATGCAAATCAAAAATGTCATTTGGGCAGAAAAAGACCAAAAACTTTTCATTTTCGAATTAATGTTATTCGAAGTGAATAATTCTTCCATATAATTTATATATACTGGTAGCATCGCGTAAATAATAATGTGTTAATCGCGTGAAAATATATGTGTTACTACATATTATACAGGGTGTTCCACCACTCGTGAACTATATTGCAGGGGGTCAATCTTGACATCATTCTGAGCAGAAAAGTCCTATACCAAAATTCAATCCGATGCCTACAATTTGATTGTCGAGCCATTGAAGTTTAGAAAAAAATCACTCTTTTTGCAATAAGTCGGCTCCCATTGAATTTTTTTTTTAACTTTATATGGCTCATTTTAAAGATATTTTCAAGCTCTACAATTCAACTCGAAGGCACATTGACCTAAAATAAATATTTCTCTTGCTATAGCCATAAAACGTCGAAGAAATGTAAATTTTCGCGGTTTTTCGCATTTATCACATTCCGGCTTGTAACTTGCAGGTACGGAGAAAAATAAACGGACCCGAGAAACGTATTGCTATTGCTATATAGAAAAATCTGTTTGTTTATTTACTTTTTGTATATCAAATACATACACTACGCCAATCTATTGAGACTGCGTATTAGAACAAATCGCTACTTGCGTATTTTTATCGGTTGCTCCACCTGTAACGAGAAAAAAGTGCATTTATTAATGTGAAAAGGGGACCTGCCTACTGGTCCTTGACAGGGACACTAGGTGCGCTGACCGTACTGCCGCTGTAAGTTAATGCTATGCACACTCTCAACCCACCCACGGATACTAGCGTAGCCCGGGAATCGGAGCGCGTGCTCGAGTCGACCGACAGACAATGCTAGACGCTCTGGCGACGACTGTCCAAAATTCGGAAATTTCCCCCAAATTTATACGCCGAGGTCCCTCCTCGTTACGCGACACTCACACGCTTCTTGCGCTCACGCACACGCATTGTTTAGCGCTACCGGCGAATCTGTCCGTTACAGGCTCTTACGGGGACAGTCCCCAAAAAATTAACATGGGAAACCATAGGAAGTGGGGGAATATTTAAATAAATGTTATAGTTCTCTTAAAATACTTTTCGAACATATATATATATTGTAACGTGGCAACACGTTACAGCTGTAGATCTGCGCGAGAATCAATCCGAAGGGGTGCTGCAGAGCGTATAACGGGGGGGGGGGGGGCTGTCGATCGTGGCGCTAATTTTTTTCTTGGCACTATTGCTCGCGGGGGTCATATCAAGGGGTAAATGGGGGGACTGCTGTAGTGGCGCTGGTTTCTTTATTAGAAATGGCTCCAAACCACGGGTTAGTATAGTTCTATAATAGGGGGGACTGTCGGTATCTGTTGGTATATAGTTCTATAATAGATTTATAGTCTCTTTCTCTCTCTCTCTCTCTCTCTCTCTCTCTCTCTCTCTCTATTGTACATTATGGCAATTACAGTGCAGTCTTTTTCTAACATTAGGCCTAGTTTTTATCCTTGCTTTTTGATTATATAGTCTCACTCGTCTGTAATTGTAATTGCGTGCGATTTTGTTTTTATAAGAACAGTATATTATTTTTAAATTGTATAGTCTTCTTCGCCTGTACTTGAAATAGCGTGCGATTTTGTTTTTATAAGTTCAGTATATTGTTTTTTAACTGTATAGTCTTACTCATCTGTAATTGTAATTGCGTGCGGTTTTGTTTCACAAGTTCAGTATATTGTAAGCGTTGTGTACCATTTTTGTTCTAGTTATATTATTTTGTGGTGCACTCTACCCTTAAGAATTTTATGTAATTCACTTATGGGTAAATAAACTTATACTTATACTATACTAACTACTATAAATTACAGTAGGTTAAATTAAGTTAAAATAAGTAAAAGTAAGTTAAATTAAGTAAACATCTTTTTTGGAAAAAGGGGCATCACTAAACCGGCTATCAGATGATTGAGTAATTAGAGAGATTCAAAAGTAGCTTTCATTAATTGAATTCCCCGTGCATACTTTCATTTATCGAACATTGATTTAATACGAAGTATTGTTTATTTATTTAGTTTTGTATTTGGAAAAGGATTTCGTATTCGGCTTAATTAATTAAATAAGTAAGAACGCCGAGAAGGGAGATTCTACGCACATTATTTGTTTTCTTAGAAGGTTCTCGTTCTGGTCATTTCATAAATATATTGTGTTTCTCAGTGCAAATAATATTATGTAGTTTCATTTCTCGGCAATAATTGTAAACAGAGCTCACGTTGTAGACGGTTTTCATCACCTTGTCGGTCGGTTACGGAATAAACAAAGTCATCTATCGTATTGATAAATGCATCAACACAATAGGTGTTTACGAGGGATATCGCTTCTGGAATTTTGGCGAAGGTTCCAGAAGGCGTGAGGGGAACATGTAGTAGGAGAAGGGCGCGGAAGGGGCAATCGGCGGCAAGAGCGCGAAAGACCCACGTGGCCGATACAGCCAATTAGCGAGCGCCGTTCGAGAATCGTGGGGTGGGCGACGCCGCATGATCGCCGACGGCGCACGGTAGGGAAATCATGAATTTAAAGGTTCAAAGAGTCTCAGAGCCCGCAATTTACAACCGATTTGAATAATTTTTTTTTTAAATTCACATAACAAAATTTCCAACAAACCTATCAAAAAGAATTATCGAAAACGGGAATAATTTACTTGTATTTCGTAATAAACGACCAAGAATACATTTATTCGCAAATTTAAAAGAATTGTAATATCTTCAAATTATTTTAAAATGCTTAAAAGACAGTATGAGGTTCGTATTTTATGGTCAAATACGAATATGAACTGAAAGTGCGTAATTTAAAAACGTCGAATCAAAATTGCGCACAATTTTTTTAAAAACCGACCAAAAAAACCAAACTCACTTGATTCGCATAAAAATGAGTAAAATAAAAAATAAAATAAAAAAGTGTACTTTTGGGTTTTCGAGGTCACTGATTACGAATCTGATTTTATAATTTAGAATTTCAAAATGGCTGAACCAATATGGCCGACGACAATGAAAAAAATCGCTTAATTCGCATGAAACTTGGTATTGAAACATTTTCGAGGTCGCCGATTACGAATCTGAAAAGTATTATTTAACCAATTCAATATCTGATCTGACATTCGCAATTCTCGTAACTAAGATAAATAACACATAACGAAGTAAATTTGCATACAGAAAAGAAGGTAAATTTCGGTATATGATAATCGTATAATCAAATATTACTTTTTCAGATTTTAACTGAATATCTCGTGTATGGGCTTTGTATTATCTAGAAATACTTAACACCCCTGTGTATGGGTTTTCGCCAAACAAACAGTTACCAAATACATGAGTTTTTCCGTGAATGGATTTTAGTTTGCGACGTTATAGAAGTCTGTATCTGTATTATAATTTTAATTAGATCAAAAGTTATTATCAAAAACGTTTGGAAGAGAATACTCGGTTCTATACACAGAAAGGTTAATATAACATTAAATTTTTTATTAAAATGAAATATTTATACGGCTGAATAATGGCTGCAGGAAAATATAAAGTGTCAATAATATTCAATTATTTTATGAAATTACATGTTTAATTTTCAATTATTCAATATCATATAATTACAAATCATTTCTAAACAGTTTCAAGTTAATTGTATATAACAAGATCTTAAATAAAATTGCCCAAGAGCCCAAGCAATAAGTGTCATACGAATTAAGGGAATTGTTGGAGCCTGTTCGACCTTGTTGAATCAAACATTTTGAAACTTCGAATACTTATATAAAATTCAGAATCAGCGATCGCAAAAATGTTTCATGCGAATCAAGCGATTTATTGCATTTTCTTCTGCCATATTGGTTCCGCCATTTTGAAATTCTAAATTATAACCTCAGATTCGTAATCGGCGACCTCAAAAATGTTTCAATACCAACTTTCATGCGAATTAACCGATTTTTTTCATTGTCGTCGGCCATATTGGTTCCGCCATTTTGAAATTCTAAATTATAACCTCAGATTCGTAATTGGCGACCTCGAAAATGTTTCAATACCAAGTTTCATGCGAATCAAGTGATTTGTTGCATTTCGGTCGGCCATATTGAATTCGCCATTTTGAAACATGGAATTCTGACACCAAATTCGGAATCAGCGACCTCAAAAATGCCTAGGTATATACATTTTCGTACAAATCAACTGACTTTTTTAATTGATACGCCATTTTGAATTTTTGAAATACGATACACGTTAGTAAAGTAAATACAGGAATGCACAATATTGGATCAAAATAAATTTGTTGCAACACGTAGTTACCATTTTATTGCAGTATTTACAATTACTTTTTTATTCTTTCTTCATTCAATCCGCCATACTGAGTATGTCATTTTGAATTTTGAAATTCGCCAGACGGCTGAAGAAAGTAGACATCTTAAGTTAAATTTTAAGCCCAAAATCAATATTTTTGACGCTAATGAATTTTGGGCAGAAGGGGGTCGCAAGTTGACAGAGAATGCCCCATATATATATGGGTAAATCCACAGAACTTTTAAACTTAGGTGTAAGTGAAGACATGCTAGTTTATATTTGTATTGAAACATATGTACGGGGTAAAACAAGTATAATAGTAGTAAATATAGATACCGATGAAGTATTAGTCTCGTAGGAGCGAATTTGAAATGATTTCAGGAAGGCTAATGAAGAATAATTGACAAGTTTGACTTGTAAGTTGCCTAAACTTTTCTAATCTTAACAGTTTTTCTGCGACACCGTAATAGTTATCGAACTAAATCCAATTAAATTAGCTTCCTGTATCAATTATACAATCTCACCTGCCAGAAAATCGATGTGCTACTTCCCAGACGGAAGTTATGATACTGTTAAAATGTGTAAGAACATAATTGAGTTTTTTGCATTTTGGCAAAGTTAACTGTTTTAACAACACGCCGTCTTTTTAAATTCATAGCTATGAACATATATTTATAGTTAACGTGAAAACGAAAATTTTTAGACGTGGTAGAAGTGTGTGCTGCAAGTATTCTTCAAATGACAGCACTTCAAATATAGGTTGTCGAAACGTAACTCGCAAAGAAAAATCAGTTTTTCCTAGGGCACATCAAGAATATCATCTTTGGGGGCCTAGTTGAGATTGTAATTAGTTTCTTTACTCTATTTATATATAAAAACGCAGTGGCGCTAGTGAGACATTTACATATTAGGCTGCAGAGGCTACTAATTTTATGAACGACTTTGTCTTATGTATAAAGTACACTTTATGCTCTCTTCATTACTTTTCTACGGCAAGTAAAGCAATGGGTGCCCATAAAATATCATGTACAACTCATGCACATATATCAAAGGTCATACGCTTGTATATTTACTGCGTAATGTAATATAATATGAACTAATTAGTTCAACAAGTGTACAATATACGGCAAGGGATTGAAATGACCATTTTTCACAATAATTTTGATGATGCCGGCTTAGTGATCTATATAGCGGGTAACTCTTTGTGTTTAATACCACTAAAAAAGCATTTTAAACGACGTGTATCATACTTATATAAAAGGTATTCTGAGAATTATTATTGTAAATACTCCAAAGAAATACATAGCGTTCATTTTGGTGCATCAAAAAAACAAGTGTCGTTCCATACAGGAGCTTTTTTTTTTATAAAAATACAGAGTCAGAAAAAAATCGAATGCCGATCGTTTTGCACAGTTTCTGAGGGCAGAAAGGGCCGGAATATAAAAAAAAAATATTTGTTTCTGCTGGTGCAGAAAACTCGATGACGAAGATGGATTTGTCATCGAAGTCAACAAGGACGATGTCAGGCTTATTGGCTGATATTTGCCTGCTCGTCGGGAATGAGTAATTCCAGTATATTCGGCACGATTCATTCCCGACTACGGATTCAATATCAGTGGGGACGTACGGCAAAACTGGGGTTGCATCCATACCATAAGTGCTGCGAAGATGGTAATACAGCACTCGAAGAGCCGCATTGTGACGTTCGATGTATGCTGAAACTGCATATATTGGACATGCTGCCAAAAGATGCATTAGTGTCTCAGCATGACATCTACACAATCTACAAAGCGTACTCTGTACCGCCTGGTGTAAGATGTTCTGGCGATACGCTAAGGTATTGATGACCACATCCTGGCATGCGAAGATAAAACCCTCGGTCTCGGATTTCAAGCCAGCTGATCTTAAGAACGAGAAGGTCATCTCTGCCGACAAGCCAAGTTGTTGGACATTTCGAAAGAATTGTCCATGTAATGGCTTGTCGATATGCATTCCCTCCAACATACGGAGTTGTTCTTTCCGTATGTTAGCCCTGAGACGCACTGGGCACAGATTGATGACTGATTCAGCCTCCTGTGCACCACTACGTCCCACGTTGAAAATCAGACCGAGGTTTCGCGCCGCTCGTTCCGCCGCGTTGTATAAAAACGCCCCCTTCCCCTGAATTTCATGCTGATGAACTAGCATCATCAGGGGATCCTCCGTTCGATTAATCACGTCGCATGCTGTCTCGAGGACTAATCGGTCATGCATACACTCCAGGCTTAAAAGGCCACGACCTCCCATATTTCAGGGCAAATACAGTTGTTCCACGGAAGATCTTGGATGCAAACTGTGTTGCATACAAATCATCTTCCGTGTGCTTCGGTCAAGATCCCTTAGCTCGTCAACGTTCGACTTCAGTGCTCCAAATGAATAGAGCACTGGTGATACGGCCAACATATTCGTGGCTGCCACCTTATTTCTCCCGGTCAATTCTGATGACCAGATCTGACGGAGAATGCGCCGGTATTTCTTAATGATGGTGGTTTTAGCAGCCTGCACATCCTGGACATGCCTTTGAGGTACGCCCAGGTATGTGTAGGCTTCTTCGGCACTAAGGTGGCAGCCACGAATATGTTGGCCGTATCACCAGTGCTCTATTCATTTGGAGCACTGAAGTGGAACGTTGACGAGCTAAGGGATCTTGACCGAAGCACACGGAAGATGATTTTTAAGCAACGCAGTTTGCATCCAAGATCTTCCGTGGAACGACTGTATTTGCCCCGAAATATGGGAGGTCGTGGCCTTTTAAGCCTGGAGTTATTATTATTATTATTAATGACATAATTGTTATTGTTATAACGTTTACATCATTTATTAAAATTTAATAGTATGATTCATTTAAAAAATCTACAATTTTTATTTCTTAACCCTCTGTGCACGACGCCGTCCTTTAAAAATGAGTAACAGGGACGGATTCCTAGTCTCCGTTGACCAATTAAACATGTGTATTATAAGAAAAACGTGTGCTTTGAAGTTGAAAAAAAATATTTTTTTTTCACCACAATAAAAAGTTCTGTGGATTTGCCCATATATATATATATATTTTTTTTTTAATTTAATATATATAAAATTAAAAAAACGTTGCACAAGTTTGAGGTTACATGAATTTGACTAATGCTTAGTAAAATTTGACTAACAATTAGTAGTTTTCTATTATTTGTTAGTAAATAATTGTACTAATTAAATTAGTGATGGGCTTTTCACTAATTCATTAGTAGTTTTTTACTTATTCAGATTTAGAGAATACGTATCTAGCATTACGTACATTCAAGCGGCACTATTCCTAAATCAATAGTTCTTTAGCTTCCGGATCAACGTCATCAGTTTCAGCTGTCTTTGATTCTGGTCTTAACGAGTTTATAAATGGATCTGATGAAATCAGGAGCTTCCTTCCTAAATCTTCGTTGGTGTTTAATCTACTTGATTTCCTTGTGTGAAACTCGCGATATCTTTTTAAGTCTTTATTTCTTGCCTCTTGGGCCTCGTCCGTTAGCTGACCAATAGACAAAATTGCTTCCTCGATAATTTGTGGTCCATGAATTAGAATTTTATACAGGGTTAGGAGCATAAAATACCATGGGTACAGTTGTATGTACAATTGGTAGGTTTCTTTGCAATAATTTTCGAATTTACCCACATCAATTTTTTTTCCACACGAAATGACCTGCAGTATTATTCTCAGGCGGGTAATTAACCTTACATCTACTTCTGTAATTTTTGCTGTTTATTCCGGGTCGCTAAAAAATTTTCAATAATATTCAATGATTTTATTAACCTTTAAAGTGCATACTTATAAAACCGATCATTCAGCGCATCGTGGGTGTCTGACACCCAAGCGACTTTGAAAGTTGATTACTCAGCCGCTATTGAATATTTTGTTACAAAAATTTTACCCGATGTAGTTTAACATATCTATTTTAGTATGCAAGTAGTATTGTAATCATTTATTCATTTTAATTATATGAAAAAAATTGTGAAAAAAAAAGTAACGGGAAAAAGCGACATTTTTACTTAAAAAATCATATCTCATGTAATTTTTAATATTTTTGTCTAAAAATTGGTATGTGTTCTTCTGAAATACTATGTTTTCAGAAAAAAAATACTAGAATACGAGTGGTTTCAAAAAAGGTATTTATTCGCACATGTGAAGTGACAAGTTTTAGCTACAATAAATGACATGAATTTTGAGCGTTTTCGGACTAATTTTTTTACGAAAAAGGTTATTGTAGTGGTTGTATATGAAGAAAATACATAAAAAAAAGGTTTCATTATGAAAAGAATGTATCGCGGAATATTCCAGGCACGCACATTTCTGGCATATACCCAAGCGGTGTTCATTACACATGGGACGTTCGCACGATCCACAACGAGATTTCGTTTTTTTGTCTGTTTTCGACTTACAAAACGCACATCTTGCGTACTTCTCAGCAGTCATAACTTGAACTGATTCTGCGGATGGTGTTTTTTCTAATCTCAAAATGGTCTGCAGCCCACACTTGATGCCTGTTGTCAATGTTTGAATTTCGCACCTTTCTAATAAGTGCGGTTTGACGAGTTGCTCAATCACTTCTTGCATGCACTGTTGTGCTGTTAGGTTTGCAGGCCTTCCTTCGTTGATGAGCTTACACGTCATAAGTATTCTTGCGTTGACCATAGCTTGGTCTAAAATGCCGAAAAAATGTCGTAAAGGCCACCTTTTCGTTCTTCTGGCCGTCGTGAAAGCATGACATAACTTGTCAAAGGTGTCTGTGCCTCCTTTGGTTTTATTGTAATGGAGAATCATATCTGGTTCGCCATCTGTAATCGCAGTAGACGATGTAAACGTAGAAAGTAATAAAACAAACTTTTGTTGTTTTGGAGTGTAGTTGAGTAACGTAATTTTATCGCTAAAACAAAACTTTGAATCTGGCATTGTTTTGCTTGATACTCTCATCACATCAGGAATGATAGCGTTGTCGTAGGTTGTAAGCCATCTGCAGTGTAAAGTTGTGTTAAATAATGAAAATAATATTTTCTTTCACTTTTAGAGATGTACTTACGTTAAAAGAACAGGAATCAGTTATAAAAACGATGAAAAATTTTTCTCCAAAAAAATACTTTTCACTCACTAAGTGCACGGTGGGTGTCGAGCACCCGCCAATTTCGGAAGGTCCGCTTCGAGCAGCTGTTGCCGCTATACTGGCACTCACCAAAATGTGCTAACCTACTTTTCTTACAGTTGGTGGTCTCAATGAAAGGTAGATGGTGCCACATACCCGTTTTATTCAAATTAAGTAATGTTTTCAAGAGCTCGAAAATTGAGGTGGGTGTCAAACACCCAGAATGCACTTTAAAGGTTAAATTACATTTTTAAATTTCAATTATTCAACATCAGTCGTGTTCAGTTGCTTGTAGGGATTAGACGTGTTTTCATCGCTCGTATTTTCAATAACAGTTCCTGATTAATTTTATAATAGTGACTAAGACAGATGCGTATTAGTGCATTTTCTTTTTCTTTTTAAAGCTTTAGTGGTTGTTCTTTTTTTTGTTTTCTAACTAACGTGCACTTCATCATAAGAAGACTTATTTATTTCATAAAAGACAAGGATTCATTCTTATATATTAAGAGCTGTGCTGTTAGTCTCCTGTTTACATGCAAACGTGTTCTTCAAGTTGTGTTGTGTTATTGTTATTTTCGTCAATTACGGTGCCATTATTTTATATTTAACGGCCTTCTTGTCACATTCTCCGTAGTGAAAATTAATTTATTCACTATGAGTGAGTTAAGTGACATTTCTGATAAGCTAACTCAAAGTGTTAACTCATTATTTCCAATAAAATGTTCGCATCCATTGTGTATTATATCTGGCGGCTTAGTTAAGCGCCTTCAGCAAGGTGTTACGTGCATTAATTGTAAAGCTGTTTTCCATGCAAGTTGTGCCAGAAAAACAAATGGAACGTTTATTGATCAAACTTTTTATTGTGAATTGTGTCTCGCTGCCGTCAACAAATTACCACATCTGGCAGCTACCGCTGTGACAACCACTATACCGACATCAGCTTATAGCTCAAATGATAATAACAAATCGTTGTTGTCAGCTGTTGGCATCTCGCTGTCTGTCAGTAACACTGCATCTCAACGTATTGATAACGACATTCAACCTTTAGTTGACTTATCGTCTCCAGTCAGTGAATCGCCGTCTGCATTTTTTATGCTACGCATCGAAAATCTGATTTTGGGTATTCGTACTGATATAATGAAACAATTTCATAATCTTTCAACGGAACTATCATCTGAAATTGTTTCTCTTAGGAATGTTGTCAGCGAATACGTTTCGAAATGTGATGCAGTGCAAGCCTCAAATTCTAATGTCTTAACAACATTGGAAGAATTATCAAACAAACAGCTGGAATTTGAGAATAAGATTGCAGAATTGGATAAAATATCATCCTCAACCAATCAAGTAGATATGGACTCCATCATTGACCAACTGTCCAAAGAATCGGAAGATAGACAACGTCGCTCCAACAACATCATATTTTTCAATGTAACTGAAGGCACTTCAGATGATGTCACTGTTGAAGATCTAAAACGTGTAAAAGAACTTTTACATCCATTTGGAATTAACTGTGGCTCTATCCACCCACGACGATTAGGGAATCGCCGTTTTGGGTCTAACAGACCATTGATTGTGCAACTAAGTTCTAACCAAGATGTAATGCACATTACATTTAAGAGGAACTTATTGCCGGCAAGTGTTACTGTCTCATCTGACAAAACTAAGCAGCAAAGGGATAAATTGGCAAGATTGAGAAAAGATGTTGAGGAGCACAATACAGCTCACCCTTTCGATCAGCGCACAGTCAAGTATCGAGATGGCATTCCAACGATCGTACCTCTAATATCGCAACGCAATTTATAAGTATTTATTATCAGAATGTTCGATCTCTTAATAATAAGCTTGTTTATCTTAGAAATAACATCCATCTAGTCTCACCATCACCTGATATTCTGGTTTTAACTGAAACCTGGCTTAAAAGCGACACGCAAACAACTGAACTTGGTCTTTCATGTTTTAATGTCTTTAGATTTGATAGGTCATGTTGTGATGGTTTGGCCAGGTGGAGTTCTTATCGCAGTAAACAAAAGTATTTCTGCGGCTCAACGTACCTTAAACATGTCGCCAGTATCTTCAGTGGAAATGTTGGCAGTTTGTCTGTCATATGAACGGTGCAAATTTATTATTGTCGGTGTCTACTTTCCACCCAGGTCATCTTCCATCGAATACAGTGTTTTTTGTAATGAAATTGAACATCTGACACTACTGAATCCAGAGTACAATCTCATCATTATTGGTTACTTTAATCTGCCGTATGTTAATTGGAAGATCAACCCATCGTTTGGACCGTCTATTACCCATTCGGGTTACGTATTTCCAGCTTGTCACGCTAATGCTTTGACATTACTCAACCTTGCTGCATCTCTTGGACTTGATCAACTATATCCAGAACACCCTCTTAAAGGATATACATTGGAGTTGTGCTTTGCTGCGTCTAATCTTTTAGCACCAGTCTCATTCCACGAGCAGCTAGTTGCAGATGATCATCATCGTGCCCAAATATTTAATGCGAAGATTTATGATGTCACATATGTATCGTCTACACGTCGTTTATATTATGGAAATTTTGCAAATGCAGATTATGTCTCAATTAATCGCGAACTAAGCGCGGTTCCATGGAACCTTGCTTTCGGTAATTGTAACGTGGAAGCTGATGTCTCGTCTTTTTATAATGTTTTAAACTCTATTATAGATAAATATGTACCTCTTCGGAAACGACTCGCTTCAAATTATACGTATCCCAGATGGTTTTCCAAAGATCTTATTAATTTAATATCTAAAAAGAAACGATATCATTTGCTTTGGAAAACTAATCGTCATCCGGAAGACTACGTTAGCTTTAAGAAATTACGCGTGCAATGTACTCGCCTTTCTCGTGATTTATATAAGAACTATGTGTCATCAATCCAGTCTAATTTACAATCCAATTTGAGTTCTTTTTGGTCGTATGTTAATAGTCTAAAATCTGATAAGGTCTCACCCAGCTACGTGTCACACGGTAACATTACTGTTCACTCTGATTCCGATATTGCTCACCTTTTTTCTTCTCATTTTGCATCGGTTTACTGCGTTCATTCTTTTAATAATTACAATGGTCCCACCTTTTCACCCTTATCAGATACATTTTCGATATCAAAAGCCGATTTATTAGCTACTTTCAACGAGCTGGATTTAACTACGCATGGCGGCCCAGATGACATCCCGCTTCATTTCATAAAAAATTGCACCTCGTCTTTGATTGATCCCGTGCTGTTTCTGTTTAATTCATCTTTATCCTCTGGAATTTTTCCGACTCCCTGGAAATCTGCTTTTATTCAGCCTGTCCGAAAGAAAGGCGATCGCTTCACCGTTTCAAATTACAGACCAATTTCTATATTATCGACTTTTCTAAATTATTTGATAAAACTATTGCAAAATACATTTCTAACCTTATATATCCTCGACTTATCCAGGAGCAGCACGGGTTCACCAGAGGCAGATCAACTGTTTCCAACCTGTTTCTGTTCACTGAGTTTGTTTCCTCTGCTCTTGAACACCACTCACAGGTTGACACCATCTACATTGACCATTCGAAAGCTTTTGATCACGTAAATCATACTCTCCTTCTCCAAAAATATCGTGCAATCGGAATCAGAGGAGACCTTCTGTCCTGGTTGAGGTCCTACTTGACAGATAGGACGCAGATGGTACGTATTAACGATTGTGTTTCTCAACCTATCTCCAACTGCTCTGGTGTTCCTCAGGGCTCCAATCTTGGTCCGGTGCTATTCAATATATTCATTAACGATCTTACATCTAATCATTCCTTTTCTTCATTTCTCCTTTACGCCGACGATATAAAACTTTTTAAAATAATCAATAGTCCCCGTGCTGCATCGAGTCTGCAGAAGGACTTATACGCTCTTGGTACGTGGTCAGTAAGAAATGGTATTCATATTAATCCGTCTAAATCCAGTGTTCTTTCATTCACCCGCAGTACTTGTCCATTACATTTCAATTATATTTTAGGCGACACCAGTATTCCCAATGTCTCTTCTATTGTTGACTTGGGGGTCCGTTTTGATACATCTTTGTCATTTAAACCCCATATTGATGATATTGCAATTCGTGCCAATAGACTTGTAGGTTTCATTAAAAGAAATACTATAAATTTCACCGATATTTCATCCATTATTTATCCTTATAAAATCATTATTGTTTCCACCTTAACTTACTGCTCTGTTATCTGGTCTCCTCACTTTGGCACGGATTGGCGTCTACTCGATTCTGTACATCACAGATTTCTCAGGTATATGGGCCCTTAATTCACAATTTCCAACTTCCCACTCTTTCTTCTGTCCACGCGTACCATGATCTTAAGTTTGTATACAAAATTAAGCATAACCTTTTTAACCAATTCCCTCTTTCCTCTCTTTTTTCCAATCGTACTGTTGAATATGCTCTGAGACGCAGCAGAGCAGTTGTCGAAGAATCGGTTAGAACCTCCGATCGTTTTTTTCCCCGCACATTATTTGTTTTCTTAGAAGGTTCTCGTTCTGATCATTTCATAAATATATTGTGTTTCTCAGTGCAAATAATATTATGTAGTTTCATTTCTCGGCAAGTAAGTAAGTGTCATACGAATTAAGGGAATTGTTGGAGCTTGTTCGACCTTGTTGAATCAAACATTTTGAAACTTAGATTTCAGACGTATGATCCGAAATCAGCGATGTCAACAATGTTAGAGTACAAAATTTCATACGAATCAAGTGATTTGTTGCATTTTAATTGGCCATATTGGTTCCTCTATTTTGAAATTCTAGGGTCTGATTTCAGATTCGAATTCAGCGAGCGTAAAAATATTCGAGTACTAAGTTTCATGTGAATCAACTGACTTGTATTTCGGTCGGATATGTTGAATCCACCATTTTGAAACTTCGAATACTTATATAAAATTCGGAATCAGCGATCTCAAAAATGTTTCATGCGAATCAAGCGATTTATTGCATTTTCTTCTGCCATATTGGTTCCGCAATTTTGAAATTCTAAATTATAACCTCAGATTCGTAATCGGCGACCTCAAAAATGTTTTAATACCAACTTTCATGCGAATTAACCGATTTTTTGCATTGTCGTCGGCCATATTGGTTCCGCTATTTTGAAATTCTAAATTATAAACTCAGATTGGTAATTAGCGACCTCGAAAACCCAAAAGTACTGATTTTTATGCGAATCAAGTGATTTGTTGCATTTCGGTAGGCCATATTGAATTCGCCATTTTGAAACTTGGAATTCTGACATCAAATTCGGAATCAGCGACCTCAAAAATGTCTAGGTATATATATTTTCGTACAAATCAACTGACTTCTTGTTTTTCGGTCCGCCATATTTGATACGCCATTTTGAATTTTTGAAATAGGATACACGTTAGTAAAGTAAATACAGGAATGCACAATATTGGATCAAAATAAATTTGTTGCAACACGTAGTTATCATTTTATTGCAGTATTTACAATTACTTTTTTTACTCTTTCTTGATTCAATCCGCCATACTGAGTATGTCATTTTGAATTTTGAAATTCGCCAGACGGCTTAAGAAAGTAGACACCTTAAGCAAAATTTTAAGCCCAAAATCAATATTTTTGTCACTAATGAATTATGGGTTGTTTAGATCGTCTTACACGTCACGTTATGTGCAATTTTTCACAAAGAACGCAATCTACCACTTTTTTGAAGAATTCACCATCTATGTAAGTTGCTACACCTACAAAGTCAAACGAAAAATAATTTGAACTTTAATAATTTGAGCTATAAGCTGCCAAACAAAAAATAGCTACGAATAGCTGTAAGTACCTCATCCAGGTCGCAAAGCGTATCGAAAAAATTCATGGTAGCTCAAAATACTTCATGAAAAAATATAAGATGCAAGCATTTGCATAATCAGTACAAATGTTTATAAAAAAACGCTACAAATAGCTGTAAATACCTCTCCCTGGTCAGAAATCGTATCATAAAAATTTGTGGTAGCTCTGAAAACTTCCAAAAATAATATCTTCCTTAGAGAGCAAGCATTTGCATAAACAATACAAATTGTTTATTGCAAAAAGTAGCCCCAATTAGTTGTGAGTATGCAAATGCTTCCTCCCGCAGTAACATGTGTGTATATTTCTTCTGAAAGCATTGTGAGCTCCTACAAATTTTTCCTATGCGATTTGCAACCCCGGGAAGTTACTTGCAGCAATTGTTGCTATTTTTTGCAATTAACAATTGGTATTGTTCATGAAAATGCTTGCTCTTTTAGGAATATGTATAAATATAATTTCTGGAAGTATTCAGAGCTGCAAAGAATTCTTTCGACCGGACTTGGGATCCAGCAAAGGTATTTACAAGTAATTGTTTATATTTTTTTGCAATAAATTATTTGTATTGTTTATACAAATTCTTGCTCCTACAGAAACATATATGGATAGCATTTCTGAAAGTATTGTGAGCTACCTTTAATTTTCCTGAAACAATGTGCGAACCTCCAGGGACATTTCATGCTACTGGAAAGTGTGGGTTGGGTATTTATCGGCAATAAACAATTTGTATTATTTATGTAAAGGCTTGTTTTTTCAGGAAAATGTGTGGATATTGTTTTTGAACGTTTCCAGAGCTACCATGAATTTTTCCGATCAGATGTGCGTCCTCGGAAACGTTTTGACAGGCAATTGTTGCTAAATTGTGCAATAAACAATTTGTATTGATGGAATCCATTTCAAATCATGCAGAGAGTTAGAACTCATGCCGTGGAGTTAATTGACGATAAAGTATGTTATTCTTCAGCTAAAATAAAGCGACACGTATTTTACCGTTTTTGAAAATAATTTTTTTTCACCGCGTTATGAATTTTTGAAGTTTTAAGGTCCAGACTGAAAATGTGATAAAATTACAGGACAGAAAATAAAAAATTATCGTATTTTCTCTCTAAATGCTAATATTCCATTTTCTCCTTTTGGCTTTAATAGACAATTTTGTATTCTTGAAAACTACACTAAAAAAATTTCAAAAAATTAACAACCACCAAAATGGTGGCGATTTTTAGAAAAAACTTCATATTCAATTTTAATTCAGATAGTAAATATCTGTATTTTTGGATTATGTAGTTAACATACTGCCTATTCCATTATGACATATTATTATTATTATTAATATTATTATTATTATTATTTTATCATCACTTGTTAAACGTATATACAACAAACAGTATGAATGTCCAATCTTTTGTACATACAAAATTCGCGTACAATTTACGTACCCTCTAAATCTGAATTAGTCAAAACCTACTAAGGAATTAGTGAAAAGCAGGTCATTAATTTAATTAGTAGAATTGTTGACTAACAAATAGTAGAAAACTACTGATTGCAAGTAAAACTCTACTAATTTATTAGTCAAATTCATGTAACCTCAAAATTGTGCAACGTTTTGTTGCTGATGAAGTTGTGGATGATTTGGTGCCCATTATCGAATAATTTGAAGAATATTATATTTTTTGGGCGGCGTGCAAGAGGTCGTCGTCGAGCTGAGGTCGCTGATTCCGAATTTGATGTCAGAATTCCAAGTTTCAAAATGGCGAATTCAATATGGCCTACCGAAATGCAACAAATCACTTGATTCGCATAAAAATCAGTACTTTTGGGTTTTCGAGGTCGCTGATTACCAATCAGAGTTTATAATTTAGTTTATGTTTAGAAATGATTTGTAATTATATGATATTGAATAATTGAAAATTAAAAATGTAATTTCATAAAATAATTGAATATTATTGACACTTTATATTTTCCTGTAGCCATTATTCAGCCGTATAAATATTTCATTTTAATAGAAAATTTAATGTTATATTAACCTTTCTGTGTATAGAACCGAGTATTCTCTTCCAAACGTTTTTGATCATTGCTTTTGATCTAATTAAAATTATAATACAGATACAGACTTCTATGGCATCGCAAACTAAAATCCATTCACGGGAAAACTCATGTATTTGGTAACTGTTTGTTTGGCGAAAACCCATACACAGGGGTGTTAAGTATTTCTAGATAATACAAAGCCCATACACGAGATATTCAGTTAACATCTGAAAAAGTAATATCAAGAGGAGCGGGAGCTCCTCGCGCGAAGTTCTTATCAAACGCCCTAAACCATGTAATAACTGTATTACTGTATATCTATATATAGCGCGCGGCGACCGCTACTGTTTACAACTCACATAGCCTTAGTGCATGTGCACTCAACATACTTTTCGTTTCCGTACTTTTCTGAGTAATATTTCCAAAATTTGGATATGGCCAATATTTTTTATTTTTTTTTATCTTTAATTTAAGCCTAGTCCGATTAAAATCGGTTCAGTAGGTCCTGAGATTTGAATTATCATTTTTATCGGTCCCAAGATTTCACGATCGAAAATTGTTCATCGGACGCTCAAATCATGCGACAGCCCTTTTACAGTGTCCACATCACGGTGCGTCGGAACCAAATTTAATTAAAAGGTTCTGGCATATACAATTTTCTTATTGATTATCATTTGTTGAACCCCAAACAACATTATTTTACTAGAAATGAAATCTTCGCTTGGGCGATTTTCGAAAAAAGTAGATTTTTGTGAAAAAAAAATTGAAAAAAATAAAAAAAATAAAATTTTTCTAATAAATTGTCATGCATATGAAATTTTCTTATTGATTATCATTTCTTGACTCCCAAAAAATATTTTTGGACCAAAATGAAATCATTGCGTGGGTGATTTTTGAAAAAAAAAACAATTTTTTGCGAAAAAAAATGAAAAATTTTTTTAATAAATTGTTATTAAGAGTAATTTTTCAAATAAATTGTTATACACATGAAATATTCTTATTATGTATTAGTTGTTGACTCACAAAAAAAACATTTTCAGACCAAAAATTAAATCATTGCGTGAGAAATTTTGTAAAAAAGTCGCTTTTTAAAAAAAAAATAAATGATAATCAATAAGAAAATTTCATATGCCAGAACCTTTCAATTAAATTTGGTTCCGACGCACCGTGACATATAAAAAGGATGTCACTTGTGCGCCAACATGTATGTATAGAGCTATATGGTTGGTATGTATATATGGTACATACCGTGTAAGTCTTTTGCTCCCGGACATAGGGGATCCCATGTTATAGCCTTCAGCCAATGAGAGACGAGATTGGCCTTTAGGTCGGCCAATGGCGTGTTAGCAATACGGACAAATGAAAATACCTTACGCAAAAGTAAACAAATGCTTAATTATTATCTCTTACAACCGAATGATAGAAATAAGGAGAAAAATCTGTCACAAAATGTTGCCTGGATTAGATAACTATTAAGTTTTCAGTTTTTATATTAGACTAAAATAAACCTGATCCTTTATGTCATTTTATTCTTTTCAGGATACAAGGATAGAGGATAACCTCATTTGTAGAGTGTACAAGAACCAAGAGCTTCTGAATTTTTATCAAGAAGTATTAGTTGTGAAAAGGTGTACCATTGAATACTTTACAAGCACTATTTGGAGTCAGGTTAGTTTTTAAAATACCTACAAATATATTTATTATTAATTTTGAAAATGATGCTTTGTGATTATTTTTTGTCGTCAGGAGGAAGAGCTGCCGACGAGGATGAGATCCTGATTATCCCAGGATCTTGACAGCACACCACTCCGGTTCAAGGCGATTGCATGTAGCAGACGTCCCAACGTGGTGCATCACACACTGGGTTCTATCCTGTAGACAAGAACGAGGGTCGCATCCTTATTTCGTGTGCAGCATAGTGAAATAGTGCAGTTATAATGTGATCTGTTCTCCCCGTTAAATTAAATTTGACAAATTAGACTCATTTGCTTTAATAATTCGCTGAAGCCAATAAATACGACAGTGTCAATGCCGCTCCCTTCATTCGGATAAATTAATTTTCATAAGTTTCATTACGCTCGCTTCCCCTCGGTTAAACAAATTTTACAGATTTAATCTCACTCGCTTTCCCTCGTTAAAACGAAGTTGGCAATTTTTAATCATTCTCATTTCTCTTGATTAAATTAGTCGAGTCGAATCCAAAGTTCTCGCAGGCCACTGGAATGGTCCCCATCGACCTATCCACCTATTTGAGTAGATTGGATATAAAAAATGAAAGATAGAGGCAGAGGGTGCTCCGAAATTATATACAATGGGATTTAAAAGAAGTACAATTGAAAATAATAGTATAATTACAGTCGACATATTTCCATTCATTTACATTTCCAAAAATAAGTGAAATCCCCCAAAAAACACTTCTTGTAAAAAAACTCGCCAAGTTCTTATCAGCAAAACATACTACTGCAAAAATATATTAGCAGACATTATGGATATGTTGATATTCTACAAAAAAGCACTGAAATCATGTAATAAGGCCAAGTTCTTTCTAATGAAAGAAGCTATTACTTAATGCAATATACAGTAATTGGGAAGGTAAATTTTATGTATACTCTTAACTCCACCAAATCTTTTAAAAAAATCATGTACATTCAAAGTAATTAATACAAAGTAATTCTAAACGTTTCTTTAATAAAAGTACGATTTAATGACAAAATATTATTAGGACCATTTAATGATGTTTACATATTAATACGACAACATCTATAATATATGTAAAGGCCCTCATTCCAAGCATCCTTCCAGCTGACTTGTCAAAAACTTGGCTGCCCTTTTTCAAAACTTTTTCGGAGAATCTTGATCAGGTGACTTTTAATGTCACAGTCCATATTTCAACCCATATTTAAATTAACGAAGTGACATACTAATTTTATAATACATGCATTAATTCGTCGATACAGTCTATTCATGTATTAATTTGCAATTCCTTATATTGCATTAATTACACAGGCTTCGATGACCAACGATTTACAAACACTAACAATTCGTCATAAGTAAGAATTATCGAAAGTATTGCAGAACAGACATTGTCATAGTAATAGAAACTATAATTAATTCAGCAAAACATATTTAGTATTATTTGCTCAGTAAAAATGTTCTTTGCTATAACCACCCAAATTGTAGTATCTTAACATTGAAATTAAAAACCCGTGTATGCCTCACTATTTAGGACAATTGTAGGTTGCTTTGAAATAGTATTACGTGATTAGAAAAGGAAAAGAATTCATATATCTAATAAAATAAAATTGACATTCGGTTTCGTGCCTGCGGTGGTAGCATATGCGACATCGGAGATATAGCTTGTCACTTCCATTCCCACCCTGGTAGAATCATTTGTAACTGTGTTCAATCAGCAACACACAAATTATATAACATCAAACATCGGTTATTTACTTTTAAATATTGTTCGTCTACTCAAAATGGGCTCATAATCGCTGCGTTATTTATCTGCAGTTTTGAATATTTCTGGCCAATTTGAGTACGGCAAGAACCTTCAGCTTAAGGATATATTTCTCCGTTGAATGATAAACTTCATGTTTCTGTGTGAACTCCACTTTCTATTTAAATTTATTAATTACCACCATAAACAGATTCTACAGGATTGTAATTTTTTCCTTAACTCCAAAAACTTTTCAGAAAGGGCAGCCATGTTTTTGACAAGTCAGCTGGAAGGATGCTTGGAATGAGGGCCTTTACATATATTATAGATGTTGTCGTATTAATATGTAAACATCATTAAATGGTCCTAACAATATTTTGTCATTAAATCGTACTTTTATTAAAGAAACGTTTAGAATTACTTTGTATTAATTACTTTGAATGTACATGATTTTTTGAAAAGATTTGGTGGAGTTAAGAGTTCCTTCCCAATTACTGTATATTGCATTAAGTAATAGCTTCTTTCATTAGAAAGAACTTGGCCTTATTACATGATTTGAGTGCTTTTTTGTAGAATATCAACATATCCATTATGTCTGCTAATATATTTTTTGCAGTAGTATGTTTTGCTGATAAGAACTTAGCGAGTTTTTTTACAAGAAGTGTTTTTTGGGGGATTTGATTATACGATTATCATATACCGAATTTTACCTTCTTTTCTGTATGCAAATTTACTTCGGTACGTGTTATTTATCTTAGTTACGAGAATCGCGAATGTCAGATCAGATATTGAATTGGTTAAATAATACTTTTCAGATTCGTAATCGGCGACCTCGAAAATGTTTCAATACCAAGTTTCATACAAATTAAGCGATTTTTTTTTCGTCGTCGGCCGTATTGGTTCAGCCATTTTGAAATTCTAAATTATAAACTCAGATTCGTAATCAGCGACCTCGAAAACCCAAAAGTACTCATTTTTCTGCGAATCAAGTGAGTTTGGGTTTTTTGGTCGGTTTTTTTTAAAATTGTGCGCAGTTTTGATTCGACATTTTTAAATTACGCACTTTCAGTTCATATTCGTATTTGACCATAAAATACGAACCTCATACTGTCTTTTAAGCATTTTAAAATAATCTGAAGATATTTCAATTCTTTTAAATTAGCGAATAAATGTATTCTTGGTCGTTTATTACGAAATACAACTAAATTATTCCCGTTTTCGATCATTCTTTTTGATAGCTTCGTTGGATATTTTGTTATGTGATTTTAAACAAAAAATTATTCAAATCGGTTGTGAATTGCGGGCTTTGTGACTCTTTGAACCTTTAAATCCATGATTTCCCTAGCTTGCGGCAGCCGACGAACGGTCATTCTCGTGCAGTCTGCAGCAGCGGCAGGAGCTCTGGACTTTGACAGGTGGACATCGGTGAACGTCCAGGTATAACGAATTTCGGAAGGCTTCGCGTTCACTTTTGATAACAGCCTTCCGGAATTCGTACATAGTTCATCGCTCGCGTGGTCGGCTTAAGTGGTCCTTAAAATGGTTCCGGGTTCGTTATACAACGTGATAGCGACGTTATAAATAGTTTTCTTCCGTAATTCTTAGATTCTTCGCAAATTGATTAGCATCGTTGTTCCTTTCGCGAGTGTAACCTTCTGTGGACGAAGTGCGGGTATCGTGATCAAATGATTAGATAAATATTAATAAAAGATTCGTATTTTCGGACTTGTCTCGTTGTAGAGGTTCTTTGTCGAACAACATACGTCTCAATCACCTTAAACATAAAATTGCTACCGTTCATGACTTATTACAGAAAACTAAAATTGTTAATTAATCAAATTGAATTTAACTGCTCACGTCTTCGATAATTTATCAAGGAGTTTAATAAATAATTTAAACAAATAATGCTACTTAATTAAAAATAAACTTAACGGATCACGTCCATGAAACTTCTTCAAGGAGACTAATAAATAATTTAAATAAAAGTAACATTGCTATCGCCTTTGATTCGCTCAGAGGGAATAATGTTACTTAATTAAAAGAATTAATCTAAATAATACCAATTCGGAAGGTGGCGTTGAATTTGTGAGAGAAAGGATCACCCACGGTTAAGTGTTTATGTGCGGGTGAGCGCGGTTTCCATGGAGGCATATCAAAGCAGTGCGTTCGAAAAATTAATCGAGATGGCCAGAGACGTATATAAAAGGGAGGATCGAATAAAGGGACACACAGGGAGAGTTGGGTCGACTAGTCGGTACCGAGAGGACGCGTTACATTTCTTTGGCAGTGGATCTGGCATGATCTGATCGGGTAGGAATCTATGTTACCGACACCCGTGAGAGTGTACCGAACTATTGAATATTATTTTTCTTATGTTTGGGTTATCGGACAAAGCGGCTAAGGACACACGTTGTAGAGGTGTGGCGCGCTATTTGTATCTTTTATTTCGAAGGCTCTCGGCACCTACGGGTAATCAAAAATTTTGTCGTTTCATCGTCTCTTTTTCGTCTGCCAGTTTCGGTTACATCGCACATTTACTTGTATGTGATAATTATGGTTACGGACGTCTCCTTGGTGCAAGCGTGTAAAACTCGTGAATGTTATATTCTGTTTCATCAAGGTATTCTCGGCGATTACTTGGCGCGTGCTACGGGCACCCGCTATGGAGGTGCGCCCGTGTTTTTTTTTGTATTCTTTTAATTCGAAGGCTCTCGGTCCTTAAGGGGTAACCCACATTTTGCTTAATGCTTCGTCAGAATAGGGCGTGTTGTCTAGGCTTAATATCGCTCCGCAGTATTCAATATATTCGTAGAGTTACGAGTGTTTCAGTTCCGTTTGGTTTTTTTCGCGCGTTATTACCGTGGAATCGTGAGGTTTGAATATTGAGTTTTAGTTGGACGGTGGACCAGTCGTCTCTTAACAGGGTTTTCGCGGGGCACCGCGTATAAAATCCCGCTCGAGTCCGTCACGAGGCAGTGCGTCTTGGAAATCCTCGCTGAGTTCGTCGACGGGCAAGGCCACTTAGGAAGTCCCGGGGAGGTCGTCCCCAGGCACCGTAATTGCGAAAAGTCCTTATCGAGTTCGTCGCCAGGCGCCGCGAAAAGTCCTGGTTGAGTCCGTCGCAAGGCACCGCGATTAGGAAGTCCCTGCCTACCCCTGCCGAGGGACAACGTCTGGGACCTCGATTCACGTAGTCGTCGTTTTGAACCCCGTCCTCGTTGGTCGTGACCGCCATCTTATATGGCCGAGTTTTGGTTTCGGTTTTGACTGCGCACGAATACCGCCCTCTCCCGTGCCGAGGGGATCTTGGGGCTGAGCATAGCGGGCACACCATCGCCTTGGTGATGTGGTTGGTTGACGTTTTATTGGTTGGCGTTGCGGTTGCGAGCGGCGACGACGGATTGGGGATTTTCTGGGTCGATTCGGGTTTGAATTTTGTTTCGAAATTTTGGCATTCGTTTTTTTGGGGGGTCACAATATATATATGGATTATATATTATTATATATGTACTTATATGCATAACTATATGTATTATTATACTTCATCTATACATAATAATGTCTGGTAATGTATAGATCTTTTTTATCAGTTGTTGCAGATGGCAGTATAAGCAATATGGGAAAACTGTCCACTTTGCATATCTCGTTTTTGTTGAGTTTTTGGACTTTTTGCCCATTGATACTTTTGAACTACATAATCGGGACTATGATTTACCAACGTTTCAAAAAATTTAACAGAAAGCCATTTTCCTATCTATTTTTACGGGGTCCTTTTCGCTATAAACAACATTTTAATAATAACGCCCTAGAATTTCTCCTGAATTCAGGGGAATACCCTTAACCACACATGTGATTGGCGGGACACAGTTGAAAACAGTGAAAATTATCGGTATACTGTAAATCTACGAAAGTATTATCATCGTATTACTCCTTTCGCATATTTGATTAAATTAACTAGCTTATTAGATATAACTTTAAATATATTCAGTAATATTTTACAATTTTTCGACATACTTGTGGAATATACAATCGACACGTAATTTTACAAAAGTAAGGTTAGTAATTCACAAATTATTAAATAATGTCCTTTCAAATTTTGCGTATTTAATATTTCGTATGAACACCCTGATAGAAATTGTAAACATTTTTCTTGGATAATAACTAATTTTTAGACAAATATATTACTTTACAAATATATGTAAGACAAATATTGATAAATTGCCTAAGAACAGTATTCAGTAAAACGTATTTTCGTCGCAGTAGGCGTAAAGTACGCTTTTACGTGCACTTTTGTGGGGGTAACGTTGAACTTTACGCCCACTAGGCGTAAAGTGAAAAATCCGGGAAATGTGCCTTTTGTAATGAATAAACAAATATACCCCTCTCACTTGGAGAACCAAGACTCTTTCAATTACTGTAAACAATAACTCATATATTTATATGAGAATCAATAGAAAATCCGGATGAAATTCCCGTAAAACAAAAAAAAAAAACAATGCAAGCAAACAACAGTGAAAGTGTCAACAATGCAAACGTTAATAATCACGACACATCGAAAACATTTGAGTTCAATATTCATTTTAATAATTGAATTAATTAATTATTAATTTAAAAAATACAATGTATTTGTAATGCAATAAGAAATTATTTATTATGTAATCTAGTTCAAATTTAGTATTATAGATTAAATTCTATTCTAGTTTAAACATTTTTTTCTATTTTAATATAAAATTTTGTTGGCAATAAACATAATACTAACGTTTAAATTTCAATTAAAATCACGAGTTGAAATTTATTTATTAAAGCTTACAAAATTACAAGTTTATTTACACACTACAGCATCAATTAAAATCAATAATCACTATTTGTGTACAATTTAATATCAATATATATTTCTATTAATAAACAATATAATTAATAAATATTTTGCTACTACTTTATTCTAAAACAAAATACTTTTAAGCATGTATATTCCAGTATACAGGGGGGGGGGGGCTTCGCCCCCCCCTCTTCATTCCTTCTGCTCGCTCCTGTCTTTCCGCTCTTCTATTGTTGTCTTATGCTTTTCCTAATATAGAAGCGTCTTTCCGCCTACATGTGACGAAAATAACTATTTACGCAACTAAATATTACAATACTGTTTAATCCTTGGACATGAAAAATATACATTTATTGTACAAACATTTCCATCTATTATATATATATATTATATATATATTAAAGTTATTATGAGAAATATTCATCGCATTTTATATGAATGTTGATGAATTAAAATGTAGCATAACCTATATATAATTTAACTATTTAACGACCGAATTATGTCCACCGATTCAATTTTTTCTACGCTTGATATCTAAGGGTTTTCGGTGTCGCTAATTACGATTCTGAAGTCGGATTTCAAAAGAATAGTTAATGCAGAAAAAGTTTTGGTTGAAAAGATAGATTTTTCTTCGAAAGCGGACCTTAAGGGATCTCTCTGTACAGCACGGGATGTCCTCAGAACATCCTGAAATAGTCCTAAGTATCCTATATCCATCCTGAATACTTTCAGGATGTCCTGTGGATGACCCAGTCAGACAAAATTTTTTTTTTTTTTTTGCAAATTAGAAATAAAGTGGATATATTTTTATATTGAACATAAAATACGTACATATAATTTAATAGAAATTCCTAAAATATACATTTTCAATTTGATATTCTAAAATTTTTTTTTCGCAATTCGTCGATAAAATAATAATATTTTTATATTGCTTTTGATACATGTACACGTAAATTAAGTCATACAATATGCAGGTCATTAAAATATGCACAAAATTCTTCACTTTATTGTATAAGATACAATTTATTAAGTTCAAAGCAAATTAATGAAAAAATGAAGTTGTTAAATTTGAGAAATATAATTTACTTGAAAAAATGAATTGAGAGACGCCAAATAATTTTTTATTCAATGATAATATCTGAAAATCAGACTTCTTCATTTATTGTAACAAACACAATTCTTTAAGTTTGGTGCACAATGACAAAATAAAAAATGAAATCGTTGCAATTGATAAAATAGATTTTCCTTCGAAAATTGCGCTTAGACGACCTCTAATAATTTTCAAAAAAATCTGGAAAATACAAGAATTCCTCACATTATCAGAAATAAACATAATTCATTAAGTTCGGAGTGAAATATTATATAAAAAAAGAAATCGCTATAATGAAAGAAGTGATTTTTTCAAAAAATAACTTTCAGCAATCTTTACATATGATTAAAAATTCTCAGAAAAACTATTAGGTTCATTCTTCATCAAAATAAACATTTTGTAAGGCGGTCTTAATTTTAAAAATGAAGCCAAACAAAATAACTTATATATATTTATATAGCACCTGAAGCCATTTTGAACCTCTCGTAGGTAATATTTTATTACATATCCCTCTATTCGCCGAAATATTGATTTAAGTGCCTGCAACTACGTTCTCTACAGATTTTCAAACATCACAATTGTACAACAATTTCTAACAAAACTGTCCAATATTTGTCCAATAGAATCATACAAAAATGTATACGAAATGTTTAAAAAATGCTTTAAAAATGCTTCATTCTTATACATTACACAATAATGTTAAGCAATAAATGTATACACTAAATGGCTCAATTTCTACCAGGGCAAATATTCCAGTTGATTTTGATATGTCTTGCCTGTTATCTCGGAACAAGCTATTTTTCATTTCATTATTATTTAGAGTTTGGATTATTCTATGCTTTTTCTGCATTAACCCTATTGGTCTAATCGGTCTAAGTGTAAAAATTTTCGACGTTAATTTTGATGATTGACTGGATTCACAAGATGCGGCCATGACAATGATCATATTTTACGTTATCGAGGTCGTTCTATCGATTGCCTGTGAAAAATTTTGAAAAAATGAAACCTAACCTCTATTTTCCAATGAAATTAAGGGGCTAGTCCAGTGGTTTTTTCATAAAAAAATCGTTTTTTCATAAAAAAAATCGTTTTTTTCAAAAACATGATTTTTGTATAGAATATACATTCAGAATTACGCTGAAAGTGGCTAGAAATGATTTTGTTTCGAAAATTACTCATAATCCGAATAAAGAGTTGATATATCAAAAACCCCGTACTTGCGTACTCGCCGCGTGCTCTGTCGTGTTATCAGGCTGGGTCCTGTTTAGGCATGCATGCTATTTTGTTTTGTTTTCTTTTAGTAAGCATTTCAATGTCTTCATTGGATTCTACGGTCCTGGCATTGCTGATTAAGGTAAGTCGCTTTTTAGTCAGTATTTCAGACCTAAAACTTTAAACGCGTTTTTCTCGAAACAGAATTTTTGAGCTGGCATTCAAGATTAAAATAAAACTATTCATCCGATCGCGTTGAAATTTTAAGGGGATGTTCTACGCATGTCTGGCTATCATCTGAACTAGAATCTTAATTTTGTATTAATATTCAGCAATTTTATAAACAATTGAAGTTGCAAAAAACACGCTTAAAAATTCAAAAGTTAACCACGTCGTTATTTTTCATCGTACAATGTTTATTCTAGTTCACAATATAGCTACTAACTTATATTTTAAGAAAATTGTTGATTTTTTTATTTCAAATGATTCAGACCCGAGATATCTTGAATGCCGTTTTAAGATCGGACCTACTTCACGCACCTACAGCGGAGAAAGTATGACATGTATATATATATATATATATACATTTTTTGTGCAACTAAAATATGTCAATTTCCAAGTGCGAAAAGATTCTAAACCTTAAAGATCCCCGCAAAATTTTTGACCGCTTACGGCCATGCTCAAAAGTCAGTTTCATAATCAACGACCCGTGGTAACAAGCTAATTACTTGATAATTTTGATATAGGTGTTGGAAACCAATTTTACTGCTTTTCGGCAAACGAATTAAAGGGTTGTAATGCCTAAAACATTAGTTTTGCACCACAACCCCGTTTAACTTAAAATCGTTTTAAAAGTACTTTATCATTATTGATAAGTCCATTTATTCCATTTAAAGCGACATTTAAAAGGGGCCAAAAAGAGGCCTTCCTTCTATTATTACTCGGGGGTTTTCGGGGTCACTGACCACGAATCTGCTCATTGATTTTCAAAATTAAAAATGGCGGATTCAGAATGGAAGACCAAAATGCGAAAAAATTATTCGATCACAACAAAATTGGGTCTTTGGAGGATTTTGAGGTCGCTGATCAAAATGCGTAAAAATAAGCCACTTCTTTTAAATTCGGTTGGTATGCCTGTAATTAAACGAAAAAAACACTTTTGAATAATGCATTGTTTTTTAGTTCTCACCTGGAAAATGACCTCGCCACATCCGTAATGAGTGCATCAGAATACGTGAAAATACTCGAGCTCCGTAAAATTCGGTTTTGTATTCCTGAAATTAAAGGTAAAAAAATTCAAAAAATGTAGTTTTGACGTTGAAAATGACCTCATCACCAGTTTTAATGATCACATTAGTAATTAGTGCATCAGAATATGTGAATAAATGCTAATGCAGTTAAATTCGGCTTTGTGTTCATGAAATTAAATGCACCAAACTTTAAAAAATCGCGTTTCTTGTAATTTTGACCTTGAAAATGACCTTATCACCAGTTTTAATGATCATATTCATAATAAGTACATCAATATACATGAAAATATGCTTGTGCTGTTTTACATTACTGTAATTAAACGTAAAAAACTTAAAAATATCACGTTTCTTGACATTTTGACCTATTTCGGAATGAATGTTCTGAATCATGTAATGCTTACTTTCAATTTGAAGTGAAATATTGGACTGTTATTTTAGAATCTGTATTTTGTAGTTATTTTTCCTCTATTCTACAGACATTAGGCTACCACTTCATGAAAACCGCATTGCCCTATCTCATTTCATTCTAGGACTTTACGATTTTGTTACAATCAATTTTCGTCTTTTTGCGTTTTTCCCCACAGTGTGGCGCCTCAAAACCAAAAAATTGTGACATTAGTCCGGAGGCAGGCTCCAATATGGCGGATGATTTTGATAAAATGCAACGAAGTCGCTTGAAACTTACTACTCAGGGGTTTTGGGGGTCGCTGATTACGAATGTGATATCAGATTTCAAAAATTCAAAATGGCGGTTCCAATATGGCGGCCGATTTTGGAAAAAAGCAACTAATTCGCTTGAAACTGACTACTCAGGGTTTTTTGGGATTGCTGATTAGGAATCTGATATCAGATTTGATATCAAATAAAATGAGTTTTTGGTTCATAGACTTCCACATAACTTCATTAATTATTAATGCAAAGAACCTGAGTTCTCTGAATATTCATAAAAGAACCTAATTTTGTTGAATATTTATAAAAAACGAATCTGATTTCCGTAATAATGGCCTAACTGCAAATTTTGCAATTGCGATAAAATTTGTATCATTATACCTATGCGCAAAATGCCTTCGTATACTGTTGTAGATATCGGTCGTTGACGTTCTTACTGATTATGAGCTCCGTCAGTAAATCCTGTAAACAGTTAAACAGTTTTTTTCAATTTTTTTTTCAAAATCGACTTTTTCGACTTAGGCTGTTATTCCACCTAACCCCTCAATTGAGACAAAGTACGATCGACCTTTGTGCTCTGTTTTAGTTCTTTCGCGGGATTCGTTGACAATTGAAAATCAAATTCAAAATTCCCGGAAAGGCAGGTTCGAACTGACAACTAACGGCAAGCAATTTCTAACCAATGTTACCAAGCCCATTCGTAGAAGGGACTTCTAGGAACGGCTTCTAGTATGGCGTAATGAAGCAAATCAAGGACCATGATTGCTATTATTAATATGACTTCATTAATTTATGTACTAACCTTACTCTTTTCATTGCACAGGCTACTGAAGCGCTATTCAGTAATAAATTGCCGCGCATAAAAAACGAAACATTGTCGGTTTTAAACACATGCAAAATAGTATAAAACAAAAAAATTTTTTTATGCGGTTGGGTTTAAATTATTAAGAATTAAATAAATTAACAATTTTCGGCCTGTTTCGCATGCTTTGTATTATTGTGAATTTGGAAAATTATTCTCCATATTGACATAAATTTGTGGTAAATATTTGCGCAAAAATGTGTAGAATTTTCGAAAAATTTTAAAGTTCTAAACGAAAAACATTGCCTACACGGATATAAAAGTTGGTATAACCAACTAAATAGTTGATCCAACCAACAGTTGGTTATTCCAACTAACTTTTTTTTCCGTGTACGAGATTCAGCAAACGAAAATTAATTGTCTTGCGAAAAATATGGCACGCGAAAAAATGTAACATTTTCTTAATTTAAAAAAAAATTGAATTACTAATTTTGGTAAAAAAAGAAATGGTCAAAATCTTACTAGAAATAGATAACTCATGCATGGCTCCTGAATATTAAAAAAAATCAGGCGTGACAAGGAATATTTAAAATACAATTCATAATCAATAATGACTTATGATTTTAATAAAGATAAATCACAATAAAAATATATTATAAATTCAAGGGAAATAATCACACTTGAAAATGAATTAGGAATTCAAGTAAAAATAGTCAAATCTTTTATGTGAAAAATCTAATGAATACTTGGAGCGGTTTCGAACACGCGAGATTATACCTTCTTCTGCTAAAAGAAACGCAAAATTCAAAATCCACATACTGAGCCTCTAAGGGCGTCAAAGCAAAAAATATTGCCGTAGATCAGTTATTTAAAAATGTAACGAATATTTGAACCATTTTCGAACACTCGAGATTATACCCCCTTCTGCTAGGAGACATGGAAACTTAAAAATCCAAATACTGAGACTCTAGGGGTGTGATACCGAAAAATATCTCAGTTGATCATTTATCCATTGTAACACGCTTTTACGAAATTTGAATATTACCGCGCAATTTGTTTATATTAAGTATTTCATTAATTATCAATATTTATGGTACGGTAAGTGGTACTGACAATGAGCGTAGCCATAAACTATGAATGGGTGCGTCCGTATGATCGTAAAACCATAGGTGTGTGACTACGGGTATTGTAAGTGGTAACAAAGGGTGGGAGTGCATTCCCGCCTCTATTTAATTGATCAAAATGTTCCTCGCCGGCTTCCCGGTATCTGGCTTCAACCCAGAAGCCCTTCTTTGATCAATGAAATAGAAAGTGAAATTTTAGATGGTAATTTGGGGGATGTAGGTAGGAGTAACAAGGAATGTTTGTGCTGTTCAATTAAATAATGAAAAGAGTGGAATAACTTAACGGATGAATTTCCTACCGTAGTTGATAGATTAGATTGTGTAGAAGAAGGGGAAAAATAACGAGTTTTCCGATTACTTCATGAATATCCCGGGCTATTTTCGAAAAAAGTCGGATGTGCGTCTGGGTATGAGTATGAGATCAGGTTGCTAAATGACAAAGGTTTTGTACGAAAAAATTATCCAGTCCCATTCGCGATGTGCTATTGGCCGATTCGCAGTCACTAATGAAATCTGAGAGATGTTGGATATGGGAATAATAGAGCGCGCAATAATTTCGTGTATTAATCCTTTGCATGTTGTGAGGAAGGTCGATGGACGATTTCGTCTATGTTTAGATGCGAGGCAATTGAATTTAGTTATCCAAGATGACAATGAGTCCCCCCGTCTTATTAAAGAACTGTTGCAGAAATTTTACGGATCGCTTTCTTTCTCGAAAATGGACATTGCTTATGGATATTGTCAGATTCCGTTGCAGTCCACATCCAAAAAATATACGGGGTTCATCTTCGAGGGACTGGGTATTTGGGGTCGACGATTACGTTATGTAGATAGTGCGCTCCGTAGCTTTTTATGTTATTAGCTCAAATACGTGCACCAGGTGTTCGGGGTCACCGATTACGGGGTCGAGGTGGTGCGCTTCGTAGCTTTTTATGTTATTAGCTATTCTACGTGCACTGGGTGTTTAGGGTCGCCGATTACGAGGTCTAGGTAGTGCGCTCCGTAGCTTTTTATGTTATTAGCTCAAATATGTGCACCAGGTGTTCAAGGTCGGCGATTACGGTGTCTAGGAATCGCGCTCCGTGGTTTTTCATCTTTTCAACTAAAAAATATGCACCAGGAGTTTGGGGTCGACGATCAAGTGGTCTAGGTATTGACTTCGAGTTAACCAACGATGACCTCGAGGTCAATGTTGAAGGTCATTTCAAGGTCAAATCAATTTTACTTATTTTTCTTCAAATTTGAACATATTTTGATTTGACCTTGAAATGACCTTCAACTTTGACCTCAAGGTCATCGTTGGTTGACACCAAGTGGATACCTAGACTACATGATCGGCAACCCCAAACACCGGGGACACGTCTTTTAGTTATAAAAATGAAAATCTACGGAACGCGACACCTAGACCCCGTAATCGACGACTCTAAAAACCTGGTGTTCAGAGTCACCGATTACGGGATCTAGGTAGTGCGCTCCGTAGCTTTTTATGTTATTAGCTCAAATACGTGCACCAGGTGTTCAGGATCACCGATTACGGGGTCTAGGCGGTGCGCTCTGTAGCTTTTTATGTTATTAGCTATTCTATATAAATTCCCGGAAAAAATTTCCCCTGGAAAAAATTTCTCCATAGGGAACGGATCCACCGTTGTCCCTATGTCATGGGGAGGCTCCGCCCTCCATACCCCCTTCTTATACTAACTGAACGTAACTAACCCCCTCAGGGTGTTGTAAGGGTTGCGAACCCACGTGCGACTCGGAGAGCTTGGATCCACCGTTGTCCCTATGTCCTGGGGGGCTCCGCCCCCCAGACCCCCCTTTTTATAATAACCTATCCTCCAACCAATAGATGTGAGTAAACCTACGTGAAAATTCACCATGAAATGGTTAATTGATTGTATGCACAATTTTTTTCCAATGGAGGGCAATAAGTAGAGAAGGGTGGCCCAATGCCGACCGTGATGGGAGATATAGAGCAGGGGGTAGTAGGTACAACCCGGTTGGGTTTGGTCGACTTTCCCCTACTTATTGCACTACAAGCTCCCCGAGTCGCACGTGGCGTCGCAAACCTTACAGCACCCTGAGGGGGGGGGGGGGTTAGTTAGGTTTAATTGGTACAAGAAGGGGGTCTAGGGGGCAGAGTTTCCCCATGACATAGGGACGACGGTGGATTCAAGCTCTACGAGTCCATATATACCTGCGATTCCCTGGTGCTCGTATTTGAGCTAATAACATAAAAAGCTACGTAGTGCACTACCTAGATCCCGTAATCGGCGACTCTGAACACCTGATGAACGTATTTGAGCTAATAACATAAAAAGCTACGGATCGCACTACCTAGACCACGTAATCGTCAACTCTATACACCCAGTACACGCAGAATACCAGAGCGGCGACCCTGAAGACCTGGTGCACGTAGAATGGCAAATAATATAAGAAACTGTGAAGTGTCCCCGATGACGATGAGCCCCGGACGAACAAGTGTCCCGGACGATGAAGTGTCCCAGACGATGAAGTGTCCCAGACGATGAAGTGTCCTAGACGATGAAATGTCCCAGACGATGAAGTGTCCAAGACGATGATGTGTCCAGACGATGAAGTGTCGTACACAATGAAGTGTTCAGACGATGAAACGGAAGACTATGACGTGGGGTACGATGAAATAGAATACGATTAAGTGTACTGGTACCATGGGTGAGGTATTGTTTCAGATGGGTAACGATGGACGGCAGTACTTTATTTCAATAATAAGTCGGTGCTTAACGATGGCAGAAAAACGATGTATGACAACAGAGAGGGAATTGTTGGCAATTGTGTATACCGTAACGAAGTTCCGGGCTTACCTGGTAGGGCGGCATTTCGAGATTCTAACGGTTCACAAAAGCCTTGTGTTTCTGCGATCCAAGGTGTTTTTAAATGCTCGTCTGATAAGGTGGGCTCTTTTGCTCCAGCAGTATTCTTTCCCTGTTGATCATTGTCGCGGTGTGGATAATAAGATGGCCGATTTTGTAAGCCGTAACCCTGAAGGAAAATCTACGACGAAGTTCAGCCTATCCTCCGATTAGCGTTATTAAACGAACATTTGTTGAAAAATGGGAAAGTAGCGTGAAACGAAAATGAATCTGAATTAACGTTGATGGTGATCTCAATGGAGAAAAGCAAGGGCTTGGACCCAAATCTTACACAACTTGTTCGGTTACAAAGGGAGGATCCCGCATTGTTGGTGCTGATCAATAGACAAACTGGTGCCGAAAGGCCAGATAATTATCAAGCATATAGCGATATCTTATTTCATAGAGCTGCTAAAAACGAAAAATGGAGGATCGTTGTTCCCAAGTCGATACAAACGTCGTTCGTTGTAGAAATGCATGAAAAGTTGGGTCATTTTGGGGTATTTAAGACCCACTCGTACCTAAAAAATTATCATTATTGGCGTGGAATGTTAAATTTGATAAGGCGAATGGTCGTTGGGTGTGATTTATGTCAACGGGTTAAGTACCCTAATGTCACTAGCGAAGGGAACTACGAATTGGTGAAGTCGAAGGGACCAAGTGACTTAGTGACGGTCGATTATTATGGGCCGCTTCCGAGGGGACGATTTGGGATGCAGTTCATCCTGGTAGTCCTTGACGGCTTCACTAAATACGTCAAGTTATATCCACTTAGAATAGCGACCACGACTGTTGCTTTAAAAAAAAATATTTGTGGATTATATACCACATTGTGGACAACCGAGACGCATATTGAGCGATAATGGTTCCCAATTTACCTCACCTAGGTGAGAGAATTCCTTGGAAAAAGAGGGCGTTAAGGTACTTTTTAGTTCGGTACGGCATCCCCAATCGAATCCTACGGAGCGGATCATGCGCGAAATCGGTCGGATGTATAGGACCCTTTGTGCTGATAAGCATACGAAATGCGTGAGCGAACTTTCTAAAATTGAATCGTTGTTTAACATGTCTTGCCATTCATCGACCGGTTACGCTCCCCAAGAATTACATTTTAGTATTCCTGTGAAAGATAAGATCCAAGACATTATCCAATTCCCTCCCTCGGTAAATGCGTCTCGGGAATATATGATTACTATAGCGCGAGAGAATATAAACAGGAATTTTAAAAATCGCTGTAAGCAACAGAAATTGGTCCCCCTATTCCATTGAATGTGAACGATCTCGTTTTGCTTCGGGTCCCACATCTGTCCAATGCGCTGGATACAGTTACCAAAAAGTTCATCCATCTGTACGAAGGTCCTTATCAGTTGGTTGAACAAAAAGGCCCGAATACATTTGTGTTGGCGAATCCTGATAATAGTGAAGTCATAGGTACATATAATCGGACGAGTTTACGTAAATACGTAACGACATGTGCCTACATTCTAAAGGATACATTCAAAGAAATAATAATCAATAATAATACTACTTCATTTGGCATTTAACTCATTTTCTTTTCTGTTACCATAATTTTCTCGCGACGTATTAAAATTCCAATTCTCGAAATTCCGTTGTGACGTCTATATTCTTGTCCATGTGTCGACATTTGTTCATTTTCATATCTTCATCGTAATTTTCGAGGCAGTGCCGTGTAAACTCCGGGAAAAGTTGATCGTCCAAGTCGACGTGTCGTTTAACAAAAAAAAATGGAACTCGACCGTCAACCAGACGTACGATTTCAGCGGGCGTACGACAATAGTCGTTCGTCTAATTTATAACTGCCGTCGCGGTAGTAGCACTTACGAAAATTCTAAGCCTTGCTATTTTAATTTAATTTGATCAACAGCTCTTATCTTAGTTCCTTGACCATTCTTATTATTTTGCAAACAAGAAGGCAGTAGTTATAAGGTCGGTTATGAAAAACAAGATAAATATTATACTCTGTTTCTTTTCAAGTGTCGTTTTGACTTTTTTACGTTTTCCAATATTATTATTTTATTGCAACATTTCAAATTACGCGACTTCATTCGTCTTACAATTCTTAAAACCTTGATTTCCGAGTTCACCTACATTACTAAGTATATTTCATAGAAATAATGAAATATTGAAAATATTAATTGCCAATTTTCTGTTATTTTAGTTGTACATCATATTCTTAAACTGTGTTCGTAAAACTTCTACACGGATAATGTCTACAGGAAAACCTACCTTACCAACCATTAGGTCGCTTCGATCCGGATTTATTTCATGCGATACCGAGAGCGGAGCCAGTTCCGATTAGAGCCTTGCACGCTTCACTACGGAAGTATATTTTTCGATTCCGCACTGTTTGCGAACGGGAAGATTCGTTTATTCTGCCGCATAATATTTGTAAATTTTTATATATAAAGTCGTTAATTAAAGTGGTTTTGTGTAGTTAATGGTGACTTAATTATATTTTTTCATTCACCGAAAATCCAATTCGAAACCCTTTATAGAAACTCGTGAGCGGTGGAGATACGCGTCTCTCACCAACTCGAGGCCGGCATTTTTATATCGACTCGGTCTGTAATTATTCTTTTTTATGATTTATGACCACATTGCGATTTAATTTCAAACTGAAATGAAAATATTAATTGTTAATGTTTGCGCAATAACAAAAACATGTACATTGGAGTATTCTTCTTCAAACTAAAATGTCATCAGCCATTGAATGTTTCTCTTCAAACAAAGTAATAGGATATGTATTCAGTAATAATTTTGTGAACACTCAAATCAGATGTGATTTATCTTTATTAAATTCATAATACGAGTACATTTATACAAAGATAAAAATTCTGTACAGTTGCATCTAACTTTTGTATGTAATATTTATAGATAAGGAACTTTGAATGTTCAGCTTTTTTTGAGTATTTGCGTGATTACAAAATGAAATAAAAATATTTCTACAAATTCATACACCGTCAGTCATTGATTGCCATCAGATTTTGATAATCATCATTAAATTTAAATAAATGATGTATTTATTTTACAAATATATGTGGCGTTTTCGGGAAAACACAAAATACTAATAGACGAAAACGCGAGAGACTTGCAATCAGTGTAGAATATTTTTTCTGGCGGGTCCGCGAGCGTGCCCTCGGACTAATGTCACAATTTTTTGGTTTTCAGGCGCCATTTTGTGTTGTTCACTTTAAATTAAAAATATTCAGCCTCTCAGCCGTCTTGGAAATTTAAAGTGTTTCAATTTACAAAAAAAAAGTGTAAACCGGTTAAAATATAGACCGGTAGAACTGTACGAACCAAAAAGTTCCACCGAATTCCACACAGTGCGGCGGTTGTCGTTCCGGCCGATTGTGTTGCCGAACACCTGCTATTCTCGGCGATGATCTCCTCGGTGGGGGCGGCTCTCAATTGGCTTGCCTTTCTGGCAATACCGCAGCTATTTCCAAGCTGCTGCTTCCCCTCAATTTCGCAGCTCTACCTTTCATCCTGCGGTCGTCCGCTCGAGTCGCTCGCCGACGGCGATGACAACGACGACGACGCGGAATCTGACATTTCCTTCCCGTCGGCCACTCTGATGTTCCTGGAGGACACTCCGTTTCCGCCCTCCTTGCGGGCTGTCGTCTGACTTGCCGGTAAGTAACGATCCTGGTCGAAAACTCAGCTTTGCCCCTCGACGTCCCTCACTGCTGTTCGTCCCACCGAAATCTAGACATGAACACTAGTTTCGGAAGGGCCGGATTTCATCGAGCTCTCGGCCTCTCCTTCTAGGAGTTCTTTCGATTGAGCTCTCGCAAGTCAGGCTCGTAGGACCTCCTCATGTCCGACTGTTCTCAGGCCTACTGAACTGAGTCTTTTAATGACCTCTCTGCGGGTAAACCCGACCAGATCCTCCACGCCTTGCGAGACCTCACTCAGAGGTTTCTTCGAGGAGACGGTCCTCTTCCTCGTCATCGCGATGTCCTACTCTAAATTTCACTTAGTGCGGCCTCTCGCGATCGCGGACTACGCACGGTCACTCCACTTAACATGACCTTAAGCCTGACGGCACTTCACTGTTCTTTCTTTTTGTGTTATTTTATTTGTATAACTATTATTATTCACTCGCGTTTCTCTCCCGAACACACTCTCTCCACTCTTTACAAGAAAATTGGTGTGCTCTCTGTAGTGTGCCCGCTGCTCTCCTGCACACCTCGAGTTATCCGCTCTCGCGCTATTAATCTCTTTCTCCCGCCGCGCACGCTCCCAGCGGAGAAACGGACGAGCTCGCGGTTCGACTGGTTTGGCAGTCGACTGACGTACGTGTGCGATTTCGCGTTGCACCTAGAGAATCGCGGTGATTGACGGACAGCCCAGTGACACCCGAGTGTCACTCGCTTCGCACTAGTGCACAAAGAACCCGTTCATTACGTTCACTTAGCCTATCTATCTTCAGAAAAACTAATTTATTTATTTATTTTTATTACAAACTTATTAACTAATTTTAATCTATATCAGCTTATTTCTAAATATTCACTAAACTCGAAAAAATTTCCATCCGCGATTATCCAAAATTAATATCCTCGCTCGCGGGTATCACGCTGCCATCCGTCTCAGAAAATTTCCTCAGAGGATTCCACGCGGAATTTCCCTAATGGGGAAATCGGGAGTTTGGAATCCGCGAGAGATGCGAACCGCGTGGCCGAGATGCCGAAACTATCTTTCAATTTTTTTCTTGTACACTCGCGCAGTTCTTCCCGGTGCCTAATCTAGGCACTTAGGCAAGCCCCGCGTTGTGGCGCCATTTATAACTCTTGTTTTTACACGACCGGAATTTCACGGTGTCGTCCACCGCCCGTGAAGCAGGCTTTGGATTTCCCCCTACGAAAACTCCGTGCCAGGTGCAGTACGTGTTATTCAGCCCGGCTAGTTGATGACGCACTCCCGGTAGGGCATGAGCTCGCCGAGAGGAGGTCAGCTCCTGCCTCCTTGCGTACCTGAAAATAGGGAGACCACGAAAATCCTATGGCGGCCCCGCACACCGCCCGCAGAAGCTACGAGGGGACACAAATTATAATTTTTTTGTTATATTCAAAAAAGGATATTGGGCCTTCTACCCTTCCCAATTTTATTTATTCTTACAGAATTGGCCTACTTACATTATCTCTTACAATGTTGGCATTTCGCCCGCTCTCTCACTCCAGGTTGGCGTATCCTCCACTGATCGCCGACATCTCGTGGCAATTTACTCACTCGTAACGAAATTTACGACTCAAACTCGATCTCGCGGTATTCTTCGGTTCTTCCTACTTGAAGGGAGCTTCTCTACTGAACCCTCATTGAAGGCTCTCCGATTACTCACTTCGGCAGCTGTCTCCGCGGCCGCGCATCTACGTGCGCCGTTGTTGGCGGCGCTCGTGCGTTTTTGGGGCCGTTCGTTTCTGTAACGATCCTACTATCGATCGATTCTAACTGAGATATCACTCCGCGCTCTCGCGACCACGGCACGACTGCTGGACAATCGTATCGCCCCGTTACAAACCCCCCTCCTACCTCGGGATTACTCTGAACTCTTTTCTTCACGACAATCTTTTGTAGCGGGAGGAGCAGTCTCGCCAGTCGATAGGCCCACCTAAGGGCGCCTCCCTCGTCGACCCGTTCCGCGACGAAGGCAGCGGCAGTCGGTCCCAGACTGCGGACCAGGATGGCGAATGATTCGGCCATCTAACTATGATATCTGCCCGCGCTCTCATGACTGAGGCACGACTTCTGGACAAACGTAACGCCCCATTACACGACCCACCCTATTACCTTCCCTTAAGAACTATTTTCTAACTACCAATAAATGAATTTATTTCATCTATATAAAGTATTGTTACATTTACCCTTATTCTCAATTTTCCTGTCCCGTTAGTAGCCCTGACCCACGTAAAGGACCCAATAATTCAACCAAGTTACAGGCCCTTTAACAACTCAGCTTATATCTTGTTCGAGATATTCAATTGGGTTGTAACATAATCATTACTTTCATTTTTAAGTTTCTTTAATAGTGTAACTAATTTATTTACATTTTATTTAAATCAGAACAGTCGTAAATAAACATTATTATATTAATAGGTGAATGTTGATTGTATAAAAAATAAAATTACATGGGGATACATTTTATTTTATGTATATTTTAATTAAGCCTTGGATATTATTCAATATACAATGATAAAGTATCAACATGTACCTGTACCCTCGTGCTGGAACCTGCTGGAATTAAACTACTATCGGTGCTGTCTTCGATTGAATCATCATCATTATGTGTAACCGATCTATCATTGTGATCATTTTTAATAATATTGACTGGAATAAAATCATATGATCTTGTTTCTCTTAATGTCGTTAATGTTGGTAGCACTGTAGTTGGATTGTCTAAACTAAAAATATACATATGTTGGAAAAGAGGAAAAAATATAGCAACTACAGCAAGCTAGCGTGTCTATTGATATTAAATGACACGACGTTACGTATAGAATATTGCCAGCCATAATTGACTACAAGATACCTGAAGTACGAGAAACATATAAGTATGTAGTAAATAAATAAACCCCCGCAATTAAAATGTAATAGATATAAAAATATATGATATATAGACTTCTGTACGCAATGATAAAAAAATTTGGATTTTTCAGTGGTTATTGCTTATAATATTATGACGAAATACGTCACTGATCTAACCCCCATCCGATTTAAATTATAAGATTCTGCCGTAAAAGCCATTTAGATTTAGTGTTCAAGTGTTACCAGGGAAGAGGTCAATAAGAGATACCTGCTTACCAGTACGCGGACAACAGGAAAATCCCGATAGACCCGCGCAATGACAAACATCGGTGACTTATTTCAAATTCAAGGTCACGTGGATCAAAAACCTGAAGCTAGAGCATCATATTGATTTTTACTATCACAATTCTCATCTCTCCCGCTTCAATTACCGGTATTATTTCCGTCTGGGTTGTGCAATACTCCTCTTTCGTCATCGGACTTATGCAGCCGTCGCTGCGTTCGCCTCACTCCCTCTCCCTCTTTGGTTGCGTGCATTCATACATGTTCGGCGACTTTACGCGCTTCCACCGTTCTACAGGCAGAGTCGACAGTCGTCGCTCGGCAAATCTCCACGGCATACGGTAATTCCCATGATCCGAAAGACGCCGTCCCTCCACTCGGAGTTTTCAAATCACGAGACAATGTCCTGTCCGTCTCTATCCAGGACACGGAAATCTCCGCCGTCCCTCTCCGTCACTCTAAGATGTTTCAGCAGTGCGCCTCTCTCTCACTTATTAGGGAATGTAATTACCGCCTTCGTACCTCCTTATAACAATAAGTCTCGTTATGTCACCCCTACCCCCTCCTTTGTACTGCCGCCACACCTCTCCTAATTTCATTCGGTATCGCTGTCCTCTTCCGTCAGCATGCCCGTCTTGTATTACTTTCCTTACCCCCCGTACCCATGATGTTCTACGACGATGAAAAATTGGCAACACCGTGCCCGTGGGCACGAACCTCGCAGATTTCGGAGAGACGCCCGGCATATTCCATTCCGCGATCTCGAGAATTGCGTTTATAGGGCTTTCGCGGTCCGTGAAAATATCTTGACATTCTGTTTAGCGGTCTTCCAAAAGAGCGGTCCACAAACTTTGTTATACGAAAATTATTGTGAATTCTCTTTTCCTCTCCTCGCATTGGGCCGATTAATTAGTGTCAGTGTATGTTGCACATCAGTGAATCCTGCGAGCTCGTGGTGACCCTCAAGTCTGGACCACGCAGTACTGCCAGGATAATTTTGCGATATTATGGTCATCTTCCGTGAGTACCGCCGCTGCCCACAATAACCTTTTCCCGCGAGTCGATAACCGGTGATTGTAAAGTGGTTTTCCCTTTACACTCGCTCCTTTGCGTGTTTTCTGCCGTCGTTTTCATGTCGCGCCCCAAAATTAATGTACAGTGCCCCTTATATTGCGAAATATAGATTCTAGTTGGTTTGCTTGTGTGGATTAAGGAGTTATTTCTTTATAACCCTTTTTCCTATCGAAAGTCGGGTTACAATATAAATTGTAAAATAATTTATATTAATATTAATTCACACAATTAGTATACTTTATTTGTAATCGGCGATTCCATGAGACTTCGGCCATTTTTTGCAGTCGAGTCTTAAAATGTTATTACACTTTTTATACGTATACACCCCGAAACCCCGAAGCCTGCGCTCCGTCTGAAGAGCTCGGCAGTTCGTTCCCGGTGAAAGTATGCTGCACTCTCGGTGTAATAGAGCAGCCCCTCGGCGCGTAGAATTTTTACTGCCGACAGGCGGTGGTAATGTTGCCCGGCTTATACGGAAAGTGGCAACATCCCTCTGTGCTGGTCGCATGGCCCGCGACCTCGCCTATCCCTTGCCAAAATTCTCCCAGTGTATAATACACGTGTTTTCCTTTGATGAAAATGCTCTAAAAAAATGTAATATGATATTTAATTAATTCTAATCTTATATATTTGTTCCTTACACATATATTTGTTCTTTGACAGAAAAAGAAAGAATCGCAATCCTTATTCTACGAGGATGTGGTGATAAAAAAAGATCTTACGAACAAGTCGCCCAACAGTTTAATGATACCCATCGTGATCGCCTACCCATATCCAAATCAATTCTTTGTAAAACTGTTTCTCGATTTCATGATACTGGCTTTGTCAGAGATCGTCCAAAATCGGGTAGACCAAAAACGGCTACAAACGAAGAAAACAGTTTAGCAGTCTGTGCTTGTGTTGTTGAGGAGGTCCATACTTCAGTTTGGAAGATTGCGCAACAAACCGGTATCGGCAAATTGTCTGTCCATGAAATACTAAGACAAAATAAATTTCATCCATATGAAATAAAATTTGTGTAAGAGCTTTCGGAAGACGATTTCGATCGCAGATTAGAATTTTGTGAGAAAATTATGAGACGGTGGGACGAAAATGAGTTTTTCCAGTTCTGAATATGCTTCTCCGATGAAGCTAAGTTTCAATTGAGTGGAGAAGTTAATAGACACAATATGCGATATTGGTCAGGCGAAAATCCTCATTGGATGAGAGATACCCACACACCATATCCACAGAAAATCAATGTTTGGGCTGGAATTTTGTGCAATCAAATTGTTGGACCTTTCTTCGTTGAAGAGAATTTCACAGCTGTGGCGTACTTAATTTTATTGAATATCTATGTTATACCAGCAATCCAAAATATTACTTGTACAGCATTTGAAAATGTCTGGTTTCAACAGGATGGTACTCCGTATCATTTTGGTTTGATTGTACGCAATCGATTGAACAACATATTCCTCGGGCCTTGGATCGGCAGGAGAGGTTCGATTGAGTGGTCACCAAGGTCACCAGATCTAACTCGTCTGGATTATTTTTACTAGGGTTTTACAACGTGTACGAAACAAAGCCTATAGATATTGATGAGTTAAAGGAAAGAATAATTCAATGTTCTCATTCGATATATCAAGAAACGCTGCAAAAAGTAAATGACAATTTCTATGCACGATTGGGATATTGTCAAGTTGCTGAAGGACATCAATTTGGACATCTCATTCAGTAGTTGGCACAAGCTTAATAAAATACTAGAAATATTAAACCTAAAAAAAAAATCATTACTTTTAGATTCCGTAATTCCATGGCTTTTTCAATGAAGCAAAATTAAAATGTTGAATTATGTGTATTTAAATGTAAAAAAACGTTAAACAAAATTTTTTTTAAATAAACTAAAAAAAAAAGATTCTCAAAATCGTCCACCTCCTCGCGGTGAAAATCGGGAAACTTTGAAATAGTCAAAGGCAAAAAGGACGCTATTACAAATTTAAAAAACGGTATCGTCTATGGCAATTCTGCAGTTGCAGAACAAATTGCATTCAAATCCGAGTACATTTCAGAAAAATGATCCGACATTTTATTTCAGCCATTTTAAATTAATGAAATATATATATACACAGGACATTCCACGTCAACCGAACACGGTTCTGTCCACAAATAAAAACAACCAAAAAATACGAATGAGGGCTCATTGCACAGCTTAAGGTCCATACTTTCGAATGGCAGGTGCGCATTTGCAAAATCCAAAATGACCGCTCCAATATGGCGCCAGGAAGCTCTTAATTTGTTGGAAAAAATTTTAAAACTTGCCTAAAATAAAAATTCGGTGTATGTTTATAGTGCTTTTTATGTTATCCGATGTATTTTGACTTCCCAAACATGAATCCAGTCATAACCTTACATTTTTTCTTATGTTAAAAGCAATTAAAAATAGATATTTTTGAAAAATGATTTTGTTTAATTCGGCAATTGTCAAAACCTTCATTTATCCAAAAGTTATTAGATTAAAAGTTTTAAAAGTCGATTATGACCGCTAAAAATTGATCGCAGCGCCACCTACGTCATTTTTTTTGTATTCGTCTCGAAAAAACCTTTCAAATGATCCACCACTCGACCCATGTTTCCATTTATGATATTCATCCCCCCTCGTGACCCACGCCCCCCTTGTGGCGGGGGGGTTGGAACCCCGCAGAAAAAATAGATTTTTTGGAAAATCGTTTAGTCTGTTTCAGCGATTTTCGAAATATCTTTTCTTTCATAAGTTACAGGACCGTTTCCATACTTTTCGGACACCCTGTATAAGACCTTACCTAGGGTAAGTGTACAAATTTCAAACTTGTTTTTTTGGAAAACGGCTGAATATTGCATCGCATTCTGAGGTTCAAAAGGATACTAAGCCCTACATTATGGGAAAGTTTCAATAAAATCGGTCAGAATCGCATCTGAGGTTCCCCTTGTTAGTTTCATTTAATACAAAGTAATTAATCGTACTTCTCTAACCCGACCGGGAAAACTACCTCACGTGTTTTTCGGATACGAACTGTCCTCATAAATACAATTTTCTATGCGAGTAGAAACTCAGTAAATAAGGTAGAAAACTATACATTTAAATGTAGATTACATACACTCTAACAACAGGACAATGTTTTACTTATCGCACGCATGATTCGTAAATTGTTCAGAATTGGTATTTAAAAGGAAATATTTTTCACGACTAGCATATTAGGGTTGGGGTGTAGGATAGGTTCTAAAAAACAGAGTGGGTTTATATACTGTCAAGCATTCTAGTTATGAGGTATTGTTGTAAATAAGAAAATTATAAGTCGACGTTTTATATTACAAATAAGTATTATTAAAATTTATTATGTAAAAAAGAAAACATTTTTTACTCCTAAGATTTCTTAATCTAGAAAAACTGTTCAAGAGAGGGCGAAGATTTGTAAAAAAAAAAGAGAGAAACCGAGGATGGGAAGTACTACGGTGTATCAGATGTATGTAGCAGTACACAATGCTTATTTCTAATATTTATTTCAATTAATAATAGCAATAACATTATCAATTCATAACTTCTTAAATTCTTAAATTCTTAACGAAAAATCGCTGTTTTGCATACTGACCGAAAGACTATTTCAGTTACAATAATTTTTGTAAGTTATATATATTATAAACACCGCCATCACACAGGTCTCCCATAAGCTCTCAGGGTGCTTGTACGGGACCCATGATGTAAAGGTGTGCAATCATGCGAGAGCTGCAGATCGTCTTTAGATGGCGCTATACTTACATTTGTCAAGAATGTAGGAAACTGCAGAAACGTACACAACGTACACCAGCGGCCATGGGCCGAATCCCGCCTGCTAGACACCTGCGAAAATTTTTATATAGGATTCTCATGAGAATCATATGAGAATTTAAAACAAGTACCTTGTAAATTTCATATAGATGTCTTATAGTAGGGCATTCCCATTTCAAATCGAAATATATCATTTCACAGCGAAAAATAGTTTGAAATTCAAAACTGTGTTTTATATAGTTTATATTGTTTTATTCCATAAATAAAGAGATACGTATTTTGCCGTTTTGCGAAAAAAATTTTTTTCGCACAGTTACGAGGGATGGAAAATTTTTAGGGTTCGACCGGTTTTCGCGCGAAACAGGCACACAAATTTCTTGAAACCTCTCTCTTTTCCTCAAAAATCAATATTTTACCCATCTATTTTTTGCTCTTAATAGTCATTTAGACGCTCTTTCTTTTGGCGTTGGAAAATTTAAAAAATTTTGAAAATTAACAAAATGGCAGCCATTTTTTTATTAAAAAAGAAACTCAATTTTCTCAAAAACATAATTTTTTTTTTCAACGAATTTTTTTCTAGGAGTAGATGACACAAAAAAGAACGTTTTCCAATAAGTTTGCTTTACGCCAAAACGCTGAGAGGGGCGCAACAATTTTTATTTTTATTAAATAAAAACTCGATTTTTCTGATTACATCGAACTATCTTTCATAATGTATTTAAGATACTTTCGCGTCGTGATGTAGTTGTATTTGCTGCCGCTAGGTGTAGTACTGCTCCTGTTATACAAAAGCAACTTCAATTAGTTTAATAGAGACTTGAATTTCGAGGCTAAAAAAAGTTCCTGTTTCTGTTGTAAAATTCGTTTGGTTTAAATCGATTATTGCAAACCTTTACAGATAGATGGACTGACTACGCATAAGTTTCCTAGAGAAATAATGCGTAGAAATTTAGCTATATAATCTGCCTATGAATGAGTAATTTTCTTTTGTGTTTACGCTGTGCGCTTATTCTTTCATCTCTACGGTACTTTACCAATTTAGATAAGATTTATATTTTTATATAAATATAATTAAAACTTGTATTTTGTAATCGTATATTTTAATCCTACATCATCTCTCAATTGAGTTTATCCTCATTTTAAAATGAATAGATCAAAAAATAAAAAGGTGTTTCCATCTAAGAAAGTACGTCTCCGTCCTTATAAGGTTAACAGCTAGAAAATTATCCCGTGCTTCACTATGGAATAAAGAATTATAGGTATACGTTGCGTATAGTTCTATGCTTCCAAAGAACATATATAAAACAATTTTTCTTTTATTTTTTTGACTGACAGACGGTGCAATATAAACCAAAAATAAAAAAAGAGTTTTTATTTAATCCAAACAAAAATTTGTTTCGCCCCATTCAGCGTTTTGGCGAGAAGCAAACTTATTGGAAAACGTTCTTTTTTGTGTCATCTACTCCTAAAAAAATATTAGTTGAAAAAAAAAAAATTATTTTTTTTTATTGTTTTTGAAAAAATTTTTTTCGCACAATTACGAGCGATCGAAAATTGTTTTTGAGAAAATTGAGTTTCTTTTTTAATCAAAAAATGGGCGCCATTTTGTTGATTTTCAAAATTTTTTAAATTTTCCAACGCGAAAAGAAGGAGCATCTACATGACTATTAAGAGCAAAAAATAGATGGGTAAAATATTGATTTTTGAGGAAATCAGAGAGGTTTCAAGAAATTTGTGTGCCTGTTTCGCGCGAAAACCGGTCGAACCCTAAAAATTTTCCATCGCTCGTAACTGTGCGAAAAAAATTTTTTTCGCAAAACGGCAAAACACGTATCTCTTTATTTATGGAATAAAACAATATAAACTATATAAAACACAGTTTTGAATTTCAAACTATTTGTCGCTGTTCGATTTGAAATGGAAATGCCCAGTACTCGCACTATGTTACGGAAACATTATTCGGCAATATTTGCGATTTGTATGAAAATTGGCCCGATTGTGATGAGATTTTTTATGTAATTTCCAAACAATTTCAACTCAAAACATTCATGTTTGTATACTCATAAAACTACCTATTAAATTATTTTCTTTCATATAATAAAACTTTACATATTCCGTACGATACTTGTATGTCCCATAGATGTATATAATGTATCTTTACGACAACTATAAGGCACTTTTTTTTCAATTTCTCCTGAGATTCTCATAAGAATCCTACTTAACATTTTTCGCAGGGACAATACTTCGAAATATAGACACAACAACATGGCTCATCTTATATATTGCGAGCTGCTGCTAAGAATATAATTTCGAAAAATTGTTACCCGGCGGAGATCGAACTCTCGACCTATGACTTCGTAGTTCAGTACGTTACCGCCTGAGCCATGAAGCCGATTATTTCAAGCAGTTCCGATCAATTTTTAATTCTGTGTCAGCCATATTGGAACAGTCATTTTGAATTTTGAAAATCTGAGGTCGGATTCGTAATCAGTGACCCTGAAAACCCTCGAATACCAATTTTAAGCTTAATGTCGGACCATCACGAAAAGATCCATTTCTAAAGCTTGATATATAATATACTGTTAAGTGGAGATTCGGTATCGTCATTTGACAAATAGAGGTCTTAATAACATTCATGATACGGAAGAACTCTCACATAATTGTCTCATAATATTAAGATTACTTATGAAGAATGCGTGTTCGCGCGCGCACACACACACACACACAAACGTCTCAATTTTTAAAAACTAAAATTGCGGAACCGATACGTTGGCAAAATATAAGTTTAGCCCGCTCTCAGTCGAGGTCGGAGACACGAACGCAAACGTGGCGGATTGCCTCGATTTTTTTTTGTAATTCTATTCGTTTATTTGTTTTTGTAGGTTAATTTTTTCAATGTTTGATATTTAACTTATTTTCCTTTAACTTTAATTTCCATGTGCCATATTGGAACCGCTATTGCGAATTCTCTGTAAGTATCAACTGATTCGTATTCAGCGGCATCGAAATCAATGAAAACATCGAAAAAAAAATTAGCATGATTTTGGAGATTGGACATTTGAAATCGATTTTTTAAGTGTTGTTTCGCTCCATCTGAAAAGCAGAATACGCGGTGCACATTAACATTGTTCTTAATTTCGTTCATTAATAAACCTAGGATAACTTAAACAGATGCAGTATCACGTTTACTGCAATCGAAAGGGAACACGGCACTCTGATGTTTGATCTCTTCGCGTTCTCGATAACAATAAATGACAGACATCACAGTACATTGGCCGTAATTGTAATGAAAACACGAAAACCTTGCGAAGCATTTTGTTTGACATATGCATAATTCTCGGAGAAACAGAATGAAATATATACATAATAATTATTTCACCTAGATAGACAAATACAGGAGGCTTGGATTCTGGTCCAAATAAAGCATTCATTAACGTTTGAAAGGTCGCAGGGGCATTATTAAGTCCAAAAAGCATTATTTTGAATTTGAATAAGCCTGTCCCAGGGACTGCAAATGCCGTGATTTCCTTGCTCTCTTCGGGCAGCGGACTCTGGAAATAAGTCTGACTTAAATCCAATTTTGAGATACATCTGGCTTTCCTGATTTTATCTAAAATACTATCCACATAGGTGCAGGATACGCATCCTTATTAGTGATAGAATTCATGTCGCGGTAGTCGACATAGAATCGGTACCAACCATCAGATTTCTTAACGATGACCGGTGTGCTAGACCAAGCACTAATGGATAGCTCGATTACGTTTTCTACTAACATCCGATCTACTTTGTCATGAGTCGCCTGTAATACAGCGGGAGATACTCTCCGGAATCGCTGTTTAGTAGGTGCTGAAACTTGAACATCAATGTTATGACACGTCAAGTTAGGTAATCCCACTATTCGATTATCCGGTGGAATAACTCGATCCAATAGCCGATTAAGTTCTTCCTGCTTAACTGGAGAAGCTTCGGATATCGCTGCATATTCTGCGTAGATTTTAGATGAATGATTATCTTCAAAGGACTTTCAAGGATGTTAGCCGACTTGCCATTGCCGATTTTGAAAAATGTATCTTGATTTGAAATAACTACAGAAAATCCATTCCTAAAATGGCATCATATTCCAAACAATCAGCTACCCGAATATCCAATGATTTAGTTTGGTCATCCATAGAAATACATACGCGGAGTAGACCTCTTATTTCCTCTTGACATCCGGTAATATCTTGAATGTAACCATGTCCTGGCTGAATCTATTTTTGAAGACTTTCTTTCATATGTGGACCAAAATACGATCTACTAGCACGTGGATCGCAAAGAGCTCTAATTAGACAATGTCTCATTTCCGATAAAAACTAGAGTCGAGGATCCAGATCATCTTGAACCTTTGCTTCTGGTTCTACTGGCATATATCAATTTTTCCCTCATCTCTTACCACGTCTGCCACATTAGTGGACTGCTCTATACTTTTTGGCTCTGGATGCCATCGAGCAGCAAAGAAATAAGGCCACTTGCACCGACTCTTCTCGAAGTTTCAACTCCTGGTGTTAGTCTTGAAGGTCTCGGTCATTCGGAACTCTCCTTACTGGATTCTCGAATGTTCTTTTGACCGTGGAAAATCCTGACACGATCCATTCTGGCCGTTTCCCTGATTCATATTTTTAGTTCATTGACAATTTGGACACTTATTCCTTTGGAATAATATTACTCCACTTACTAGGAATTGTAACCATTCTATGGATCTGAAAAACACTCTCGACCTTCCAAACTGACTTCCCGGCGGAAGAACTGCACGAACTGGTATGTTACTTTCTAAACGTTTATAAAGACTTCTCTGGCAATTTAGCCAATTTTGGCTGATTTTCTTCTTCTTTCATAGCGCTATCAATTTCCGCGGACTCCTAGGTTTCTTTATCTTTTTTCGTTTATTTATCCTCTACGGTGTAGATTCCTCCGATATTCACGATTCCATCACCGCGATTTTATTTGTGTATGTGCGTTACTTTCCCCACTCTCGACTAAGATTCTAGCCAGTGACTCTCTTAAAGTCTTGGTCCTATTTCTTTTCTTGTTCATGTTGTTTTCCCAACTTCCGCAACTCCGAGAAACTCTCAAAATCTCGGGATCCGATGAATCGCCGATAATCCGGACGTAATTCTTGTAAGCCAACCTCAGTTTTTTACTCTCTCGAAGTGGCTCCTTTTACCGATGTAAGAGTGTTCGAAATTCGGATAAAAACCGTATAGACTCCGCTGGTGATTAATTCGACGCTCAATTTTATCTCTCAATTTATAGTCATCATCATCCTATACAAAATTTTCTCAAAATCTTCTTTGAAATCGACGCCAACTTTGCAATGATAATTGTTCCACCTGATACCACTGACATGCTATTCCACTCAGTAGTGCTGGAGGACATTTCAAAATTTCTTCATCGGACAGACTTAAACTCACTTTGCAATCTTTCAAATCTAAGAATCTCTTTGTTAAATGCATCCTCTCCAGAAAAATGGGTATTCCAACTTCCCACTTTTATCAATATGTCCTCGTGTCTCTCTTCTGGCCTTCTAATTTGAATGTTTCAAACAAGATTTCTTCGATGTCTCTCTGGCCTAACCCGTTTGTCATCCAATGATGTATCAATGATGGTCTTGCTGTCTGGATCTCATAGTACGCTGCGGATTTGATTCTAAATATCCTACCGAGGAAGTAATCCAACTATATTTGTATACGATTGGTTATGCAACTCCCATTATTTTCAGAAATTCTTTTATTTAAATCATGAATGTTAACCGGTTCCGTTAAGCCTATATTACGCCCAAATTAGCCGGTTAAGGCTGCACTGAAGACGTGGAAAAGGCGAGTCTACCGTAGAGGTAAACCTCGGGTTGTCAGGGGTGAGCGAGGGCTGCTGTGCTGGAATGGGAAAGGGCTGACACCAAATAAAAATAACTAATGGTTCGGTTAGACAAAAATTAATTTATTTGAATTCTCGTGCCGGAGAAACTGTATCAAATTACGGCTGTTGGAGACTCGATCTGTTGAAAGAAGGGGAATTATTGAGAGGGCGTAGATCGGAGTGCCGAAAAGTTGTGTTAGGGAAAAGAGTGTTAGGATTAGTTAGGAGAATTAGGAAAAGGTGGATCGAACGTGTGGATTGAGTAGGATCGATCCACGGAGGATTGGACTGGTGGGCGACAGAGAGCGGTGGGGGAAAGATGAGATGGAGCCGAAATCGAGAGTGGTACGGAAGGAGAAGGCGGGGCTGATTGCTCGCTTTCTTTTCCGGTACAAATTTTGGGGCTTGGTTTTTTCCACTGGAAGAAAAAGACCAACTGTTAGAAAAGGGTAGCGAGGTGATTTTTTTTGTTTGAGGCGGTTAGGGAACTTAAACTATATCATGGTTGGGAGATTACGGAGATAAAATAATACCAAATATATTATTCGAAATACCGAATAAAAAAAATTGGAGGGGTCACCTAATTGTCCGTACAGATGTTTGTGGCTCGATAGGCTCGTTGTTCAGAGAACAACAACCGATCGAGTCACCAGTATCACTGATGAAAAAAAATGTTTTCCCCTACTGATACATGTTGCTCGATAGGCTCGACATTCAGAAAACAACACCCGATCGAGTCACCAGTATTACTGATGAAATGAAAAGAATTGAAAAAAAAATAAAGATAGGTTTCTACGGTGTGTTGCTTTTCGATTTAGTAAAAAAAAAATATATCGAAAAGAAATCACACATTCGTCTCAGGTTGAAGAGAAAACAAAAATTAAAAAATAAAATTTGAGGATGATCGTCTCAAAGGGGGAAGGGATGAAGGATGGATTGATGGGAAGAAATCTTTTCTTTTTACTTACTACTTGTGTTTGGAGAATTTTCTCAATGTCACCACGAGGATGCGAATAACGGTTCGGATGGCCCGTTCTGGTTGATTGCCACCATCGAATATGATTTTTAACTGAGCTTTTTTGATTTCCAATGTGAACGTTTTTATATTCCTTCTTTCCTTTGGCTTACACAAATTCGGACATGAAATGCAAGTGGAAAGTTGGGCCGTCGCCATCACTATTTCTAATTTTCATAATTTACGATAAGTTCTTTTCGATTTTGTGGTGCTTAGTCGTGGAACGAACGAAAGACGTGGGATGTATTAAACTAGGGTTGCTTGAAGTAGGTTCGGAATTACAAATAATAACGCTATTGCCCCAAGTATACAATATTTTGTTAACGTTGTACATATATGTTAACCTTACATGATCGGTGTCCTAATCTTATCAACAATTGGAATTCGTCCTTGTATGGAGTGTAACTCGCCAGCAATTTAGGCTAGATTGTGTCAAGAATAGTTTCTACGTTCGTATTTCTTTAAACTTATTATCGTACGCCATCGGCATCGTAGCTCAGGCGGTAGCGTACTGGACTACGAAGTCGTAGGTCATGAGTTCGATCCCCGGCTGGGCAATTTTTAGAAATTGTTTTCAGGCAGCAGTTCGATATGTGTAAGATGAACCACGCTGTCTGTTTGGCATTTTCGAGGTATTGTCTTCAGGCAGAAATCGAGCCATCGCCGATGCTGTACTTAATGTCGGTTTCTGTAGTGCTCTACATTTTCGAAAAATGTGAGTATGGCACCATCTAAGACGACCTGCAGCTCTCGCAATGGTACTCACCTGTATCCGGACAAGCTCCCTGAGAGCGTTTGGGACACCTCGATGGAGGTGGAAGGTAGATGTAAAAGAAATAAAAATAAAATAAAATTTATTATTAACATTTACGTTTTTCCTGTTTACTATGATCGTATAAAATATCATTCCATTTATTGCTTTACATCTATCGTTAGTGATACCTATTTCTTTATATATGATTTTTATTTTAGTTCCTGTCGGAAAATTTAAGATCCTAAAATTCAAAAGGTGTCGGCAAATAATATTAGTGTTAACATTCCTACATCATTTTGTAGTGTATTTTTAAAAAGAACACGCCGGAGAACATCTAACTGTTTTTGGCTCTTTCCGTTTAAGCCTTTGTGCATCCCTTTACGTCCTTGCCGGCGCCATCTTATTTCGTATTTCTTTATCATATTTGGGAATTTTTATGACTTCGGGAAGTCATGTGCTAGGTTGACCTTCATGCTTTTTTTGAAATCAAGCTGTTTCGTGCAGGCTATGTTTTATTATGTGGAAAAATTCAACTTTTTAGGATTATTTTTCACGCGAATGAAGGAACCTAGTAAACAATTATATCTGTCAATTTTTGGCTTTTGCTTTTATTAGTATTTTGTTAATAATTAAAATATTATTTCCACGATGTGTTCGTGATAGAGAATTCACCTATCAAGGTTTTCCTGTAATTCGGAATCATCTTTCTTCTTTTTTTCTACACGCATGCTAATTCTGCAATTGGGTGTTATTAGTATGTGTCAGACGGTCTTATGTTATATCTAAAATACGGGTTTGCCACTACGTAAGGACTTAAAACCTACTCTCATACTCTCTCCAACAGGTGGCACATACCAATATCCCATATTTGAGCATCGTAGAGGATAGAACATTTCAGCCTGTGGATTTATCGTGGAAGGCTCTAGCTTGACTCCAAGTTAGACAGGCTCTCTTGATCTGCTGTAGTAGTATTGAAGGTAGTAGGGGAGACTGGGGTTAATTGGCGGCGGCACATTGACGGTTTGCACTTTTCTGGAATTCTGCACATTAGAAAATTGTATGCATATAGTATATTCATTGTGTCCAGCTTCATCACCTTGCCATAGTAACGCCTTGTTTATCGAACTAAATTTGGTTATAGTTCGGTTTGATTGATTTAGCATACGAATTGTAACTATTTATTTTCGATTATATAAGCCTCCGTGTTGCGACCGATATCAGAGTAAGTATTTATACATTAAGCTTCCTCTACTTTCACTTCACAAAACCACTGTGAGAAGTATTGTAATATTTGTATACATCATTACGAAAATTACGTTTTAACTTATAAACTCGGGATGGGGCAGGTTGGCGTGTTCTGCATGGGGCAGATTGACGGTGTCATTATTGCTTGTAAAATATGTTCTTATTGCAGAGAATGATTCGAAACTGAAACAATAGGCAAAGGGGCGACAGAAAAAATACTAAATTATAAAGAAACATTTAAGAAAATAGTTATATATTAATTTAATACAAAAATTGTTCAAAAATATTGTGTAATGGATGAAAAAGTATTGACAAATAATAATATATAATATACTACAAAATTGTTTTTTTCTGTAAAAGTGCAAAATGTATGTTTTATTTATAAAGGTATGGATAGTCGACAATAGACACAAGAGAGTGTCGGTATTCTTACAAAAAACATCTCCGTTAACGTATTTTTATTGCAAGAAAGGAAACTAAGCGAAAGCCAGAGATTTGATTTACTTATTACATCATGCCGGAGTATTATAAATTCATTTATTCGATAAAACACAAGTTTTTATCAACCGCCAATTAGCCCCATTGCACCCGTCAATGTGCCCCACGTGTGGGGTTATTGGCGGTTTTGAACTTACCGATTATTTGGTAATTTTCGCTCTTTTTAACAATATTTATGAAATATTACAAACGGCATTTTATTGCTAGACCTTATACCTTCAAAATGGTATATTGTATTAATTGAATTATACCGTACACCATTTTATAGAAATAGATTAACAAATGTATCGCCAACTAACCCCAGTCTCCCCTACTGGTGATAATTCTGGTAGTAGAAACTATCGACTTCATTGTTGATACTGTCGGTTGCATTGAAAATGTTCTCTTCTTTCCCGATAACTCTTCGTCCATCGTTGGCCGATAAATGAGACATATCTCCTAAGGTGGTCCGATTTACGCTTACATTTTCATCAGTTGCCTGAATCCATGCAATCGGCGCAGTGGCAAATTCTTCTAATTTTTTAAACCGCGTTAATCAATAACGTAGGCCAAATAAATCATACAAAAAATAGTAGAGTAAACATCACATAAACATTTACATACAGACTCGCCGTTAAAATTTAAACGTCAACTGCAAATAATTCTCATAAATTTCAATCAATTTTAAACCATTAATAAATTATGTAACGTTGTATTTTTCTTTATTTATTTAAAAAAAAATACATATACATAAAATTATTGTAATTACACACAAATTTCTATTCTTGGACGCGACCCAAAAAAATTCGGTTTCCGCTGAACTGGTATGATTATTCTCCTCCTCGGCCCACGTTGCCGGAAGTGGAAATTCCCGTTCTTACCTTCCTTGTCACCTCTCCCTACTCCTCGCTATTTTCCTCGCAACCCACGTCAACTCGCCACATCCGGTCTACTAATTAATTTAAAAAAAAAGATCTTTTGACTCTACGTTAGTCGCTCGCTACTTCTGGTTTAATAATTAATTATTTTAACTCTTTAACAGACAACAAAAAAATGTCTCCCGTGTCTCTCTCCCTACTTTCCGTCTACTCATTAATTAAAAAATTGATTTTTCGATTTTTCATTAATTTTTGCCACTTCCGATCCGATAATACGTCACCTCACTCATCCACAGACAACCAAAAAATTATCACACGTGTCCCCTGTGCCTCTCTCGCCACTTCCGGTCCGAATTATTCTATTTTTATCACCCGATTTTTATGCCTTTAATTGCTCGGCTATGCCGCCCTACCTTTTCTTTCTTTTTTCTCTCTTCCGGTCTCTCTCTTTCTCTCGCCGTATCAGCTTGTCTCTCTCTTTCTCGCTACTTTCTTTTTTTCTGTCTCTCTCTCTCTCTCCTCTCTCACTACTCTCTTCTACCACTTTTTCACTCCAACCACGAAGTTTTACCCTTTCGCAATCGCGGTCACGAACGTATTAAATTTGAAAATCGCAATCGGTACTGACTGATGACGATTTTCCACCTCTCTCGCTAATTTCCTTTACATTTTGTATACTTAAATAGGTGCGTAATATAACGCGCTAGTGTGTGTTGCGCCTGTATATATGCACACACGCGTGGTCAGCTAGACGATCGTCGCCTCTCCGTCGCACGATGGGAGACGCCGTCGCCGACACAACAAACCGGCGATCGACGGGAGAAATCGAGCGTCCTTCTCTTACCACTACCCGGGCCGGCGCAACTCGCATGCCTCTCGCTCCCACTGCCGAGAGAGAACTTGCAGTTCTTACGACGCGTATTGTTTTCGCCCAAATACAATTAATTTCGTAGCAATTTCATATTGGTAATTAATATCGTGACTTTGTCACAATCCCCTCCCCTAAACTGGAATATCCCTTGGATATTTCGTTTATTATTCATTTTTAACAACTCACCTCCCAGTTCTCTGCTATTTTCTCTCTTCTTTCTTGTCGCTCGCCACATCCTCCTTCTCGCTACTCCTCTCGATACTCTCTCTCCCCACTGTCTCGCTAATATCCCTCCCCCCTTTCTCCCAATTCGACATTTATCCGGACCCCTCTCCCAGTTCGGTGAGTGGTCAGTAGGGGGTACCCCCGATCACAGACCGAACAATTAGTGACTGGGTGTCTGCGGGTAAATGCCGAATCCGGTCCATCAGATCGAGGGTCTCCCGTAACCGGCTATTGTCACGTGGAGGTTGAGGGGGTCTCTCTCGACTACTCTCATTCCGAATACCATCATCAAGCCCGCGTGGCCTAGCCTGTCGACTTTGTCGACTTCCGCGGCGTTCCCGATCCCGAACCCCTGATGGATCCCTCGGTACCTCGGCTTCCACTGGTGTCGCCCTCGCACTTAATTCCCTAAGGAACGCAAGGTGCGGGGCGGCGCAGCGGGGGCAAGAACGGAGATCTTCGCCCCGTCGACCACAGTTATGTCAATATCTTGCCTTCTGGGGCCGGGGACAATCCCGCCGAACATGCCCCCCCTGCCAACAGTTGAAGCAGACGTACTTAGGGGGATCCACCCGCGGGTCAAAGCGAATGGGGCAAAGGCCCCCGAACAGGGCCCCCTCTTATTTCGGCACGGTTTCCCTTCTGGGAGACACCCTGGCCGATGATGGGACTCGGAGTGCTGTACTGGGTGGGACCGTTGGCGGGACCACCGGAGTAGGAGGCGGCACTACAACGGACCTAATCCGAGGTCCGGTGGGGGTTTGCCCCTGGGGAGTGTCCGGGGGGGATAAAGGGAGAGCGGGACCCGCCACATAATCATCCGCCGTCCAATGTCGGCGGGGGTTATGCCGAGACCTACGGCGCGGCCGACGAGGAGGCGGCGAGTCCGGATCCACCTCCTCCCTCCATAACTACTCCAGTGGAAAATCCGCCGGGCCTATTCCCCTGGTGATGGGGCCTCCCGTGACTACATCCTCGGGTCGCGTGTCCATATCTTCCGCTCTCCTGTGCTGCGCTAGTTCTGCCTCCAACTCCGGCGGAATCTCCGGTTCGGTATACACCGCCTCCGCCACCTCTCCCACGGGCTCACTTCCCGTCGCTATATCCTGCAAAATCGTCGCCAATTCTTGCACTGCAGTCTCACTCTGTTGGGCTGCCTCTTCAGGGTTTTCCAGAGCCACTCTCTGCATTTCCCTAACCCATTCTTCCTTCGATTCGTCAGCCCAAGAATTATTAAGTATCGTCAGATCCATCTATTACAAAATTCTTTACTACGCATGCATTCATTATTTCTTTATAATGGACGACACAGACGACACAGGTTCTGGACAGCACGTAAATCACATTCATTCTTGCCCCCACTTAATTTCTTTTCAGACTTCTTCTCCCTCCTACGTTGCTATCTCGCTACTTTCCCCGCACCGGAACAACAGGGTTACTTCGCGGAGGGATATACCGCTTTACATCCGAAACGTGAACCTTGTTGTTAATGCGACTATCTCTCATCTCCAGACGGTACACAGTAGGGGATAGGACCGCGGCTATACGAAATGGTCCCTCATATTTGGGGGCCAGCTTAGCCGAGAACCTTTGGGCTGCATTTGAAAGGAAATGGGTGCGTCGCATAACTTGATCGCCTACTTGGAATGTCGCTACCCTTTTACCCCGATTATACGCTCTTTCCTGTCTTGCTCGCTCGCTATCTATGTGTCTACTCACCAAGTCTCGCAACTCATCCAGTCTCTTCACCCTCTCTATCCAAACCTCGGGGTCTAACTGCAATTTCAGCGTGACCCATTCTACTGCTCGGCGCGAACTTTTCACTGGACGTGGGTGTCGTCCAAAATTTAAGAACGCTGGAGACACCTTGGTAGTGAATTGAGTAGCCGTGTTTACGGCATGCCTAAACTCGTGGAGGTGCTTATCCCAATCCCTATGACCCTGCTTCACGTAAGTCGCTATCATGGTTTTAAGAACCCTGTTACTCATTTCCACTGGATTTGCTTGAGGATGATACGGTGGCGTGGTGACATGCCGTATCCCGAACTCATCTAGGACGGCCCGGACGGTTTTATTATCGAATTCCTTGCCATTATCAGTGAGAAGGAATTCTGGAGTCTCCCACCGAAACACAATTAACTCTTCTACTAGCCGCGTCCTGTCACGGTCGCCATTTTGTAACGTTTTATTTTTTTTTTATTTATTTAAAAAAAATACATATACATAAAATTATTGTAATTACACAAATTTCTATTCTTGGACGCGACCCAAAAAAATGCGGTTTCCGCTGAACTGGTATGATTATTCTCCTCCTCGGCCCACGTTGCCGGAAGTGGAAATTCCCGTTCTTACCTTCCTTGTCACCTCTCTCTACTCCTCGCTATTTTCCTCGCAACCCACGTCAACTCGCCACATTCGGTCTACTAATTAATTTAAAAAAAAAACGATCTTTCCACTCTACGTTAGTCGCTCGCTACTTCTGGCTTAATAATTAATTATTTTAATTATTTAACAGACAACAAAAAAATGTCTCCCGTGTCTCTCTCCCTACTTTCCGTCTACTCATTAATTAAAAAATTGGTTTTTCGATTTTTCATTAATTTTCGCCACTTCCGATCCGATAATACGTCACCTCACTCATCCACAGACAACCAAAAAATTATCACACGTGTCTCCCGTGCCTCTCTCGCCACTTCCGGTCCGAATTATTCTATTTTTATCACCCGATTTTTATTCCTTTAATTGCTCGGCTATGCCGCCTTACCTTTTCTTTCTTTTTTCTCTCTTCCGGTCTCTCTCTTTCTCTCGCCGTATCAGCCTGTCTCTCTCTTTCTCGCTACTTTCTTTTTTTCTGTCTCTCTCTCTCTCCTCTCTCACTACTCTCTTCTACCACTCTTTCACTCCAACCACGAAGTTTTACCCTTTCGCAATCGCTGTCACGAACGTACTAAATTTGAAAATCGCAATCGGTACTGACCGATGACGATTTTCCACCTCTCTCGCTAATTTCCTTTACATTTTGTATACTTAAATAGGTGCGTAATATAACGCGCTAGTGTGTGTAGCGCCTGTATACATGCACACACGCGTGGTCAGCTAGACGATCGTCGCCTCTCCGTCGCACGATGGGAGACGCCGTCGCCGACAAAACAAACCGGCGATCGACGGGAGAAATCGAGCGTCCTTCTCTTACCACTACCCGGGCCGGCGCAACTCGCATGCCTCTCGCTCCCACTGCCGAGAGAGAACTTGCAGTTCTTACGACGCGTATTGTTTTCGCCCAAATATAATTAATATTGTAGCAATTTCATATTGTTAATTATTATCGTGACTTTGTCACAATTAATAAATTTTCATTTTCAAATGAAAATTCTGTAAATATAAATTAACATTTCAATTCTAAAAAGTAAATAAATGATAATCTACAATGCTGCAAAACTCAAAAGATAATATCTTTTCTTCAAATTCTATCAATGAATAACATCTTTCAAAAATGTAATTAATAATTATTATCATAATTCAACGTAACAATTAGTAATCATTAATGAAACATTCACTTTATTTAATTGCATCTTACTTCAATCCAATCATTTCTGAAATTGCATTTAACAACTATTACATTTTTATAAAATTCATATTTCATAAACCATCATCCATCAATAAAAAGTCTGGAAAAAGTAATAAATCTGAAAAAAATCTTAAATTAAAAATAAAAATCCGTCTCATTCAATTTCAAATACTTTTTCATGAAATTTAAATTCACTTTTAATATTCTAGAAAATTTTTAATTCGTTGTACGTAAATTAGTTGAATTATAATTTTCCTTCTTAACATCTTTTTATCAGTATTTAACACATGTCTTTTAATCATTTTCATCTTTTCAACTCAACTTGTTAAGTTGAAAATTTTCTTTTGTTAAATTTACTTCATCTTCAATAATTATTAATTTTCATAATTTAGTTAACATTCAATAATCATTTTATTCTATCACTTTATTTCACTTTCAATTTTTTTATCAGCTTCTAACACATGGCTTTTAATTATTTCCATCTTTTCAACTCAACATAAAACACTGTAACTTTTAACATTTCATTTTCTATCTATCTTTAATTTACTCTGTTTTAACATTAATTTTTACTCATTAATTCATTTAAATTATTAATTTTCATCTACATTCACTTTTTTATTCAGTTCATTAATGTTTCATATACAGGGTGAGTCACGTAGAAGTGCTGATAGGGCAACCCATGTTAAAGCTGCGCAACTCCTGATTGGCCGCGTTAAATGTAACGCCGCTTGCTATTGGCTGCGAAAGTTGCAGTCTGACGAAGAAAATTAAGAAGAGATACGCATTGTGGGAGGTACAAAGCAATGATCACATGATTTTGTTTTTATCTAGCTATCGTAATGTACTCAGGAAAATTAGTGACACTGAAAATACTGTTTTCAGCTTTCCAGGCTATTAACTATTGATATAGTTATAGATATTATTATATAAGATTATTTTGATAAATTTCGTTGATAGACTTGAAAATTTCATAAGTCTGTTTCAGAATTAAAGTTTTCGTAAAATCTTAACTAGAATTGAACAACCTCATTTTTATATTTTATTTCCATTACGAAATATTCTTTACGACGACCTGATTGCCGTTGCAGACGCGCGCAGTAAGTGAAGGGGCGGGAGGGGGGGGGGGGTTCTGTGCAGTCAGGTTATATGGTTTAATGTTATAATTTTTGGTTGTGGGAAAAACCATTTCAATGTAAAGCGGTGACCACACTTTATTTTTTTTTCCGGAAAAATTGCCAGGAAGTAATTACCCGAAGGTAATTTCCCCGTCAGTAATTCCTCGGAAAAAATTTTCCGTGCAGCCGTATGCTTTTAGGCACTGTTAGAGGTAGGCGGAATTCTCACTGGTTCAACATTACGTTGGTTTTAGGGCAATCATATGCTTTTAAACGTTATTAAGGGTTCTGACTGGTTAGGTTAGTTTGAAATCACGTAATTGCTTTCAGGCATTATTGGGTTTAGTCCGAGTTCTGACGAGTTAGGTCAGGTCAGTTTTAGGGCTCGCATAATCTTTTAGGCATTATTAAGCGTAGACAAAGTTCTGACTGTTTCGGTTAGGTTAGTTTTAGGTCTCGCATATGCTTTCAGGCATTATTAGCGGTAGACAGAGTTCGGACTGGGTAGGTTAGAATAGTTTTAAGGCACGCATATGCTTTTAGGTATTATTAGGGGTAGACAGAGTTCTGACTGATTAGGTTGGGTTAGTTTGAAAGCACGCATAAGCTTATAGATATTATTAAGAGTAGGCAGAGTTCTGACAGGTTTGGTAAGGATAGTTTTAGCCGGTGAGCCCTCCTCCAAGGCACCCGCGGATAAGGCATTTTTATTTTCGAATTTTTTTTTCCGTGATCTTCTTCCATGGGTTCTTGCTTCTTTTGCTTTATCCAGATCTTTTTTCTGCGCATTTTATTCCTAGAATCATACAAAATATACCCAGAATAGGCATTACCGACGACTTGTACGCGAAAAAAACTTATTTGGAAAAAAGCACATGAAGAGAAGTTGAAAAAAAAAATACCGGATAAAACAGCCTTGGAAAAGGCATATATGATAGACTATGCCTTATCTAAATGATTTGATTTGCTTCTATGACGGGAGAGATTCTGAAAAAGACGGAACATAAAACTCACGCTCCTACTTTCGAATAAAATGCTTGCATAAAATGAAGAAAAAAGTGTCGAAAACTGAAGAAAAGATAGGGCACATTGTATCATCTGTATTGGCCACTACATCGTCATCTGCGGCCGCATGACTACCATGCACTGAACATTTGTCAAGAACTCTACGTAACAAAGCATCTATACAAAGATGCCCCATTTGCTTCAAATTTTCTGAAACTTTTTGCATTGGTGTTTGTTCCCAAAGAAGATATACACGAGGCTTTTGATTTGCTTATGAAAACCCCATTTTATGTTGACAATGAAGAGATTCTTCGTGATTTTTTGTATTATTTTGAAAAGACATGGATAGGAAAGTTACATAGGTTTAATGGGCGTTCTGAACCTAAATTCAACATTAATCTGTGAAATGACTATTCATCCGTCAAAAACAATTTGTCGCGGACCAATAACTCTGTGGAGTGGAGCTGCATCGTCCACGAAAAAAAAAATTTCGTGATTATGATTTTCGACTAGAAAGATTGTTGGACAGTATAATCGCGATGATTTGTGCGAAAACCTTGTAAGATTTGCTAATATCATTTCATTTTGATTTTCATATAAATGAACCTATGTACTGCGTGGTTACGAAATTATTTAATTTCATTTGAATAAATACATTTCATTAACGTTAGATCGCTTGTTTTATTTTTTGAGCATGCTAGTGCGTTAAGTTTGCCTTATGTATATGAGTTTTTAATGACACCTGTGAATTTTTTGCAATGGCGAAAAAATTTGTTAGGAAACGAAATTCCAGGGGAACGAATTTCCAGGGGAACAAATTTCCAGGGGAACAAATTTCCAGGGGAACGATTTTCCGGGGAACGATTTTCCGGGGAACGATTTTCCGGGGAACGACTTTCCGGGAACAATTTTCAGGGGAACACATATCCTAGAACCTTTGGAATTTACATCGTTAAGATTCTTTTCAAGTTCTTTTTACATCGATAATATATTATATTATCAAGAAGCTGCTCTACTAAAGTGTTCATTCGAGAATTGTTGAAATATATGTGCAATATGTATCTCGAGTCGGTAACGTAGATGCCGCGTTCTCATGTATAATACAGTGTAAGTGCGCCATGCAACATGTTTGCTCCATGTAATCGAGTATGTAGCCCCCGTAGCGGTTCCTGGCTTGAAACTTGCTAAACGAGGTGCGAATGATAATGTAGAACGCGTTTTGCCTTATAGAGAGGCGATAGGTTCATTAATGTTTCTCATGGTCTCAACAAGACCTGATATCGCGTATATTATAAGTATTTTGAGCCAATTCGCAGAAAAACCTAATGAAGGTCATTGGAATGCAATTAAACATGTTTTTCGTTACCTAAGCGGAACGATCGATAATGGCCTTATTTTTTTAAAAAATAAAAATAATGTGTTGACTGCATACAGTGACTCTGATAACAATCGTGTGTTGCACTTTCTTCAACTGAGGCTGAATTTATTGCACTCTGTTCTGCGACAAAAGAAATAATCTGGTTAAGAAGATTATTGTCGGATTTGAGTTTTACTCAAAGACTACCCACGATAGTTAACTGTGACGATCAAGCAGCAATTAAGTTAGTAAAAAATGGATGTATGTCAAAGGGGTCAAAGCACATTGAAACACAATACTACTACACAAGTACTAAACAAAAATGTAATGAAATTGATGTGGTGTATGTGCCAACGAGAGAACAATTAGCTGATCCCCTTACAAAGGCAAAGTAACTACAATGTATAAAATACATATTGAGTGGGAGTGTTGAAATATGTGTGCAATATGTATCACGAGTCGGTAACGTAGATGCCGCGTTCTCATGTATACTACAATGTAAGTGCCCCACGCAACATGTTTGCTCCATGTAATCGAGTATGTAGCCCCTGTAGCGAGTTGCGTGTTTTTGGGATTTTTCGACACACGTGTCAGTTGGACTAGCATTGGTCTATGGCAAACGTCGCGAGCATATATATGTACTTCCGTGGTTCAACTTTTGTGCAGTACTAAATAAAGAACATTTTGTCACCTTGCATTAAACCCTGTGTATTTCTTGTGCCATTAACAACAACAAGAATTATAAAATTCCTTCAAGCATAACACACTTTAATCAAATACACACACGTACTAACCACCAAATGATTATAAAAAATTAATTTTACAATCAATTATTTTTCAGAAGGCAATTTTGTGAGGGAAATTCTTCTCATAATTTATTTTGTATAATTTATAGGTACGCGAAATGATTGAAAGAAAAATGAATACGTGCACTGTACGTACACTGTCAGAATACCAACTCGCGAGATCGGAACCTAGGAACAGAGTTCTCCGTTATTTTTAATTAGTTAGTAGATTCGATGTTCAGGTAGTCTCAGTAATAGCTTTTAGCGTTAAAAGGCTTCAGAAATGAATCGCATGAGGCTTTCCGTACGTCGTCTATATACGAAAAGTCCCTAGATACCAACCAGTACTATAGAACTATTGGGGGAAATAAAGCGGAAACTTAGTAGATTCGATATTCAGGTAGTTTCAGTAATAGTTTCGAGCGTTAATAGACCCTATGGATCAGGACATTTGATAAGGACAAGAAGTTGGCGCAAGGTTAGACGTTCATTGGGTGACACACACATTCAAAGAATCCCTTAACGTCGTATGCGTATTCCCAGTAGATAGCGCTGCAAGAGGACTGAACAGTTTAACAACGAGGACCTATTTTCCCTAACGAAATATCACAATCGAGTAAAGTAAAAATATTGAAGTTAATGAATAAAGGATAGTTTTTAATTAAAAGTTTAGATGTTTTATAGCAGCTTGCTCTCCTCGACTGAACTCTAATTCCGAGCATATTCACACCGTAGAGGAGTTTCTTACCAATTACTCGACTCACCAGCGCTATTGCCGAAAATGAAAAACGGGGACTCTCGCAATATCCCGCTGAAAACGCACGATGACAACTGAAATGAAACGTTGAACAGATTATCCAGATTAGATGTACAATCAAACTTAATTAAATTACGTGCTGAACAATATCTTTAGCGTTCGCCGGTACGCTACGAAGTGCGGAAAAATGCGAGTGCTCCGCGGATGACGCGTGACGTAGTAAGACCAATAGTTCGCTAACCAATGGTTGACCCACGAAGGACTGCCGACTCATGTGGTGAATAATCCGTCCCAAACGAAACTGGTCAATCTGTTTTTACTTTCTCCTCCTTGTGACCTATTTATTTACCGTAATCTAGTACATTCACAGTATTGATATTTTACTAATTAAACATTTCGCATTTTTTATTGCTTTGGTTATCGAGCAGGGAATTCATTAATAAATAAATTGAAGTGCATAATTGGTATTTGTAAAATTCCAATTTAATGGATTTTACTTCTCAAGAACACTTCGCGAATTTTACAAGAACAAACAGACAAAACAAAAGTATAAGAACTTCGGAAAATAATCGTTCACAACAAGATGTAATGATTGTGGTGAAATCGAAAATAAAAATAATTTTATTTATATTAAAATACAAAAATTTTGTTTAGACATTAATTAAATAAACCGCGAGAGAGAGAAAGAAGCCCATACTAACTTGAAATTATTAATTTTTTCTTGATTGCGTCGAATCGTGACGTACACCCAGTTGTCGTCCCTTGGAAAATGTTCAAAGGCGAACGAATTACGCCAAATCGCAAGCGTCGCTGGTAGAACAGCAATCTTTCTGCAGATACGTGGCATCTGACATGGCCATGTTAAATTTCCAAAGAGACCAAAATTCGGATTGATATGCCGGAACCACCCTTTTGGTTTTTTGGACATGCTGTGCCTCATGAAGCAGAAGAAACTTGGCGTGGCTTGGCGCGTGCGATAAAGTTCTCGCACGGTGACGAATGCCGAGGTGACTCAGTCCCGCGCCGAGGCTCCCTTATCGGCTTTCGATTTTCAACTGACTACTGCGGCGATACTCCTACCACATGGCCAATCGGCGTGATAGAGCATCCGAAGTCCATAAATTATATAGAATGACAACACACTCATTGTCCTTCTGCCGTACGCATGATGTCGGGTACCGCCGTGTGCCACTAGAGTGCGCTGTCGCTCGATTTACAATGCTTGGAGACCGTCCCTACCTACCGCTCTTTCTCTCTCTTACATAAAGCGCATGTTACATCAGTCCCCCTATTATTTTCAGTATTTGTCACCACAAATCATACTTCCACAAGTACAAATTATATGCTTATGTCGCTCGCTGCACAAAGAATTTCCTTAATTCTACTTAAAACTAACATCACATCAAATAATTGTAGGTCAACGAACTGAAGCCACAACGGATCATGTCAGACTTTCTTTTTCAACCGAAGTTATATATCTACGGAAACTGCTGTGATTGTAATTACCAATATTCATTAAATCTCTTTTAGGGTCTCCCAACGCATATGAATTATTCCCGAAATCCTGCAAAATCTCATAAGGTCCCTCACAGATGTTAAAAAATGTCTTGGTTACTTTATCCATTGCGTTCGAAAGATGCGGTACCCGTAACAAGACTAAATCTCCCACATTAAATTTTACCCGTGAAACTTTGGACTGTTGCTTTTTTCGATAATCGAAATTGCTCACAATATTCTCTCGCGCCATCCGAATTATCTCTTCATGATTTTTAGGGTTATTATTTGGGAACTTGACGAGATCCTGCATTTCATCCCGGACCGGTATTCCGAAATGAACTTTCAATGGAGCAAATCCTGAACTATAATCGGTCGTCATATTAAGGACATTTTCGATCTCCTTTAAGTTATTGACCCACATCGTATGCTTGTTCGAACACTTGGTTCTAAACATACTTCCCAGCTCCCTCATTACGCGTTCAGCCGGGTTAGACTGCGGATGTCGAATCGAAATATACCCAATATCTATCCCCTCCTTTTCCAATATTTTCTTCCACAACGGCGAAGTAAATTTCGACCCATGGTCACGTATAATTTGCCGAGGTTTACCACAAGACGGGATATAGTCATTCAGCACTTTGTTCAAGCTAATTTTCGTGGTCGCATTCTTTAGTGGGTATAATCGTACATACTTGGAAAATATGACCAGGGTTACTAAAAGATATTGCACGCCTCCGCGACCCCGGGGGCACGGCCCATAATAACCCAATGAAACTAGATTTTTGGGATGTTTAGACTCAACCAACCGGTAGGCTGCCTCCATAGAAATATTCGGATATTTAACGCGATGGCAGAGATCGCGTGACAGAACAAATTGCTTCAGATGCTTGGACATTCTTCTCCAATAAAAGAACTTTTTTATATATTGACTCGTCTTATAAACACCAGGTTGTGACAATTTAGTATGAACAGCTTCAATTATTGAAGTACCAAGAACTTCCGGGACGACTAGTTGGTAACTTTCAGATCCATCATGTTCATGAAAGAATATGTCATTATACAATTGGAAATCACCACAATCTTCGCCTCTTTTGCACTTCTCAATAATCGGCGAAAGCACCAAGACTTCCATTTGTAACATTGACAAATTTCTTAATTTACGGTTCACAACAGAATTCTTTTTTATCATGCCAACTAATGCCATGACCAAATTACCTAATTCCCCATGATTCAAAGAAAGCGACAGTCGACCAGTTAAAGCAGAAACAATCAAGGTGGTTGGGGTTTTTTCGGAAAATTTCCGTTCAGGATTGCGACTCAGAAAATCTGCCATAACATTTTCCGAGCCCTTACACGGATTTACATAAAAAGAATATTGTTGAAAAATCAAATCCCATCGTATCAGTCGAGCGCTTTGGAATTGAGCTGATCTCAAAAAGACCAAGCTTTTGTGATCCGTCAATATTTCAAACCGAAATAATTCTCAAGAGTTCCTTCTAAGTTGTTGTATACCGGCTTTCTGCGTCAGTGAGGCACCTACTAACTACCGCTATTATACGTCGACTTCCGGACTCATCGATTTGAAAATGAACTCCCCGCAAACCCCGACCGCTTCCGTCTGTTTGAACCGAATAATCAAGTGACGAATCTATATAACTCAATGATACCGTATCCCCAAAATTTCCCTTAAGGCGCGCGAATGCCTCTGAATGGAAACTGGTCCAATGCCACGGTACTTTTTAAGCAATCCCCTTAACGGATCAACATACGACGCATGATTCAAACTGAACTCTCGATAATAATTACAGACTCCTAGGAGTCTTTGTAGCTCCTTTACACTTTTAGGTTCTTCGAAATTTACAATAGCATCCAGTCGGCCTGGATCCGGATGTATGCCGTCCCCTGATAACACAAATCCTAGGAATGGTATTGTTTATTTAAAGAATTCACACTTTGCGATTCGCAACGTGAAATTCTTCTTGGACAGACCATCGAAAAGACGTCTCATAACATCAAGATGCCGGCCAACCAGCTTGTTCCCACTAATAAATCATCTATATATATCGAAAGTTCATCATTCAAATCATCGTCACATGCATAACTTAGTCCGAATGGGACCCTGCAGAACTGGTAAGTTTTCCCCTCAAAGATGAACCCTGCATAATTACGGGAGTCTGGCTCCAACGGAACTTGCCAGTATCTGTGCGTAAGGTCCATTTTTGAGAAGAATGCCACCCCGTAAAACTTCTGCAATAACTCCTTTATGAGAGGCGGGGATTCGTGATCATCTTCGATGATGTTATTTAAATCAGGCGCGTCCAAGCAAATGCGTATCCTACCATCAGTCTTTTGCACAATCCTAAGCGGGTTTATGTACGGTGCAATTGCCCGCTCTATAATGCCTTCTTCAAGCATAGCTTTTATTTCAGCGGCTATCGCATCCCTAACAGCCAATGGAACTGAGTAATTTCTCTTTAAATAAGGTTTGTTCTCAACTAAACGTATTTCATGCTCGTACCCCTTCGCGCACCCTAATTTTTGCTTAAAAATATCTCGATTCTCAAATTCTTAAATTCGCGACGCTGATCCACATTTAAATTTTCCACTGAATCTGCAATATTATCTAATTCTTCACATAATTGTCGTTCTTCATCACTTTCCTTGTCTTGGTTCGCAACAGTATTTGGATATTGATATCCGGTTTCACAATGATTATGTAGATCACTATCAACATTCATCTCAAGGGTCATTTCTTTCGCGATCGATAATACAATCGAAATACTCATCATCAGAATCATTAGGGAAATCAGATTCTTTTTGCACACAGTCAATGTATTCGTCATCAGATTCATTGTCCATATCATTATAATTTTACCGGTTTATTCATTACAATTACATTTACATTATGAACATATTCCAAATTGATTTGATTATTCGCAAATACATTATATCGTCAAATAAGTTTTCCACCCTCATAGGTACGATATCGTTGCGTATGATATTCATATGTCTCTCATGATTAAGCCGATGATGATCATTATTTACTTTATACAATTCATCATAATTTACTTTATTAATCACATAATCGGCATCTGCCATTTCAACATATTCCCCTATATTAACATTACTAACTTCTTCATCATTATTATCATTATCATCGACGAGAGAACATATTTCATCATATTCAACATCATATTTTTTATCATCATTACATTGATTGCCTTGCACCCTAATATAATTAGGACTATGGTCCTGATTCAATACACTTTGTGTCTCTTTATTTTCATAATTGGTACTACAATTACGCGGGTCATCATTGAAATCAATTTCACAAAACAGTTTAGGACAAATACTAAAGTATCTTATCCCGAGATTTAGAACAAATTATTCTGTTTCCAGATTCTCTTCCATAGCGAACCGAATCCTTTAAAATTCTCTTTCCCGCCCAGTGAATAGAGTTTTCTCGAAAATTTATTACAGCCCCATATTTAATTAAGAAATCATTTCCCAATATCATCTTAGTAGACAGGTGAGATATTACTAAAAACGAGAAGTCCCCCTTAATTCCACTACAAATTCTAAAAATACTTGTCTTTTAATTTGTGTCGCTTTTTTCCCCATCGCTGTCGATATTAACAGATTGGATACAGGAAGCTCTCGAATTGGTACCACATTAATTAATTTCCTATAATAATTATCATATATACAAGTTATCTGACCTCCTGTATCCAGTAAAGCCCACAAACTTTGATTAGTCACTTGAATTAGCATATGGGGACATTGAAATAATTCCCTATTGGTTAAGGAGATGTCATCGGACCTTCTCTCCAAAACTTCCCTTTCAAAATTTTCTATAAAACTCATAATCCTTTCGACGGCACATTGCTTGGACGGAATTCAGTGTGCCGTTTATCCGTTTAAAGAATGTTCATTGTTAACACCGTTATTCCCTTGAATATTAGTATTAGTGGGTGGGGGTATCGAGTATCACAAAACTGACTATGTGCATTCGCATTTTTCGTAATTCTATAGTTTACCCAACGACTATTACCTGCTTGAGTATGTAGGGGATTATATGGTCTATTCCCAATTCTATAATTCGGGTTATCATTATAGTTTCGAGGGTAGGACCGCATATTTCGAACACGGTTGTCATTTTGCTGATTTGATGGGATTCGATTCAAATTGAAATTTTTTAATTTTTTATCACGTTCCGCTTGAACTTTGTATAAATTTCCTAAAGTCCGAATGATATTGCGTTTTCATCTATATAATCAACTGAGACAAGCAATTCACGTACTTTTAATGGAAATTGTTCACAAATAATATAATTTATTTCATCGTCACACATCTTTGGTATAAAATGACTCGCTTCTCTCACCTTTTTATAGAAATAATTTTGTAAACTTCCATTTTGACTTTTGTATCTATCGTCCATCCATTTCTTTTTTGAAATGGCTCGAATCGGAACTGTATAAAATTTATTTAAAAAATTTTCCTTAAATTCTTCATACGAATTAATATCATTTTTCACGTCCCTCTGGTGCATTTTCGATGACAATTAATTTTCGCGTACTTGAAACATTTTTAACGCGAAAATATTTTTCGAGGTCATTTATGAACCCTCCAGTATTAACTTCATGCTCATTATCAAATTTTGGGAGGGAAATTTCGATATGTTGCGATTGGTAACTAGTAATTATTTCACCTAACTCAGCAACACATACGCCATTTCTTATTTCTGGATTTACTTATGAACATGCGGTGCCGCGGCTTCATTTCGTTGACCTATATGACCATGACCTACTTCCCCTCATCCCGTAAGATCGGCATTTTTGCGTTTTTTACACTTGATTTTTTAAAACTTAAATCCGAAAATCCCTGTTTAATAATACGTCCAGATTTTGTAACATAAACTGAATTCATGAATTTTATAATTTAATACATTTCAACTTTACAGTATGCAATATCGTTAAAACGAACGTTCCACATAATCATAACTAAATTCAAACAAAGTATTATTATAAATATTCACATGTGACTCCAAACTCGATTATTCTTGAACGCTTTCTTGCCTTGTTGTTGTTTTTCTTCGTTCTATTGTATTGATTCAAATATATGAATACTATATACAACATTCGTTACAAATATATAAGACTGAAAAATAATTTAATTGTTCTATCAAACATTTGATGTTTTCGTAAATCAATTTCTAATAAACTCTATTTTTATTTATATATTTATTATCATATACATTCTATTGATTTCAAACCTCAAACAATTCCTCAAATAAAACCCAAACACTAACTTTTGCATGGATTACACATGGGTAATTCTCCTGAAAGGGACCCCGAAATGCGTCACCATCGCTATTTCCAAGATTCACAATGAAATTCCAACATAACGTATATTTTTTTGCAATTCTGAATAAATTAATTCTTAAACTAGAATATATAAGCTAACTTTTGACGTATATAGAGAAAATAAGTAAAAAATTGTTTGGATTTTATATAATTACTCAAACATTATCATTTTTTGCGAGTAAAAATTCGGGTGAATTAACATACTAAAATCGAATCCTACGGCCTTAAAATTTAAGTACTAATTAGTCCTAAAGCGGTGTTAGAAGAATTTTTTGTTACAGCATTCGATTTTTATCTAAAATCTAATAATAAGTCGATTTGTGATTTCCGAAGCTTGGTGATCTCCGAAGCCATTTTCGGCAACCGCATACAATATTCATTTACCTGTATTTTTATAATTAATCATTCAAAACATTTTAAAAAATGTTACCGTAAACATATACGGGAGTTATAAATCGTTTAAACGTATATTATTTATACTATAGATATAATTATAAACAACAATATGTCCAGAAAATACCTATTTAGTTGTAGGCATATTCGCTAAACTTTTAATATTTCCTTCCCTCAGATGAACCCGCAATTTGTTACTCATAAGTTTTTGGGGTCGCTGATTATGAATCCGTTGTCAGATTTGTGATATTCAAAATGGCGGATCCAATATGGCGGACCAATTTTGTAAAAGAGTTCCGATATATCTGAAAATCTTTACTCGGGGGTTTTCGGGGTCGCTGATTCCAAATGTAATGTTAGTTTTGAGAAATTTAAAATGGAGGATCCAATTTGGTGGACCAATTTTGTAAAAGTGTATCTACCTAAAAATCAGTACCCGAAGGTTTTTGTCGTCGCCGATTATAAAAAATTTATCATTTCAATTTATCCTTATGAGAAGTAAGGTAAGTTTTCATTTAATTTTGTCTTCGCTGTGTGAATTGATGTAAATAAAATTCAGTGACTTTATTTACGTGCACTATAAAAAGAAATACTTAAATTAAGTAAGAAACATGACTGAACATCAAGTGTAATGTAAACAAGACCGCATAAACAAGGACAAACTTATGCACTATGTATTGGATGGTTTTAAGATGTAATCATTTTAAGTATTTGTTTTTCAGTGTGGTTGGCAAACTAGTAATAACAAATTTTGCGAAAACATATGAAAGGCGATAGTTACATTGAATTGGTCCTTGTTTAACCGTGCCTCAAAACATTTTATAGTTGATCAGAAAACGAAAATAATCTACTGATACAACAAAATGGTAATTATATTTTACTCTCAGTTAAACTGTTTTGACACCAAAAGTAAAACAACATAATTAGATTCAATCACATGAGCTGTTTCATTTGTAACATCGATCAAAATTGTATCCACTACCATTTAGGCGAACTTAAACTATTCAATAATGAACTTCAGAAGAAAGACAACAAAATTATTAAAGCAAAACTTAGAGACCAGAAAATCACAGAACCATGCTGTAATAGATCAAAAAGAAAAACTAAAAACTAATTATAAGATTATCAAGTTCAGTATTTTTTATCAAGAAACAAGTTCAGGATATTTTATCAAGAATCACGTTCGGCATTCTTTATCAAGAAATCAAGTTTATTATTTTATATCATGTAAATATATAAGCTAATAAATAAGGATTAATTATTAAAATATCATAAACTTGATTTTTTCTTATATTTTATGTATAGTTCACGAAACATAGTAACATATTTTCGAATGTCCATATTGTTATAATGAATCTTAAAATTCTGCGACTCTCAAGTTTCATATTAAATAAAAAAGTTTCGAATTTTGGTTCGCCATATTGGATGCGCCATTTTGAATTTCAAAAATCTGACAACGGATTCGAAATCAGCCGCCCCAAAAACCCCCGAGTAACACATTTCTAATTAATTGGATAAAAGGAATAATTTGTAATACGAAGTTAAAATCATGTTAATATATTAACATTTAAGAAGGGCTAAAAAATTTATAATAATAACAATGAATTTTGCGCAACATCATATTTTCACTTTAGAATATACCCTAAACATGTTTCAAAAGTAACAATATTTAATTTTATAAAAAAATTTTGCCTTGAAAATTTTTCGGAAACGGGTCCTTTTCAGTAGAATTACCCAGATACATACACGCTGAATGATAAATGCATGTATAATTCATACAGTTATTCTAGACCGAATCCATATAAATCAGGCAGACGAAATATGACCATGTCGCCAATTTTTATGAAGCTGTAATATGTTGTTCTTTAATAAAAATAAGCCGATACGTATTTTTGGTTTAGGCGAAAAACGCTTTATAAGCGATTTATAGCAAGTTGAACATCCGTGTCTGACACTTCTAACCAAAAAATACGCAAAGTTATTTTTAGAATCTCTCAATTTCAATGGATATTTAACGAAATCGAATTTTCCCAATTGTATGTTGTTCAGTAATGATGGAAGTTGTAATAAGTAATTTTTTAAAATTTATTTGCAATTTATTTTCAAAATGGCGGCTGTTTAAAAAAAAATGTAAATATTTTTTTTCTCAAAAAGGCCACCTTCGATTTTCTTTCTGATTTTTTTTCAAGTTAATATTAATGTGGGGAATACTCGTGAATTTTGTCAATACCCTAAAATTTCTCTATCCGGAGAAAAAAAATAATTAAGTTTGGGCGTTGCGTTTACGACTTTCTAATCAAATTACAGGCATATTTTGCGCGTATAAATATCTAACCGTCATTTTTCACAATATTTGTATTTGTATGTGTATTTATTTATAAACGGACCAATGGGCCCTTAATACAGTTGTAATTCAGACATTTGTAAAAGAAACATAGTCACACAATATAAGTAACTAAGACAAGACGCAAACGGCGAACAAAAATAAAATAATAGTATAAATTTAACATAAAAATATAGACACCTAATTATTAAAACTACTCGACGCGATTACAATAAATAAAGAATATCTTTGGTAGAGACACTACGTATAAAAACTACGGGAGATTATAGCTACCTCCCTCTTAAAGCTCCTATAACTATTTAGAGTACGGATTGACGCATCAAGATCGTTCCATGCACGTTTCAGACGAGTGGTGGGGAAGTTAAAAGAGTAATTTTGTGTGGCAGTAAATTCTAATAATGTTCTTTGGTTACGTATTGGATAGGGGGTGTTTCTGATAGGAAATAATGAAAGTAAGTTAGAATCCAAAGAACTATTCAAAATGCGAAAAACCATTGGTATATCGTAATATTTATGCAACGATTTTATACTGGGAAACTTGAATTCAAAAGATAGCCTGCCAAAACTGTGATCGAAACGCGTCATGGGATGATCGGTCTTAAAAGAGAGGTATCTGAGGGCTCGTCTTTCAATACTTTCGAGCATCTCGAAATCAGAGTTCGTATATGGTGTCCAAATAGGCAAGGCGTACAGAAAGTATGGAATAACTAATGCTCGAATGAGATAAGCAATTGTTAGCGGGTTCTGAAAATCTTTTGTGCTTCTACTTATAAATCCCACCATCTTTGAAGCTTTCGAACGAACAAGAGTTAGATGGCCTTTGAATGTAAAATTAGAGCACATTAGAACACCAAGGTCTATGTGTTGGTTGACCCTAGAGAGTGACTTTCCCGATAATTTATATAAAAATTCAAATTTTTCTGTCCGACGAGTGAAAGACAGTACTTTACATTTGTCGGTATTCAAAGATAGTCAATTTTGACTCGCCCACTCAGCCACAGAATGCAAATCTCTTTGCAGATTTGATGCATCATTGGGTGATAAAACTTTCGTGAAAAGTTTTATGTCGTCCGCGTATATTAAAAATTTTGAAAATCGAATACAATCGGAGATGTCGATAATGAACAAGATAAATAGAATGGGGCCCAAGTGTGAGCCTTGCGGGACTCCTGATGGAACCGTAAAAGGTACCGACATAAAGTTTTTAAGCTTTACGCGCTGAGACCTACCAGTTAAGTATGATTTCATCCATCTCATGAAAACACCAGGGAAACCCAATCGATTAATCTTGCTCAACAATACCGAATGATTCAAACAATCAAATGCTTTTGAGGAATCTAAATAGATGGTGTCTACCTGGTTATTATGCACAAATGAATTAGTAACGAAATCTGAGAACAGTAATAAATTCGTGACAGTGGACTTGTTTTTACAAAACCCATGTTGATTAGCGACGATTATGTTTTTTAGAGCTTCTGCAAATTTCAACGCTATGATGGAGTCTAAAAGTTTAGGTATGCAGCTAATCACTGCAATCGGTCTATAATTTCCAATCATACTCGTAAGCCCATTCTTAAAAATCGGAGTAATAAACGTGGCCTTCCATTTTGATGGAAATACTCCATTGTCAAGCGAAGCATTAAAAAGATAGTTAAGAGGTTCGAGTAATGAAGTTGCACAGTTTTTGATAAAAATAGCTGGTATTCCGTCTGGCCCCAGCGTGCAAGAAGATTTCAGATTCATTATCGCCGTCTCAAGTTCAGGCAAAGAGTTTCTGAAATTATCGATCGAATTACCAGAGACAAACTGCTCAATATTCGGATGCAGAGTATGTGATAATGAATAAACCGAGTTAAAGTATTTCCCGAATAAGTTTACAATACTATAATTATCTTACGCCAGTCTATCGCGATAGTTCATACTCGATGGTAAAACATTACATTTTCTAGAATTGTTCACAAATGACCAGAAAGAATTAATATTTGTCCTGGATTTGTCCTCAATATCTCTAATATAACTTTTATGAAGTGCTTTAGAGAGCTTAATGCATGACGCTCTAAGTTTTTTAAATACAATAAAATTCGCTAAAGATTGAGTGCTCTTCCACTTACGATGCGCGAGTTTCTTTTCAAAGATCAGAGATTTTAATTCAGGGTTAAACCACGGTGGGAAGTGTCTTGAAGTTAGGCGCACTCTGTGAACATACTTCGATATGATTTCGTATAATATGTTATAAAACGAAGATATGGACTCGTCTAGATCTGTATTGTTAATGACATCCCAGTTAATTGTACTCAACTCCCTGTTCAGCCCAGCAAAGTCAGCACTCTTAAAATGGTAAGAAACAAAGTTATAATCAGACATATTCTCGTGATAATGCGGTAAAAAGAAATGGGCATGGGTGTGATGCTGATCTGATGAAATAAGGTAATCCTGGACTATTGTGATATTGGGTATTAGCAACAGATGACATAAATAAGTCGAGAGTATAACCCTTGCTGGGGAGTGCACGGAAATATTGAGTCACTTACGAGAACAGATCGCTACAAGTGTTTACGGCAATCTTAGTGTCGGGAGGAATATAATTCGTAGTTCGGAATCCTGAGGCCACGTTGTTATTCCAAACCACGTTCGGAAGATTGAAATCACCAGCTAATATCCAATGACTGCCCTTAAATTTTAATGAGATGTCTTCAATAGAGTTTACAAATAAATTATAATCTTGAGCAGTAGCTGTTGGCGAAAAATAAGAAGCTGAGACTAACAATCGACCGAGGTGTTGTAATATTGCGTATTTTTTTTTTTTTTGCTTTATTTCATCATTTTTACACTAATACAAAGGTGGGTTCTAATACGATTATTCACACAATATTGCATAATAGTTAATTTTATTCCATAGACGTTTTTCGTCTAACCGAAAAATCTCCAGAAAAGTTCACTTCGTATCAAGGAAAAAGACAAATTGAAAATTGAACGCATTGAAATGTATCATCACAAATCTTTATAACAATCCAAAACAAAAAAAAAAGGAAAAAATATAGCGCTCCATTGATTCACAAATGTATGTCGAGACAACCCCTTCGTGTTCGCGAGACAAATCAAATAAGCGGACCCACGCTTCTGTACGTTCATTTTCTAACTACTAATTTTACCAACGACGTGATATACTTAAACATCCCGAAAGAAAGAGAGAAAATTCATTTTATACTTTACGTTCGACGTAGCGGAAATACTTTAACGTCAATGGTGTTGAATGGACGCGTGGTTGATGAATTCTGACTTCTTGGCGATTAGAATTTGTATCGTAACCGATCTGTCAATAAATTGCCGGCCTGCGCCGAACTCAACATCCTAATTGCCGGCCTGCGCCGAACTCAACATCCTAGACATCTCCTGCGTAGTGCACCAATTGCCACACGTACCAATGATCGTTTTCTTTTGGATACGATCTCTAATTTTCTCCAAATACAACTCGTCGACGCCAGAACTGAAAATGTCGCACGAACCCAGAATTCTGCTTTCGAAAGATAACGATATTCACTTTTATCTTTAGAGTGTTCACTCACCGGGACCCCGACCGGTTTGGTCGAAGTCGAAAAATAAACAGCGCCTTGTACATAAAATCAGGAATCTGCAAACGCCATTTTGATGAAGCACCGTCGGAGATTTTTGGCTGAACTTCTACGGGCAGGCTTTGCGTCGTCCTTCGTCAAATTTGCCGTCTCGTCGTAGATTCATACTACGTTCCGATTGAATAAAAAGAAAGAATAACTCGATCAATCTCGATTCGCGGCTACCTGATGAGTGTGTTCCCGTTTTTTGGGGGCGAAGCTCTTCCCTCAAGCGTTCCATTCCCCACCTTTCCTCTCTCCACTACAAACTATGCTTTCCGAAACGCGACTCGCGTTCTTTCTCTCTTTCTCTCGTTTTTCTCTCTTTCTCGCCTTAAGTTAAACTATATTTACAGTCTACCAACGCACATACACATACATATACATACATCATTGGTCGTTACATTACACACTCCCCCCTTTCGAGTATACGCGATTCGCGCGATTGCTCGAAACTTTCAAACAAACAAAACGCATTCCCATCATCGTCAAATCGAATTCCAAAACTTACCGCTAGATCAAATAAAGACTAGATAAAAAAAAAAAATCCACAGATGAGACGCTCGCCAATCAAATAGCTACATGTACGATATACGTTTTCAAGATATTCCCAAGCCACCCCCTCACCGATCAACATCTGCAGGGCGGCTTACATATTTACGCAAATTAAACTGATTATATATTCCCTTAACTCTATCTTTGTTAATTTCTTTCAATTCAAAACTATTATTATCGAACGAATGGGAAATACGATACGGACCCTCAAAAAGACGAAAGAACTTTTTTGTTACCCGTTCAGTAGCTTTAGATAGGTGAGGTACCCGAATTAAAACGAAATCACCCACCTTTAATTGTATTCGCGTAATATTCTTTTGGTACTTTTTTCGCTGCTCAAATTTCAGTCGCATCCTATCCCTCGCCAACACGTGCATCTTTTCATAATCAATACCCTCACTGTCCGGATACTGTAATAGCGAACGAATTTTATCATTAGGCTTAATACTAAAATGCATTTCGAGGGGAGTAAAACCTGTACTGCTGTGCGTCGTTACATTCAGCAGATCTTCAATAGTACGTACATATTTCGCCCAGCTAGTATGCAAATCCGCAACGTACAAACGAAAATGTTTTCCCAACTCTCGCATAATACGTTCACTAGGGTTGCTCTGTGGGTGGCGCACCGATGAATAGCACACCTTTATACCGCACTCACTTAAAGCACCTTTCCATTTTTTAGATCTAAACTGGGACCCATTGTCTGATAAGATATTAGCTGGTTTTCCCATATTAGGAATATAATCCTTTACTAATCGATTCACAGACGCAGCGGCTGTCGCTTTCTTTAGCATATACAATTTAACGAATTTAGTATAGACATCTAACATAACAAGGATAAATTGCACTCCACCCACAGATGATGGTAACGGACCATAGTAATCAACCGCAACTAATTCGTTTTTTCCTTTAGGCTCAATCATCTGATATTTACCCTGCATGCCACAATTCAGATTTTTAATTCGCTGACAAAGGTCGCATGATAAAATAAAACGCTTTACAAAACGATACATTCCCTTCCAAAAATATGAACCCTTCAGATATGCATATGTTTTGAAGATACCCGCATGACCTAGCGTTTCATGAACGGCATTTACTAAAGCGATTGCTAATTCATCGGGAACCACAATTTGCCAATTTCCTTCCCTCGAATTTCGGCGAAAAAGAACGTCCTCAAACAGAATGTAATGTTCGACCTCTCGTATTCGACATTGTTCTCGAATCTGTTTCAATACAACATCTTTTTCCTGGAAATCCTTAATTCTCATCATTTGAGATTTTAAATTATTATCCCCTTTAAACGAATCAATCCACAGCAAGTTTTTTCGATATAGCTCCTTATCATTTATCAATTTCAAAGGAGCTCGCAACATAGATATCATATATCTCTTTGAAACCTCCTCGTGGAATTTCCCATCAGGATGTCGACTAAAGAAGTCGGCCACCCGATTCTCCTTACCAGAACAATGATCAATCGAGAATGAAAATCGTTGTAAAATTAAATTCCATCGAATTAGCCTTGGACTGAGAAACGGAGTGTCGGCTAAAAACGTCAAAGATTTATGATCGGTGAGGATCTGAAACTTCCTTCCAATCAAATAAGTCCTCAACTTAGTAACGGAATAAACGATGGCCAACAATTCCTTCTCAGTTGCCGTGTAATTGACCTCATGATTGCTAAGACAACGACTAACTATCGAAATTACCAAATGATAACCATCCCGATCAACTTGATACAATACACCACTCACGCCCGTATCAGATCCATCAGTTTGCAATACGAATTCAAGATCTAAATTCACGTGATTCAACATTATTGCGTTTGCGAAATTATATTTCAGCTCCGCAAATGCCCTGGAGTGTTGTGGTCCCCAAATCCATTTGCTTTTAGAACCCAATATATCCCGAAACGGTTCTATGAAATGCGCATGTTTGAATACAAACTGCCGATAATACGTGCAGATCCCCAAAAAACGTTGCAACTGTTGAAGATTTTTCGGCTCTTCGAAATCGCGTATCATATTCAATTTATCAGGATTAGGCTTCACACCGTTTATCGATAGCTCATAACCCACAAAATTAACTTTACTAGCAAAGAAAGTCGTTTTGTCTAGCCTCAGAGTAAAATTTTCTCTTTGCAGAATCTCAAATATGGAATTTAAGTTAGCAAGATGCGAAACAAAATCCCGCGAACCGACCACCAAATCATCAATATATTTCGATAGAAACTTGTCGACTCCGGGTCCCAATGCATCCGACATTGCACGGATAAAACCCGCACCAGCCGTTTTAAGCCCAAACGGCATTCGTCGAAACTGGTACAGATCGGTGCCGACTCGAAATGCTGTCAAATGACGCGACTCGGGATGCAACTCGATTTGCCAATAACCGTCGGCTAAATCAGTGGAGGTAAGATATTTGACGTCGTGAAAGCGTTGGATTATGTCACAAATCAAAGGTGGAGTTTCCTGATGGTCCTCAATTTGTTCATTCAGAAAACGGGCGTCTAAACACACACGCAACGTTCCGTCTTTTTTACGGACCAATCTTAGCGGGTTACAATATCCGCTCTCCGATCGCTCGATCACCCCCGTCTCAACCATCTTTGATATTACCTCTTGCAATTCCTCTCTCAACGTGATCGGCACCGGGTACGACCGACGAACTACGGCATCCTTGTTTTTTAAGCGAATTTTATGCTTATATTTACCGGCAGGCTGATGCTTAACCGAAAATAACTTTTTAAATTTCAATAAAAACTGAATAAATGTCTTCCGCTCTTCATGTGACAATTCTTCAAGATCATTTGCAATATTATGAACATCACATGAATAACGTTCATCCTCTCCTTCAGCATACAAATGATTCATCCTACATATCATAGGTTCATTACTAATATCAACTTCATCAAAAATACCGAAACAATCACTGGACAAGGATCCCGCTTCGTCACACCCAGAATCACCGTTTTCCACGTGAGAGACACAATCTTTTTTAACAATACCTTGATTATCCTCACCTTCATCAAATAATTCAATTAATATCCCATCATCATCATCACTATTATCGATCGACTCACGATTGGCCATGCGTCTCCGATTTTTACCCAAATCCAATTCGATATCGCGAAGTTGATCTTTACAAATACGCAACTCCTTTTTTTTTAATTTATTAATTTTTTCGCCATTTTTGGACTTCGCATGTAAAACCTGTTCAAAATCATCAACTGTGCAACAAACTTCAATGTCGTTAACGTTATTATCAGAATCAATTTCTATTAATCGTTCTTCATTTTCATTAAACATTTGAGAAGCATCATAATAATCATCTTCATTCGCATCAACATGAACATCAACAACAATTTCTACGCAATTATTTCTAATATTATTAACATCAATTACATCTTCAACACCTTCATCAGCATATATCATTTCAGCCGACTCATTTTCACCATCATCAACCATTTTTTTATCATCATTACATATTTTGTCATCAATTTCTAAAATATTATCATCAATTTCTACAATATTATCACTAGGCAATAAATCCGTTTTCTCAGACATAGAAACTTTATTTTCATTAATAAAATCAATCGCAGAATTATTAACACACCTAATGATTTGAACAAATATTACATCTTCCTCTTGCGAAAAAACTACCCTTTCTGGCGCCTTTGTCGAAAACGCAATGAATTTTTTATCAATTAACTCATTACCAATTAAAATTTGACACGCACGGTAATCAATCACTACACCATTTTTCCTCAACCAATCGTTACCTAATATCATGGGAGATGTAAGATGCGGAATGATTAAACAAGTGGTTGGAATACTACACGTTCCTAAAACTAACTCTAACCAAATCTGTTTTCGAACCGTCGTGGGTTTCTTTCCGATGGCTGTCAATACCACAAGACCCGAAACTGGCAAAATTCGTAATTTATTATACTTATCAAAATACTCAAACATTTCTTGGGAGATACAAGTAATTTGACTCCCAGTGTCCACAAGAGCCAAAATCGGAGTATTGAAAATATTCACCGTAAGTCTAGGACAATTTTCAATCCCATCATTTTTTTTCACATTTTCGGCATTGACACCATCCAAATCCGTGTTAAGATCCTCAAAAAAATCAAAATTTTCGCACCATGCCGGATCTTTTCTCAAAGTGCGACATATCAGTTTAACGATCCGGGAGATGCACGCGTCTGCGATGGAACAGCATACTCTGAACCAGCGACAAAGTTAATTCTACTCGTATTGATAGCGGGCGGGGGGTTACGCACATCCGGCAAAGTCAAAATATTATTCATTCCCGAATTTTGAGGAACTTCGTTATTTAAATCACGGTGATAATTTAACATCGGTCTCGTACCATCATTCGGATTTACGGTATATGAATTAGATCGAGGTGACATATAAGGGGCCGATCGAATCGCAGAAATTGAGTTCCGCGCATAATTTCCAGAATTTTCTTGTTTATACATTTTACGCATTTGAGGATTTTGCGAACGACCATTATCACGATCACGCAACTGATCCCTTTGATTAAAAGATCCACCTTGCCGCGCATGACTAGACTCTTTCTCTCTTTGCAACATATCAAATTTATTTAACGTTTGCGCAATAATTTCTTCATTATCGTAATCTAATAGAAGCATTTTTTCGCGAAAATAAAAAGGTAGTTGTTGAATGATGTGAAAATGCAACGTAATTTTTTTTAACGGCGGCTCAAAACATCTAGCTTTTTTTATTTGGTCATAAAAATAGTCCTGAAGAGTCATGCCCTGATTACCGACATATTTTCGTGCAAACCAAATCGTCTGATTGTTGGTCTTGACCATATCCGAATCAAAATGCTCCAAAAATTTTTGTTGAAATTGAACAAAAGAATTAAAAACTCGCGATTCGTACCATCGATAAGCACGACCGCCCAATTGAGAACCGACTAACATTAACTTCATTTCATCATCAATCTTTTTTATCGTACAATACCTCCCAAAACGCTCAAGAAATTCACTAGGATTTTCATGAGAATTTGCGTTATATTTTGGTAAAGGAATTTCAATATTAACTGCTTTCATATTTTGCATAAAGCGATCCATTATGTCAACACTAGTAGGACCATTTTCAATTACGCGAATTTGTGACATTAAAGCGTCTCTATTTAATTGACTAGCATCGTTCTGTACCCTAATATTTTCATGGCGAGCCTCCCTATCAATATTTACATTATTTATTTCTTTATTTAATTGTTCAATTCGACGCTTCAAATGATCATTTTCATTTTGTATTAATTGAACATTACTTTGTTGATGATGATTTTTAACAAATTCATGAAACATAGCATCTCGAACTTGACTTTCTTTTCTCAATGTGTGTATTTCTTCTAACAACACACGATAAACAGATTCGTTATTTGACGCGCCATTAGCACCCTTGTTTACATTCTCGGATGATAATAGATCCTGGTGTTCGTTATTACTTTCTTCAAACGTTTCTATCAACGGTCTATTTTCATCGTCTTCCGTATCGTCATTAAATTCATTATTTATTTCAATATTATTTTCATTTTCAACAGTTGTTATTATTTTTCTAGGTCTACCGCGTTTAGGCGGAGTATGTTTCACCGGATTCATAACAACGGTTCTCAGAATCAAAACAAACGAAATGTAAACAATACGCGCTCTCTAAAAGTGTTCGAAATTATATGCTTGATAAATATAAAATACGTTACATACAATATTAAAAATATGCGTTCAATTTATCCTGTCTTTTCCCCACCAGGGATGCCAATTATGCAATATTGCGTATTTTTTTTTTTTTTGCTTTATTTCATCATTTTTACACTAATACAAAGGTGGGTTCTAATACGATTATTCACACAATATTGCATAATAGTTAATTTTATTCCATAGACGTTTTTCGTCTAACCGAAAAATCTCCAGAAAAGTTCACTTCGTATCAAGGAAAAAGACAAATTGAAAATTGAACGCATTGAAATGTATCATCACAAATCTTTATAACAATCCAAAACAAAAAAAAAAGGAAAAAATATAGCGCTCCATTGATTCACAAATGTATGTCGAGACAACCCCTTCGTGTTCGCGAGACAAATCAAATAAGCGGACCCACGCTTCTGTACGTTCATTTTCTAACTACTAATTTTACCAACGACGTGATATACTTAAACATCCCGAAAGAAAGAGAGAAAATTCATTTTATACTTTACGTTCGACGTAGCGGAAATACTTTAACGTCAATGGTGTTGAATGGACGCGTGGTTGATGAATTCTGACTTCTTGGCGATTAGAATTTGTATCGTAACCGATCTGTCAATAAATTGCCGGCCTGCGCCGAACTCAACATCCTAATTGCCGGCCTGCGCCGAACTCAACATCCTAGACATCTCCTGCGTAGTGCACCAATTGCCACACGTACCAATGATCGTTTTCTTTTGGATACGATCTCTAATTTTCTCCAAATACAACTCGTCGACGCCAGAACTGAAAATGTCGCACGAACCCAGAATTCTGCTTTCGAAAGATAACGATATTCACTTTTATCTTTAGAGTGTTCACTCACCGGGACCCCGACCGGTTTGGTCGAAGTCGAAAAATAAACAGCGCCTTGTACATAAAATCAGGAATCTGCAAACGCCATTTTGATGAAGCACCGTCGGAGATTTTTGGCTGAACTTCTACGGGCAGGCTTTGCGTCGTCCTTCGTCAAATTTGCCGTCTCGTCGTAGATTCATACTACGTTCCGATTGAATAAAAAGAAAGAATAACTCGATCAATCTCGATTCGCGGCTACCTGATGAGTGTGTTCCCGTTTTTTGGGGGCGAAGCTCTTCCCTCAAGCGTTCCATTCCCCACCTTTCCTCTCTCCACTACAAACTATGCTTTCCGAAACGCGACTCGCGTTCTTTCTCTCTTTCTCTCGTTTTTCTCTCTTTCTCGCCTTAAGTTAAACTATATTTACAGTCTACCAACGCACATACACATACATATACATACATCATTGGTCGTTACATTACAGTGTGATGCAAGAGATATACATATATGTTCGGATTTATCTAACGAAAATGACGATACAAGATTACACGAAATAGACGATTTGACGGCCATCAGTACTCCGCCTCCACGCTGTTGTGGAGTGAATGCTCTGTCCGATCGAAAAACGAAGTAACCGAGGAAGCCCAATTCAGAATCGGCAATGTCGTTATGTAGCCAAGTTTCCGTTAATATTATAACGTCCGGGGATGGTTGAAGACTAGTCACATTGTTGCAAATATTGGATAGTTTGGTACAGATTCCTCTTGCATTTTGGTAGTAAACGGATAAATTTCCAAGTGTGCTACCTTGACCTTACTACGGAAGTGACAACGACGATTTCGATGACGTGTCGATAGGCTAGATGAAGTGCTGCAAGGTAGTTGTCAATCATTTTTGAGGAGCTCCTCCAGGTCCTTAAGAGAATTTATGCATCGTGTGGTCCCTTTCCGAGATTTGATGTAAAATAATGAACCACGACGAACTACTTTTAACCCATTACGTTTAGCATACTCTTGTGTTTTCCTCAATAGTGTATAACGATCGTGAGGTAAATAATCATTGATAAAAATTTCTCGATGGTCATTTCCGGCTTTAGGAAAAACAACTGCTACTTTTAATGATTTTGCTGATCTGCGCTTTTGCAGAATTGAATTTCTTTTCCCACGCGACATAAGACGCACGAAAATGTTGCGAGGACGTGTGGTTGTAATTTGTTCGACGGACGCAGTCAATATACTCGTAGACGGAAATTCAGCTGTATTCGAAGATTTCGTATTCCTCGGGGAAGCCCGAGGGTGGGGCATTCGGCCAGCGCGTTCCACCTCTCAAGGAAGGAGGGGGACATTGATAGCCGCGGCGATAGTGCATATTGTGTCAACAAGAGCCTCATTATACTTCAGGTACACCACTGATAACGAGGTCGCATTGGTTCTCAAGTGACTCGATAGATGGCAGACGTGAGTCGATTTTATAGTTTTGATCGACTAATCGCTTGTTTTCCTGCGACAGAGATGAAACTTGCGCCTGCAGCTCCTTTATTTCTTGAGACTTTTCTTCGGTTATCCGTTCAATAGTCTCGAGTCGACGATTTTGATCTTCAACAATGGACCTAATTTCTAACGAAAACTGGTCGAATTTTTTCACCATAACTCCAGAGGCCATATCAATTAATCGGTACGTAAGAGAAAATCGAGAGTACAAATTCTCCAGTTCACTAAGGATGAGTTCTTGGAACGTAACATCAACTGAAGCTGAGGCTGGCGTGCCATCATCAATTCGTTGACGTTTCGGTCTGCCCCCACGTTTCGATTTTACCACCACATTTGGATTTAAATCCCGAGTCTCGTCGGGATTAATATTAACAATTGCACTTTCAACAGGTTTCGAGACTACGCAACATCTAAATTCACCGGTTGTTAATCGATTCGCTGATGTTATGCACTTTGCATGGGCAGATCGTGTGCACGAGGAACAATGTTCCGAGGCAGGCGGGACACGTCACGCGCAGTTCTCAACAGTTAAAGATCCAAAAAGCACTTGGGCAAAACTTCGCAGCCTTGGGTTGGCTAATTCTGCAGTAAATTCTCCTCCACTTTGCTGCACCCCTGAAGAACTAAATTCTCATTTTGTTTCTCTTGCCAATAGAGTACCAGCCCTATCTCCATCGTTCGAATTTCTCCGTTCGACGACTCAGAACTCTCAGGATTCCATGTTTTATTTCTTGAATATTACATTAGACAATCTATTGGCATGTGTCACGCGACGAAGGTCTGAGGCAAAAGGTGTAGATCAAACACCGATTAGTTTTTATGTGAAAACCTTTCCCGTCATCGCCACTCATTTAATATATCTCTTCAACCTTTCACTTAATTCGTCCACCTTTCCACCCGAATGGAAAAAGGCTTTGGTAGTGCCAATAAATAAAAAGAAATTGCCGTCGTGTGTTTCTGACTACCGTCTCGTCTCCATCTTATGTACATCATCGAAAATTCTAGAGAGATTGGTTTATGATCAGATTGTCACCTTTCTAAATGAACGTAATTGGTTCGATCCGTACCAGTCTGGTTTTCGCAAGGGCTTTAATACCCAAACGGCACTGTCAACGATTTTTGTCGCGAGGCTATAGAAAATCGTCATGTTGTAATCCTTTTATTGTTCGACTTCAGTAAAGCCTTTGACACAGTGAACCATACCATTCTCTTGGAAAAACTTAAAGCCGCCCACTTCTCTAATCCAGCCATCGCATGGTTTGCTTCCTATCTAACAAATAGGTCGCAGGCCATTCTTGTCGACAATCGTGTTGCCTCAACCTGGCTACCTATCAATGCTGGTGTGCCTCAGGGCTCTGTTCTAGGCCCGCTACTGTTCTCCATATTCATAAACGACCTTCCATCTGTTCTGCGACACACCAAACATGTAATCTTTGCCGATGATTCACAAATCTTTCTGAGCTGCTCTCCACAAGAAATAGAGGAAGGTTGTGCACGATTAACCAGTGACGCCGAAAGATTTTGCGAGTGGGCGCTCGAAAATGATCTCATTATAAATTTTTCTAAAACGCAAGCAATTATGATTGGAAGTCCATACTTTATTAATCTATTGGAACTTGCCAATTTACCACCTATTAGTGTACAGAATAATATCATTCCATGGGTCAAGACAGTCCGAAATCTCGGCTTACACTTTGATAATACACTATCTTGGAAACATCATATAATTGTAACGTCAAACCGCGTATACGCTACTTTAAGACAGCCCTGGAAGAATAGCAACTTACTACCCACGGACACACGCAAACAGCTCATAACTTCGATTATATTCCCCTATTTTGATTATTGCTGCGCAGTCTACAATGACCTTGACTCAACATTAAGAATGAAGCTGGAAAGAATGCTAAATTCTGCCATCCGCTTCATCTTTCGCCTTCGACGAGACGAGCACATTACGGCATACCGTAATAAACTTGACTGGCTCACTTTGACGTCACGACGACTCTATTTTATTGGTATTATTACATACCTACTATTTAAAAAAAAAGATTCCGCTATACCTCTATGAAAAATATGTATGGCGTAGAGACGTCACTGATCGCACTCTTCGATCGACCACAAGTGAGCTAAGAGTACCCAGTCATCGCTCTGAGGCCTACTCCAGATCGTTCCTCATTACATCCACCAGGCTTTGGACTGCTCTACCAAATAGTATCAAAGGCAGTCTAACAGTTGACAGTTTTAAATCCAAACTGTACCGCGTTATACGTGACCGCGAAGTTTCGGGTAGAAAGATAATAGGCTGACTAAATAATTTTTCTATTTTTTTCCTAAATATTATATTTTTTACTTTTAAGAATTTTTCTCGTTTAATGTTAATATTATTCATTGTTTATTACTTCGGTGCGATTCCTCCCTGTGGCTCTAACAAAAAAAAAAAAATTTCTGTTCGGTTCTCGCGTTCATTATAGCTATAATGTATTTAATTATAATAATACTTTGTACTTTTTATATTTCTTTATTCAACACATAATTGTAATTTCTATGTATGGTTAGCTTAAGAGGTCACCCCTCAGGCTAAATAAATGGTATTCTATTCTATTCTATTCTATTCTATTCTATTATGTACAGTCGAACTCAAACTTAAACGCGCTGTCACCGTTGACGTTTAAGTTGTCATTTTCGCGGAACGTCAAATTCGGTCGCGTTCGCGAGTCTTCAAAATTCAGAACTTAACGATCTTTCTTTTTTTCAACTCAACACTCTAGTTCTGGAAGCGACTTGAGCAGGAGCTCGCCGCTGCGAATAGTAGTATTTTATAGTTGCTAGTGTAATTTAAATAAAGTATTATTTTATTTTTATTTTTAAGACGTTTGTTATTTCTTCAAGCCTCCAACGATCGTCGATAAGGTAAAGGTAAAATTTGCATATTATTTTATAAATTCATCTTTTAATTAATGGAAGTCGCCTCGCGTAACAAATTGGTGTCAGAAGTGGGATACTGATTTCGATTAATTGGAAGTTAATTAAAATTAATTATTCCATTTTATGTTTTATTTTATATTAATTGTGTATTAAAAAAAGAAAAAGATAATTTTTGAGTTTGATTAAACTTTTGTAAACTTAAAGGGAAAATTAGAAATTCAAAATTTATTTCAGTTTTAAATATACGTATGATTATTAGAATTATTGTTAGATTCAGAATATATTTTATTTTTATGTGTACTAATTAAATTTTATTTCAGGTTTTGTGCTAAAAATTCATAAAATTAGTGACTAAATTTATTAAAATTATAACATTGAAAAAGAAACGTGGTTAAATAATATTTAACTATATGGCTTTGCCCTATTGTTAAACCACGTGGCAGTTGAACTGTAAATTATACTTATTTTATGAATTTTTAAGAAAAGAAAATAAGTGAAGTGTTTTAGTGTCTTGATAGTGATTTATTTAAAATAATCATTTAATTCAAATTTTATAAATTATTATATTGTAATTTTTATCGAACACGTTATTCAGCAATATTTTATTATCTGGCTATGCCCCATTGCTGAATCACGTTGTTTTATAATTAAACAAAGATATTTTAAATTGATCAAGTCATATAAATCTTATTGGTATAAAATTTTTAAAAAATATATATAAATTAATTATAGTATTAAAGTTTGTGTAAATTAATAAAACTTAATTCAATTAAAGTTTTGAAAATTTGATAACAAAAATGTTAAAGTATCGAATTGTTATTTCTAATTAATTTTAAATACAATTTATTTTATTTTATTTTTTTTTATTTAGTAAAATTTCTTTTAATTGATTTTATTGGTTATATTAAACGTAGTTAAAAGTGATAAAATGCAAAATTGATTTTCAATTAAGAAAGTCTATTATAATTAAATATTATATCATTTAAAATTCTGGGAATTGAATGAAACGTTTAAAGGGACAAATAATTTATTATTTCGGTATTACTTTATTTAAGTGAATAAAATTAATTTTCGTTCTGAATCATAATTTGTAGTGTTATTGTATTAGATATTTGTTTTAAATTACAGTGCTAAAATATTATTAAAACATTACATTGCTTACAAAAAAAAAACACAAATAGAGTAATAATTTCGGAATTTCATAAAATTAATTTAAAAGTATTTTATTTTTATATTACCTTCAAACATTCAAAGGTTTACCAAATTATTTGTTTTGATTCTTGGAAAGGTCTTTGAACGTTATGCATTTTCGTAGAATAAAATAATATAGTTGGTATTTAAATTTAATAATAAGGAATTTGATTTATTAAAGTAATTTATTTTATAATTTTTAATAGGAGATTATATTCTGTTCAAATTGGAATATTTGATTTTATATTAATTTAATATTAAATTTTGTTGAGTTTTTTTATTTTGTTGCATTTAGTTGAAAGTGATGAAAGCTATTTTTGTTTTTAAATAGTGACCTATATGTATATATGTAATAATTTATTTCTCATATTTAGGGAATAATAACCCATCGAGAATAAGTTCCGAAACTTTCCAGTACAGTTGCTTACATCGAATATCACAGTTAAATTTAAACGGTAGTTGTGAGACTTAAATCTAATGTTAGGCGCAAGGGTACATCCAGCCGCGTAGCGTTCACAATACAATACAATAACAATTTTCACTTAAAATTGATCGCCGAGCAGAAAGGCTCTCCTTTTGAAGCTGGCTATCACAAAATTATAAAGGAACTTTGCTGAGAACGCATCGTTGCTGCAGATTAAGGTGCATATGAGTCATGAGGAGTGAAGTGGTCGGTGCTTTAGCGATTCGGAAAAGTCCATTCTGGTGGAAGCGAGTAAGGTGCAGTCTGTCAAAATGTGCAGCAACGACTCGTTTGCAGTCATATTGCAGAGAGAACAAGGGGCTAACGGATTATAAATATATCGCTGACCGGCAATGACGATTGAGCGTGAAAAGACGGTCGCTAGCCTTAATTGGGCTATTACCTTAAGACAGCGCAGGGGCAAACGGGAAGGATACAGGGTGTACGCCGAGTCCTTGGGGAGGCGATAAATAGGCAACTGAACATTGTCAGAATTAAAATAGGACCTGAGGTCGCACCTTCTCGAGGACTCGGCGAATTTAACGACTAGCGAGGGTCCTCGCTGATCCCAAATGTCCGCGTCGAAATTACTCCACAACTCGCACGCTCCGGCCTTGATCAGCAGAGCTTTTACTTGAAGGGCCCAGTTGAATGTACTCTGCGACGCGTCACCGTCCGCCAGTTCTTTGAGACGCAACAATAGTATCTTGGGCAATCTGTAATCCTGCAGTTTAAGAGTTTTTGATACCCATTTAATAGGTCTTGACAGAATTTCCACCGCTATGTGCGGAATACCAAGTGCTAAACGGACAAGGTAAGCCGGAGTGTTTCTTAGTAGACTTAAGAGACTCTTAAAGAACTCTATCTGCAGGGATTCCAGCTTATCCAAGTATCGCAGGGCCCAAAATGGTGCCGCATAGAGCAAAACGGAAACAATCATCGCGCCATATAATTTCCAGAAGGCATCCCAGGCCTCGATTCTTGCCGCATATACCAGCGACAGAACAGCGCCTGCCGCCGTTTTAGTCCTCTTTATTGCATCTTCCGTGGGCGATAGGCCACGCGCAGTGGAGGAGAACAGCACACCCAGGTAGCGGTACGAACCTACAACCTCGACCGGACTATTTCTGAACAGAAAAGACCTCGAATATGCGTTTAGTCTGCCAGCTTTTCTGAAACAGATGATTTTCGTTTTGTCAATGTTAACTGTTAGCTGATTTTTTTGGCAGTAATTCGATAACAAAATTAGTTTCCTGCGCAGATCGGCGGGCGAGTAAGCAAAATTAGTCAGGTCGTCGGCATACAGTAACATCAGCAAATCCTGCGTGTGCGAAACATCCACCCCGCGCGCCCCCCCCCCCTCCGGAAGAATTCCACGATATCGGCTATATACAACAAAAAGAGGTCTGAGGATTTCACCCTGGAGGACCCCCTTCGAGACGTCGAGATCCGGTACGTTGCAGTTGTCGATATTGGGGCACACCGAAGCTGAGCGATATAGGGCGGAGAGGATTCTCACAAGCTTTGCGCTAACGCCGAGACCGAGCAGCTTCCGTCAGAGAAGCGAGTGAGGAACAGAGTCAAAGGCTCATTTAAAGTCCACGAATAATCCGTATAGTTTCGTTTGTTGTCGTCTGAAAACAATCTGAATGGTGGCGAGAAGCGAGAAGATGTTGTCTTCCGTGCTTCTCCCACTACGAAAACCGGCCTGTTCCTCAGGTAGCAGGTCCCTTAACAGCGCCCACTCAGTCAGACGCCCGCACATAACCTGCGAGAAGATCTTTGCTATGGCGTTAGTGATCGCGATCAGTCTGTAGTTGGCCGGGTCGTCACGCGCACCTTTTTTAAAGAGAGCAATTAACGAAGCCTGAGCCCAGCCTTTGGGAAAGGTCTCCAGAAGAAGGATGTTATTAAAAAGTAGCAGGAGGTGAGAGAGCCACGTGTCTTCCAAAAACTTAAAAAGTTCGGCAGGTAACTCATCTGGACCTACTGCCCTTCCCACCTTCAGCCTCCTTATGCTGTCTTTGAGTTCTACCAAAGTGATCGGCGAGTCCAGAGTTGGGTCAAAAGTGCCGTAAAACGTCTCTGAGGGGCACTCTTCAGGGGGAAAAATCTCCGAGAAGTACGCCCCCCAGGCGACCCCGGACACCTGCGCACCCGCACGGGGTTTTTTCCGATATTGGCGACATGTGTTCCAAAAAACAGCCGCATTCCGGACGCCCGCGAACTTATCCGCTACATCATTTGCATAGAGGAGCTTCTTATTTTTTATTAAGTCTAGATACGTTTTTTTCGCGGTCTTAAAGGCGCTCGAATTTGGAGAATAAGCGTCTCTCCTCATACGCTTCAGGGCATGGTGGAAAGCTCGTTTTGCGCTTGTACAATCCCAATCGAACCAGGCCTTCGAAGTTACCGTTCTCGAGCATGTACTTTTAACACTAAATTTAATGCACACACCTGCATTTAGCGCCACTGCGCGCAGGGTTTTGACGAGAAGCTCATAGTGAGCATCGAGAGACTCCGAGTTCTCTGTGGTAGCAGCTGACAACGGCAGTCTTAAAATATCGCGAAAGTTACTCATACCGTCTAACGACCCCGAAAATCGCACTGCTGCCCGCCCTAATGGCATGGCAGCAGGCGTTTCTATTCTAGCACTTTCCGACAACAGCAGTCGTCGCCTATCTTTAGGTCGTCTATGAATGGCAAATGTAGGGCCGAAACCCATACAAGGTCGACAACACTGAAGCCCCTATGTCCGAGAAAAGTAAAGTGCGCCGGAACGTCGCTGGTACAGCGCCCATTTAATAAGACGAAATTGTTTGTCTGCACAAATTCGGACAGAAGGACTCCACGGCTGTTGCATAGTTCATCGTGTGTCTGCCTCCGCATGCGGATGGACGAACCTTCAAATATCTGTGGGAAGTCGGAGTATGGGTCTAAAGTTCCTACTCGACAGTTAAAGTCGCCTCCAAGAACAAAAATCGCTTCTGGATACTGGTCATTCAAGGAATCCATTTCTATTTGTAGCGCTGAGAGTTGAGATGCTAAATCCGAATTCGGCGGAAAATAAAAAGAGCCGACTACTAAATTAATCGGTAGAGTGTTAGCGTGGAAAAAGAGCCAATGCGGAGAAGCCGCCAAAGCCGTATAAGTGAATTCTGGGTTGACTAACGACAGAAGGCCCCCACTACAGCGACCGAAGTGACTGGAGCGGACAGCCGGGGTGAAGATTCTTGAATGACCAGCGACTATCGCCTCCGAGTCTATTTCACGATCTGACCAAGTTTCCGAAAAGTTAATTATTTTATACGGGCTAAAAAAAGCGTTATTTTTTACATTTATTAATCCGCGAGCGTTCCAAAATACAATATTTAATATATTTAGAGACGATTTACAAGTAACATTAGCGCGCGGTGCAGACGTTGACAAAATGTTGGCAGACTTTCGAGCAGATCTTTGTGAGTGTTGACGGGGGAGATTCAAAAATTTTGGCGCATTGTCGAGTTCTCAGAGCCAATGGGCATTGCTGAAGAGGATCGTGATGAACCCTGTTGTGCTGCTCTCGAATAAGAGGTCCTTGATTCAGGAGCTAGCTCATTTAGGCGCGTCGAGTAATCCTGGTCAGCTTCGGACCATTTGAACCAGGTGTTGTTAATGGCGATAGAATTGCCTTTCTTCTTGAACGACTGGCCTTTGGCAGTGGCGGCCCGACCTGCCTCTCTGGCTTTATACGCCATAAAGCGTTTCTTATCGGTGTAGTCAGGGTTGATGAAAAACCTTGTGTTTTTAAGGGCCGATTTCTTTGACGACAATATCATACATTTATCCTCTTCGGAAGCTACTTCAGCGACGATGGCCACCGGGTCGGCACGAATTATTCTCGCCGAGGCTATCTCTCCTGCCAAAGAAAAGTGTGTGGCTAGAAACGACTGGACCTCTCTTTTTAGCGGGGCCGGGCCAGGTTGAAAACCAGATATTAGGTTTCGCCTTTCTTGTGCCTCTAGCTTGGTCGCCATCCTCTTTATCAGGTGGTCCTGGGATTCGATTTTTTCTTCGAGCGCTACGATACGGGTAGAGAAATCGTTCCTAATGTCGTCGATTGCGCTCTTGACAGCAGTAATCTCCCTAGAGCATTCGTCAATCCCAGGTTGCAACGAACTGGTGACGTTTTGTGTCGATTTGATGATGGCATCTAGGAGAGATTTTTGCAAGACATCCAGGCTGGCTTGCGTAATTGGAGTGGCCTCCATTGTACAGCCGGACGATCGCGCTTACGCCTCACGAAACCAAAGTCTTCGAGCGAGCTATCACTGCTAGAACGATATACCAGCCACTTAGATGCGGTGGTGGGGCGGCTCGGTAAAATCGGGGGACGCAGAAGCTGTGTATCATACTGTGATTATTTTCCCCGCAGTGTTACTATTTTAATTAATACATGTACTTAGTGATTGATAATATTATTATTTAATAAATTAATTTTCGAGTTTTAAACACCAGCGAATTCTTATAAAATCGATTTTAATTATTATTTTTGCATTGTACTTGAGTATAGTCCAATTATTTAAAGGCATTTTCAAATTGTTTGTTTTGATTCTCAGCAAGGCTTTTGAACCGTATGCGATTACGTAGAAATGAATTAAAATAGTGTATCTTATAACTTATTAAATTATTTTACCTTTTATTTTATTTATTTAACATTTCAGTTTTCAAATAATTGACCATAGAATTATTAATAATAATTAATCACATTTTTATAATTTTGACTACAGTAATTTTTTTTGTTTGTGTTAGTGTTATTTACATATTAATTTAATTTTATTTATTTGTCAAATACATTTTAATTTATTTTATTCGTGATTTTGTATGTTACTTATTTTATTTCTGTCTAGTTGATTAATTCATTTTATTTTATTTGTTTTTTATTTTTATTACAATTTAAAATTGCAAATATGGACGAAACGACTAAATTAATGACTACTATGTCAGAGTGCATGATTTTGCAAAATGCGATGTCAAACATTCCATATTTTGACGGTAAAAATATGCCTTGAAAAATTTTCTCCTAGACGTTCAAAGTGCAGCTGCAAACGTACCAGACGAATTTGAAAAATCTTTAGTAAACTCTATAGTTGGGAAATTGCAGGGTATTGCTCGCGATAGTGTTTTCGGTAAAACATTTGAAAAAATAAATGATTTAATTAAACATTTGAAAACTAGATTTGCTTCCGGGAAAAATTATCCGTTTTTCATTCCTGAAATACAACAAGTACAAATGAAAAGAGGAGAAACTGTAAATGACTTTTATGATCGGTTAAATATGTTGGTAGCGGGAGCGACTTCTGCCTTAAAAGATACATATGGCAACGCGGCTTCAGAAATGGTAAAACCTTTAAATGATTGCGCGTTAGAGTAATTTTTGAGGGGTTTACCAGACGAGATCTCAGGTTTAGTTGACGCTAGGGACCCTAAAAATTTAGATGAAGCATTACGTTATGCTGAGAGAATTGAATTAAGAATAAAACCAAAAAGTTTAGGATTCCAGTCATTATCAACAATGAAACATGGTAGTGAAGATGTCGAATATTTGACTAGTCATAATTATCCGATAAGAAGAGATTCTAATGGTCAAATGTCCCCTATTAAATCGAGTGCTAAAAATGAAGCAAGCTCAGGAATTTTAAAGCCACCAAATTTTGAAAAATTTCCTGTGCGATATAATAATATGGTGGAACAGCCGATGTGGCCGTATTATCCGCCATATCCTCCAATGTGTATGTACCCACCACCTTATTTTGGTTATGCTCCACCTTTTCCACCACCAAATTATATGCCAAATATATCTCCATATTATCAGAATGTACCAGCATATAATGGGGGTAATTCTCCTAGACGACCATACAGAACGGATTATTATAATAATTACCCGGGTTATAATGGGCCGCGCATTCAATTTCCGCAATCGCCAATCTCGCGTGAACAAAGGACTCCTTCTAGTTCTTTAAACTCGACTCTGACTCGTTCAACAGACGCATGGACGAGCCAGACCGACAGCATTCAGCGTCATCCGATAGTCAAATTCGTCAAAGAACTAGAAGCATCAAAGCAGTCAACGTGAATACTAATGCACTTAAAGTGGTGGTTGAAAGTGTCGATTTTATGAAAAATTCAGAAATCTTTTCAGTTGATACCGGAGCAGAAGTATCCATAGTAAAGTTAAAGGCATTAAATCCAGAATCTAGAATGGATACTGATGATAAGATATTTTTAAAAGGAATTAATGATGTTAAAACTGAAACATTAGGTTCCATTGAAACGAATATTTTTGAAAATAATATTATAAAGTTTTATGTGGTTCCGTCAACATTCCCGTTAGATTGCGATGGAATATTAGGAAAAGAATATTTGGATAAAGAATTAGCAATTATATCATTACACTATAATACTTTGGTATTGGCTTCTAATCCAATAACTCCAATTAAATTCTTAAAAAAACCAATCGGGAATAGTTTTAATAGAGAGGCGACGGATTTTAATTCACGAATTTATTTGTTTAAAAAAAGAGCTAAAACCGTAATTACTTTAGATATAGTAAATGATGATTTGCTAGAGGGATATTCACCTAAAATTGACACTATAGAGGGACTATATCTTCGCGAATCGATAGTGACAGTAAATGACGGAACCTGTAAAATATTAGCCATAAATACATTAGATAAGGACATAGAAATGGAAATACCCGCACAAGAATTAATTCCTTTTGATTGTTATGATTTAGCTGGGGAACAAGAATATTATAGTGATGAATATGATGATAATATAGATAATATACGGATTACTTCACCGCAGGACAGATTATCGTATTTATTAAATAAGTCAAAATGGAATCATTTAAATTTAGAGGAACGTAGTTATATTGAGGATTTAATTAGAGAATTTCAAGATTTATTTTATATACCAGGTGATGAGTTAAAATCTACTCCGTATATTCGTCATTCAATACCTTTAGATGATAATATTCCCATAAATACTAAACAATATAGGTTTCCCCCTATTCATAAACGAGAAATTGAAAATCAAATTGCAGATAAATTAGCAAAAGGAATTATTACTCCCTCTATGTCCCCGTATAATTCTCCTATTTGGATAGTTCAAAAAAAACCAGATAGTAGCGGTAACCTTAGATGGAGATTAGTCATAGATTTCAGAAAATTAAACGATAAGACTGTTAAAGATGCATATCCCTTACCAAATATTACCGACATTATGGATAAATTAGGCAATGCAATGTATTTCAGTGTATTTGACTTAAATTCTGGGTTTCAACAAATTGAGATGACGGATGAAGATAAATATAAAACTGCTTTTACTACTCAAAATGGTCATTATGAATATGTTCGTATGCCGGAGGGTCTCAAAAATGCGCCTGCTACGTTCCAACGATTAATGGACAATGTATTAAGGGGTTTAACGAGAACCGAACTTTTTGTATATATGAATGACATAGTTATATTCGCTAAAGATTTAGAAGAACATACAAAGAAGATACAAAGATTATTTAAGAGATTAAAAGACGCCAAATTAACATTACATTTGGATAAATGCGAGTTTTTAAGAAAAGAGGTTAAGTTTCTTGGTCATATTCTTAGTAGCGAGGGGTTAAAGCCTAATCCAGAAAAAATAGAGGCTGTACAACGGTTTCCTATGCCTAACACTCAAAGAAATATACGAGAATTTTTAGGGTTAACAGGTTTTTATCGTAGATTTATAGAAGATTATGCCAACATAGCTAAGCCATATAGCTATATAAGTCATATAAGCAACATAGGCATTTTGAATGCAGATGAATTTTTTGAATTTTTTGAATCACTGAAACCTAAAATAGGCCAAATTTTAGTTACTCCTTTTAGTCAGTACAAAGTCTTTAGTTTAATAATTAAAGAAAACCATTTTGATTCGGTATTGAAAGAAAATTTAAGAATTGCTCTTTTAAATTTAAAGAAAATACTAATTAATTTAAGAGTAGAATCATTTAGAATTTCAGAAATTGGAGATTTTGTAGAAGTAAACAATCAAGGAGAATTAAAACAATTATTAAATGAATATTTCTTAAAATCTAAAATTAAAATCAAGATTTGTCGAGGAAATGTACAAGTACCTCCTGAAAATATGCGTACAAACATAATTACTGAATTGCATGATAGTTTAATTGGGGGACATAAAGGGGTTACCCAAGTAGAAATATTATATATGAATTATATAAAAAAAAATATATTAATTATATATAGTCTTTTATAGGTAATAAATATATAGATTTGGGCATATATAAAATTTAATATTATATATAACGTATATATAAATGATATATAAAGTCGGCAGGGGACAAGTTATGTCTGGAATATATATAAAATATATATGCAAAAAACGCAAAAAAGTGCGAAACGGACTATTACTACTTACTATGAGTCAGACAGAGCGTCTAACGCGTTATTGCATGGGGCCCTTCAATTTTGTCGATGTTCTTCGAGGAAAACATAATTATTTATTTCAGAAAGTTGTTTTCCAAAAAAAAGATATTTTTTTCATACCTTGTGACGTATACTAAAATTTATATTTTTCCCGAAAATAATTCAAAATATCAGGCGTATACAAAGTTTAATATTATATATAGCAGATATTACATACAGCAGAGACCAATTTATGTTTGGAATATATACAAAATATATATGAATAGTATATAGAAAATTCAAGCGAAATTTTTCATAAGGAAAGATTGAAAATATATGTTAAGTATAATTGTTGTCTATGTTGGTTGAGAAAAACATAAAAATTTATTTAATAAGGTTGTTTTATTATAGTGTACAGGCTGAATTAGGTATGTTTATGAGTCACTATTTGGCTCATACAAATTCACATTGTAAACGTATCTCTAACGACAATCACTATTATTTGTAGACTTTATTAAGGGCCCTTGAGCGTGATCAGAGGCGGGCAAAATGTGAAGAAATTTTGGGCCGATCTTTTAAGAATTACAAACAACTTTTCAGATAATGTGTTTTTACGGAAATAATTTTTATCTTATTGGCCACCGAGTGAGTGATTATGGATAAATACTTCCCAGTAGCAGAATTTATCCATTTTTTAATCAGTCAATAGCATTAACATCAACTTCATCAATATTTATTATTTCTACCGGCTTTTCATTTTCTTCATCATTAATTTTAGCATATATCATTTCAGCTATATGAATATTTTCTTTTACAATTACATTATCTAAATCATTATTTTCGTTTATCGTTATATTACCGTTTACAGGTTCTTTCTCATTGCTTAAGCCGCTTATATGTACGTCAACATTGTAATCAATTGACTTTTACATTATGCCCATTGCATCGCGATTTTTATTAGCACTAAATTCACATTCTCGACATGGTAATATCAAATCATCCAGATTCTGCGAGTCATCAGTAATCCTATTTTTGTTGGTTATGTCAACGTCCTTCGTGGTATGAGATCCACCATGATTGTCTCTCAACCTACATTCCGTCCTTTCGTTTCGATCGTTCCCAGTGACAAGGTTATTTTGATCATGGTTATCTAAAGCGGTACAACGCGATATATCCCTTACACTTCGCTCACGTAGGGTTAACTCCAGACTATCAACAACCTTATACTGGCAATCTTTAATTACGTTATTTATTTTACCATCTGTACGCTCAGGTTCAACCAACTGTTGCCCAAAGTAACTCCCCGAGACTATTTGACTATTGATGCTTACTATTTGTTGCGAATAATCTATACAAACTCGATTAGCATACAACCAATCGTTACCGAGAATTACATCAGTCGTGAGGTGCGGGATCACCAAAAAAATATAGGTTTCAACTTTTTCCAATACTCGATATTTAAGTCTTACTTGTTTCGCGATAGTTGTGGCCCTTAACCCGATCGCCGTTGTGATACACAGATTCGATACAGGCAATTCATCTACATTATTTCGATTCAAACATTCCTTGTAAAATTTATCCGATACGCCAGTAATTTGGCTACCTGTATCAACTAATGCGTTTACCGACATACTACAAAATTTTAATATCAATCGAGGGCACCTACTCACTGATACACGTGGGCGAACTGCATCATGCCCTTGGCCCTCAATCTCATCCCGAAGGTCCTCGTAAAAATCTAAAAATTCCTGGCCCGATGTCGGACCTACTTGATTCGTCGCGCCGATCATCAGTTTAAATTAGGAGAATTATTACTTTGATACGGATTCGTTATCACAGGAGGAGGAACTCGCATATTCGGATATTGAAAACTCGACGCACTAGTATTATTACAAGGAACCACACTATTACCTTGCAAACAATTCAATTTTCCATCGCGATTCGGTGAACGATTATTATGATGATCGTAAACACGTTCATGATTAAATAATTGCGTTTTATTTTGCAATGCCATTTGATCTTCTCCAAGATAACCATCTAAATTCCTATTATAACTATTATTATTGCGGGGTCGCGAATTAGAACGATTGGTATTGCGATCATTTCCACGAGAATTAGGATTATGCAATACAGAATTTAATCCTTGCGTTCGCATATTGTTTACATCGGAACGACCTTTGTTTTTATAACGTTCATTCTCGAATTCCGTGTTCGCGAATTTTCCATCCCACCGCGTTAAAGTTTGAATGAAAAGTTTTAAGTTTTCAAAATCAACACCGAATAATGAATCCTGCACTTTACCAGGGAGTTGGTTTGTAATATGCATAACAATTTCACAGTCAGGCATTTTTGGTTTAAAGTACTGTGCCTCATGATACTGTCTGTAAAAATACGATTGCATATTTCCTTCCTTATAAAAATACCGACGCGAGAACCACTTATCTTTGTACCTCATCTGTATCGGAATCAAATAAAATTCCCTTTCAAACTCGTCCTTAAACTTTTTAAAATTATGTATTTCATTTCATTTAATTTCATACCATTCCCTCACTTTACCTTCTAAAAAACTTTCAATTCCAAGCATATGGTTCGATTCGTCAATTTTTTCAAATTTGAAATAACGCTCAATGTCGTCTAAAAATTCAAGTGGATTTCGATTCTCATCAAATTGTGGTCGTTTCGCCTCAAACGTGACCGATTGCAACTGACGAAAGAAACTGTTAACTAGATGATCATTTCCACCATTTTGTGAACTACTTGTAGAATAAGTTTGCATCTATGACGTCTGTTGCGAAATCCCTCTCAATTTCTCATTGGCCTCCTCGCAACTTTTTTCTAAATTTTGTCTAAGTTCTTTTATGTATTGCAGTTCTCTTTCCATTTCCGAAGACATTGTCGTTTGTTCTATAACGTTTTGCGTATTTCGCGGAGGAGAATGAATCATGTCTCTAGATTGATTCTCGTTACCCTGATTCAATGGTAGATTATAAATTTGGGCCGGGTTTTGCAAATTGCAACTTGGTTTCGTTATTTTTTTAAAATTATCAAGTGATTGCAAATAATTTACTTTTTCATTATTATTCAAAGATTTCAATTTTTGTCTAGTAATGGTCCCTGGCACAAATTTCCTATCCCCCATTTAATCATGCTGTATATCATTTTAAGTCTTTTCACAATCTTTTGAATTTACAAACATAATTTAAATACTTATTTGAATAATTCAATTCCACACAGTTTTTGGTATTCGAGCGCAATAACAACACTATTGTTCTCTCTTTATTTCAATGTTTTCACTTTTTGTTTTGATACATTGACAACATTAGATTTCAAAGATTCACGGAATATTTTGACCTTTACAACCGCCATACAAATTATAAATTCATATTAAATTGTTTTTCGAAATTACGAAATTATATAAATAAGAAATCAAGGGATACATATAATACTCTCCTTATTTTTATCTAATTATTTTTCGCATTCTATTATTATATAAAAAGCGATAAACTCAAAATGGAAAATAAACTTGATTGATTGGCGATTTATTTGATATATTATTTTAATTCAAGTTACACTTAATAATATGACATGAATATATACTGCATATTATTTTATCAATCAAAATATAATCTAAAAAAAAGCAAATATATTGCCCATTCAATCAAGTGTAATAAACAAATCCAATAATTTATATGTATTTTGTACGTTATAGGTCAAGACATTATTTTAACATTGACTAAATTCTATGTCGAAATAGCACATTCAAATAATAAAATTGTTCCCCATAACAATGCATTATTTCTATTTTTCATGTGTATTATAAACTAACGCAATTTTCGTAAACTATTAAAACAACCGTAACAGTATATATGTGTATATAAGTTCAAGGTTACTATATCTATTCACTATTTTGCGTAATTTATTTTTGATTAAATTGTTCAATTCCGATCGTGTAAAGATTTTTTTAATTCATATTGTGTGTAATGTCAAAATCATATTTTAATTTCGCATGAACTATAAAACCTTAGGGTATTTCGTGCCCTTTCGTTGTGCGCCATTTGTAATATTTCACTTTTTTATTACGAAATATCATTGAATAATTAAACTATTATCGAATTCACAAATCATAAAAAATGAATTAAATGAACTAAACGAAGATCAATTATGATTCAATTAGAGATAACTAAAATTAATCTATACGAAGTACTTTAAACGAACGAACAAAGTTTCACTCTTAAAGTTGTGTATTTAGATTTTCAAAGAAATTACATTGAATAACCCGAAGAGAGAGAGAGAGAGAGAGAGAGAGAGAGAGAGAGAGAGAGAGAGAGAGAGAGAGAGAGAGAGAGAGAGAGAGAGAGAGAGAGAGAGAGAGAGAAATTACAAATAATAACCTGATGATTGAGTGCATTCCAAAAACGGCCTTATTTTCTGGCTGCTTCGCTTGAATTTTCCTTACGAGATAATTTTCACAAAAATGGACGTCGTCTTCGAATCTTGACCACGTGGCGATAACTTTAGCCGGATCGTTGGATTTCGTCGATATGCCTTCGTCGAGCTCGTCCCACATGAATACATTGCTGAATAATTTAATCTAGATTATTCCATGTCCGAATATTGGGAATTGGATTCCAATTGTGATTGGGGTGTAGAGCTTACCCATAAACGTGCCGAGGAGATGACGCCTTTTTCTGTCCTGCACGGGACACTCCTCGGTAAATGCAGATTTTCTCGATCGCTGGCAACCAGCTCTTCGGACTCGTTGTCCTGGAGGCACCAAGAACTGCGCCGATGTCGAACTCGAGGATGACGACACACGCGTCCCTTGGGCGACGAAAATGCAATTTTTCTAAAATGGAGTACCCGGACACCTTTTTACTGGACGACGTTCTGAAGAAGAATAATAGAAAAAAGGGGGAAAGACGAACACCCCGTTTCGACAACGACATCAACAATACCCCCTCTAGCCTTTTGTTGGTCCTAATTAGCACTGTCTTGCACACCTATTATCAGCAACATTGCGTATGGGGATTTTTCCATTGCGGGTTACGACACGGAATTCACCGCGGTACCAAACAGCCAATCGTATAGCACGATGATATAGTTCCTCGTCCATCTTGCACCTTATGCATTTTATGCCTACCTAACTTTCTCTTTCTCTCTCTCGGGCTCTCTATTTTCTCTTTTTCTCTCTCTCTCTATCATTATACGCATACGACAATAATAATACACCGTATATCACAAACTATCAGCAGTCGAAGTACTGTGGTGAACCATATGAAATTCTGATGAGAGACGAAGGAGTCGTAACTGACGGCAACTGCCTGTTCGACTCACTCATCAAGGTTCAGCAGCTGACAATGTCACCGGACGATCTGAGAAGGCTTCTCCTGCTGCGAGGCAATTTTTACATTATTGCCGAAGCCGGTCGAGCGCGCAACGTCTTACTCGCGCAGTATGAATACGGCGATGACAATCATATCAGCCTATTCGCGCATCTCTACGGCGTAAATATCTGCTTTCATTATGATCATCGAGATAAACAAACCAGATATTTCCACGTGCGAGTCTCCGATAAAGCGAGATGGCATCACCTGCATCTAGAGAGGCAGCACTATACGCCGTACCTAAAACAGAGTGGCTCAGAGCACTTCCATCAGCCTCGAGGATCTCCCGATCCAGCGGGAGGCTCGTCCAAAAACACGCACTTGGAGCCATCGGAAAGCGACGATGATAATTCCAAGGGAAGCGCACCCAGTGCCCACATCATCTGCAATCGAGCCAGAGGCAAATAATACCTCCGATTCGCCAGAAGCACTGGAAAATCATCCATTGCCGACATCGTCTACTGAGGCAGAGGCAACCAGTATCAGTGATTCACCAAACGAGCAGCAGAATGCGCCCGAAAAAGGCGAACCGATCGTGAAATTTTCAAATCGTCATTTGGCGAGTGAAAAGGCAACGTCGCCTATTTTACGACGGTCGACCGTCAGTTAGACAGCGAAGTCGGAAAGCTGCTTCGCGAAAAACGACGCGTAAGCATCGAGCAATTATCTGCTCAAGACGCTCCAAATGTTGGCGAAATAATAGTAACCAACGTTGGAAAATATACGATGTTCGCGCTCCTAATCAAGCAATACATCGACGAAAGAGCATCGATGTCCGCAATAACGTTGTGTATTAAAGCACTAAACAGGCACATTCTGACAGCTCAAATCAGCGCCATACATATCGGGTATGACTTCGACATGATTCCCAAACAAAGCAGGCCGACTATTACTGAGCTTTTCCGAAAATGGATAAAATACAGAATAACAATCGTATTTTTCAAAGATTCCATGCCTGTACCAGCTGACCACGAGCGATATCTGTTAGTTAGAGAACATCATTGCTCCGCGAGTGGTGGCCATAAAGGAATTAAGAAAACATACCGCCGACTTTCACGCACCCATTATTGGAGGAATATGAGAGCCGACGTGACCGAAGTAATCAACAGGTGTGGCATCTGTCAAAGCAAAAAGACGGTACCAAACAAAACTAGACTACCTATGATCATAACGGATACACCTGCAGATGCCTTTGACAAGGTATCAATAGACATCTGGGGACCAACAACGGTATCGGAATTGTGAAACAGGTTCGTCATTCCAATGCAGGACTTACTGACCAAATATTCATTGGCAGTACCCCTCCCCGATATTACAGCCGATACAATAGCCAAAACTCTCATCTGCAAATATGGCGCTCCGCGAGCACTCCTTACTGATCAGGGCAAAAATCTTATGTCTAGCGTCATTTGCGAGCTTACACGTCTGTTCAGGATATCGAAACTGAGAACAACTGCATATCATCCGCAGTCAAATGGAAGTATTGAGAGGTGTCACCATGTGCTTGCCGAGTACCTTAGGTACTACGTTAAGAAGCGCGAAAGATGGGACGAATAAATTCCATATGCGATGCTGGCGTATAATACCAGCGTACACGAAGGTACTAATTACACACCGCACGAGTTGGTATTTGGCAAAATGGCCCGATGTCCGTCGAGCACATCGCCGAGAGATTCACTACCAACGTACTCAGGTTACGTCGGTGAGCGCGCAGCAACTCTCGAGGAAATTCGAACAATAGCCGCGCTGAATCTCACACAGGCAAAATATCGGTCTAAAGCCTACTACGATCGGAAGCTAAACGTACATCACTTCCACATAGGCGAGATGGTAATGCTGGCTAAAGAACCAAGCCATGGAAAGTGGGACGACACGTTCGTAGGTCCCTATGAGATAATCGAGGTTCTAGAACCGCGTAACGTACGCCTAGAAATACACGAGTCTTATTTAAGTAGTACATGTCGATAAACTGTAAAAGGGATACGACCCCCTTATACTCGACGAAGAGAACTCGTACGATAAACGAAGTTCGTCGTTCGAAGAATTTAAAAAAAAAAGAAAAGGGAAATCGGTAACGAGAATAAGCGTAAGGAGGTGAACGCTCATAAATTATCGGCCTCCGTTTTGTGCGGTGCTTCGTAGGCAGCCGCCTCGATGACGCGGCGTCCCCACCCTCGGGCTACGCATAAACAAGACAGTCCCATACATGGGACTAGCCACGCACCGTAGCTGACGAAGGACTGCGCGATGAGCTTCCCCCTCTTCCGCGCGAAGAAGGAAGGGACACCTCGAGATGAAACCTGGGATGAACGACGTAGTGGGTAGGAGATCCCCTCGCCTCTCCACCCCTCGTCTCTAGATCCCTCTCTTTCTGCTTCTTACCTCTTGCGGGGCTGTAACGGCGACCTGGACCATCCACGGGATCGCGAGAGGAAGGTTTGACGAGGAATAAGAGACGAAGCGGAAGGGAAGCTGCGAGAGATCGCCACCTGGAAAGGAGCGCCTCCCCCCAACCCTTAACTAAATGAATTTTATGTTCGCCATGCGACTCGGCACTTTCTCTTTTACAAATCCACGACCCACGCCGCCGTACACTTTCGTGAATCAAAAATAATACTACCGAGCGTCATCATCGCATTATCTATTCCGTGCGTATTCGAAAAGTCGGGTAGAAAACAGAATAATTTATTCTGGATAATTATGTAGGGGCTATCGATGTAAAGCCATTGGTAGGGGCGGTGATGACGAACCCAGTAGGCGAAAAATAGAAAATAACCTACACATTGGACTCACTGCTGGAAGTATCAACGATCTAGATTGCTTACTGGAAGACGTCCCTCATCTACATCCTGTACATACTCTTGGTATCGTATACGCGATTCACCATTTACGAGCACAACTCCGTGCCGGTCCCACAGCACTTCGGAAAGAAGTGACAATCAGCATTCAGTGTACCCTCCACCCAATACTCGGGCATAGCGAACGATCAAGACAAGTATGTCCGACTATCAGTGGACGCGTTCCGCCAATTTCGCAAAAGCGGAGATACTTACGTTTGCCACGGAGAGCTACCGCTGCACGAACGAGATCTGGACAGCGACTGCGAAGTTCGCATGATCACAGAGTTGAAGTTCAGCCACTTCAACAATTGCGACCTAAGATTGCTCAAGCGGAAAACCGCTTTTTAGCTCAAACTCCGCATTTCTAAACCGGTGGCTGTATTCAGTCACTACCCAAGAACCATTCAGGATAATGTGTGGAGGAAATATTATAGCCAAGGTTTCTCTTAACGGAACAGGTCTACTTGAGATAGCGTCGGGCTGCAAGGCACAGACGGACATAATCATGCTTGACGGAAGTCTGGTAACGCTAGCAGATCTAGGTGAAATCATCACCAAAGAGGACGCAAGATCAGGTGACACCCGCACCAGCAACGACTTTGAGACCAGTCTCAAGTTCAGCGACCTCGTCAGCAGAGCTCGGCTGATCGCCAAGACTAGACGAATGAAGGAGCGAGTAACGCTAGTAGAGGAAGCTACAATATACGGCGGGCCCTCTTGCATATTAGCCATTTTACTCGTAATCGCCTATTGGAAATGCCTACGTGGAAGAAAGTGGTTCCGGCAGCAACGACAGAAACGCGGTATGGCAGTGTCATTTCGTAAAACTGCGGATAATGACTGTGTAGAGAACGTACGGTCCGCGGACGGGGATCCCTCACCCGAAATGACGGAAATAGACGCTGCGAGTCCGTCGGTGAAGGGTTCCTCGAGCTCTGTTGTACGACTCGTTGAACCGTAGATTTTAAGAAATATTTGTAAAAATGGCCAGCACCTGTGCGACATAAATGTAACGCGTGTGTTCGGATCCCACATACACTCACACATGCGTGCACACACACACACACACACACACACACACACAAAACAAAATGTAACGCGTGGGATCGGATCCCACTTCATCTGCCGTCGCGCTTCGCTTAAACCTTCGGCGAAGGACCGCCGATTTTTTTTTAAGGGAGAAGCGTTACAATCCGTCGATCGTAGATCATCTACATTCTACTAATAATTATACGTATATCTTATAGCTACTAATAATTTCTACGTATCACATTAAAGTAAGGTAACGCCGCGCATCCGGTCTCATGTGATGACATGGGACCCTTCCCGAATAACTCGGTTAACTGCATTTCAGAAACAGATAAGCATTTTTCGGCTGGGAACCTGCAGAGTTCGGTAATTCGCAGGACTCGACGACGGTCGCCTGCTCGCGAAAACTGCAAGCTCAGCAGGATCTCGAGGAAGCGGGTTCTCAGGACAGACAGTTTTTAGCTGCGGAACGAGTACCTTCGTCGGCTCGTGTCCGCAAAGCTCGTAGTAACCTCGAGCGGAACGCCGGAAATTGTAAGTGCGCGCTCCGGTGTTGGACTTCGCGCGCCATTAAAATAATAACAAGTTCGCGTTTGTAATCGTGGTAACGCGAGATCGCGAAGGGACGGGGGTGCTGGACCGCCTAATAAAACATATACTATTAGGACATATTTTGTGTCATTCACACCCCCCCCCCCTTCTTCCCCTTCGCGCCTGTTACGCACGACCGCTCCGTACGTAACATATAAATATTTTGGTGTCAGAAGTGGGATCACGCGCGTGTTCGGGCAAAAAATGTCAGACTGCGAAACTAACTATTTAATAATTCAACAATGCCCATGGTCTGTCAGGCAAGCATTAATTTTTATTAAATATGACGACACAGACGGAATAATTGAAGCACTAACAAAATTGGACGCGATTCGAATCGAAAAAGAAACGAAAAATAAAAGTAACTCTGCAATCCCAAATAATGGAAACCGCGCGAATGAAATAAGATAACTTCAAGCGGGTGAAAATAGACCAAAAAATTCAAACACGCGAAACGAGAATCACCCACGAACTTCACTAAACACTAGCGGTCACAATAATCCTCAGAATCGTCGGCACGTTGCATTTCCGGATGTTCGATACCCGCCACCGAATTTGCGAAATACGAACATGACTTCTCCGAATAATGACGTGCGAAATCAACGCCCGAATTTAAACTGAATACCGGCGCGTGGGACTATGTCCCAACGGCGCGTCGTGATTATGATTTCGTACAACAATTGGAAAACAACAACAAAATCGAAGAAAACAAAAGTCGAAAAAGTGAGGAATTTAAATACCCGCATATAAAAATGAATATATGCAATTATGATATGTGGGCTCTTATTGACACCGGTAGCCAAATTACGGCTATCTCAGAAAACTTTTATAAACAAATATGTGACGTAGGTAATCCGCCTGAATTACCAGTGACGAACCTTTTAATTTCGACAGCTATTGGCAAAAAAGCGACGACAATTATTTTTATATTTTAACATTGATGATATGACGAGAGCTCATACATTTTTAGTAATTCCTCACTTGTCGACAGAAATAATTTTAGGCAATGATTTCCATACAAAATTCGGAACGGTACTGAATTATCCGGAGAAATAAATAGTGTGGACAGGAAACTATATTACGAAAGCATGTGTGTAATTCTCCAAAGATCCGACAAGTAGCATCACATGCTCCAATTTTGACGAGACGTCTTATGTCTTCCTCATGAGCCACCATGAAATGGTTAGGAATTTGAATAAAAAGGGCCAAACTAATAGAGAAAACAATGAGAATAACTTGGAAAATATTAATAATTATAACAATGATGGTGACATACTAGATGACGATAATGAAAATGATGATGACGTGGATGATAATACTGACTATAATTGCTCCAATTTTGACGAGACGTCTTATGTCTTCCTCATGAGCCACCATGAAATGGTTAGGAATTTGAATAAAAAGGGCCAAACTAATAGAGAAAACAATGAGAATAACTTGGAAAATATTAATAATTATAACAATGATGGTGACATACTAGATGACGATAATGAAAATGATGATGACGTGGATGATAATACTGACTATAATTTGAACCATGAATGTAATGTATTGAATGCTGATTGTGATGTATTAAATAATTGTGATGTGTTATATAATAATGATTTTACTTATAATGACATGCCAAATGAGAATAATTTTATACATTGTGATGATAATTTTAGTAGTACTGACATGAGAAATGAAAATAATTTCATGAATAATGACTGTTACGATCCGTCGATAGTAGATCATCTACATTCTACTAATAATTATACGTATATCTTATAGCTACTAATAATTTCTACGTATCACATTAAAGTAACGTAACGCCGTGCATCCGGTCTCATGTGACGACATGGGACCCTTCCTGAACAACTCGGTTAACTGCATTTCAGGAACAGATCAGCATTTTTCGACTGGGAACCTGCAGAAATCGGCAATTCGCAGGACTCGACGACGGTCGCCTGCTCGCGAAAACTGCAAGCTCAGCAGGTTCCCAGGCCAGGAAATGCTGTGTGAGAACGACGTCGATCCGTCCACGGACACGTTGACGGATCTCGAGGAAGCGGGTTCTCAAGACAGACAGTTTTTAGCTGCGGAACGAGTAACTTCGTCGGCTCGTGTCTGCAAAGCTCGTAGTATCCAACTTCCAGCGGAACGCCGGAAATTGTAAGTGTGCGCTCCGGTGTTCGACTTCGCGCGCCATTAAAATAACAACAAGTTCGCGTTTGTAATCGTGGTAACGCGACATCGCGAAGGGACGCGGGTGCTGGACCACCTAATAAAACATATACTATTAGGACATCTTATGTGTCATTCACACCCCCCTTCTTCCCCTTCGCGCCTGTTATGCACGACCGCTCCGTATGTAACATATAAATATTTTGGTGTCAGAAGTGGGATCACGCGCGTGTTCGGGCAAAAGAAATTTTGTTAGACTTTTAAGCCCGCCCCGTGATCTTCGGATCCACACGTCCTGATGCGGACTTACATTTTTCCGACGCGAGTTCTTAGTAAACACCGGCGCGGAAATTAATATTATTAAATTATCTAAGTTAAGATGCGACATGTTTCCCGACCTAGACGTTCATTACGAATTGAGCGGAATCGGGGAGGGGATAACTATTGGCTGCGCAAATATAAGTTTTAATGATTTAGTCATCGAAACTCAAATCGTTTCAGGCGATTTTCCCATCTCCGAGGACGGGATTCTAGGCGATCCGTTTTTGCGACCAAACGCCGTGAAAATCGATTACGCGGACGAAATGTTCCATTTAGGCAATCGAAAAATGCCTTTTGCGGACACGCAATTTGTTGAGTTGCCCCCGCGTACAAGGAAAGTAATCCGCGTGAAAATCGTTAACGACGTAAAGACGGGACAGCTGCCCAAAATCGACACGATCGATGGAGTTTATTTAAGCAGAGCCCTCGTCAATAATTATAACGGACATGCAATTGCAGTAGCGGTAAATACCCACGAGGAATCAGTACGCGTAAAAATCCCCGTAGTAAATCTCGAACCGTTCATCTTCGAGAGCGAGCAGAGTTCCGAAATTGAGCAGGAGCGAGCGACGCCGCGACGCGCGAAAGTCAGCGCAACGAAGCAGCATCGAGAGTCCGACAACACCCGAGCTGAGAAGGTGTTGGCGCTCATGGATTTGAGTGACTTATCGCAGGAAAAACAAGAGCACGTGCGCGCTCTTGTTACAAAGCACGCGGAACGTTTCTATTTACCGGGTGACCCGCTAAAGGCGACGTCAATCTTTTCGCACAGAATACACACCGTCGACGATATTCTGGTGCGTGCGAAACGATTTCGCCACCCTCCTGTGATTAACCAGGAGATGCAGCGGCTTCTACTAGGGCCAAACTAATAGAGAAAACAATGAGAATAACTTGGAAAATATTAATAATTATAAAAATGATGGTGACATAATAGATGACGATAATAATATAACCCTCCTTTTTTATTTTCCCTAGTGTAGGAAATGTAAGGAATCGAACTAAATTAAGTAAGCGCAATATATATCGATCAAGAAACTCTAATGAGATTTATAATCAGTGAACCAATAAGGAATTACAATTTCCGGAGCACTAGTTACTCACGGTAGCTGGTTAACCGGGAAGCTGGTGACCAGAATCGAGGTTCAAAATGGTAGCTCAGAGTGAGGATCGACGGGGACCCGGAGACGGCGAGCCGGTGTTGGCGTCCTCTCCTCGGCAGGTCCTTCTCGACACCTTCCTGCGGCACTTCGTACGGAATCCCACACACCGAACTTGGCACTTAATCCAACGCACAATGTCGTCACACACAAAACCGACTCCACCGATCGCTCGAGTCAGCGAAGACCGATTGTTTTTTCATTCGGCTCAGTTTCTGTTCCTTTTTTCTCACACGGTTGCTGCTTACGCGGTATCTCTGGCAAATAGCTTTTTTCGACTCGCAAAGGGGCTGTACTTAACTCTCGCACAGGGCTTTTCTCGACTCGCAAAGGGGCTGTACTCGACTGAACTGAAACGCGCTCCTTCGTCTCTTTGATGATTCCCGAGTGGCGCCACCTCGGGGCGATCCGTGGAAGGAGGGAGAAGCGTGGCGGTCGCTCTGCCCGCTCGTACCGGCTTCTCCTTCGGAGAGAGAGAGAGGCGTCACTCGTCTCCGTCTGTGGGGAAGGAACTCCCGACGGCGACTGACTAGAGGAGCGACGGCGGGGAGGCACGAGCCTCCATAACGCGTATCCCCGGTACGGCGGGACTACGTCACAATGAAAATGACGATAATGATGTTGACGTAGATGATAATAATGACTATAATTTGAACCATGAATGTAATGTATTGAATGATGATTGTGATGAATTAAATAATTGTGACGTGTTATATAATAATGATTTTACTAATAATGACATGCCAAATGAGAATAATTTTATAAATTGTTATGATAATTTTAGTAGTACTGACATGAGAAATGAAAATGATTTTATGAATAATGACTGTTACGATCCGTCCATCGTAGATCATCTACATTCTACTAATAAGCATACGTATATCTTATAGCTACTAATAATTTCTACGTATCACATTAAAGTAAGGTAACGCCGCGCGTCCGGTCTCATGTGACGACATGGGATCCTTCCCGAACAACTCGGTCAACTGCATTTTAGGAACAGATCAGCATTTTTCGGCTGGGAATCTGCAGAGATCGGCAATTCGCAGGACTCGACGGCGGTCGCCTGCTCGCGAAAACTGCAAGCTCAGCAGGTTCCCAGGCCAGGAAATGCTGACGGTGTGTGAGAACGACGTCGATCCGTCCACGGACACGTTGACGGATCTCGAGGAAGCTGGTTCTTAAGACAGACAGTTTTTAGCTGCGGAACGAGTAACTTTGTCGGCTCGTGTCCGCAAAGCTCGTAGTAACCAACTTCGAGCGGAACGCCGGAAATTGTAAGTGCGCGCTCCGGGGTTTGACTTCGCGCGCCATTAGAATATCAACAAGTTCGCGTTTGTAATCGTGGTAACGCGAGATCGCGAAGGGACGCGGGTGCTGGACCGCCTAATAAAACATATACTATTAGGACATCTTTTGTGTCATTCACACCCTCCTTCTTCCCCTTCACGCCTGTTACGCGCGACCGCTCCCCACATAACAATGACAATGATTTTATGAATAATGATATGTTAAATGAGAATAATGTTATAAATTGTGATGATAATTTTATTAATAATGACATGAGAAATGAGAACGATTTTATGAATAATGACAATGATTTTATGAATATGTCAAATGATATCAATTATATGAACTGTGATGATAATTTTAGTAATAAAGACATGACAAATGAGAATAATTTTCTGAAGTATGACAATAATTTTACAAATAATGACGTGCTAAATGACAATAATGTTACACAGTTGGATAATGATTTTATAAATAATGACATACCAAATTTTATTAATGAAGACGATGATAATTTATTTCAAGATGGTAATGATGATAATGCTCTGAACCACAATGATGAAAATATTTTAACGTATGATAATATTTCAAATGACGATATGCAAATGAATGAAGTGAATCATCACCATGATAATGTGATTAAGGACGCAATAGATAATGATGTAATAAATAATAATGTAAATGATAATAATTAATAAAGAAAAAATATCGGCTTCGTGGCTCAGGCGGTTAACGCACTGGACTACGAAGTCGTAGGTCGTGAGTTCGATCCCCGTCCGGTAAACAATTTTTCGGTTTCATTTTCAAGCAGCAGCTCGCTGTTGGTAAGACGAGCCACGTTGTTTGTTTACGTTTCGAAAATATTGTTTATCTGGCGGAAATCGACTCATGACAGCTGCTGTACTTGGTGTAGGTTTCTGCAGTCCTACATTTCATACACAAATGTGAAGTATGGCGCCATCTTCATAAGTCGATCTGCAGCACTCGCTATCTCGAATAATAAACATATAGCTAAAAATTAAGTAAAACGGCGATTCCACCCATTAATTATTAATTAAAAAAAAGAAAAAAAAATTCTTTTTAAAAACCACGTTTTTATAAATAGACTAAAAAGGGTAAAATAATTTTTACTATCCACACAGGTCACTAATACCATGCCAAAATAAATACGCAATAATTTTGAATTTTATTAGGAAATAAAATATTTGTAAGACTTAAAATGGAAATGGGGCGCAATAGAGATAACAGAAATGACTAGCATGTCTAAACTAGCGTGCCATATTGTTCATTTAAGCATAAGTTTCTCATTTGTTATTGTTCGTCGAGGAGTCCCACAGGGGACTTTTGGAAGAGAGCGGAGCGGGTAACTCCGTCCGTAAGGAAGAGGGAGGGGTCGAAGCGCCCGAACTCGAAGAGGAGCAATGCTTTTGAAAGATCCGCTTCTCTTAGCAAGTTTTGAGAATTGACGACCTAACGGACCCGATCGTTCGGTTGGTCTGTACCGTCGATTGCCTGATCGTTAAACGACCCGAGACACACACCGTACTGGGGAGCTGGGTGCGGTGTCAAGCCCCTGTCGGCGGGTTCCACACGGGGGAGCGCTACGGCGTGCCGTGTCCGTCCGGCAGTAACCGCAATCAGGGTTGGCCTCTAGCGGGCCGTGGATTTCCTAGAAAGATGGTTCTGAACCAACAGAAATAATCAAGGCAGGCAGCTTGTTATTAATAACGTGGTAGCCGGACCTGTTGTCATTTTCATAAATGGCACAGCCTGGTGTGCCATCGTGGTGTGGTGCATCATTCCAATATGGCCCCAACCTCATGGGAGGAGGCGCCCGAATGGCGGTAAGCTCTGCGCGCCAAATAAATTTTTATACAATGTTCGTCGAGGAGTCATTTCTGTTACCTCTATTGCGCCCCACGTTTTCCATTTTAAGTCTTACAAATATTTTATTTCCTAATAAAATGAAAAATTATTGCGTATTTATTTCGGCATGGTATTAGTGACCTATGTGGATGGGAAAAATTAATTTATCCTTTATAGTCCATTTATAAAAACGTGGTTTTTAAAAAGAATTTTTTATTTATTAATTATTTTCTGTTTTTAGTTTTAATAGGTCAAATTTTACAATCGATTTTAAACCATTACATTTATAAACAATCTGTAAAGAGCAGTTTCAAAATGAAAAGAATATGCAAGTGGTTTTAGATGACAGGCTCCTCTGGTGGCTTACACCATCCTGAATTGTTAAGAATCCTGATGAGGTTTGCCAGAATCCGTGAGCTGTTGCAGCACTTATATATGTAACACTAATTCACTACTGCTCCACTTGCCGTCGTGGATGAGTATATTTAGGTAAGGGAATTAATGATGTCAGTGGATGACTTTTCTCGATTGCGAAAAGAAAACAAAGGACAAGCGCGACGCAGGAAGGGGGGAAAACGTCGGGCGCCCCGCTAAATGTTAAAGGACAAAACAACGAAAGGAAAACGAGTATAAAGGAATGTATAGATTCAATCAAGAACGGAAAATAAGCGCATTTTTTTTTAAACTTATTTTTTTTTCATATAAAATTTAAATTTGCTGAAAATGTTCTTAAAACTGATTGAAACTTGTAATAAACGGTAAAGGAATGCATTGTCCTCCAATTTTGGGCTATGCTAAAAGTTTCAAGTCTCTAGCTCATCGGTAAGTTAGTTTAAAATCGATTACAAGATTTGCACCAGACAAACAGACAGACAGACAGACAAGAATACAAGTTAATAAAACGTGGTAAAAATAGTATTGTAAATGACGTAACACAGAACAAAATAAGGGAAATTAATATGATGGTTCACGACGAGGAACATGAGGTTGTCGAGTGGCGTTTGAGGGGTGAGTCTCAATCAGGACATAATAAAATAAATAACGGTATGGCAACCGATGTGCGTTGTGAGCCTGAGGTTTCCCAACTTGCAAAAAGACAGGAAATAATGGATATAATTAAAAACGTGGATGAATTAAATAATCATGAAAGGGCTGCGTTCGAGAAAGTTTTGGGCAAACATGTGAAGCTGTTTTCGGACAAAATAGGTTGCGCCAAGGGCTATGAACACAGAATTATTTTAAGAAATGACAAGGTTTACGTGAGACGAAACTATCCAGTGCCACTTGCCCGTAGGGACGCTGTCGGTAGCGAATTACACGAAATGATGGCCCAAGGGGTAATTGAAAGGACAATAACGCCCTACGTGAACCCTTTAAGAATTGTTAAAAAGGCTAACGGGGGGATTGGGATATGTATTGACGCTCGGCATTTAAATGACGTAATTTGACGAATCCCCCCCCCCCCCAATTATCAAGGAACTGATTCTAAAATTTTATAAGGTGGGTTTTTTCTCAAAAATGGATCTCACGCACGGGTACTGGCAAGTTCCCCTGCACAAAGATTCGTGAAAATATACGGGATTCATCTTTGAGGGAAAAACCTACTAATTTTGTCGTATCCCTTTTGGCCTCAAAACTGCCGGCAGTGGCTTCGTTAGGGCACTCGGAATGGCAATGGATGGCGATTTTGAAAAAGAAACCGCTATGTACATTGACGACCTATTAGTAGGGACGAGTTCGGTTGACGGTCATTTAAGCACCTTGGACAAATTATTTACGAAATTGTCCGAACACAGCTGCAAGTTAAATATAAAAAAATGTGAATTTTTTAAAAAGAGTGCCATTTTTGGGGTTCATCATTTCTCGCAAAGGCGTCGAAGCGGACCCATATAAATTAAATGAATTTTGACGAACCAAAAAATACCAGGGAATTACAAAGGTTTTTAGGGGTCTGCAATTACTACAGGAAATTTAGTCCAAATCACGGCAAAGCTGTAGACCCTTTGCGAGAATTGCTGAAGAAAAATGCAAGTTAGAAGTGGACGGAAGTCCACAAAAATGCTTTCAAGGATCTGAAACAAAACTTTCTTCAATGCACCACCTTTCATCATATCATTCCAAATTCAAAATTTTACGTTGAAACTGACGCGAGTGATCGCGGTATAGGGGGCGTGCTACTGCAATTTGGCAAGGAAGAAATAGGAAATTGATCGCAGTAGCAAGTCGATGTTTAAATGATGCTGAAATAAAGCATACCACAACCAAGAAGGAATTACTATTTAAGTTATATTTAACAAAAGTAATGCTTCTCTATTGTAAACTCGAACAATTACTGAGAAATATGAAACCAATACAATATAATTGACCTTAAATTCCTTGAAGTGTTATTTTTTTTTCTATTATGATACTATTTTCTATTTATGCATACGTTATAAATCCATATTTAGAATTAAAATCAAAATTTATTGTTTTATTAAAAAAATTAAGTTGTTATTAGATTTACTCAAACATCATTCACAATCATTTTATCATTTAATTATTTTTGCCCGCTCGTTAAAACAAAACGCATATATTGCATTTTACTTCACTGAATGTTTCGGAGCTAAAAATTTTAAATAATGCAATATTATACGCATTCGCTCTTCCTGATCATATTATTTAAACTGTTTATAGAATATAATATACTATTACAAATTACAGTTAATATCAGGGCGATTCGTGCCCCACGTTGGGCGCCAATTGTAAAATTCCAATTTAATGGATTTTACTTCTCAAGAACACTTCGCGAATTTAACAAGAACAAACAGACAAAAACAAAAGTATAAGAACTTCGGAAAATAATCGTTCACAACAAGGTGTAATGATTGTGGTGAAATCGAAAATAAAAATAATTTTATTTATATTAAAATACAAAAACTTTGTTTCGACGTTAATTAAATAAACCGCGCGAGAGAGGGAGAGAGTAAGAGCCCCATACTAACTTGAAATTATCAATTTTTTGTTGATTGTGCCGAATCGTGTCGTAACCGAGTTGTCGTCCCTTGGAAAATGATCAAAGGCGAACCAATTACGCCAAATCTAGAGCGTCGCTGGTAGAACAGCCATTTTTCTGCAGATACGTGGCATCTGACCTGGCCATGTTGAATTTCCGAATTTCCTCGGTATGGGCGGCGAAACGAATTTTTTGAAGAGACAAAATTCCTTTAGATATGCCGGAACCACCCTTTTAGTTTTTTGGACACGCTGTGCCTCATGAAGCAGAAGAAGCTTGGCGTGGCTTGGCGCGTGCGATAAAGTTCTAGCACGGTGACGAATGCCGAGATGACTCAGTCCCGCGCCGAGGCTCCCTTATCGGCTTTCGATTTTCAACTGACTACTGCGGCGATGCTCCTACCACATGGCCAATCGGCGGGATAGAGCATCCGAAATCCATAAATTATATAGAATGACCACACTCATTGTCCTTCTGCCGTACGCATGATGTCGGGTACCGCCGTGTGCCAATAGAGCGCGCTGTAGCTCGATTTACCATGCTTGGAGACCGTCCCTACCTACCGCTCTTTCTCTCTCTTTCTCTTTCTCTCTCTTACATAAAGCGCATGTTACATATTTTTACATTTTAATCGATTACACCTATAGGAACGTTAAATCTAAAAGTACGAAAATGTAATTGCAATCCCATTAAAAACTTAAAATTAACAGTCTGAACCCTCATATGTACAGATATATATCTAAGAAGAGTATAATAGTACACCCTCCATTGTATCGATATGGTTAAAAAGTAGCCTGTGCTCATGAATGTTAATATATTTTTGTAATATTTGATATTAGGTACTGTTTTTATTAGTCAGACATTAAATATAAACGCATTTTACCTCAACCTTTTAAAAGACAGTTCACGTGTAGATTGCTGGTAATTTGATGAGGGTTCCTCAGAGCTATTCATTAAAGTTATTTTTGGCAGTTCAAATTTAGTTTGATACTTCTTGTCATAATGCTTATTATAATCGAGCTTTTCCAAATATTCGAATGACATGTCCACTTCTCTCCGTTTTTGTATGTTTCGCGAAGCATCTGTCAGATATTTCTGAACTGTAATGAATGTAATATAAGTCAGATATCACTATCTAATTAAAAAATATATCGGAATACATAATAAACTATGATACCAGTTATGTCTGCTGCCAGGTTCCGGGAAACGATAGGTCTCGTTTCAGGAATAAATATATTATCTTTATTTTCTAGATATCCTTGATTTTTCTCTTTGTTCGCAATATCTGCGTTTGTGCATGTCAGTAATAGTGCCAAAGTCGTATAGACAGCGCAATACATTTTTTTGTCGAATCTAGAAAAATTTTCGTAAGTAAATAGCAACTCATTTCATAAATTCGTAATAATAGAAAATTTTATTATTGATAAAATATAGGGGATAGTGGTGCAAGTTGGCAGTGGTGTAAGTTGGCACAGTCCAATTTTTAAGCGTAGCCAGACTTACCGTTTCTATACTATAAACTAACTTTAATACACGGCAACTTTTGATTTTATGTACTCGTTGTTACTTGTTTCCTTCTAAGCAATACGACATACAAACAACATTCGATAGTTCGAAAGTGTCAATTTGTGTCGTCGAGTACACGTAAAAGAATATTTTGCATTCAAATTTAATTAAGGAAAGTGTGTGTTTTATTTTATTTTTAAATCCGTTTTATTGGTATTTGTTATGTTACGAAAAAATATACGGTAAATAATTTATTACATAAAATATAAAAAATATACATGTGGTGTAAGTTGGCATGTATTATTTATGTATATTATATATGAATATATATTGTATTATTTATTTCTTTATTTACTACATGTTTACGGGCGATTTTACATGAAATATTAACATTCACGTGGCGCAATTAAAATAACAAAATTTATTTGTTAAAAAAATGTAAAAAATTTATTTTGGTGCCGTAGCACCAAATCAAGTGGTTTACAATTTTGTTAAGGCTTATTAATAATTTTCTCGGTAATTTTTCAACATGTGCCAACTTACACCACCTTTTGAAAAAAAGTGACTTTTTTCACTTTTGGGTAAATCAACTGTAACTTTTTTTCTGAGACACGACAGAAAAAAGTTTCCAGATAAAAAAGTTGCCGGAATTTATGATCTTTCAAATGCCATATAGTATGTTATAAAATTCATTACTGAACAAATTCTGTAGCAAAATGAAAAAAACCGTGGCAACTTACACCACTCTCCCCTAATTATTTTGCATTAATTACATTATATGTAATAGAGATTTTCATAAGACTATGAAACGTTATCAGTTTACATATAACTTATTGCTTTCTCCGTGAAAATGTTGGCATTTTTAATCCACTTAAGTGCTTTTTGTATATTGAAGCAGCCCTAGTAAAATGAAAGCGTGATCGAAACGTGACCGAAGCGTGAAAATGTGCAAATTTACTCTTCAGACACGCTTAAGTCACTCTTTAACTCACGAGACGCTCTCTCAGGTGCGGCTCGGAGCGTTACTTAAGCGTTTCAACTCCGAGCGTTAAAGAGTAGGGTGTATCGAAAAAGTTGAAATTTCGATTTTGAAATAGGCACTATGAGGAAAAGTTGTGGGACCATAATAGTAACTCGTACAAAAAATTTGGCCTCGATCGGATAAAATTTACTATCCCCGAATGAGCTTCAAAGTTTCGAGAATTTGATTGAATTTTAGCTTTTATACAAGAAAGTTCGGACGGACTTTCCGCGTGTTAATTTTAGTATACGTGCGATTTATAGTCACTAAATGCTAGATGAAGCCGATTCCGAGATATAACTCGAGATTTTGGGTACTTTGGAAGGTACTGCGACTCTCAAAGTGTCTGAATAATTGGCGGTTTTTCACCCAAATGCGACATATTTCAGTTCTGGAAAGTGCAGCTCTTCGCCCGGTTCTTGCACGAAGAAACCGACTCAGAACTCGCCACGAGAAGGCGGCTGCACATCGAGTTCCACCCTAACCCATCCCAACCAACCAACCAATGATGGGCTTAATGCCTACAGAGAAGGACAATTGTATTACTAGTGCCAAAAATGAGACTTGTGAAGTGTTACTCGACAAATCGTTGGAATAAACAAGTTCTTATTAAGGGCGTTTCATTATTAGTGTCGGTACTGTCGGGGTCAATACTTCGAAACTGGTTCTTAGTATGAAAAGATGGCATCACTTGTCTGGATCTTAAAGCGGTTCGAATTAAGCTATCGCGATTTTTAGCTCCGCAGATGCGTAATGAAGCTTTTGTGACTTCCTTAACTGTTCGCTCCACGGCCTGTGTATGACATGAAAATGCATCATACAATGATATCTGAGAAGGGTCATCGATAAAGGAATGAATTTGCTCGTCGGATAAGCCACGAAGAACTGGTGGCTCATAGGTAGTTTCGTTTTTCCAGTCAATTATATCTTGATAATTTTCAGCTTTGAAATTAATAGAGGGAACTATAAATGTACGAGGCTGAGCATTAGCACTATTAGCAGGTGTCTCAGAAGCCTCACTTCTTAGCTTCAAAATGCGAGACACGGCCAAAATTCGAACATCTCGCTGCTCATCTTCCAACATTGCAATCAACAGGTTTTCGGGGTGAGCGTAAAAAGAATTGCGCGCAATGACTGAATCAATTACTGATCGATACTTTTTTGGTAAGTACCGTGTTTTGCTAATATACTCCCAAAGGAGTTTGCTTCCATCTTTATAAGAATGTCCCTTTTTTATTGCAAACCACATGGTAGAATACACATTTAAGATGAAAGTAACAATTACTTTTAAGTCAGCAGATGGTTTAGCAGTGCTTTTATACAATCGCAAAATTCGATTTGCAGTCGTTAGCCATCGGGCATGATTGATTGGACCCGGATCTCGCTTGGAAAGTCCCTGTGGGCAATTACCTGCATTTATTGCATGGCATATCTCGTACAGATATTGTTGGTCTTTACTGAGTGCTCTGGACTCCAAATCAGGTAAGTCCACTTTAATGGGTTTAAATTTTGAGACTGGCAGTTCATTACAATCTGCTAACTGATGTCCTATAGGACCCGAATATGAAGTTGAAACACTTGTACTGCCGTCGATTAGTTCCATTAGATGCCTGAGAGGTAATTCATTGAAGTGCAGCATGCATATGTTCCATTGAAGTGGCCGGTTTAATTTCATCTCCTATAATCGAATAATTCCACCCTTATAGCCCGTATTAGTGATTGTACCATCGCAACCAATAGCTTTTAGATTTTCTGTACTTATGTTTTTTGTTTCAGGTAGTCCATAATGGAATCGGCGATGTGAGCTGCGGCACCAAAAGAAGGTGAAACATGGCCAACATACTGACATCTGGGTTCCTCAACAAGAGATACATGCTCTTCGATGAGTGTTCTCCTGTAATATTTCGATCCCTCTTTTACTTGAAAAAGTGTTTTGTCTTTCCGGCCGTCGAAATATAAACCCAGCAGGCTTTTTGTGCTTTTTTGATCCTTTACCTTCAATTCACACCTTAACTTTGACTTCTCTCTTGCCACTTTCAAATTGTCAATAAGGCACGTTTGATTTTCAGGAGTTATTATTCCATAATTTAGTAAAACTGCTGATGATATAGCAGCCGTTTCTCGAAGCGACGTGCCGAAACGATCACTGACCGCAGCAGTGTTTGTCAACCTAATGCGCATCTGTGTTTTGATTGAGGAAACTTTCGTGGTAGACGGCGCATACTCTAATGCATCTTCTTCTTTGTCAACGTGCCCATCTGAATCAGTTTCAGACTGAGAGACAGTGTGGTGTAAAGATGATGATGACGTCGAGGGACCTGCAACTGAGTTACAAGTACTGCGTGAAATAAATTCAGACTTTCTTTTCAGCCTTTTCCTGATAATTTCAGTTTCCTGAACATCAATTCCACCTATCGTCTTCATCCCATAAGTTCTTTGATCAATAAAAAATGGACGTTCAATTGTAGGGACTTTTCGTACCTTCTCGCATATACAAGCCTCGATTGGTTCACACTGACAAGTTGCAACGTCAAAAAGGGTATTTCCCTTAGTTTTAAATGAAGCTACCGTTTCGGCACTGCACTTGAACTTACCCTTCTTCTTACTGTAAGATTTCAACATTTTTTCGTACTTATTATAATATTCTAAAATCTATTTAACCACTCCTTTATGGGAAATTACGGGAAAATCGAAAATTTTAAAAAAGGTCGTTTCTGGTCGAAATAATGAATTTATTCTAATGATTTTATTGAGGTTTTTAAAACGGTTATTGGGAACTATTGGTGTTATTTTCGGAACTTTAAAAAATGTGTTTAACTCTAATAAACCCGAGAATAGGTTTAATCTAGGTTTTAGTGACTATAAATCGCACGTGTACTTAAATTAACACGCGGAAAGTCCGTCCGAACTTTCTTGTATAAAAGCTAAAATTCAATCAAATTCTCGAAACTTTGAAGCTCGTTCGGGGATAGTAAATTTTATCAGATCGAGGCCAAATTTTTTGTACGAGTTACTACTATGGTCCCACAACTTTTCCTCATAGTGCCTATTTCAAAATCGAAATTTCAACTTTTTCGATACACCCTATTAAAGAGTTACTTAAGCATACCTTAAGAGTGAATTTGGACATTTCATGCTTCGATGGCTCTGTCCATTTTTACCAGGACGTGTAATTTGTAATGGTGAGCTACTGACGATAATTTTTCCATATCAGAAATTATTATAGTCCAGGTTTAGGAAGTAGTTGCGCTCGAGTCGTCGGACGGAACGGACGTAATTGATACGACATCGCAAATGAACTGCAATATTGTTCATTCGTACGCGATATAAGTGTATGTAGCACCAACAACTAAATTTCGAAACGCGAGTGAAAACGATTAAGTTACTTAAATTATTAAATGTGAAAGTGAACAGTGATAAAAAACAGACAAAAAAGAATAATATTCCCAATGAGCATTGCATTCGGTATAGGGAATCCGCGTCCGCGAGGGCCTGCGGAAGAAGAACCGTAGCGATTCAACATTCCGGCGAATCTGATCTGCTGACTCAGTCGTCGGGTCATCCAACGATTCTACCGTTAAAAACAGAAAATTACATCACTGAGGCGGTAGAGCATTTCAACCACTGTATCCAACAAGCAACATGGAATGCAACTCCAGCCAACTCAACAATGAGAAAGGCTGATGTATCTTCGGCACTAGTAAGACAAAAGATAGCAGAAAAACGACAAATAAGAAAACAGTGGCAAATAACTAGATCCCCAAAGCTGAAAAGTAAGTTGAACACGGTATTAAAAATCTGCATAGATTGCTAAAAAGGGAAGCAAACAATAATATACAGGACTATCTACGAACTGTTGGACCAACTCAGGGATCTGATTATTCACTTTGGAAAGCAACCAAGGAATTAAAACAACCTCAAACCTCAATACCACGAATACGTTTACCCGACGACAAATGGGCAAGAAGCGTGCAGGAAAAAGCTGAAATATTTGCACAACACCTGACAGAGGTATTCACTCCACACCCCAGTCAAAAGCAATCCGAAGAATATGAAATACGCCGAAAACTTAACGAAACCTATCAGCTGGAACCTCCACTAAGAAAGTTTAAAATAAGTGAAGTAATTAAAACTATTCAACATGATTTAAGTCCCAAAAAAGCACCAGGATACGACTTGACCAATAGCCAAATACTACAAAATCTTCCAAACAAAGGCTGGAAATTTTTAACCGAGCTTTTTAATGTAGTATTGAGAACCAGCTTCTTTCCACTGCAGTGGAAAGTAGCACAGATTATTCTAATCCTAAAACCGGGTAAAAACCCTGAAGATGTCAAGTCGTATCGACCAATTAGCTTATTACCAATTCTTTCAAAAGTTTTTGAAAAATTGTTACTTCTGAGACTAAAACCAATCATTGAAAGAAAGGAGTTGATCCCCAATCATCAATTCGGCTTCCGTAACAAACACTCTACTATTGAGCAAGCGCATCGAGTTTACAACAAGATATTATCAAGCTTAGAAGAAATAAGTACTGTTCGGGTGTCTTTCTGGACATAACTCAAGCTTTTGACAAAGTCTGGCACACTGGCCTACTGTACAAAATAAAGACAAACTTCCCTCTAGGCTATTATACCCTTCTAAAATCTTATCTCCAAGGCAGGCACTTCTTCGTCAAATATCAAGATATATTTACGGAATTACACAAAATACAAGCCGGTGTGCCTCAAGGTAGCATACTAGGGCCGATCCTCTACCTTCTCTATACCGCCAACCTGCCTACGAAAATCGGAGTAACTATAGCAACATTCGCAGATGACACTGCAGTATTAGCTTCACACGAAAATCCAATTCTGACGACTCAAATGGTGCAAAGCAATCTTGATGACATTCAAAAGTGGCTAAACACTTGGAGAATAAAAGCCAATGAAACAAAATCAGTCCATGTGACTTTTACTACCTGAAGAGAGACTTGTCCTGAAGTATCACTTAACGGCCAACAGATTCCGCAATCTGAGGTAGCTAAATACTTAGGCATGCACTTTGATCGCCGACTGACGTGGAAAACACATATATTTATCAAAAGGAAACAGCTTGGACTCAAATTACGAAAACTATTTTCGCTTTTAAATCGAGAATCACAACTTACGCTTGAGAATAAGCTCCTGCTATATAAGGCGATTTTAAAACCAGTATGGACGTATGGAATATAGCTGTGGGGAACGGCAGCCAATTCTAATATAGAGATACTTCAACGCTTCCAGTCAAAAATATTGAGAATGATAGTTGATGCACCATGATTTGTAACTAATGATGCCATACATCGCGACCTACAAGTGCTGAGTGTTAAAGTGGAAATCAAGGAATATGGCAAAAATTACAGTGACAGTCTAAAGAACTACCCAAACATTCTTACAGTCAACATAATGAAACCACGACTAATCAGGAGACTCGAGAAGAAAATTCCATTCGATCTTACGCACTAGAATAGACAGATCCTTCGGGTGTATATTAAACATTTACTCCCAGTGACATAATACTTCTTAACTTTATTTAAATTGATATTATAAGTGTTAGCTTAATATAATAATTAAGAATATCTGTATAAGAGCGCATCACTCGATGGGTACCTTCCACCATGAATTTCTACAACAAAAATATTGCTGAATGTCATCAAGACAGATTGTAATAAAATTGGGATGTTAAAAAAAAAAAGTTCAGGAAGTGAGGTGGGGGGGGGGGGGTGTAATAAATGGCAAATAAACTTTAACGAAACGAAACTAAGTAATTAACATTTATTGACACTCACTGGTGGCTTGGCCACAATGGTAGGTGTACAGGTATGAAATATTATTATTGCGAAATATAACAAATTATTATTTGTTCTCGTTGTGAATGGGTAATACGACCTGTGCAGATAACATGGGCTTCTTTCTATAGATCTGTAATGCAGAATAAGACAAGGTTGATGAATTATGCTTGTAGTTGCGTGAACAATTTGTCAGAATCTAGCGGCATGTGTAATAAATGACTAGGACGCGACTCCACTATATAGGGGGCATATCGGTAGAGATTATTTTCACCCTATGAGTACAAATAACGACTCTTTGGATGGCAGATCTACAACTCCGGGTGATAAAACCTGAGTGAATGACTAAACGAGAAAGCAAGAACAGTCATGCCTTGAAATGCCAGAATGAAAGTAAATGCCTTAGAGAAATTAAGGTAAATTTTGTACCACGTTTTCAAAATAAACCGAAATGTCCATTTTTACCTTTCTACATCCAGGTTAACCCTCCCCCCCCCCTTCCGACACTTTGAAAAATCGTTGAAAACAGAAAAAACGTAGTTAAACCCCGTTAGTTTCATGTATTGACGTCACCGGGATGCCAGCGCAAGTCGAGCGCATTACATAATTATCTTTTTATATGAAAATTTTGGATAAGATAACTATTGGATGTGTTTTAATATAAACAGGAAAAACAGAAAAATAGAAAATATCCATCTAGCGCTAAAATTTGAACTATTGTCAAACATGCGTTTCGTACCAGGATGTCATTTTCCCCCAAAAATTAATATTAATTATCGCGCCCAGGGGAGGGATGTCATTAGCCCTGCTGAAGAGCACAAAAATGACAGCCTGGTGCAAAACGCATGTTTCCAAATAGTTCAAATTTAGCACATTGGACATGGGAGCCATATTATAGTGTTACGTCCCCGTAACTAAATAAATAATTACTAAAAAACAGTTCTGAGAAGTATAACCACATTCATAGTAACTGAGCATTGCTTAATAATTCAATTCGACAAATAAACTGCTTTGCATGAATCATACTGGACCGAAGGCAATCACCGGCAACAGCAATTTCATCGTTTTCTAAAAACTTTGCCATTATTCACGAAAAAGAAGAATCAAAACCGGTATGCCGAAAATTCTGTAAAATAAGTAATTCACGTGATATTACGTCAGCCGAACATCGCACTTAGATTTGTCCTCCAAAGAAAAACCTTCGCTATATCTAAGAAAACAAGTACATAATACAGTATACCGAATAAGAATATTACACGTAAATTTCCGAAAACACGATGTCGTAATCTTCGTTACAGCATTTCAAAATCTTAAATAAATATTCTATAATTTAATAAACATTCAATTGCGACAACATTTTCAGTAGATTTTTCAAACGCGACAATATCCATCATCGATCATTTTTATACGTTTCTTTGCGACAATATGTTTAATTCCAATTTAATGCGACATTCGAATATTTTTGTAATTTCAAATATGGCTATATTTAAGTGCGCCAATAATTGTAAATTCTATTCCGACAATATGTTCAATTCGATTTAAGTACGACCATACTTTCAACCATACATTTTTGTAAATTTAATTACTACTGTTAATCACGACGATCAAAATTGCCAATTTAATTGCGATAACGTTTAATTACAACAGCATTAGTATCCGAATAGTTTCACGATATTTTCAGTTTAACAATTCCAAACATTTTTATATTCTGCCAACGTCGACGAGAATGCTTGTTATTCTATATATTGAAAGTTGCAAATGGCATAGCACAGAGTCCAAGATTCGCATGGATCTCATTATATTTGCCACATTATACATAATTCATATTGAAATTCAAATATTGTTAAAAACATGTAAAGATATGACGGAACAACCAGAATCCAGCATCTTTCCAAGAATTCCTTACACTTTTCCTACTCCCAAAATTTTATGATTCGCGACCATGGGCCATCTTCATTATAAAAAGGACGTGCGCAAACAACCAAACAGTCAGTCAGTCAGTCAGTCAGTCAGTCAGTCAGTCAGTCAGTCAGTCAGTCAGTCAGTCAGTCAGTCAGTCAGTCAGTCAGTCAGTCAGTCAGTCAGTCAGTCAGTCAGTCAGTCAGTCAGTCAGTCAGTCAGTCAGTCAGTCAGTCAGTCAGTCAGTCAGTCAGTCAGTCAGTCAGTCAGTCAGTCAGTCAGTCAGTCAGTCAGTCAGCCAGTCACTCAGTCAGTTATTTAGAGTGTCAACCAGCGTCAGGCAGGCAGTTGAAGATGATGAGTGGATAAGTTCCAGCCGCTCAGCCACACTTCGGTCGTAGGTGACACCAGAAGGAACCTATGGTAAGAATAATTTCTTCATTTTTCCCAATTAACTACCCTTCCTCTATGTCTGAGACGAAGTGCCAAAAGGAGCACTAAAAGGAAGCGGTTCGGTCCCTTCTCCGAGCGGTGGACAAGAGTCCTTTTGGATTCCGTTAACCTTCTCCGATGATTGGATCCGAACCAATTCAATTTAGGAAAAATCATATTTATTTATTGTTTTTTTTTATTAGCTAAGGATTGATTCTTTCCTCTTTCCCGAGCGGTGGACGAAGTTCCTTTTGGACTCTGTTAACCTTCTCCGGTAAGTGGATCCATATCAATCCCAACGTTGGTTTATCCTGTAATCGATGGCAGCACGTCGACCAGGATAAATCCATAGGGACTTCATATTGTCATATTGTTATATATTATAATTTTTATTTTTGTTTTCTATTAATTAGTAGACTTCCCCCCCCCCTTTTGACTAATACTTTAAATAGAAATTCCGTATTTCATTAACACCTTATTCCCTTTTTTTGTTTTCAGTGCCAGATGCTTGGGAAAGAAATATTAGACGGCTCCTCCAAATTGTTCAGAAGGTCGCTTCATCGCTCCCTATTATTCCTACCTTATACCTTTCTCATTCTGTCTAACACCATGTTTTGAAACTTAAATGAAATAAATTAAATTTTTCCTGAAAACATTTGTACTTCTTTATTTTACCTTCACCTTTATTCATTTCTTTTGCATTAGCAGCAGCCCCCACAAATTTTCGAACTCAGGATTGACTCTTCTAGTCGATCCAGTCTTTTCGCGGTTGTGTCGAGGAAACGGTATGTGCAACCAAAAACCCTTGCAAAACGCCTTTCCCTCCGGCCGTAACAATAGAACCGGACACACCAGAAGGTTATACCAGATAATGATGATGACGATAATTATGATAATGATGGCGAGGATGATGATGATGATGACCCCCGAATGACGATTTTCAGAAAGATTTAATAACTTTTTGTTTTTTCTTTACAAAAAAATACGTTTTCGGTGCTCTGAAATCAATGTTCAACGTGAAAATTCGGGAATCAACAAGGACCTTCACCGTCGCACAGAATGAAACAAGGTGGCATGGTGGAATACTCTCAGATTTCCTTTATTCTCCAAGCGCGCTCACTTCTGTCACTTCACTTATTTTTATGATGTTTGAATATGAAGAGGAATGCTATTATTATTAAAATTATATGCTTTACTCTCACCGAAACTATAACAGCACCCGGAAGCACCCAGGTGCTATCGACTAGCTGAAGCCAATCCCGCATCTCCGTCGACCACTCTCTGAGCACACTGGTGTTAGAAATGAGAGAAAACAATTGGTAATTACTTGAAATTAAAATTACTTTTGTACTTTTAATAGTACTTTTGTTGGAATGCGATAGCCTCGATGATACCTCGGCTGCATTTCCGTTATTATAACTGCGCTAAGAATAATTTCAGCATTCTCTTTGTGAGTGGTCCAATGTTATTCGGTATGAAGGTACACCACTACATTTAGTCAATAAATAATATAATATAAAAAAGAAACTGAAGTATTTCGCATGAGCAGGCAAGATTCTATAATGACTATATTTCACAAAATCGTTATTTTGTATAGAAACGCCAAGTAAAAAAGTGATCTTAAAAAAGTCTCCATCTCGAGTATCGGTTAGGGCTACACCGGAGTAACTTTTTGCCCCACATCGAGAACTAAACGCGGAAAAATTGTATGGACAACTCTTGGTTAAAGGCTAAGTTTACCAGGATAATTTATAAAGAAAAATTTCAGTTATTTAAATCTAGAATCATTTAGAAATTTTCCGCGCTTTTATTTTTCTTAACTGAGTTCTAGAATAAAATACAATAAAAATATTACTCATTCAAATATTCAGTTTTTTGTCAAGGAAGGTAACGGCAGCATTGTAATATCAGAGTATGATCAAGTTTTTGGAACATTCTTAATCAAACGAATAAGATTCTTGACCGCTTATATTAAATAATGTAGGAAGTTTTTCTTTCAAAAGATCATTAAGAATTTTTTGTTGGTTAGTAGTGTATGTAGAGCGGTGCCCACGGAGTTCCCGCCGCCGCCACCAGGCGCTGTCGCAGCATGCGAGGTGGTAGATTCGTGAACTAATTCGCAGACTGATTCGTGGACTAATTCGCGATCTGAGTCGCGGACTGACTCGCGGGCCGATTCGCGGATTGATTCGCATTTTCGATTTGCTGTTTAGTACGCGGGCTTATAATTCAAGACTCCCTCATTGGGAAATCTGACCGTCACTAATGAGGTCATTAAGATGACGCAAGACTTCATGAACGGTCCCATTGAGTTTTCGAAGATTAATGCTGTAGCGTTATGCATATATCTTTCGATCTTTTAAATGTACTCTGTTGGGAAATTTCTCTTTGAATATGGCGCACCGTTACCGACCTAATTCGGATGTTACATATCTTTTTTGATGAACTGAAAGCGTAGATTTCCATTAGTCTAAATATCAGCTTGAAGGTGTCTGGCCCAATCTCGTATATCGACGACCTACTTTTTGAATCTCACACAAATTTTAAAAACCTACAATCAGGGCGTTGACCTCTCCCTTGCCATGTTGTAAGTTCGAATTCACCTTTCAGAGTTTTCTGTCGTCGGGGAAATCTATCCATCAATATGACCCTTCACACAAAACCGCTAAGACCATTTTAAAATTAATTTAGAAAAGCCTCTAATCAAGTCTCAACGCGTTCAAAAGACCTGGCGTCGACCCCCTGATACGCGAGACCCGGCAGGTCTATTCTTCCTATATCTCCCCTTCGAAAGCGCTCGTTCTAGTTTCCAATCATTGGGAAAACACATGTAACTTCGACCATCCTTGGGAAAACACATGTAAATTCCAAGCATATTAGATAATATGTTGGGACCTATGTCTCTCAAAGATGGTATACGAGTTGAGACGCGTATAAAAACCATTAGTGATTACGTCCCACATGATCTCATTCTAACCGTGCTTTTAAGATTACCACCAGGGCCGACGCCCGAGACGTGTCGATGACCTACTAACGCTCGGGGCCTGACAGCTACGACAGGTGCATAAAAGACGCCATGCAAGTCTCAACGCGTTCCTAAGAAGGTTCACTCTTGAACCCATTGCTAATATAACTATTTTAAATAATAACTCATTTTCTATTTTGGTACAATATCATGCAGGAAGGAAGATGAAGAAAATAGAGAAGATGTATTTAATAAATTTTATTTTTCACATTCATATTCATACATTACATTAATTTGTTTTGTTCACAATATTGTTATACATAAGAATATAAAATAGCTATTACATAAAATTTATATTTTCAATATCGTCAACTAATGCATCGCTTTTAATTTCACAACTGATGCAGTCTTTAATCATAGGCGGCCTACCATCTATCGTATCATAGCTTGATTCGAAATATTTATAACATCGTCGACATTCACGTATTTCTGGATGCATTTGCATAGCAGGTGGCAAGCAGGTCCATGCTTCTTCAATTTTTCGTTCAGCAAACATGCAGATGAAATCGATCGGTAGACATTCTATATCTTTTGTTTCCATCAATGCGAGACGTTTCACTTCGTAATAAATCCTTAATGAACGTTGAAGTGATGCAGGCTGTTCAAGTAGATTTCCCAATACCCAATTTTTGAGTATTTGTACATTTTCTTTAGTACAAGTTCCATTAAGCGATTGATTTTCACACTTCTCCAACAATTCATATTGCTGCTGTTGCTTCAGTTTTTTCAGAGATGGGCAGTCCAAAACATCGAGATCAATAACATTTTCGGCGGTTCATATATCCTCCAACCAACATTTTTTATCGACTCCTTTTACATAAATTTTGTTGGCACATTTAACGACATCCGCCAAAGTCTCGTTTATAGCATCAAAGGGAACGTCGCCAGATTGTCATGGTAAGCCGTGGTAATTATGTATTAACCAGTTATTGACTCTTTTATAGTGTAAAGGTAACCATACCCATTGATATGGCGCTTTAAACACACAAGTCTCAATTTCACCGACGAAAATATTCATCATAGACATTTCCTTCTCTATGAAGCAATTACCAGGCCTGATTCACTAGCGATTAAAGTATAAACGCATTTTATTCATTTATTGACGCATGCGCAATAATGGCTACCATAAAGGTCAGCTATTGCTACATCATAGTCGCTTCTCGGTGCCTGTGTGGAAATACATCGTAGACTAGGAACCGTATTGTGAAAGTGAACGTAAAATTCTAATAATGACCTTTTCCTCCTGTGCTCTACTACCATCTCTCTCGCTCTCGCATACTCTTTGTTATATCCAGTAATTTTAGCATTATACCGTTATCACGGTCATCGTCATCGCCGATTACCCGCCGATTATTTTCACCATATATTTTTCCATGTATACAGGTTCAGACGTGTTTAAAGGCATTGCGCAATTTCATCAAAACATATACTAATTGACACATTTTCTCTTTCCCAAATTTAGACAACCTCCGCTATAATAGAAAGGAGATGGCCTCAGTTCCGTATTTTATCTAGGAATGACCCGGCGGGCCACCTGTAGGCCAACTCACCCTTTCGTTAACAAAAGTAGCATTAATAAATAAATAATTTATAATAATCATATTGAAATAGTAATAAATCTCACATAATCCGAATAGCGCGTATTAAAATGTATAATATAGAAATGATGGAAGAAGTTAGCAGTAATTAGAAACAGAGGATGACACGCTTATTTCCTATGCATTTATCTATTCACGGTATTTACATGTTTTCATGACATTCAAACCATAGCTATAACAGTTTGAACACGTGGGTACCCTGCCAAAAGTGTAAGTGTAAATGTAACACAAAAAAGATTTCATGTAACATTCACACGTCTATGGAATGAAATTCATTCTGAAAACCCAACAAGTACAAGCGTAAATGTATTTTAGTACTAACTAACGGTATACCTCTTGATTCGAAATTGTATGTAGCCTAACGGACATGACTATTTGATTCCGTTTACAATAATGATTTGGATAATCACACTGCACGAAACGTTATATTTGACAGATTTTTGTTACTTCCACTTTGTAATCGTAATTAGTTAACTAAGTCATTCACCTACAAATACTATTGTTATAGCGATTTTGTTAAATGTATTGGCATAAGGAGACTTGACTCCTATCCATCATACCTAGTGTAATAGAAAAAGATACAAGTCATTATATCAATAAATAATTTTCATAGTCATAAATTAACCTTTAAGAACTTATGTTTTCACATCATGCACTAAAATTTCATATTATTATTATTGACATTGAATCGTTTATAGAACTGATGCTTTCATACATTATCGCTTAAAAAGGCTGCTACCGTATATGAAATAAAAGATCAAACAAAAATTCAACATGAAGACATGCATAAATTAATTCTATTTAAATGTGCGTATGTGATTCCGTAAAACATTAGTCATTTTGAAAGGAATAGTGAAAAATTCTCAATGATCTGTCTGTAAAGCTTATATAGTTATATCTTACTTCATGTTGCTTTTCGACAGTTGACACACATTTTCAATAATCATTGAATATTTTCTTATGTAAGGGAGTAAATATTCAACGATTTTTTTTCGTAAATAATGATACAATTTAATATATACGATCATTATACAATTTAACTAAACAAGCTTAATTGCGGTGTTTTGGAAATGTTGGTGACAAAAGTATATGAATGTGCAATTAAATGATTCATTTAGCACACGTATCTCTATCATTCATTTCAATTACATAATTTCTGCATATTATAACACGTACATTTTACAATATTTGCAGACTGTAGGTCACTATTTTCATTATCACGTTTAGACTAAAATGTGCGTCAAAATTGACGGGCAAGACCGTAGACATCTAGTACGGCGGAGCTTTGAAACACCTTTACAATATGTTGTATATTTTCTTAAATTTGAATGCAAAACTGAGATCAGTACCATTGCCAGTGTCTGAAATTTCTTACCCATGCCTATTACAGTTATTAATATGATTCTTTATAGGTCATAAGTATACTGTGGACTAGATTCATAATAAACATATTGTTTAATGTTGATCGGTTAGTATCTAGTTCCTTATTTTACATTTAATTCCTCACCTACTAATAATTAATACCCACACTAATATTCTACCTATACCAAAAACATCTAGCAAATAATCGAGATAATATTTTCACTTCAAATTTATTATTATACTTGAAATATTTCTCTGAGTCTAAACTTCTCTTACAAGTTTACTATGTTCTGCATCTTACCTTATATTGGAAACGTTAGTTAACTAATATTTTATGCGTGAAATTTGCATATTTTCCCATCCATATGTTTGAACACATTTATTCTCTAAAGATTACTCTAAGTGTTTTCTTTCGACTCTGAGAGTACAGCAATCTACCGTCTTATTTCATACTGTGCACACTTAAACGTGTAGAATATACGAATAATATTTATTTTTTAAAGATACTTTCTGCTCAAGGCATCAATTAACCCTTACTCATAATTAATAATAATTTTATATACATTATTACTTTCCCACTATTACATTATACTCTCACTGATATTCTTCTTCTAACATCATACATCTCAATCGTAGTATTCACTTTCAAAATTTGTAATTATTTTGAATTTTCCATTTATATCTCATTAGCTTTTTTATATTATAAGTTTATTTCGTATCGTCTCTGCTAACATTCCTCACACTATTAATATTCCTTAACTTCATTTATATAGTTTCAATATTTCCATAGCACATAACTTTCGACTATGGCGACTATGGCGTATGATTTTTGCCGGTTGCTCAATTGCTGTTCCCTCTCTCCCCCTCTCCCTTTCCTCTCTCAATCATCAACTTAATATAATATATAATAAACTTATAATATAAGAAAGCTAATGGGATATAAATGGAAAATTCAAAATAATTACAAATTTTGAAAGTGAATAATACGATTGAGATGTATGATGTTAGAAGAAGAATATCAGTGAGAGTATAATGTAATACTGGGAAAGTAATAATGTATATAAAATTATTATTAATTATGAGTAAGGGTTTAATTAATGCCTTGAGCAGAAAGTATCTTTAAAAAATAAATATTATTCGTATATTCTACACGTTTAAGTGTGCACAGTATGAAATAAGACGGTAGATTGCTGTACTCTCAGAGTCGAAAGAAAACACTTAGAGTAATCTTTAGAGAATAAATGTGTTCAAACATATGGATGGGAAAATATGCAAATTTCACGCATAAAATATTAGTTAACTAACGTTTCCAATATAAGGTAAGATGCATAGTCCAGTCATTATGTACATTTAAAAAAGTAATAATTTGAAGCAGCAATTTTATTTTTGGGGCATGTTGGGGGAGTCAAGAAAAGCTTAACTTCAAGTTTTCGACCTCTGAGGTGGCTTGCTTTTTTTTATAACCTAAAAAATGTAATAAAATCGTATTTTTTAAATAACTCGGCTTCTAATGAAGTTAGAAGGTTCACTTAGGGCTCATTTTAAAGATTTTTTTGCGCTTTACAACTTTTTCTAAGAAAATTGTTTTATCCGATCGATAGTTTTCGATATATCGAAGGATAAATGAAAAAAAGACGTACTTTATTTAGTTTTTTGCTTTTTACGTGGAATTGGAAACGGAAAATAAAAAAGTAATGTAAGACAAAGTTGTAGAGAATTAAATAACGAACAATTTCTTTTTTTAATCGTTTCGTTTCGATGAAAATTGCGCCTTGTAGAGCGTCACAAAGTAGACAGTCGGCGTCAGCGTGTAAGCAGCGAGTTGTTCATATCGATATGCTGCGACGGAGCGTTTTCGCTGAAATAAAAGACTTTATTCAAGCATAATTATTATGTAATATGTATTTTTTGAAGGTTTTTTTGTGAGCTACACGTTACAAAGTTGCTATTTAAGTTTTATTTCAATCACATGTACAGTCTTATGAAAAAATTTATAAAACAGAAAAAACGAATAAAATTGCTCAATTTTTATTTTTCCTTTTTTTGTAACGTGTAGCTCACAAAAAAACCTTCAAAAAATACATATTACATAATAATTATGCTTGAATAAAGTCTTTTATTTCAGCGAAAACGCTCCGTCGCAGCATATCGATATGAACAACTCGCTGCTTACACGCTGACGCCGACTGTCTACTTTGTGACGCTCTACAAGGCGCAATTTTCATCGAAACGAAACGATTAAAAAAAGAAATTGTTCGTTATTTAATTCTCTACAACTTTGTCTTACATTACTTTTTTATTTTCCGTTTCCAATTCCACGTAAAAAGCAAAAAACTATATAAAGTACGTCTTTTTTTTCATTTATCCTTCGATATATCGAAAACTATCGATCGGATAAAAAAATTTTCTGAAAAAAAGTTGTAAAGCGCAAAAAAATCTTTAAAATGAGCCCTAAGTGAACCTTCTAACTTCATTAGAGGCCGAGTTATTTAAAAAATACGATTTTATTACATTTTTTAGGTTATAAAAAAAGCAAGCCACCTCAGAGGTCGAAAACTTGAAGTTAAGCTTTTCTTGACTCCCCCAACATGCCCCAAAAATAAAATTGCTGCTTCAAATTATTACTTTTTTATCCCAAATTTTTGTACATAATGACCGGACTAGCAGAACATAGTAAACTTGTAAGAGAAGTTTAGACTCAGAGAAATATTTCAAGTATAATAATAAATTTGAAGTGAAAATATTATCTCGATTATTTGCTAGATGCTTTTGGTATAGGTAGAATATTAGTGTGGGTATTAATTATTAGTAAGTTGTTCGTTAATATCTGGAGTGGCTACAATTTATCTTTAAAATATGAATGTAATATAGAGAGTGCGAGCAGATATATTACAAAATACAATAATCAAAAATAAAACACGACGCTTTGAAGGGTACATATTGAATATTGTGAGGAATTAAATGTAAGATAAGGAATTAGATACTTACCGATCAACATTAAACAATATGTTTATTATGAATCTAGTCCACAGTATACTTATGACCTATAAAGAATCATATTAATAACTGTATAATCGGCGTGGGTAAGAAATTTCAGACACTGGCAATGGTACTGATCACAATTTTGCATTCAGATTTAAGAAAATATACAACATATTGTAAAGGTGTTTTAAAGCTCCGACGTACTAGATGTCTACAGTTAATGAGGGTCTTGTCCGTCAATTTTGACGCACATTTTAGTCTAAACGTGGTAATGAAAATAGTGACATACAGTCTGCAAATATTGTAAAATGTACGTGTTATAATATGCAGAAATTATGTAATTGAAATGAATGATAGAGATACGTGTGCTAAATGAATCATTTAATTGCACATTCATATACTTTTGTCACTAACATTTCCAAAACACCGCAATTAAGCTTGTTTAATTAAATTGTATAATGATCGTATACAGGGTCATCGAAAAGTATCGGACCCCCCTAATATCTTCAGTTAGAATGCACTTAGGAGAAAATGTCCAATAGCAAAGTTGTATGGTTTCAAGCGGGGAGTACGATGATGACCTTAACTTTGACCTTGACCATGTCCTTCAAGGTCATTTCAAGGTCAATCTTATTTTTTTAAATAGAACCCCCTACATTTTATTGCATATTCTTATAGCTTATCTCGAGAGCTTTCCAAAACACTATAATAAAATATTTTTTTATTAAGTACTTTTTGAGTTATAAAGGTTTGAAGTTAACAATTTGTTAAGTGGTGTGCGAGTCCGACCAGTTAAGGCAAGAGTGGTGTGCGAGTCCGACCAGTTAAGGCAAGAGTGGTGTGCGAGCCCGACCAGTTAAGGCAAGAGTGGTGTGTGAGTCCGGCCAGTTAAGGCAAATTTAATTCCAATTGGTTAGCTTGGGCAAAATATTTAATTGTACCAAACAATTCACAACAAATGTTCAAATTGTTGCCCTTCGACAGCCTGGCAATGTGCCAATCTGTTATAAACAGCCGAAACCGCATTCCGGTACGTTTCTGGCGGTATTAGTTCTATCTCTCGAGTTATTCTCCCTCTTAAATCATCTAAATCTTGAGGCTTGGTGGCATAAATTTTACTTTTCAAGTAACCCCACAAAAAAAAGTCAAGTGGGGTCAAGTCCGGAGACCGAGGTGGCCACTCAATATGACCCCTTCGCCCTATCCACCTGTCCTGAAAGACCTCATTCAAATATTGACGGACAATGACACCATAATGAGGTGGAGCTCCATCCTGTTGGAAATAAATTTCATCCATATTTCCACCAGCTATGTCTCGAATAGCTGGAACAATTTGTTCGCGAAGCATGACTAGGTATACTTGTCCTGTCAAATTGCCTTCAATGAAGAAAGGGCCAACTGGTCTACCATTAAGAATACCAGCCCATACGTTAACTTTTTGTGGATATTGAGTATGATTGTCTCTTTTCCAGTGAGGATTAACGTCACTCCAGTATCTACAATTGTGTCTATTTATATTTCCAGTCAGTTCAAATGTTGCCTCATCAGAGAAAACAATATTATCAAGTAATAGAGGATCGTCGACAATCATCTCCATCATAAGATCACAAAATTCGATGCGTCTATCAAAATCGTCTTCGGACAACTCTTGGACCAAATGGAGTTTGTATGGATGCCATTTATTCAATTTCAGAATTTTACTGACAGATGCATGACCGATTTCGTGTTCTTGTGCAACGCGATTGATGGAAATATGGGGATCTTCAACGAAAGACTGTAAAACATCTAATGCCTTATCATTATTTGTTGCTGTTTTAGGTCTACCAGATTTTGGGCGGCTTTTAACGCTACCAATGGCCTCGAAACGTTGAATAGTACGGATTACAGTACTTTTGGAGATCCTATTATTTTCATTCTGAAAATTTTCATTAAATAATCGCGTTACTGTTTTATACCCTCTTTGTTGATCTCCCTATCCTCGCATCATTAACAGTGTTATTCGATCTCTTTCAGAAAGCTCCGCCATTCTTAATTAGAGCGAAGAAGAATTAATCAGGTAAGTGATAGGAAATTGATCTAGATAATTAAGTAGAGAAAAATACTAATTATTAAGTGTTGGTCCAACTATCGATTTGGTTATTTTAACCAGCACTAGCAAAAAGCTCGTTGAGCAACTGAAAATCTAATACATCAATTAATAATAGTTACGAAAAATTTCTGGGCTATTGGAAACAAAATGAAGATGTTTGGGATAATCAATTGAAGCGCAATGGTTTCTTTTGTGACAGAAAAAATTTTTGAGGCTGTTCGTTTTCGTCCACGACGTGACTGCTGCTCGCTAAGAAGAAGACAGCACTGCATCAAAGTTTCAAATCATTTATCCGTATTGTTTGCTCAAGAGCTCGTACATTGATGCTTGCGAGAGTGAGAGAATAAAGATTGGCCAACGCTTTCGGTCAGATTCCCGCTAACGCCGTTCGGGCAGTTTTTCGCCAGAGCCTATTAGCATAATTGCTTGAAGCCGTACAATACTTTGCTATTGGACATTTTTCCAAAATGCATTCTTACTGAAAATATTAGAGGGATCCGATTAATGCATTTTCTTTAAACCAATTAATTGGTCTCATTATTCCGCGCACAAAAGTATTAAGGTTATGATTACTGAAAACTAAATAATATTTTACAAGATATTCTACATTTTGTGTAAAAAAATTGTTAACTTCAAACCTTTATAACTCAAAAAGTACTTAATAAAAAAATATTTTATTATAGTGTTTTGGAAAGCTCTCGAGATAAGCTATAAGAATATGCAATAAAATGTACGGGGTTCTATTTAAAAAAATAAGATTGACCTCAAAATGACCTTGAAGGACATGGTCAAGGTCAAAGTCAAGGTCATCATCTTACTCCCCGCTTGAAACCATACAACTTTGCTATTGGACATTTTCTCCTAAGTGCATTCTAACTGAAGATATTAGGGGGGTCCGATACTTTTCGATGACCCTGTATATTAAATTGTATCATTATTTACGAAAAAAAAATCGTTGAATATTTACTCCCTTACATTCAATGATTATTGAAAATGTGTTTCAACTGTCGAAAAGCAACATGAAGTAAGATAGAACTAAATAGAATTAATTTATGCATGTCTTCATGTTGAATTTTTGTTTGATCTTTTATTTCATATACGGTAGCAGCCTTTTTAAGCGATAATGTATGAAACCATCAGTTCTATAAACGATTCAATGTCAATAATAATAATATAAAATTTTAGTGCATGATGTGAAAACATAAGTTCTTAAAGGTTAATTTATTACTATGAAAATTATTTATTGATATAATACATTTAACAAAATCGCTATAACAATAGTATTTGTAGGTGAATGACTTAAGTAGTAGAGGGGCTAGGAGCGATCTGCCGCCCCCCACCCTACCTCCCATCGATGATAGCATGATGGAAAAATTGCGCAAATGGGCCGTCAGAAGGTCAGGAGTAAAAGGAGGTTATTATAAACAATTTCACGTATTGTTATTACAAATTTCGAAAGCTGTGAAGGTCGAAAAACATAGGTCATTTAATGCATTACATTGTCTAATCAAAAGAGAAGGTAAAGGTCAACCAATATTTATTATTTCATCAGATATTGTTATTAATAAAATGTTTTTACATTATCATTGAAAACGACATCGTTCTAATGCGTGATCTTACAAAATTCAATCAGAGAGATTGAAAAGTGTTGACTGTTACACATTAGTATTGCCATGTGTCGAAAATCAAATTTAAAAAGTCGCCTTCAGTAAAGGTCAGATATTGCTACATTATAGTCACTTATGGAAATACATCGTATTCGGTAGGAACCGTATTGAGAGTGAAAGTAAAATGACCTTTTCCTCGTGCGTCCTACTACCATCTCTCTCGCTCTCGCATACTCTTTGTTAGTTCCATCTAGCATCTGTATATCCCGTTGATTATCCATCGATCAATTCGGTTCAAAACAACCGAAATTACTCGCTACATTAAATGACAAGGAACGGTATGTCATACATTACCGAAATTTAAAGCAAGCGCTCACCCACGGTATTATTTTAAATAAAATTCATAGGACACTACAATTCAAGCAGACTCCATGGTTAAAGTCGTACATTGATTTAAATACCAAACTCCGCACAGTTGCGACAAATGATTTCGAAAAAAATTTGTATAAATTGATGAACAATGCGGTATTTGGGAAAACCATGGAGAATGTTCGTAAAAGAGTGGATGTAAGTTTAAAATCGAAATGGGATGGAAGATATGGCGTTGAAGCGTTCATTTCGAAACCAAATTTTCATCGAATAGTAATATTTGGTGAAGACTTGGTCGCGGTACAACTAAAAAAATTAGAAGTAGTTATAGATAAGCCCGTATATGTCGGAATGGCTATTTTAGATATTTCTACGACTAGATTGTACGAGTTCCATTACGATTATGTTTTAGAAAAATTTAAAGAAAAGGCGAAATTGTTATATACCGATACCGATAGTCTTATTTATGAATTTAAGTGTGATGATGTATATGATTGTATGAAACGCGATATTAATATGTACGATACGAGTGATTATTCCAAAAATAATAAGTACGGTATGCCACTAGTCAATAAAAAAGTTTTAGGACTAATGAAGGATGAATGTAGTGGAAAGATAATGACCGAGTTTGTCGGACTCAGGTCAAAAATGTATGCGTTGCGTGTGTTAGGCGAAGGTGAGAAGAAGAGAGCGAAAGGTGTGAAAGAAGTCGTCGTCCGAAAAACAATCACTTTCGATGACTATCTGAACTGCCTTCAAAATACGTCTACAGTTACGCGCGAGCAAAGATGTATTCGTTCAAAATTACACAACGTATACACCGTATGTGGAAAAAAATGGCTCTAAGTCCCCATGATGATAAGCGATATTTAATTAAAAATTCTACCGACACATTACCGTGGGGACATAATAATGTAATGGAGGTAGATGTATGATTTATGGACTTGCATATGTAAATATGTACATGCAAATGGATTTATGTATAATACGCATAGAAAAATATGAATAAATTAACCAATATAAGTTTATTCTTACCTTTTTTCTTTTTCCAACTTTCTTTCTCCGTAAATTCCGACGAAGATGTGGACTTCGTAAACCACAACGACGTTCCAATATCCTTGTTGCCCTTGTACAATAATTGCATCTAATTTTATCTTAAGTAAATCCTGCTTCCATCTATTCAACCATCATTTATCCACCATATTAGTCTTAAAGTATTATATCCTCCTTGTCGATCCAGGTGTTATGCTTATCTTCAAAGCCCAACCATTTAACAAATACTTTAGAACCTTTATGACGTAGAATTTTTTCAATAAGATAAACGTCTGGATTTTTAGTACGTTGCAGTTCAAATTCGTAGAATCCACCTGATATTGCGTTTCCTGCATTGTCTTCTAGTAAATATGTTACTGGATACGTTTTTTTAACTTTTATTATTTTAAAAACTTCAGTCGTCCAATTTGGTGTATATCCCTTTTCAAATATATTTTTGAATTTACTAATACGAACTTGTTGACCTACTTTAAACTTTGGATGAATCTTTTCGTTCACAATTACATTATACACACGTTCCAATAATTCTTTTTCATTGTCTTTATTAACATCTTGCGGCTTCATTTTAATAGTACGATGTGTGCTATTGTTATAATCATTAACCAAGTCTGGTAATATATGGAGCCATTGATAATTACCATGAAGGCTAAACTGTGGCCACATTTTATTTTTCAAAGTACGATTAAAGCGTTCGCAAATTGAGGCTTTTAGATTACTGTATGTAGAATATAAATTGATATCATGTGTTTTCATTAAATTTGAAAATTTTGAATTATAAAATTCTTTTCCATGGTCGGTATGTAGATTCTCTGGAATTCGACCCATTTCAAATATCGATTTCATGGCAGCTGTGACGTCATCGCCAGTCTTTCTTTTTACTGGGCGGGCCCATGCATACTTAGAGAATACATCGATGACAGTTAACAAGTATTTGTAACCCTTATTTTCATCTGCATATGGAATCATTTCTACAAGATCAGCTTGCCAAGTTTCATCTAATCCGCGAATATCTACTCGCCGCCTTGTATAATTTTTTCTTGCTGGTTTATGAAGCTCCTTCACGACTTCTCTCTTCTCTTTAGAAGTCATTGTTGTTAAACAGATAAGACAACGTCTTGATTAAAACTGTTGGGTAGATTGTTGCAGATAGTCTATTTATGCACATTTTTCAGACTAACTAATTAATTATCCCGTAAACAACATCAGTTATTCCATTAATCTTCTTTATGCCTTCACTGTTTTTATTGACATTTTTTTCTAGGAGAAAAATTAATGTCTTAGCATCGTGAGCTACAGTACTACTCTCCCTTATGTCATAGGTGTGTCTTTTCAAGTCTCCTTCTATATTAGCAATATCTACCGTAAGACTATCAATCAAACCATTATTTTTATTCAAATCATCTTTATTTTTCTTTACTTCCCGCTCTAAGACTGTGATATTATTCGTAAGATTGCTAAGAGTGTAATTATTTTTTTTTAAATTATTGTTATGTTTAGTTATTTCCTGATGTAATTCAATAGTATAATTTCCAAAATCTGAAGATATAATCCGCCTCTTTTCTATTTCATTGTAATTTTTATTGATATCTTGTTGCATTTTATTTATACTTTTTTCAAAATATTCAATCTTCTCATTATTTTTAATTACACCTTTACACAGCTCATCTAGTTGCTGTTTAATATCGCGAATAGATGTGTGGAACATTTTCAAAGTAATGGCATCATCCGAATCCGTCGGATTTCCGATATTGCATAACTTTCTTTTCTTGAAATCATAAGAACCATCTGTAGCAATTTCGACACTTTGAAATACTGGCTTCCGTGCTCGTTGAGACGAATGTCCAAATACATCGATGCTCATTATGATACTGACGTAATTATCACGCAATTAATAGATTATATTAGCTTCACGCAACTCTTCAATAATCGATAAAATTTCTTTCGAAAGACTTGAATTAGCAGCAGCTTGCGATGCTATTAGACGGCGCAAACGATCGACAAGTTCATTTCGATCATCCCAATGCACGTAGTCAATTTTGTGGTTTTGTTCAACAGTCATATATTCAGGCAAATTACCACCCTTTTTCGGAACATCTTCGAATATTTCCTTGATATAGTTTCGATACTTGTGGGAAGCATTATACCGAATAGGTTTTTCCTGATTCCAATCTTTCCTATGTGCATTAGTTAAGGATAGTATACTTTTGTAATTGTTTAAATCAGACTGTTGGATTATAGCTATATCAGCTTTTTTCTTAAATAATAACTCTAGCAAACCTTCAGTAATGGCAAATTTGTTATCCTTAACAATGACATTTTTATTCTTAAATTCTATTGTCGAATCACCGATTCTTGTAGTACCACCTTCTATGCGAACACCATAAATTGTATCAATAATATCACTTTTCTCATGAATATTTCTCACCAGTAAAGTTAGAAACTTATTTGATAACCTTTCTTCAGTATGATATGTAGGTGTTTTAATATCACTGCTAAATGTCTGCTCTAAAGGGGTATTATATCCATCAAGCATATCATCATCATCATCATCATCAAAATCGTTAACATCATTAATTTCTATGCTATCTGTTACTTTATTCTGTACGTTTATATCATCAATCGCATTTTTGTTGATTGGCATTGTTGTAGCGCCTGCTATTTTTTCCAATGGACTTATCAGAGGTTTGAGCGTTTCACTTATCGCAAGATCATGCGTTTCTTTACCCATTTTTAATAATCGATGTTTTCGGCGAATAGATTCGCTAGCTTTGACAATTTGACGTAAAACGTCTTGCTGCTGTTTAAGAGGAGAAGACATGTTATTGCATGCAAGTCTCACCCTGCACTGACTTGTTACAACACTTTTTGTTTGTTCTTAAAATCATTTATACTTAAAAAACAATCAAAACCTTTTCGATATCTTCCCTCTTCCATTTCACTATCTTCATCGATTACAATAAATCCATGCTTTTCTGTCCAACATTGTGTACATATATCTTTAAAAGTGTTGTATGGCATATCTGTATTTACATGATCATTATAGACGTGCTTAAGATTCATTTCATCCTGTCTAAAGAGAATCAAAAAGTTTACGTTATCTCGAATAAGATGCTTGGGAACACGAGCATACGTTTGACTGAGATAAAAGCAATCGACGCAATTATGTCTACCCATACAAAAGAAGGATCTAATGTTATCTTGCTTCTCGCACGCAACATCATCAAATATAATAATAGAGTTTGGCCTGGCCTTGGCGGGTGGTACTACCTGTTCATTATCGTGAAAAGGAAAGTACCCTATACCCTCCACAGAGTCGAGTAAGTTTTGTAAAAATTGATATTTCGGCTGATTTAACGATCTCGAATATACATATATATTTTCAAACTTTAATCCATTCTGATCGATGATTAGACTGAGTAGTGTATTTGTTTTTCCGCAATGAGACGGGCCACAGAAAAGTGCACGTATACTATTTGGCAGCAACTCCCCATGTCGTTTATGATTAGTTGCATTATTTTGTACAGACGATGTTAAATCATAAAAATTGATGATTGGGATTTTTGTTGGTTGTTTATGAAATCGCATTTTGATAATCGCTGATCATAAAAGTATAAGTAGCGCCTTTATGTGTAATGTCAGTCATTAACTGTTTGTTACTTGAATGATGTACATCTTAAAATGATTACATATGTGGGTAAAAACAAGAAGCAAAGACGTATAAAGAGTGGGGGAGGATTGATCAATTCTTTAATTAATAAATTACCGGTAGAACTTCATATACCCGGTTATCAGTACTGCGGACTTGGTACAAAATTAAAGCAACGATTAGCAAGAGGGGACTCAGGGATAAATCCGTTAGATAAGGCTTGCAAGGAACACGACATTGCTTATTCCAAAACTCGTGAAAATCTCACCGGTAGAAACGAGGCCGATCGAATATTAGCGGAGCAGGCTTGGAAGCGAGTTTTAGCAAAAGACGCAAGCATTGCAGAAAAGGCGGCAGCTTGGGATGTTGCAAACACAATGAAACTAAAAAGCAAATTAGGCATGGGACTGAAAAAGAAGAAGAAAAAAGTGTCAAAAAAGAAACCAACATCATTGAACAACATTATTGCGGCTGTTAAAATGTCAATGTCACCAAGTAATAATGTTCAAAGTGTTATATCGAGCGCTTTGAAAGGGGCACGTAAAGCCGTAAAAGAAGCACGTGGCAAACGATTCATTCAAAAAACTCGACAGCTATCGATACCTTCAAAGGTTGGAGGATTCTTACCTTTCCTAGCACCCATATTTGCTGGATTAAGTGCTGCAGGTGCATTAGCCGGTGGCGCAGCGGGTATAACCAAGGCTGTTAATGATGCAAAAGCTGCTCAAAAGCAGTTACATGAAAGTGAGAGGCATCATCGTGCTATGGAGACAATAGCTATAGGTAAAGCGTTATATCTTAAAACTTATAAAAATGGTCTAGGTTTGAAATTAAAACCATATAAAACGGGTTTAGGTGTTAAATGTAGAAAAAATCGAAAAAACTTGTAAAGCTACCGCATCGAGCACTCACCAATGTAGATATATTGAGATATTCGAAAGAAGCTGGAATTCCGAATTTTAGAGGTGTCTTTATGCGTAATAATTTACCAAAGAATCCCCAAGTTAATGAATGTGCAGTCATAAATTTAGACGATGCAAGCGGTCCGGGGACACATTGGGTAGCATATCGAAAACGTGGTTCTAAAGTCGTTTATTTTGACAGCTTTGGAAACCTTAGCCCACCTGCTGAGTTAGGAAAATATCTCGGTGTAGGTAGCATTATGTATAAGCGTGAAAAATTTCAAGACTATGCCACTTTTGATTGTGGACATTTATGTCTCAAATTTTTATGCAATCAGCTGTTTTGTCCAAACAAGTATCAGTTGTATAAATATATCGCATAAAATATTATGATAATCAGTGTAATTTGAACAATCAGTATGAATGATTCTTTTACGTTGACGCTCTCGACGCAGTCTTCAGTATTGGAAGCGCAATACTTTCCACCTATTGAACTTTCACCGCAGAAGAATTATGAATTGGGTTTGATAGAACTTTTAACGTTTAATTCAATCCCAAATGTTGACGTTAATAATAAATTTCATATTGGTAACCATGAAATTATTGTGCCGATCAGTAGCTATGAAATTGAGGATATAGCAGAATATATTAGAAACAAGCTGTCGGAGTATAGTGATATTACGCTAGATATAAAACCGAATAATAATACACTACGTAGTGAAATCAGATCTAATCGAGACATTGATTTTACACCAATCGATTCAATTGGACGAACATTGGGCTTTAATAGACGAATTTTGGAAGCAAACAAGTTGCACATTTCAGATTTGCCAGTAACCATAATTAAAGTTAATGCACTTCGCGTGGAATGCAATATAACTACAGGCGCTTATATTAATAGCAGTAGAGTGCACACGATTCATGAATTTTTTCCTACTGTGGCGCCCGGATATAAGATTGTGGAAGTGCCGAATCACGTCATTTACCTACCTGTTGCCGTCAGATTAATAGATCATCACCCCCCCCCCCCCCCACCCCCCCCCCCCCCCACCCCCCCCCCCCCCCACCCCCCCCCCCCCCCACCCCCCCCCCCCCCCACCCCCCCCCCCCCCCACCCCCCCCCCCCCCCACCCCCCCCCCCCCCCACCCCCCCCCCCCCCCACCCCCCCCCCCCCCCACCCCCCCCCCCCCCCACCCCCCCCCCCCCCCACCCCCCCCCCCCCCCACCCCCCCCCCCCCCCACCCCCCCCCCCCCCCACCCCCCCCCCCCCCCACCCCCCCCCCCCCCCACCCCCCCCCCCCCCCACCCCCCCCCCCCCCCACCCCCCCCCCCCCCCACCCCCCCCCCCCCCCACCCCCCCCCCCCCCCACCCCCCCCCCCCCCCACCCCCCCCCCCCCCCACCCCCCCCCCCCCCCACCCCCCCCCCCCCCCACCCCCCCCCCCCCCCACCCCCCCCCCCCCCCACCCCCCCCCCCCCCCACCCCCCCCCCCCCCCACCCCCCCCCCCCCCCACAAAATATCGTTTTGAAACAATTCGCGATGGAATCATTGTTTAAATAATCATTATTTATCACGATGTCGGTAAAATGCGTATAAGTTGTGCGGGAAATTCTTTATAAAATTCAAATTTTGCCTACACTTTAAAAATACTGGTTGAAATAAGGAAAATATCGTTTTGAAGTAATTCGCGACGGAATCATTGTTGAAAATAATCATTATTTATCATGATTTCTGATAACTTCTGTAGGAAATTCGTTTCAAAGTTTAAATTTTGAATACGCTTAAATAATACTGTTTGAAATAAGGAAAATATCGTTCTCAAAAAATTAGCGATGGAATCATTGTTTAAATAATCGTTATTTATGACGATTTCGGTAAAATGAGTGCAATTTATGAAGGCAATTCTTTATAAAGACCAAATTTGGCATACTCTTTAAAAATACTGTTTGAAATAAGGAAAATTTCCTTTTGAAACAATTATCGACGGAATCATTGTTTAAATAATCAATATTTATAACGATTTCTGTAAAATGCGTATAATTTGTGCAGGAATCACTTTATAAAGTTAAAATTTTTCATAAACTTCAAAAATACTTTTTGAAATTAGGAAAATATCGTTCTCCCAAATTTAGCGACGGAATCATTGTTTAAATAATCATTATTTATGACGATTTCGGTAAAATGCGTATAATTTGTGCAGGAAATTCTTTATATAGTTTATGTTTTGTATACACTTCAAAAATACTTTTTAAAATAAGGAAAATATCGTTTTGAAACAATTCCCGTCGGAATCATTGTTTAAGTAATCATTATTTATAACGATTTCGGTAAACTGCGTATAATTTGTACAGGAAATTCTCTATAAACATCAAATTTTGCATACTCTTTAAAAATACTGTTTGAAATAAGGAAAATTTCCTTTTGAAACAATTATCGACGGAATCATTGTTTAAATAATCAATATTTATAACGATTTCTGTAAAATGCGTATAATTTGTGCAGGAATTACTTTATAAAGTTAAAATTTTTCATAAACTTCAAAAATACTTTTTGAAATTAGGAAAATATCGTTCTCCAAAAAATAGCGACGGAATCATTGTTTAAATAATCATTATTTATGACGATTTCGGTAAAATGCGTATAATTTGTGCAGGAAATTCTTTATAAAGTTTATGTTTTGCATACACTTCAAAAATACTTTTTGAAATAAGGAAAATATCGTTTTGAAACAATTCGCGATGGAATCATTGTTTAAATAATCATTATTTATCACGATGTCGGTAAAATGCGTATAAGTTGTGCGGGAAATTCTTTATAAAATTCAAATTTTGCCTACACTTTAAAAATACTGGTTGAAATAAGGAAAATATCGTTTTGAAGTAATTCGCGACGGAATCATTGTTGAAAATAATCATTATTTATCATGATTTCTGATAACTTCTGTAGGAAATTCGTTTCAAAGTTTAAATTTTGAATACGCTTAAATAATACTGTTTGAAATAAGGAAAATATCGTTCTCAAAAAATTAGCGACGGAATCATTGTTTAAATAATCGTTATTTATGACGATTTCGGTAAAATGAGTGCAATTTATGAAGGCAATTCTTTATAAAGATCAAATTTGGCATACTCTTTAAAAATACTGTTTGAAATAAGGAAAATTTCCTTTTGAAACAATTATCGACGGAATCATTGTTTAAATAATCAATATTTATAACGATTTCTGTAAAATGCGTATAATTTGTGCAGGAATCACTTTATAAAGTTAAAATTTTTCATAAACTTCAAAAATACTTTTTGAAATTAGGAAAATATCGTTCTCCAAAATTTAGCGACGGAATCATTGTTTAAATAATCATTATTTATGACGATTTCGGTAAAATGCGTATAATTTGTGCAGGAAATTCTTTATAAAGTTTATGTTTTGTATACACTTCAAAAATACTTTTTAAAATAAGGAAAATATCGTTTTGAAACAATTCCCGTCGGAATCATTGTTTAAGTAATCATTATTTATAACGATTTCGGTAAACTGCGTATAATTTGTACAGGAAATTCTCTATAAACATCAAATTTTGCATACTCTTTAAAAATACTGTTTGAAATAAGGAAAATTTCCTTTTGAAACAATTATCGACGGAATCATTGTTTAAATAATCAATATTTATAACGATTTCTGTAAAATGCGTATAATTTGTGCAGGAATTACTTTATAAAGTTAAAATTTTTCATAAACTTCAAAAATACTTTTTGAAATTAGGAAAATATCGTTCTCCAAAAAATAGCGACGGAATCATTGTTTAAATAATCATTATTTATGACGATTTCGGTAAAATGCGTATAATTTGTGCAGGAAATTCTTTATAAAGTTCATACTGTTTATTAATACTGTTTGAAATAAGGAAAATTTCCTTTTAAAACAATTATCGACGGAATCATTGCTTAAATAATGATTATTTAAATAATCATTATTTATAACGATTTCAGTGAAAAGCGTATAATTTGTGCAGGAAATTCTTTATAAAGTTCATACTGTTTATTAATACTGTTTGAAATAAGGAAAATTTCCTTTTGAAACAATTATCGACGGAATCATTGTTTAAATAATCATTATTTATAACGATTTCAGTGAAAAGCGCATAATTTGTGCAGGAAATTCTTTATAAAGTTTAAGTTTTGCATAATCTTCAAAAATACTTTTTGAAATTAGGAAAATATCGTTCTCCAAAAATTAGCGACGGAATCATTGTTTAAATAATCATTATTTAGAACGATTTCGGTAAAATGCGTATAATTTGTGCAGGAAATTCTTTATAAAGTTAAAATTTTTCATAAACTTCAAAAATACTTTTTGAAATTAGGAAAGTATCGTTTTCAAAGAATTAGCGACGTAATCATTATTTAAATAATCATTATTTAGAACGATTTCTGTAAAATGCGTATAATTTGTGCAGGAATTACTTTATAAAGTTAAAATTTTTCATAAACTTCAAAAATACTTTTTGAAATTAGGAAAATATCGTTCTCCAAAAAATAGCGACGGAATCATTGTTTAAATAATCATTATTTATGACGATTTCGGTAAAATGCGTATAATTTGTGCAGGAAATTCTTTATAAAGTTAAAATTTTTCAGAAACTTCAAAAATACTTTTTGAAATTAGGAAAGTATCGTTTTCAAAGAATTAGCGACGTAATCATTGTTTAAATAATAACTATTTAGAACGATTTCGGTAAAATGCGTATAATTTGTGCAGGAAATTCTTTATTAAGTTTATGTTTTGCATACACTTCAAAAATACTTTTTGAAATAAGGAAAATATCGTTTTGAAACAATTCACGATGGAATCATTGTTTAAATAATCATTATTTATCACGATGTCGGTAAAATGCGTATAAGTTGTGCGGGAAATTCTTTATAAAATTCAAATTTTGCCTACACTTTAAAAATACTGGTTGAAATGAGGAAAATATCGTTTTCAAAGAATTAGCGACGTAATCATTGTTTAAATAATCAATATTTATAACGATTTCTGTAAAATGCGTATAATATGTGCAGGAAATTCTTTATAAAGTTCAAATTTTGCATACGCTTCAAAAATACTTTTTAAAATAAGGAAAATATCGTTTTGAAACAATTCGCGATGGAATCATTGTTTAAATAATCATTATTTATCACGATGTCGGTAAAATGCGTATAAGTTGTGCGGGAAATTCTTTATAAAATTCAAATTTTGCCTACACTTTAAAAATACTGGTTGAAATGAGGAAAATATCGTTTTGAAGTAATTCGCGACGGAATCATTGTTTAAAATAATCATTATTTATCATGATTTCTGATACTTCTGTAGGAAATTCGTTTTAAAGTTTAAATTTTGAATACGCTTAAATAATATTGTTTGAAATAAGGAAAATATCGTTCTCAAAAAATTAGCGACGGAATCATTGCTTAAATAATCGTTATTTATGACGATTTCGGTAAAATGAGTGCAATTTGTGAAGGCAATTCTTTATAAAGATCAAATTTGGCATACTCTTTAAAAATACTGTTTGAAATAAGGAAAATTTCCTTTTGAAACAATTATCGACGGAATCATTGTTTCAATAATCATTATTTATAACGATTTCTGTAAAATGCGTATAATATGTGCAGGAAATTCTTTATAAAGTTCAAATTTTGCATACGCTTCAAAAATACTTTTTAAAATAAGGAAAATATCGTTTTGAAACAATTCCCATCGGAATCATTGTTTAAATAATCATTATTTATAACGAATTCGGTAAACTGCGTATAATTTGTGCAGGAAATTCTTTATAAAGTTCATACTGTTTATAAATACTGTTTGAAATAAGGAAAATTTCCTTTTAAAACAATTATCGACTGAGTCATTGTTTAAATAATGATTATTTAAATAATCATTATTTATAACGATTTCAGTGAAAAGCGTATAATTTGTGCAGGAAATTCTTTATAAAGTTTAAGTTTTGCATAATCTTCAAAAATACTTTTTGAAATTAGGAAAATATCGTTCTCCAAAAATTAGCGACGGAATCATTGTTTAAATAATCATTATTTAGAACGATTTCGGTAAAATGCGTATAATTTGTGCAGGAAATTCTTTATAAAGTTTATGTTTTGCATACACTTCAAAAATACTTTTTGAAATAAGGAAAATATCGTTTTGAAACAATTCGCGATGGAATCATTGTTTAAATAATCATTATTTATCACGATGTCGGTAAAATGCGTATAATTTGTGCAGGAAATTGTTTATAAAGTTCATACTGTTTATAAATACTGTTTGAAATAAGGAAAATTTCTTTTAAAACATTTATCGACGGAATCATTGTTTAAATAATCATTATTTAAAAAATCATTATTTATAACGATTTCAGTGAAAAGCGTATAATTTGTGCAGGAAATTCTTTATAAAGTTTAAGTTTTGCATAAACTTCAAAAATACTTTTTGAAATTAGGAAAATATCGTTCTCCAAAAATTAGCGACGGAATCATTGTTTAAATAATCATTATTTATAACGATTTCGGTAAACTGCGTATAATTTGTGCAGGAAATTCTTTATAAAAACCAAAATTTTTCATACTCTTAAAAAATGCTGTTTGAAGTAAGGAAAATTTCCTTTTGAAACTATTATCGACGGAATCATTGTTTAAATAATCAATATTTATAACGATTTCTGTAAAATGCGTATAATTTGTGCAGGAAATTCTTTATAAAGTTAAAATTTTTCATAAACTTCAAAAATACTTTTTGAAATTAGGAAAGTATCGTTTTCAAAGAATTAGCGACGTAATCATTGTTTAAATAATCATTATTTAGAACGATTTCTGTAAAATGCGTATAATTTGTGCAGGAATTACTTTATAAAGTTAAAATTTTTCATAAACTTCAAAAATACTTTTTGAAATTAGGAAAATATCGTTCTCCAAAAAATAGCGACGGAATCATTGTTTAAATAATCATTATTTATGACGATTTCGGTAAAATGCGTATAATTTGTGCAGGAAATTCTTTATAAAGTTAAAATTTTTCATAAACTTCAAAAATACTTTTTGAAATTAGGAAAGTATCGTTTTCAAAGAATTAGCGACGTAATCATTGTTTAAATAATCATTATTTAGAACGATTTCGGTAAAATGCGTATAATTTGTGCAGGAAATTCTTTATTAAGTTTATGTTTTGCATACACTTCAAAAATACTTTTTGAAATAAGGAAAATATCGTTTTGAAACAATTCGCGATGGATTCATTGTTTAAATAATCATTATTTATCACGATGTCGGTAAAATGCGTATAAGTTGTGCGGGAAATTCTTTATAAAATTCAAATTTTGCCTACACTTTAAAAATACTGGTTGAAATGAGGAAAATATCGTTTTGAAGTAATTCGCGACGGAATCATTGTTGAAAATAATCATTATTTATCATGATTTCTGATAACTTCTGTAGGAAATTCGTTTCAAAGTTTAAATTTTGAATACGCTTAAATAATACTGTTTGAAATAAGGAAAATATCGTTCTCAAAAAATTAGCGACGGAATCATTGTTTAAATAATCGTTATTTATGACGATTTCGGTAAAATGAGTGCAATTTCTGAAGGCAATTCTTTATAAAGATCAAATTTGGCATACTCTTTAAAAATACTGTTTGAAATAATGAAAATTTCCTTTTGAAACACTTATCGACGGAATCATTGTTTAAATAATCAATATTTATAACGATTTCTGTAAAATGCGTATAATTTGTGCAGGAATCACTTTATAAAGTTAAAATTTTTCATAAACTTCAAAAATACTTTTTGAAATTAGGAAAATATCGTTCTCCAAAAATTAGCGACGGAATCATTGTTTAAATACTCATTATTTATGACGATTTCTATAAAATGCGTATAATTTGTGCAGGAAATTCTTTATAAAGTTTATGTTTTGTATACACTTCAAAAATACTTTTTAAAATAAGGAAAATATCGTTTTGAAACAATTCCCGTCGGAATCATTGTTTAAATAATCATTATTTATAACCATTTCGGTAAACTGCGTATAATTTGTACAGGAAATTCTCTATAAACATTAAATTTTGCATACTCTTTAAAAATACTGTTTGAAATAAGGAAAATTTCCTTTCGAAACAATTATCGACGGAATCATTGTTTAAATAATCAATATTTATAACGATTTCTGTAAAATGCGTATAATTTGTGCAGGAATTACTTTATAAAGTTAAAATTTTTCATAAACTTCTAAAATACTTTTTGAATTAGGAAAATATCGTTCTCCAAAAAATAGCGACGGAATCATTGTTTAAATAATCATTATTTATAACGATTTCAGTGAAAAGCGTATAATTTGTGCAGGAAATTCTTTATAAAGTTTAAGTTTTGCATAAACTTCAAAAATACTTTTTGAAATTAGGAAAATATCGTTCTCCAAAAATTAGCGACGGAATCATTGTTTAAATAATCATTATTTATCACGATGTCGGTAAAATGCGTATAAGTTGTGCGGGAAATTCTTTATAAAGTTCATACTGTTTATAAATACTGTTTGAAATAAGGAAAATTTCCTTTTAAAACAATTATCGACGGAATCATTGTTTAAATAATGATTATTTAAATAATCATTATTTATAATGATTTCATTGATAAGCGTATAATTTGTGCAGGAAATTCTTTATAAAGTTTAAGTTTTGCATAAACTTCAAAAATACTTTTTGAAATTAGGAAAATATCGTTCTCCAAAAATTAGCGACGGAATCATTGTTTAAATAATCATTATTTATAACGATTTCGGTAAACTGCGTATAATTTGTGCAGGAAATTCTTTATAAAAACCAAAATTTTTCATACTCTTAAAAAATGCTGTTTGAAGTAAGGAAAATTTCCTTTTGAAACTATTATCGACGGAATCATTGTTTAAATAATCAATATTTATAACGATTTCTGTAAAATGCGTATAATTTGTGCAGGAAATTCTTTATAAAGTTAAAATTTTTCATAAACTTCAAAAATACTTTTTGAAATTAGGAAAGTATCGTTTTCAAAGAATTAGCGACGTAATCATTGTTTAAATAATCATTATTTAGAACGATTTCGGTAAAATGCGTATAATTTGTGCAGGAAATTCTTTATTAAGTTTATGTTTTGCATACACTTCAAAAATACTTTTTGAAATAAGGAAAATATCGTTTTGAAACAATTCGCGATGGAATCATTGTTTAAATAATCATTATTTATCACGATGTCGGTAAAATGCGTATAAGTTGTGCGGGAAATTCTTTATAAAATTCAAATTTTGCCTACACTTTAAAAATACTGGTTGAAATGAGGAAAATATTGTTTTGAAGTAATTCGCGACGGAATCCATGTAGGCGCACCTCATTATTCCGCGAAATTTCACGTTGATATTAATAATTGCTACGGCGAGTTGTGGATCGTAATTCTGGACGGACTCACAACACCGATCATCCTGGGAATGGATTTCATAATCGCCTGGAAAAAGCGTTGCGCGCGGTCATTGGTTAGTCGAAGGTTCTGACGCATAATTTCCCTAAAATCAGTTAAGCGCAACCCTCTAAACTCCATGCAGTTAATAGAGCTCACACCAAAGCAGCAATAATGCTTAGACGAATTCCTCATTAGTCAGCTATCTTCAACGCCAGCTTCAGGAACATGAATAACGGAATTTGCCGCGCACGTTATCGAACTGATAAACGCGACGCCGATCAAACTAAAACCGGATCACCGGAGCCCCGCCGTAAATAAAAGAATAAACGAGGAAATCGATAAATATTTGGAAAAAGGTTTTATAGCGCCAAGTAACAGTCCGTGGTCTAGTCCCGTCTTGTTAACCTTGCGTCTGCATATCCCCTACCACGCATGCACGCGATACTAGATGCGTTATCGGAGGCCAATATAATCAGTGCAATCAATCTGAGGGAAGCATTTCGCCAGATCCCGGTTGACGCACACTGTCGAGATTGTACCGCTTTTGCTGTTCCGGGTCGTGGACAATTTCATGGGATCAGACTGCCTTTCGGCCTTACAAACGCGCAGGCCACTTTGCAAATCTTTACGGATTGATTGAAAGCTAAATTTATCGAACAGTTGCGCGTAAATAATTTACCAATGAGGTACGCGGACCAGGTGCACGCATATTTAGTCGACTGGTCGTCATTTCCAAAACGTTCGAGGAGCATATCTTGTTGCTTTACATTCTTCTCGGAATTTTGCAAAGCACTGGTCTCACGATCAATAGACAAAAGTCGTATTTTGCGAAGCAAAGTGTCGAATATCTAGGTTTCCTTATAGATAAAGACGGTGCTAATCTGAATCCCAAGCGAATCGAACCGATTCTAGAGCGCCCAAGATCGTGCAACCGAAAAGAGTTGGGCCAGTTAATTGGGATTGTTAATTGGTACCATAGGCACTTACGCAACTTTGCGAGAGTACAAGGACCGCTCAATAAGTTAGCGAGTCCTAAATTACCATGGAATTTGGCTGAAGAACACGAAACTGCGTTTATCGAAGTCAATGAAGCGCTAAAAAATGCTCTGACTCTCGTAGTTCCCCGACCCGATCTACCGTTCGTTCTTTACACGGACGCTAGCGATTCCGGTCTCGGCGCTATCTTAACGCAAAAAGATGAAACTCGCGAATATCTTATCACGTGCTTAAGCAGGCCCCTGAGAGGTGCCGAGGTAAACTACACTACCACCGAAAAGAAGTATTTAGCCGTGATATTCGCCGTTCGCAAGCTTCGTTGCTACCTCTAAGGCACAGAGTTTACGGTTTACACTGATCACTCTAGTCTAGCCTGGTTGCAAGGTATCAAAGACGCTCACGGCAAACTCGTGCGTTGAGCAATGGAGTTATCCGCGAATAAAGTAACGACTGAGCATCGAAAAGACTCGACTAATGAAGCGCCGGATACTCTCTCGCGACTTTACGAGGACGCGCGCTAATCCGAAATACGTCGAACGATATAAATTCGATTCGAATGGTGAATTATGTTTTTATAAACCAAATCTAATTAAGCAGACTATTGGCGATAACGACGCATGGAAAAAAGTCCTGAAAGAAACCGAAATCGTCCCAATGATTGAAAATTACCATAACACGTCCCAGTCCGCGCATCAAGGCATTGATAAAACTTATCGTGCCATCCTTAAAAATCACTACTGACTGGGTATGCGCGAACATATCAGGACATATATAAATAATTGTGAAAACTGTCTAAAGTGCAAACCCGATAATTCTCCACTCCAAGGGTTAATGTTTCCGCGCAAATTTACGGAACCGTGGCATGCGGGATCCATAGATATAATGGGTCTCCTTCCGCGCTCGGAAATCAGGCAAGTGCTACGTTTTAGTATGCATCGACACGTCAAATCGGTACATTCAGTGCTTTACGTTGTCAAAAGCGGACGGACAGAAAATTGCAAAATGTCTGAACGCGCTAATTAACCGTTGGCGAACGCCGCATATTTTGCTCACCGACAACGGAACGGAATTCGTAAATTGAACGATTACGAAATTCTGTAACGAGATCGGAACCGCGCAACGCACTACGCCTTTGTACTACCCGCAATCAAACCCCGTGGAGCGCGTCAATCGCAATTTGAAGACAATGATCGCGAGTCTTCTAAGCGACAACCAGCGCGAATGGGATGCCTTGTTGATACAGGTACAATTTTTCGCCAACGACGTCAGCTAACAGCAAAAAGGAGGACTCAGCGAGCACTCAAGCTCAGGAAACGCCGGTCGCTCGAGGGATCCCGGAGAATGCGCAAGAGGAACCGCGCCAGGAAGGCGACACGACAGAAGAAGCGCATGAACCACTGCGCTCATAAGTGGATACAGTAGAAGAGGCGCAGCCAGAAGAATCTGCTAGCGCCGAGACTTGATCTCTCTTCCACTTTTTTGTTACCCTTATTTGTTTAATTATTTGTTAGTAAATAAGTATTTTGAAGTGCCTTGTTGTTTCGTCGCGGTACTCATCTTTCGTGTACCTTAATCGGACCGCCGTTGCGCCAATAATCATATGTACTCTTTCACTCATTTAATAAATCCAGCTCCACAACCTGAACGTGTACTAATTCCTGCATAATTAAGCGTTAAGATAGGTTAAGTTAGGTTAAGGAAGTCTAAGATACAAAGCAGCAGCAAGCATATTTTTCAGAGTTTGCGATTTAATTTCACAGCATATTTATACAGGGTGGCCGATTTATCTGAAGACATCGAAATATCTCGAGAACTTTGCACAGAATCAAAAAAGTTGTCGGATGAAAGTTGTTCCACACGAAGGGGGGCATCCAGTGATAATTAAATTTACGAAAACAATAAAACTTAAATAGGAACCCCCATTTTTTATTGCAGATTTGGATTCTCCGGAAAAAAGTACACGAATTTGACCTAGGAGCTATTGCATTTTGGTTTACAGGTGGCGCTGTAATCGATAAAAATCCAAATTTATCCGAAGACATTGAAATACCTCGAGAACTATGCACAGAATCAAAAAAGTTGTCGGATGAAAGTTGTTCGACACGAAGGGGGGCATCCAGTAATAATGAAATTTACCCCCTCCCCCATCCCCTGGGGGTGGAGTGGGGGCAAAAACAATAAAACTTAAATGGGAACCCCCAGTTTTTATTGCAGATTTGGATTCTCCAATATTGACAATTTTCGCCCGCGTAGCGGATATGGAATACCGTCATTCTAACAAAGCCGGGAAAAAATACATTTAGCGTTACCCACGAACAACGACGTGGACGTAGTATTTTTCTGTTCCCTTTGGGGTGCTTGTTTTACGTGAGTCCCCTTGCCTCTCACTGTCTCACTGTTCACTTACTTGAGTAAGTGTTCGAAATGTTGACCTTCCACTTCAATGCATTTATTTATTCTTTCTTCAAATGACTTTATACATGATAGAATCATATCTGCAGAAATTTCTGCGCAAGCAGTTCTTATGCGTTCCACCATGTTTTCACGAGTCGTTGGTACTTGTTCATAAACCTTACCTTTTAGGTAACCCCATAGGAAGAAATCCGGAGATGTTAGATCAGGTGACCTCGCAGGCCAATTAATGGGGCCACCTCTACCAATCCACCTACCATTATAATCACGGTCTAGTATTTCCCTTGCTACTCTTGAAAAATGTGCTGGGCAACCATCATGCTGAAACCACATTGTCCGTCGGACGTCCATTGCAACATCCTCAAGTAGTAATGGTACTTCTTGTTCTAGGAAATCTCGATAGTTTGTTCCATTCAAATTACCTTCAATGAAATAAGGACCAATGAGTTTATTTCCTATGATTCCACACCAAACGTTCACCGACCAAGGACGTTGATGATTAACTTGTCGTAACCAATGGGGATTTCCTACGCTCCAATAATGCATATTATGCCTATTGACGCCACCATGGTTCGTGAATGTAGATTCATCTGAAAATAATACATTAGCAAAGAAATTGTGGTTCGTTTGCATTTTTTGAAATTCCCATTCACAAAACACCACGCGGTTAAGAAAATCATCGCCATCTAGTTCCTGGTGCAGTGAAATGTGATATGGGTGAAACTTATGACGATGCAATATTCTTTGAATACTGTCTCTGGAAATGCCGGAATCGCGATGTAATTGTCGTGTGCTTACATGTGGATTTTGGTGAATAGCTGCTAGTACAGCTACTTCGTTAGCTTCTCCTGTAACTGTTAATCTTCGCTTCCTTTTTTTCATTTGTACGCTGCCATCAGGGTGAAAGGCATTCACAACTTTGTAAAAAAAAAAACGCGAGCGAGCATTATCTAGAAAACGCTCAGCATACAACGCAACAGCATCGTCAATATTCCTCTTACATTCACCATAAATAAGAATCATTTCGATTTTTTCGGGAACTGTAGCAGGATTCATTTTTAACTTGCAATTCGATTTAAGCAATGAAGGGTAGACAACAAATAGTCACGTAAACGGAAAGTTGTTATTCTAAAAGCAAAGTGACCTCCGACCGAATTACTACCAATACAATGGACTTCAAAAACAGTCTTACACTGAGAGACCGTGAATAATAAATTTTTATATGGGGATTAGAAAGTCGCGATATCCATATACTTCCCTTCAGGAAAGTAGAGAAAAATGTAGGTGAACTGGTTACGTGTGACTCAACTTATGTATAAAATGATATGCTACTTTATTTTCGAGTTATGTCGCCCTCTAGCGTTATATAACAGAACCGGCGCCGGTGATGGCCGAAATGCAAGCGATGTACATGTATGAAACCACGTGAGTTCTCTTGGGGTCCGGTAGATGGCGACGAAATCCCCAAATGAAGTAAGAGTTTCGTTTTGTTTAATAGAAGCTGGTTTGACCGTCAATGCTCAGCTTATTTATTCTCATTTCGGAAAAAACATACAGAGAGAGAATGAATGAGCTGAGTGAAGGGACATGACGCGTTTTTTAATGGATTGCGTGATGTCCTCTTTTTGTTTATTAAATAATAAATTTAAAACCTAAAATGTAATTTTATTGAAGGTAGAAAACTTATTTATAAAATTGCTTCCATATTGTATGAACAATTTTTATGTAATCAGTTTTGATTTTTAATATGAAGAATATCAATTATTCATAATCCTAATTTTTCGAATGGACATTATTAAAATTTCATATTCAGAATAACAATTTTCGCAATTGATACTACTAAATTCTAATATTAAAAATTCTAATATTAGAATTTTTAATATTAAATTTTCATAAAGGGATCAAATTGTCCCTATTTGCCCCCTGGATGCCCCCCTTCGTGTCGAACAACTTTCATCCGACAACTTTTTTGATTCTGTGCATAGTTCTCGAGGTATTTCAATGTCTTTAGATAAATTTGGATTTTTATCGATTACAGCGCCACCTGTGAACCAAAATGCAATAGCTCCTAGGTCAAATTGGTGTACTTTTTTCCGGAGAATCCAAATCTGCAATAAAAACTGGGGGTTCCTATTTAAGTTTTGTTGTTTTTGCCCCCACTCCATCCCCAGGGGATGGGGGAGGGGGTAAATTTAATTATCACTGGATGCCCCCCTTCGTGTCGAACAACTTTCATCCGACAACTTTTTTGATTCTGTGCATAGTTCTCGAGATATTTCGATGTCTTCAGATAAATCGGCCACCCTGTATATATACAGGGTGTCCCATTTTAAATAACGGATTAGAATATCTCGGATGGTAAGCATTTTGGAAGAAATTTGTTTAAACAAAAGTTGAAGGGTACAGACAGGGCTAACTTATGGTGATCTTGACATTGACCTTGACGATGGCCTTCAAGGTCATTTCAATATCAAGTCAATTTTTTCAAATGGAACCCTTTATTTTTTAACTCGGAAATGGAAAGAGCGGAAGATTTTACGTCATAATGTGACCTTGACCTTGACCTTCGCCGCTACCTTGAAGGTCATTTTAATATTAAGTCGATTTATTTAATGGCAGCACTCATTTTTTGCTATGGAAATGGAAACGGAGGACAACTTCACGCCCGCATGTGACGTTGACATTGACCTTGACCTCAACCTTCAAGAGCATTTGAAGGTCGAGTCGTTTTTTTTAACGAAACCCCTTATTTCTATCCCGGAAGTGGAAAGCGTGGACCTTAATAGAAATGATCGATCCGTCATCCATCCAGATGGGGAAAGATGGTGAAAACACACAGCCAGTTAATCGGTCCTCCTTGTATTTTCGCTGTGCCTCGCTTGTCTGTGCCACTTTAATGCACACGCTCCATGGCGTGGTGCTATAGTTTTTTCGGTTTGTATCCGTTAGTTTGGACCTTCCTGCTGGCCAGCATTCAGCATGGTTGAACCTTATCTGATAGAGCCCGAGCAGATCGTAAGCCACAACACCCCCACCACGAGAAGGTGGACACATGGGGGTACCCAGCCAATCAAGCAAGGTCGTAAGAATCCCAGCCGGTCAAGGCAATATCGAGAATGTCCCAGCCAGTCAAGGCAAGATCGAGAATGACCCAGCCAATCAAGGCAAGGTCGTAAGTATCCCAGCCACTTAAGGCAAGGTAAGTGATGACCAAGGCAAGATCAAAAAAGTTCACTCCATAAGCAAATTCATCTAATTAAATGTTTATATAATTGACCGTTATTGTCAAGGCATAACTGAATGCGATTTTGGAAACTTCTAATGGCTGCAAGAAGAACATTTCTTGAAATGTTGCGACATGCGTTTGTTATGCTTTCCATCATTTATGTCTTGTGGTGGGTGCTTCTGCGTAGATAATATTTTTCAGATAGCCCCACAAAAAGAAATCCAACCTAGTCCGGAGACCTCGGACTCCACTCCGCAAATCCACCACGTCCTATCCATTGATTCGTGAATCTGATATTTAAATAATCACGAACTATCCTGGCAAAATGAGCAGGTGCACCATCTTGCTGAAACCACATGCGGACTCTCGTGTGTAGATCAACATTTTCGAGCAATGCCGGTAAATCGTTCATTAGAAATTGTAAATAGTTGTGACCATTTACATTTGCGTCGAAGAAATAAGGTAGGAAGAATTAAGTTTCCATTGACAATACCGCACCAAACGATCCAACTCCAACGTTGCTGATGATTCACTCCGCGATGCCAATGACGATTTTCTACAGACCAATAATGGCAATTGTGCATGTTAAGTTGACCAGTATTAACAAAAGTGGCTTCATCACTAAATAAGACGTAACGAAAAAAGTCCGGATCTTGTTGTATCATTGTTTGTGCCCATCTACAAAACAGGCGCCTTCTTTCGAAGTCTCCGGCTTGCAATTCTTGTGTCAAAGTTATGTGATAAGGATGCAATCTATGAACTTTCAATATTCGGTGCACCGTGGATCTTGGAACACCTAATTGTTTCTCAATTTCTCGCGTACTAACATGAGGATCGTTTGCTACCATACCTAACACTGCAAGCACTTGTGGATCATCTCTTTGTGGTAGATTATTTCGTCGTCTTTGTCGCAGACAAACTGGTCTTTGGCGTTGACTTTCTACAAGTCTCGCAATGGTACGATCGTTCGGGTGCCTTACATTGGGAAAGCGATTACGATATAATTCTGCAGCTTGTACATAATTACCTCGGCATTCTCCAAGTATGAGGATAATATCTACTATTTTATTCGGTGTATAATCTGCCATTATGTAAGATAAAGATGAATTTTTAGATAAGTACTGTTTATCGTTTAACTCATCTTAATAGAAAGCTGAAAAAGCGTGTGACAAGTACTTGAACAATTAATACAGAGTCAGGTTTAAAGATTATTTAACTAAATGAATTTTTGAGCGTTTACTTTATTACAAAAAATTATTTTTCATGTATTATAAGCAACAATATCAACGTAAAGGAATAAATTAATGTAGCTACGGAATTTATTGTGTAATGGCATAAAAATACAGTATTTGATGAAGAATTTTACATTCCATAACACATAGGACACTGATCCAAGATGGACATTGTTTTGATTTCATGCTCCAGAAGCCACATCGTATAAGATTTGTGATGCCGTTCGAGAATTTTTCCTATCGTCCAGGCATGTCTCGTCGCGTACCACTCGAGATGAGAACCGCAATCTCGCCTTTCAAAGCACTGTGTACCGTCTCGTCTCGCATGGAAAGCCTCGACTACCGATTTTCGATCTTTCACGATCTTTTCCGATCTTTTTCGATCTTTTGCGCTCTTTTCCGATCTTTTTGGATCTTTTACGATCTGTTACGATCTTTTCCGATCTTTTTGGATCTTTTACGATCTTCCTCGATTTTTTCCGATCTTTTACGATCTTCCTCGATCTTTTACGATCTTCCTCGTTTTTTTTCGATCTTCCTCGATCTTTTTCGATCTTTGTCGAACTTTTCGATCTTTTCTGATGTTTTTCGATCTTTTACGATCTTTTCCGATCTTTTTGGATCTTTTACGATATTCCTCGATTTTTTCCGATCTTTTTGGATCTTTTACGATCTTCCTCGATCTTTTACGATCTTCCTCGTTTTTTTCGATCTTCCTCGATCTTTTTCGATCTTTGTCGAACTTTTCAATCTTTTCCGATCTTTTTCGATCTTTTACGATCTTGTACGATCTATTTCGAACTTTTTCAATATTTTACGATCTTTTTCGATCTTTGTCGATATTTTTCAATCATATCGATCATTTTCGATCACATCGATAATTTTCTCTCATTTTCGATCCTTTTCGATCTTCTTCGATCTTTCTTGATCATTTTCGATCATTTTGACCATTTTCGTGGTAAAGATGAGGGGTTCCATTAAAGGAATCGACTTGATATTAAAATGACCTTGAAAGTAGCTGTGAAAGTAAGTCTAGGTCAAGGTCATATACGAACGTAAAATCTTCCGCGCCGTCTTCCAGGGTAAAAAATAAGGGGTTCCGTTAAAAAAAAAACGACTTGACCTTCAAATGATCTTGAAGGTTGAGGTCAAGGTCAATGTCAACGTCACATGCGGGCGTGAAGTTGTCCTCTGTTTCCATTTCCATAGCAAAAAATGAGTGCTTCCATTAAAAAAATCGACTTCAAGGTTACGGCGAAGGTCAAGGTCAAGGTCACATTATGGCGTAAAATCTTCCGCTCTTTCCATTTCCGGGTTAAAAAATAAAGGATTCCATTTGAAAAAATTGACTTGATATTGAAATGACCTTGAAGGCCATCGTCAAGGTCAATGTCAAGGTCACCATAAGTTAGCTCTGTCTATACCCTTCAACTTTTGTTTAAACAAATTTCCTCCAAAATGCTTACCATCCGAGATATGGTAATCCGTTATTTAAAATGGGACACCCTGTATAATTCACGACTATAAATTTCCAACATTTCCCTTTATTTATATTAGTTCAGTACAGACTACTGTCGCGAGTGGGTGTTTATATTTACGCTCTGTACAATTTATTTGTCCGAAATACCACTCGTTACAAATTAACCTTGATCGTTACTTTTCAAATTTTTAATCATTTTTATCTCGGACATATCGGTTAGTTTGCGACAAAATAGAACTTGTAGTATATTTTAAGAAGTTAGTCTTACTGATTTTACTTTTTTACGTATAATAGTTGAGTTTTTAACTTTTTTGTTTCGTTTATACAGTCTTCTGTACTATTTTAACAAATCTAGTCAGTACTGTAAATAACATTAATTTTGAGATATCTGATCGTATCATGGAAATATTGTGAGTGTCGAAATAAGTGTGTGTCAACGGTTAAAGTTCTATATCTTCGTTAAAACAGTTTTCGAACATTATCATTTAATTATGGCGGACAATGCTTCTGCAGTTGTATGTAATTTGTGTGTGTGTTTTGTGCATCGAATGAACCTCCGTGGTATAACCATGAGTTAAAAGAACTCGTGTTTAATAAGAAACGAGCACACAGGAAATGGAAGAGATTTAAATTAACTGCGGATTTCATTGAATTTAAGCGTCTTCGGGCAATGGCTTAAAAATCTCTAAAGCGCTTTATAAAAAGTATATGGCAGGCATTGAAGCGAAATCGAAAACAAATATGAAAGCATTTTGGTCATTTATCAACTCTACACGTCATTGTACCACACTTCCATCTACTATGAACTTCTGTAATAATTCTTGCGTAGATTCCAATGGTATTGCTGACTTGTTTAATAGTTACTTCAGCTCCGTATATACAGCAGATATGATTTTGAATCCATCAAGCTGGAAAGAAATATTTATTACTCCCATTTTTTAAGAATGGTGATATAAACAACGTGGAAAATTATCGTCCAGTCGCAGTTATAAGCTGTATTCCGAAGCTGTTCGATTCAATTATTGCAAATAAACTGTACAATATATTAATTCATTATATTATTGAAAATCAACATGGATTTACCAGAGGAAAATCAACAGTTACTAATCTTTTATTGTTTTCTGATTATGTTTCAAATGCCTTAGCCAATAACTGTCAAGTCGAAACCGTATCCTTAGAAAGCGTTCGACACGATTAACCATTCGATTTTATTGCGTAAGCTTAATCATCTTGGTTTTCCTGGCTCTTTTATGCGATGGATCCAATCTTACTTATCAAACCGGACTCAGAAAGTAAGAATCAAGAATGGTATCTCATCACCTTGTATGGTCCCTTCTGGCGTACCTCAGGGTACATTTAGGTCCTTTTCTTTTTAATTTTTACACTAATGATATCGGCAAAGTGGTACGATTCTCAAAATTCTTGATTTTTGCTGACGACATAAAACTCTTTACTAAAATTACATCCCCTATGGATGCATCGAAGTTACAGATGGATTTGGACTCTGTTATAGAGTGGTCAAAGCAAAATTCTCTCAATCTAAACTATAATAAATGCAAATGTTTGAGCTTTAGTCGGTATTCGGATAATTTTGAATTTGCCTATAAACTTAATTACCACTCTATAAAAAGAGTCACTAAACATACAGACCTCGGAGTAGTATTTTGTGACAAATTGTCTTTTACTGACCATATAATACCGTCTTGTTCAAGGGCGCTTAGGATGTTAGGATTCGTTCAAAGGGCAACTAAGGAATTCAAAGATCCAGAGGCTATTGCTAGTCTTATTCGTACGCTAGTAATTCCTCATTTAATATATGCGGCACCTATTTGGTCTCCGCGTAAGCTTATAGAAATTAATCTTCTTGAGAGGATTCAAAGGAAAGCCCTTAGATATCTTGCCTTTAAATCAGGACGTCCTATGTCGCGCTTTGACCATAACTACAGTGATGTGGCTGTAAAATTTAACTTCCCTACGGTCAAATCATTACACTCTTATCACGATGTATCCATAGTTTTTCGCATCTTAAAACATTCCCTAGGCACAGATCTATCCCAACTTTTTCCGTGTAGAATTACATCACATTCGACCCGAAATCCGCGGTTAAGTTATGAAACAATATGTAGAATTAATTACGCGTTCAATGCCTCCATTCCCAGACTTAAGCGTTCATGGAACATTCTAACTGCAGACATTCGTGATTGTACTTCTTATGGTACATTCAAGAGATTGTCATCAGCTTATTTGCTAAGATTCTATTCATGATAGTAGATATGCTTTATGCGGTATTATAGTCTGTTTTTACTCATAATGTTGTTTATATGTGTGTATGATTTTAAATATAGCTGTTAATCTTAAGTATAGGTTTATGTTTTTATGTTTAATAAAAAACAATAGATGTATGTTATTCTTATAGTATTAATTATTGTACGTATTGTTATACATGTATATTATTAAGGACAGAAATGTCCGTTTATAAAAAAAAAGTAAATAAATAAATAAATAACGGAGGAGCGTGAATCACGCAGGGCCAAAGTACTCGCATGAACAGAGGTCGGCGAACCGGGCGCACTTCGGGGACGACAGCGGTCTAGAAGTAGGGAATATAACATTCGTCACGTCCAATTTACGCCGCTGCCCTCCCCGACGCGTCACGCCGCCATTGTTGCAGCTACTCACGTTTGCTGTGCAGTGTGCGCCTGCGAACCTTGCAGATCACGAGCGCCGAGGTTCTGCGCAAGTCCGTAAGAGGGCCACGACGAAGGAGCGACTGCTCGTCAGATAGCTTTGGATAGCCGACAGCGAGCGACTGCGATCCACGCGAGTGAGCGAATCTTTGTAACGCCATATTCACGTTCTTTATAGCCGCGCGGCGCTTACCGCATTTTTCTTCCTCATTATGTGTTCTTTGGTGGTTCATGCCTAAACTTCACCAAACGGACAATAAAAGATGTTCTGTGTAAAATCCTGTTGATTATTATCTGCCCCGGGACGGAAATGCCGTATTGTCGCACATCGCTCGCGATGAACTCCTAATCCCGGAGTTTTTGAGATTCGTTATAAGTTTAACGGAATAATCACAGATTATAATTAGTCTACTATTTAATTTTACTCCCATATTCCCCATTATTTTATTAAATTCTTAATTAACCATAGAATAATATACGCCTGCGAGGAATCCGTATTGGTTAACTGTCAAACCATGCGACAAATTCGAAATGTCGCGGGGACTTCACACTTAACCCTCTTCACAGGAGTATATTTCTCCACAGTTGATTAGTAATTCCATGAAAATGTGTGGAATATGAACAAAATTAAATAATAAACCTATTACAACCTGAGATTGTTCAATTAATGTTATTACGAGTCGCAATAACTCCGCGATTAGGAAACCGTCGCGCGCGATATGCGACGTACGTCGCTCTCGTCTCAATGCGCCGTTAGGCTTCTCTCTTTCGTTTTTCAAAACTATTGTTCATATACTTGCCGCTGCCTCAACATAGATTAAAAACTCAGTGTACCTTCCGGCGCGGGTCGAACCTGGACATGTGTTCTTGAATACACTTTCTATAAGAACTAAATTCCGCGTCTGCTAAGGCCACACCACGCAGAAACACTTCTTGAACTCCAATTTTTTCCAATGAAAAATTATATCATCGACTTTAACAATCAACTTCATTCAGAGTTGCACGCGATTAGCACGTAATTGTTATTAGCAAATTATTAAAAAACAATTAATTCTGAACGACACAGAACCGCTATTTGAGCTCCAATTTTTGTCGATTTGCAACATTAAATCATGGGCTTTAATATTCAACTTCATTCAGATTTACACGCGCTTAGCACGTAAAAAAGGACAAAGGACAGGTTATTTCCCCCGCGTTAATGACGATTTGTCTATTTGCGGGTCGGCTCTCGGGTGGAGAGGTACAGGACAGAGACAGACAGTACAAGACAGAACTATAGGCACACACAGCACCCACCCAGAGCCAGTCCCCCCTCCCCAATATCGGTACCACCAGCAGATTCGGCGGTCTGTGCCTTAGCGAGTACGACGCGGGGCTTATCCCCTCTTTATCCGAGATACGACCCACGACGTACCGACCGCGGATAAGACGCTGACGGTACCGATAACTGCCGACGGGGGTCGGCAGCGGTCCCAAATTCGTACCTTCGCCCAGCAAAGTTCCCCGGTTATTCCACACTGGACATAAGCAGAGAAAATTGCAGGACGGGGATTCGAACTCGGGCCCTTCGCGACGCTCAGTTCGGGCGGACTAAGACTGACGCCTTAGCCCGCACGACCATCACGCCGACTTGCGCTTAGCACGTACTTGTTATTAACAATTTATTAAAAAAAATTATTTCGAAACGGCGCAGAATCTATTTTTAACTCCAATTTTAACAATTACAAGATTAAACTAGATGCCTTCGACCCGGGTGCCTACATTTTTGGCTAAATTCGTATTGCAGTTCCCTGACGAAAGGCTGATGATTCCGGGAATATTCCCATTTTAAGACTGCCAGGAAAGAAGGCGGCAGAGGGTAGTTCTAGCATCGTTAGGTTCGAGTAGTTTCTATACATATATTGTAACAATATCTTGTTCCTTAAATAGGGTGAATATGGCAATGAATGGACGGTTAAGCATTTTTCACACTTTGATCGTTTGTAACTTTTGAATTCTTTTATGAAAATTTAATTATGATACCACCATTAGAATCGTTAGACTCTGCTCTTTATGACCGTGTAGTTCAACCTTTGATTTTATTTAATTATTAACCTCGTCTTCATACGTTTGTAAAAAAATCCGCTAAACCCCAATGAATAGACGGGTTAAATCAAATGGGACGTTTTCAGTACCAGTTTTGGATGGCTTTAAAACTTTGCTTTGATTTTACAAAATAATAAACACTGGAAGATCAATAGCACTGTAAATATTGTTTTGAATGTTCAAAGAACATAAAAATGTGTATTTTGTTGCATGTTGTGCATCATACTTTCATAGAAAATAGAAATATGTAGAAAATCGTCCATTCATTGGTAGTCGTCCATTCATTGGCATATTCACCCTATATTAAAATTGAAAATGAGCATTTTCAAATCTTCGACCCCGACCGCAGATCAGCCGAAGCACTGATAAATGAGCACGTCTTGTTCACACTGATGCTTAAAAAAACAAAAATTAACCAAATTTTTATACTAAAATAAAATTTAATCAAATTTTTAAAGTTAACCCCCCCCCCCTGATACCCGCCTCACTCCCCTGCTTCCTCTGTGTCTCTGTTTTTGATGTAATGTATATAATATACATACATATGCATTGTATATGTGTATGTACAATTTACGTTAATTTCATGTGAATTTTTTTTTACGGCATTATCGTTGATTTTACGAAGAAATGAATAAAACCTTTTTTGTAGAGAATTCGATGTTCTATATTTTTTGTTTGAAACATTTTTTTGTACGATTTGTATTTTTTGTTAAAAAATAGAAAAACTTGTTTTTGGGTTTTTTTTTTGTTAAACCTCCCCATAATCTAGTATGCATTGTCTCCAAAAGCTAATCAGATCTAAGTTTGGCCAAGAGAAACCCAAATCCGTTTGTACTTTTTAAATTCGCCCTGCCAGTCACGAGATATCGCGTATACAAAATTTTGCCCACGGACGGACGGACGGACGGACGTACAACCTAACGGACACGAATTTTTTTATTGTTGCTTTGGGTTCCTTAGGGTCTGAAACGTCGACATTTGATGAAAAACTATAGGGTAATTTTTTTGCCCGAAGTGACCAAATTCATTACTTGGTCCAGACTTAGTCTGGGTCGAAGTAACAGCGACTTTAATAATCAACTTCGTTCAGAGTTGCACACGGTTAGCACGTAATTGTTATTAACAATTTATTTAAAAAAAAAACATTTCTAACCGGCGGAGCACCACTTTTTGAGCTACAATTTTTTCCAATTGCTCAATACGAGCTTATCGTTAACACCCTGCGCGCAGCGGCGCTAAATGCAGGCGTGTGTACTAAAATTATTGCAAATATAACTCGCGCTAGAGCGTTATTCTCGAAGGCCTGGTGCGATAAGGATTTTGTCGTAGCAAAGAGAGCTTTTAATCATGCCCTGAAGCTCACGAGGAGAAACGCGTATAATGAAATTTCGGTTCTCGCCTTTGAAACCGTGAAAAAGGCATATCTGGGGCTGGTCAAAAGAAAGAAGAATTCGCTGACGTTCGGAACGCGGCGGTCTTCTGGAAAACTTGTCACCAATATCGCAAAAAAACCCTGTGCAGGTGCGCAGGTGCCTGCTGATGCCTGGGGGCGTACTTCACGGAGATTTCTCCCCCTGAAATGTGCCTCCCAGAGATGTTTTACTGCACTTTCGACCCTGCTCTGGACGCGCCGTTCACCATGGCAGAACTTAAAGACAGCATAAAGAGATTGATGTTGGGAAAGGCAGTGGGTCCAGACGAGCTACCTGCCGATCTTTTTAAACTTTTGGAGGACGCAGGCCTCTCCCATCTTCTGCTGCTTTTTAATAACATCCTTCTTCAGGAGACCTTCCCCAGAGGCTGGGCTCAGGAGGCGTTGATTGCTCTCTTTAAAAAAGGTGCGTGCGACGATCCGGCCAATTACAGACTGATTACGATCGCTAACGCCATTACAAAGATTTTCTCACAGATTTTGTGTAGACGCCTGACCAAGTGGGTGCTGCTAAGGGATTTGCTACCTGATGAACAAGATGGCTTCCGCAGTGGGAGAAGCACGGAAAGCAATATCTTCTCGCTTCTTGCCACCATTCAAATCGCCCTTAGACGATAACATGCGAAACTTTTTGGCCTATTCGTGGACTTCAGACGAGCTTTTGACTCTGTTCCTCACTCGCTTATCTGGCGTAAGCTCATCGGCCTTGGCGTTAGCGCTAAGATGGTGATAATACTCTCTGCGCTTTACGGTTCGGCCTCGGTGCGCCCCCAAGTTGATAATTGTAATATACCGAACTTTGACATCGCAAATTCTTAGCCCTCTCCTCTTTCTGCTGTACCTTGCCGACATTCTGGAATTCTTCCGTGGGTGGGGAGGGGGGGGGGGGGCGGTCGCGTGGGGTGGAAATATCGCGCACGCAGGATCTGCTGATGTTGCTGTATGCCGACGACCTGACCATTTTTGCTTATTCGCCAGCGGATCTGCACAGGAAGGTAGTTTTATTATCGAATTACTGCCAGGTAAATCAGTTATCAGTCAACATCGAAAAAACGAAAATCATCTGTTTTAGAACAGCTGGCAGACTAAACGCTTACTCGACGTCATATCTATATAGAAATGGTCCAGTCGAGGTTGTGAGCACCTACCGATACCTGGGTGTGCTATTCTTCTCCTCGTCACGTGGCCTGTCGCCTACGGAGGATGTAATCAGCAAGGCTAAAGCGGCGGCGGGCGCTGTTTTGTCGCTGGCACATGCGGTGAAGATCGAGGTCTGGAACGTCTTCTGGAAACTGTATGGCGCGATGATTGTTTCAGTGTTACTGTATGCGGCACCCTTCTGGGCCCTACGATACCTGGACAGACTGGAATCCGTGCAGATAGGGTTTTTTAAGGGTCTCCTAAGTCTATCCAGAAATACTCCGGCTTATCTTATCCAACTAGAACTAGGTATCCCGCACATAGCGGTAGAAATTCTCTCGAGAACCATTAAATGGGTAGTAAAAACCCTTAATCTGCAGGATCACAGGCTGCCCAAGATACTATTGTTGCGTCTTAAGGAGCTGGCTGATTCGGATGCGTCGCGAAGCGCTTTCAACTAGCTCCTCCAAGTAAAGGCTCTGTTGGACAGGGCGGGGGAGAGCGAGCTGTGGAATAACTGTGACGCGGATACTTGGCTTCAGCGAGGACCTTCGTTAGTCCCCAAATTCGCGAGTTCTCGAGAAGGTGCGATCTCAGGTCTTATTTTAACTCTGAAAGTGTCGAATTTTCTATTTATCGCCTTCATGAGGACTCGGCGTACAGCTTGTACCCTCCACGCCTGCCCCTGTACTGTCTTAAGGTAAAAGCCCAATTGAGATTAACGACTTTATATTTGCGCTCAACTGCAATTGCCGGTCAGCGTTACATTTATAACCGACAGTTATCCCCTGTTCTCTTTGCAATAGGAATGCGAACGAATCGTTGCTGCACATTTTAACGGAGTGCCCGCTACTTGCTTCCTCCCGAGCAGAGTATGCCGAACTGCTACCTCTTCGATCACTTCACTCCTGCGGAATTATATGCAAATTTATCTTATGTACGACATTCATTTCACGAGTGTTAAATTCATCTTTGAAGTGAAAGTTTTAGATATGGGGCATTGCATGTAAAAAGAGCCATTTTTTTTATTTTTTTATATTCATCACATATAAATATTGACTTTTGGCCGATACAAACAATTTTTAATCCTCCATACAATATTTTTAGATCATTTTTTCATATTTTCGAATTGTCAGTATTGCCTTTTTTGTTAATTTTTTGTTAATACGGGTAGTCAGAAATTTTTTTTTTTAAACATAGATTTTGTTGGTTTTTTGCGGGCTTTCTCGTGAAAATATTTATTTATATTATACGTTGATTATCTTGATGAAAAAGCGTTTTGAAAATTTTTATTTTAACACGTTTGGCCGGTCAAGCGGTAGTTAAAAAAATTACAGAAAATTATTGAAAGTCTTAAGAAAGTGATATTGAAAAAAACATGGAAATGTTTAATGTTTCAAAATTGCTTTAAAAACAATTATCGAAGACGTAGGAGCCTGAAAAGCACGTAGACGCCTATACATCAGGGGCCTTCGACATGCAAAATTTAACTGTGCATAACTTCGTAAATTATTACCGTACGGGAACGGTTTATTTTTTCAGTTTAAACGGAATTCAATGCATTTTAACATAAGGCTATGTAATAAAGCTGCATTCAGATTATTCAGTTAGGAAAGACTTGAAAACATCTCGCAAGTAAATTTCCTCTTTGACGATGTCATTTTCGGCATTTTTATTGATGTAATGAAATATACATTTACGTTTTAATTCAATATAAAAACATAACGAAAGTGATACTATAACTTAAGTGATAATCAGACAAATTTAAGTTATGCTAACGTATTTGAAACCATGATTTTAAAGCGTGCGAGCGTACTGTATTAACGTACTTTGCAGATGGCATTTCCAAGAATACAAAATTAAAATTAAAAGCAAATGAAACAAATGTTAAAAGTTCTTTGTTTATTAAGCCGCTCGTATTAATATATAATAATAAAAGGTCGCAATTCTGTATACCGCTAGCGTTAGCATCAACCAATATGTACCCCGCGGAGGTCGACAATCTTGGTAGGCAAACATAATTTAAATAAATGCTTATAGATTTATTAATAATAATTGAACAAAATAAGCTTTAATTTAATGAGCTTGAAAATCCGCGACTGTCGGTGATTATTGAGAAAAATTATTAAACAATAATTCGAAGTAGCTAATGAAAATTTTCAGTGCACAATATTTTTCTTTAAATTTATTTTAAACAATAGGTTTCTGAGTTTGTTTTATAGACTTTTATACTCGACATTGTTTTGCAATTTTTACAGCGCGCCAAACGTTTTTTCGATAATAACGCATAATATGTGCGAGCTTGTATGATATGTAGGTTTCAAATACGTTAGCGTCACTTAATTTTGTCTGATTATCACTTAAGTTATAGTATCACTTACTACTATCAAATTCATTTTGAATTAAAACGTACATGTATTTCACTATATTAATAAAAATACCGAAATTGGCCTCATCAATGCGGAAATTTACTTGCGAGATGTTTTCGAGTTTTTCCTAACTGACTAATCTGAATACCAACATAATTTATTGATTGTTTTTAATCTGAATACAGCTTTAGTACATAGGCTTATGTTAAAAAGCATGGAATTCAGTTTAAAATGAAAAAATAAATCGTTTCCGTACGATAATAATTGAAGGCCCGGAAACGAAAAGGGCATATAATCTTTTTGCTAGCCACGGAGATAGCCCCTGGCCTGTTATTTGTAAAGTTTCGAAATTCAATGTTTTTTAAACGCCATATTGTAGAAATTTCATTGCGCAACTTTTTTGTATTAAGCAAAAGGTTCTAACTTGTTCCGTTTTCTAAATATACCCAAAAAAACGGATTATTTTTAAATTTAAATTTACCGGTGATTTTTGTGTTCAACTCGCTGTAATTAATTCAGTGGTTTGAATTTTTTAACGAAATTTTCAGAGGGTTTTACCTTATAGTGTTCTAAAACTGTCGGTGATGTTAAAAAAATTATTAGTAAAAAATAAAGATAAAAATGTTTATTTAAGGCTATACGATCGTGCATTGATAGTTTCGCAAGTCCAGCGAATTTTCAGCAACTAAATACTTCCAGTGAGAAAGTTATTCAGAAAGGTGTAAATAAGTTTTTTGGAAAATTTAAAGTCAAAATACTGAACCGTTAAAAAGTTATGAATCTTTTAATCATTCGTCTCGCGGCGATGCAATCATTTTCAGCATTCGCCGCGTGCACTGCTTCACAGCGCTCTGCTTTTCTTTATCTGCTATTCATATATACATTTTCTGTAATAGTAATAAGTATACATTAATCATTAGTTTCACTTTTTCTTGTTAATTTATTTTCTTGCACGGGTTTTGATTTTTTTTTTGTTTGGCCCTTTTTCTGTCACACTTTGTCCGTTTTTTTCTTATTTTTTTTAACGCTTTTCTTAATTTTCTTCTTGCAAATTTGTTAATTACAACTACCATTTAAAATTTTGCAAAAGTTAGTTGAGATTTATAATCAATGCTGTTGCGTTGTCGAACACGCGACAATGTAAACGCAGAAAATCTTCCGATGAGTGTATGCACGAATTTGAAGGATCAAGAAAACGTAGCAATGTTCAATAATTCCCTTTATTTTTCCACTAAGAGAGACACGAGTAACTACGCGTTACAATTAAGCGTAATGTGTAATCGACGCGATCTTTGCACACGATGCGCGGGAGCAAGAGATCTGTACAGAGCCGTGACCAAATTCGAACTAACTAAAATGTGCGAGAACCGGAAAACGGAACAGAGTCGAAAATTGTTCGCTTTGTTGCCAAACTTATACAATAACTAATAGAGCCATGAGGTGGCCAATTATTATATATAATATCGATTTACAAATCCGCAAAATTAAAGATTGCAAATCGCGACATACCGCGCCCCGAGAGGCCCTCAGGGGCTCGAAATAACCCAAGTCGGGAAAATCTGTAGTAACAAAGAGCAACTTATTATTATTATTATTCTGACGCGTACATTTAAGCGTAGCGCAATTTAAGAATTAGTATGTACTTAAATCTAACGAATCCACTAGAGCTTCTGAAGCTTCGATATCAACAGGCAATAGTGCGATCTGCGTAAGCGGCCGAACGAACTCTGACGTGGCAGTACGAACAGTTACGATGTGCGTAAACGAGTCAGAACCCGAACCTCGAATAACGCGGGCTAAATGCCACTTAGTCAGAGGTGCATTCGAGCGCTTAAGGAGTACCATCTGACCGGTTCGAACCGGTAGCTCTTTTCGCTGTCACTTTGACCGATGCTGCAACGAGAGCAGGTAATTTGCTGACCACAATCGCCAAATTGCTCATACATTTGACACAAAGGGTTCACTGGCAGTGCAAGCAACGATGGTCCGGCACCGAATTGAGAGGTCCCTTTGAAAAGAAATGTTCTGGAGCTAGGGCATTGAGATCGTCCATGTCATTGTAAAGAGGTCCAGAGGACGTGCACAATAAGGTTGCACACTCCTCGAATGTGGGTTTGTGCTCTTTTAAAACTCTTCTGAGATGGAACTTCACTTGCTTGACGCCGGCCTCCCGTAGTCCGCCGAAGTGGGGAGAAGTGCCAAGATGTGCCATCTTTCGCAAGGAGATCCTTAAAACCACTCTCTTCCATAGCAGCATGGAAAGCTACTCGTAGGTCTTTGTTAGCACCAACAAAATTGGTACCCTGAACACAGCTTGGAAGCCCGCGCCACGATACAAACCGCTTGTATGTAGCAATAAAGGCAGATGCGCTGTAATCAGAGACCAATTCCAGATTGAAGAGCTTTTACTGAAAGACACACGAATAATGCAGTATAGGCGGGGTGTGCTGTGCGACCTCGACCACTAGCAACACGCACTTGAGTAGGTCCCGCATAATCGACCCCGCAGTGCCAGAACGGGCGTTCAGGTCGGGTAACGCGAGGGGCTGGGAGGTTACCCATTAGCTGACGTGGTGTCTGAGCACGAAAACGAGCACAGGTCAGACAATGAAAAATGACTGATCTGATCACTTTCTTACCTTGCCACGCGGCCTGCCTTAGAGATTGGTGCGTTTGTGACACACCACTGTGTAGACAACAAAAGTGTACGTGGCGAACCAAGAGCAGGATGAGGGCTCAGGACCACAGGTGTTTTACAGTGTGTGAGAGATCAGCATTTTCTAAGCGTCCACCCACACGAATCAGACCGTCCGCGTCCAGATGTGGACTCAGCGACGAAAGCGAACTGCGAGTAGATACAGTTTCATTGGACTGTAAAGCCATAAGCTCATTCGGTACTAGTGCGGTTTGAAGGCACCGAAACACTCTCAGCAGACCGATTCGGATTTCGTCAGCAGTTAAAGGGCCAGATGTGATCTTACCCGTTAGGCACTGACATCACCGTAACATGTAAGAGGTTATACGCAGAATTCGTATCGAGATATTCGATCGAGCAGAGCTCTGATCCGTATTAAACGACCGGCTGTTGATCGTACCATTACGTGCGCAGTGGCCAATAAAATTGAGGTGATGGCCGAAATGCAAGCGATGTACATGTATGAAACCACGTGAGTTCTCTCGGGGTCCGGTAGATGGCGACGAAATCCCCAAATGAAGTAAGAGTTTCGTTTTGTTTAATAGAAGCTGGTTTGACCGTCAATGCTCAGCTTATTTATTCTCATTTCGGAAAAAACATACAGAGAGAGAATGAATGAGCTGAGTGAAGGGACATGACGCGTTTTTTAATGGATTGCGTGATGTCCTCTTTTTGTTTATTAAATAATAAATTTAAAACCTAAAATGTAATTTTATTGAAGGTAGAAAACTTATTTATAAAATTGCTTCCATATTGTATGCACAATTTTTATGTAATCAGTTTTGATTTTTAATATGAAGAATATCAATTATTCATAATCTTAATTTTTCGAATGGACATTATTAAAATTTCATATTCAGAATAACAATTTTCGCAATTGATATTACTAAATTCTAATATTAAAAATTCTAATATTAGAATTTTTAATATTTAATTTTCATAAAGGGATCAAATTGTCCCTATTTGCCCCCTGGATGCCCCCCTTCGTGTCGAACAACTTTCATCCGACAACTTTTTTGATTCTGTGCATAGTTCTCGAGGTATTTCAATGTCTTCGGATAAATTTGGATTTTTATCGATTACAGCGCCACCTGTGAACCAAAATGCAATAGCTCCTAGATCAAATTCGTGTACTTTTTTCCGGAGAATCCAAATCTGCAATAAAAAATGGGGGTTCCTATTTAAGTTTTATTGTTTTTGCCCCCACTCCACCTCCAGGGGATGGGGGAGGGGGTAAATTTAATTATCACTGGTTGCCCCCCTTCGTGTCGAACAACTTTCATCCGACAACTTTTTTGATTCTGTGCATAGTTCTCGAAGTATTTCAATGTCTTCGGATAAATTTGGATTTTTATAGATTACAGCGCCACCTGTGAACCAAAATGCAATAGCTCCTAGGTCAAATTCGTGTACTTTTTTCCGGAGAATCCAAATCTGCAATAAAAAATGGGGGTTCCTATTTAAGTTTTATTGTTTTTGCCCCCACTCCACCTCCAGGGGATGGGGGAGGGGGTAAATTTAATTATCACTGGTTGCCCCCCTTCGTGTCGAACAACTTTCATCCGACAACTTTTTTGATTCTGTGCATAGTTCTCGAGATATTTCGATGTCTTCAGATAAATCGGCTACCCTGTATATTAGGGTGGTTCAAAAAAATGAAAAGTCGGGGGAAAAATCGCAACCACTCTTATTCGATAGAGAAAAAAAAAAGAAAACATTTTTCTCTTTTGGCAAAAATCGATTAGAGGACATTTAGAGGTCGCGCAAAGCGCTTGAAGTTTTGGGAAAGACTAAACAGGTTTACAAAATAAAAAAATATCTGCTTGCATCACCAAACCTACATATCCTTATGTTTTCGAGGCCGCTGAATCCGAATCCAAGGTCGGTTGACCGTCATCACGTCGGGTTCACGGACATTTCAAGGTCAAATGTAGTAAAAACAACGAACAAATTTGTATATTGGTTTTTGGGGATGCTGAATCCGAATCCGAGGTCGGTTGATCTTCGGCACATCGTTCTAATGTCATTTCGAGGTCAAATTTAGCAGACACTTCGAAAAAATCCGAAAAAATATGTGTAGGTCAAAATTTATTTCTTCCATGTATTTCAGTAATTTTTAAAGGATAGAACTTCTTTTAATGACGGTCAGGTACGATCACAAAAATCTTGAAGTAGATGTAATTTCGTACTTTTTTATATTAAAGTGTTGATGAATTTTATCTAAGTATTTATATGTTTAGTTTTTTTTGAACTTATGTTTTATCCATGTATTAGACCTGCATTTAGACATGTTCTTATTAAAAAAAAGTATACTTTTGTTAAGATAAGATCTGCTTATATTCAATGCAAACTCATTCGTTCCGATTTTTGTGTGCATTTCCCGCATAATTACACAGATCGGTAGCATTCTAGATTGGATTACAGCTATAGTAGTGAGAAGATTGTAAATTAAAGAAGATTGATAGATGTAATATATTTTTTTTTAATTAAACTTATTACAATTGGGTATACTACGACGATGCTCGCATACAACTTGTAGAAGAGCTTGCTTTTGTGATTCGTCACTTCTTACCAATGCGCCGTTATATGATTGTGCAAGAGCTACCCCGCGTTTAGCTGTATCGTAGCATGACCTTTTATTAAAAAAGATAGACACCAGTACAGGTCCCGAACGAGCGTAAGCGACCGAGGAGTAAATGCTAGTAAAATATAATAACATTTTGCATATATATTGATAAACAATTACATTTAGTGCAATGTGCAATGAATTCAAGAAAATTGCATTAAATTTAATAAAAATGCATTAAATTAAATGAAAATTTCATTAATTCACCAAATTTAGTTAACGTTGCATAACATTTAATGTACGTTCATTAATTTTAATGTCTGCGCTGGAAGCAATTTTTAACAGTGAAGTTGTCTGCGAACATCGTCGAAGTATACTGAATTGCACTAACACTCTTATTTTTACGCCGTGTCTGCTAAATTTGACCTCGAAATGACATGCGAACGGTGTGACGAAGGTCAACCAAAATCCTATATACAAATTTTTCAGATTGTGTTGTTATTTTTGCTACATTTGACCTTGAAATGTCCTTGAACCTGACGTGATGAAGGTCAACCGACCTCGGATTCGGATTCAGTGGCCTCGAAAACATAAGGATATGTGGGTTCGGTGATGCATGCAGATATTTTTTTATTTTGTTAACCTGTTTAGTCTTTCCCAAAACTTCAAGCGCTTTGCGCGACCTCTAAATGTCCTCTAATCAATTTTTGCCAAGAGAGAAAAATGTTTTCTTTTTTTCTCTATCGAATAAGCGTGGTTGCGATTTTCCCCCGACTTTTCATTTTTTTGGACCAATCTATATACAGGGTTCCCGAAAAGTATGGAAACGGTCATCTAACTTTTGAAAGAAAGGATATTTTGAAAATCGCTGAAATAAGTGAAACGATTTTTCAAAAGATCTATTTTTTCTGCGGGGTTCCAACCCCTGGGGAGAGGGGCATGGCGCACGATGAGGGATGAGTATCTTAAATGGCAACATGGGTCGAGTGGGGGCTCATTTGAAAGATTTTTCGAGAGGAATACAAACCACTAGATATACATGTCGTTGCGTCCACTTGTCGCGGAAGTATTCGTCGTTTGAAATTTCTAATCTCAGAAACCAATATTCGGTTCCAACATAGCACACAAAATTCTTAGCACCTTCCTCTTTAACACGGGTTTGGGACTATCAATGGCAGATTTCTGATACTTCTTTTTTACATTTTGTTCTTTCCATTGTTTCATGTACTCCATCGATTTTCGAAAATTTTTTTCTTTCTAGAGGACCGTTTCGTGAAAAGTGTGTAAACTGTCGGATATCGCGAGAAATACAGGTCGAATAGACAAATAATAATTGTTATTGCAGATTTCGTTTGTTAAGAAAAAGCTACTTAAATTTTATCTTATTATTATGGTCGTTTTAGTGGATACATGGCGCTGTAATCATCGAAATTAAAATTATGCTAACGTGTTAAACTGGTTCAAATATTAAAAATTTAGTGTCTTACAATAAGTGCAGTCAAATAACGAAATCTTGTCATTCTCAATAAATAATGCTGAAAAAGATTCACGTACGCAAGAACGTCGTTTTCGTTGAAGGTGACCCACAGAATAAACATTCGAAATTTCTCTTTGCGTGTGTTAGAACTTTAAAGTTTTTCACGACTATTTCATACAATATCTCGTTGAAAGACGGCAACATTCTGTACTTCTTGATTACGGCTTTCTCGAAAAGTAAGTGCGTTTTGTTTTGAATATTCTAAGTGGATGATCGACCAAAATAGGACAATTTTACTTTTAACTTTCTACCATTATAATTTCTTCTTATTTTTTCATTTTTTTCGATTTATCAGTATTTACTCAAAATTTCTTCCATTTTTTAAATTCTTTATTCTGGCTCCTTGCTTTTGATAAAAAATGCCTTTGATAGAAAAAGAAAGAATCGAAATCTTTATTCTACCAGGATGTGCTGATGAAACAGATCTTACGAACAAGTCGCCCAACAGTTTAATGACACCCATCCTGATAGTCTACCCATATCCAAATCAACTGTTTGTAAAACTGTTTTTCGATTTCAGGATACTGGCTCTGCCAGAGATCGTCCAAAATCGGGTAGACCAAAAACGTCTACAAACGCAGAAAACAGTTTAGCAGTCTGTGATTGTGTTGTTGAAGAGGTCCATACTTCAGTTAGGAAGATTGCGCAACAAACTGGTATCGGCAAATCATCTGTCCATGAAATACTAAGACAAAATATTCATATAATATTTCATCCATATAAAATAAAACTTGTGCAAGAGCTTTCGGAAAACGATTTCGATCGCAGATTAGAATTTTGTGGGGAAATGATGAGACGGTGTGACGAAAATGAGTTTTTCATGTTCTGGACATGCTTCTCCGATGATGCTACGTTTCAATTGAGTGGAGAAGTTAATAGAAACAATATCCGATATTGGTCAGACGAAAGTCCTCATAGGATGAGAGATACCCACGCACAACATCCACAGAAAATCAATGTTTGGGCTGGAATTTTGTGCAATCAAATTGTTAGACTTTTCTTCGTTGAAGAGAATTTTACAGCTGTGGCGTACTTAAATTTATCGAATACCTATGTTATCCCTACTCGAAAAGGAGGATAGAAAAGTATAGAAATTCTGCGTGATTCGTATGCTTTTGAATCCTATTTTTGGCACATGATGTAAATCTATCAATTCTTATCCTATCTGAATACTTCAAGTAAAGCCAATGTTAATATTTTTCTATCCATTAGGTAAAATCAATAAATTTCTATCCCAATCGTGTATAGAGAATCAATCCAAATGTATCTCATTACACTTTTATCATTATGTATCCTAAAAATTTATAGAAATTCTATCAAAACGAATCAAAATGTGATTTTTATATTTTTACGGTCCAGGTCGACCGCTCCGCAGTTTTCGGTGTCTAGGTATTCCGCACCGTAGTTTTTGACGTCCAGGTCGACCGCTCCGTAGTTTTCGATGTCTAGGTATTCCTCCCCGTAGTTTTTCGCCGTCCAGGTCGACCGCTCCGTAGTTTTCGGTGTCTAGATATTCTGCACCGTAGTTTTTCGCCGTCCAGGTCGACCGCTCCATAGTTTTTGGTGTCTAGATATTCCGCATCGTAGTTTTTGACGTCCAGGTCGACCGCTCCATAGTTTTCGGTGTCTAGATATTCCGCACCGTAGTTTTTCGACGTCCAGATCGACCGCTCCGTAGTTTTCGGTGTCTGGGTATTCCGCACCGTAGTTTTTCGCCGTCCAGGTCGACCGCTCCGTAGTTTTCGGTGTCTAGGTATTCCTTCCCGTAGTTTTTTGCCATTCAGGTCGACAACTCCATATTTTTCGATGTTTAGGTATTCCGCACCGTTGTTTTACGCCGTCCAGGTCGCCCGCTCCGTAGTTTTCGGTGTCTAAGTATTCCGCACCGTAGTTTTTCACCGTCCAGGCGAAAAACCATGGGGCGGAACATCTGGACAACGAAAACTATAAAGCGGACCACCTAGATATCGAAAACTATGGAGCGGTCGACCTAGACGGCGAAAAACTATGGTGCGGAACACCTGGACAACGAAAACTATGGAACAGACCACTTGAAGAACAAAACACTACGCGCGTGTGTCCGCGCGCGCGCATGTGTGTGTATCTCAGCAATTGTTGTTTTACTATCAAGATTTTGCTTATGTCTTGCCATTTTCGAGATATTTGAAAATTTTAAAAATTTTCAGGTTTGCAAATTTTTAAAATCTGTTTACGCATGCATGAATTAACCGACTCGAGGTCATCCCCCCTATCAATACACCCCCCAAAATTTTGTCAGATTTTACGTATCTCTTGCCGTTTTCGAGATATTTGAGAATTTGGAAATTTTCAGTTTTGCAAATTTCAAAAATCTGTTTGCATGTATGAATTAATCGACTCCAGGTCATTCCCCCTATCGATACACCCCCCAAAATTTTGTCAGATTTTACTTATCTCTTGCCGTTTTTGAGATAATTAAGAATTTTTAAAAATTTTAATGTGTAACAGAAATATCATATTACGTTATCGATTGTGATGGACAGTGGTAGACCAGTGGTCGGTGTCGCGTGCGATCGTTGTTTCTAGTCAAGTATTCTTGGTGGGGAACACTACTTGGATAGTGACCGCTTGAGAAGAACTTTCTTAAGATAATTAAATCAACTAAAAAAGTTAAAAAATATTTGAATTAAATAAAAAAAATAATAAAATTAAAAATAAAAAAAAAATTTTTTGTATACAATGAGGAAAAAATTTAAAAACAAAAAATTAAAATTTGCTATGCTTCTTAATTCTTACTGAAGGAATGAAATTCGTGACGAACGTAGTATAGAAAAATATCGAAACAAATCCTATCAATTTCTATCCACTTTAGTTAGGATAGAAAAATATAGAATTAATTCGTGCCAAAAATAGGATAGGAAAATATTGGAAAAAATCCTATACTTTTCTATCCTCCTTTTCGAGTAGGGATACCAGCAATCCCAAATATTACTGTTACAGCATCTGACAATGTCTGGTTTCAACAGGATGGCGCTCCGTGTCATTTTGGTTTGATTGTACGCAATCGATTGAACAACATTTTCCCCGGTCGTTGGATCGGCAGGAGAGGTTCGATTGAGTGGCCACCAAGGTCACTGGATCTAACTCCTCTGGATTATTTTTACTGGGGCTTTTTGAAGAACAAGGTGTACGAAACAAAGCCTACAGACATTAATGAGATAAAGGAAAGAATAATTCAATGTTCTAATTCGATATCTGAAGAAACACTGCAAAAAGTAAATGATAACTTCTATGCACGATTGGGATATTGTCAAGTTGCTGAAGGGCATTAATTGAACATCTCATTCAGTAGTTGGCCCAAGCTTAATAAAATACTAGAAATAAAATACATATAAAAAGAAAATATTAAACCTAAAAAAATAAAAATCATTACTTTTAGATTCCGTAATTTCATGGCTTTTTCAATGAAGCAAAATTAAAATGCCGAATTATGTGTATTTAAATGTAAAAAAAAATTAAAAAAGAATTCTTTTAAATAAAATATAAAAAAAAGATTCTCAAAATCGTCCACCTCCTCGCGGTGAGAATCGGGAAACTTTGAAATAGTCAAAGGCAAAGGACGCCACTACAAGTTTTAAAAACGGTATCGTCTATTGCATGTCTGCAACTAACAAATTGCATTCAAATCCGAGTGCATTTCAGAAAAATGACCCGACATTTTATTTCAGCCAGTTTAAATTAATGAAATGTATGTATACATGGGACATTCCACGTCAACCGAACACTGTTCTGCCCACTATTAAAATGAGGTATTGGGCTCTCCCCTCCGCTGTTCCCTTCACCTCCATCTGATCCAAGCTGTAAAGGAACGTGGTTAAATGGGTTACCAATATGTTCGGCTTAGTTACCAATATAAATATGGTATCCCGTGTGCGTTTTACCACTGTAGGTTTCGTGTTTTTAAAAAATAATTATTTCTACCACAGTAACTTTAAAGTAACATATGCGTAGTACTGACGTAGAGTCTTCTGATCACCTGTCAAAATCGAATCGATGTCGTGCAAACGAAATAATCTGCAGCGATGCGAAATGAAAGGAAGCACGAAAGACGCTTGAAAGTTACGCTGTTCTCAACTCGGGGTTCTGAATAAAATGGTCCGATTATTAAAAAATAACAGAATAATTTTAACTTTAATTTAGCATTAAATTATAAAATTGAGCTGCCCGTTCGGATCTGAGGCGACGCTTAACATTTTATGAATTGCGGTATTTTTCTATTTTATCCGCTGTATCAATATAGATAGATACTGTTTTATTATGAGCGCAGCACGGTTTTGGAACGACAGGACTTTTAACATTTGTGGTGCTACACGATACTTATAAAAATCTATTATTAATCGCGGGTCTTCAGGAGAAGCGCCAGTTCAATACACGTCGGAATGAATAGATTTTATAGAGATAGTTGTTAGTTTCCAAGGAAAAGATTTTACAGAGACTACTGATTCTAGACGACACGGCGGCACAAAATTGATCTTCGGGTCCACTGGCAATTGGCTTCGGGTGAGCTCGTGGTCGGTAACTTGTAGTTTTTCAGCACATTCTCGAACACTGGTACGTACCGTACCGGAAGTTATCTCCTGCGAAGCCGGATGCTTTTTAGGGACACTTACGTCCATAAATACACAAAACATTCCTCCTGGAATCTCCTAGGAGCCCGGAATACGCGCCAAGCTGGCGGTAACGAAGATCCAGCCGATGTAAAAGAGTCCCGAAGAATTTTGAGAGAGTTACTTTAGTAGTCATGAAAAGGACTGCTTTATGAGCTTTCGGCTGTTATCGGGTTCGTGTATTGAATTCCTCTATATGCTCCTGGAGGTTACCGGAATAAAAGTGATCTAAATTGACCTGGAGGGGCAGCCTTTTATAGGCCTGACTCTGAATGCTTGCAATTCTGATTGGATCGTACTCCCGAGGAAGGGGTTAAATTAATGTGATCATGTATTCGAAATGAAATTTATACAAAAAACATGAGCTGAAAAATAATGCTGTCATGTTAGGCTATGAATCTTCGAAGTACAACGACTGATTTTTCTTTTAAATTATAAAAAAGATCACGATGTTTTTATGATACTTTTGCCTTGTTGGTAATACGTAATGGTTGAAAATTATGGTGAACCGAATGTAATAAAAGACTTACATGCACTAAAAAATACGGTGTTCCATCATTATGATATCGTTTCTTACCTAGCGAGCATCGTTTCAATCCACATTTTTTTTGTTTCGAACCAAAAAGTATCGTACATAAAAAATGATTACCATGTTCAATTTCATTCATTATGTATTCCCATAAAATTATTATGATGGACCTGGCTTAAACATAGGAAAAATTGTTACGGGATATCTTTCCCAATAGCGCATAAAAAACTCGCGTTAACTTTTCTTTCTTTCGATAACGGCGATTTTAAATTTGCCTAATTATTGAATTACTCGAATTCCTGGAATATGTTTTAACTTATATTTATACGCATTATTTCAGCATTTAAATTTTCGTTTATTTTCAATTATGTAATGTATTAGCTTGATATGATTGAGATTTATAATAGTATTACGTTCCTAGATTACAAATAATTCTTATATTCTGCTCTGCTCAATTTATTTCCATATGCTGGGGCAGGTTTTTTAAAAAGTGGCTTATGTCCGCCACAGGAACATCTCTCGATCGAAGGTGGCCGGTATCCATCTCTCTGTCCTCGAACTTTGAACCCTTCTTGCTGCTCTCTCGGTCAGATGGAGCGGGTACACCAAGGATTGATGGTCACTGCCCATGTATCAGTCTAACGTTCCAGCCTAACCCTTCCCCCATCAATTTTAGATCGACGAAGGTCAGGTCGACTACGGAGGACTTGCCGGCCTTGGAGTATGCGTCGGCTTTCTCCCCGTGTTAGCGATCTCCAACTTCAGTAACGAGAAGACCTCAATGAGGACATATCCTCGATGATTGGTCTTCGCACTACCCCATTCCGTTGCCCATGAATTGAAGTCCCCCTCCCCTCACCCCCCCGAACACTAGTGGAAGTCGGGAGGTTCTTGCACTGGCGACGACGGCCTCCAGGGATCCTTGGAACTCGTCTATGGTAAGATTGGGAAGGAAGTCATCGCCATCAAGGACATGGACGAGGCCAAAACTAGGTAGGAGGTGGCACAGGCCATCATTGAGGTGACTTCACCGGGAGCAGTGAACCCTGAGAATAGCAAACTCAGGGGAGCATATAGTGGAACCCAGGCGGCCAATATCTTGCTTCCCGTCGCAGTGGCGAACGTACTGCTGTAAAAGGGGAAGGTTAAAATTGGATGGGTTAAATGCCGGGTTCGACTGCGGGAAAGATCCCCGCGCTGCTACAGGTGCAACGAGAGCGGACCCCTTGCAAGGGATTGTAAGAGCGTGGTCGATCGCTCGGCACAGTGCTTCCGGTGTGGTCAAGAGGGCCACAAGATTGAGGACTGCGTAGCCAAAGATCGGGCAACGCAAGAGGTTGGAGCACCGACTAACAATGGCTAAGGTGATCCAAATAAACATCAATCACTGTGCGGTGGACCAGGACCTGCTGTTCCAACTGGTCAAGGAGGAGAAGGCCGATATCGCCGTCATCAGCGAGGCTTTCCGGGATCTTTCTGAACCGAGGTGGGTGAAGAATTCCACCAGCAAGGCGACCATCTGGGTGTGCGGGAATCTCCACATATCCAATAAGATGGCCGACACCCTGCCCAGCTTCATCTGGGTGGAGGTGGCTGGTATAAGACTATACAATTGTTACCTGCTTTCCAGTCTTACCATCAACGAGTTCCAAGAATCCCTGGAGGCCATCGTCGCCAGTGCAAGAACCTCCCGACTTCCCGGGGACTTCAATGCATGGGCGACGGAACGGGGTAGTGCGAATACCAACCTTCGAGGATATGCCCTCATTGAGGCCTCTCGTTACTGGAGTTGGAGATCGCTAACACGGGGGAAAAGCCGACCTACTCCAAGGCAGGCAAGTCCTCCGTAGTCGGCCTGATCTTCGTCGACCCAAAATTGATGGGGGAAGGGTTGGGCTGGAATGTTAGCGACCGATACACGGGCAGTGCCCATCAAGCCTTGGTGTATCAGTTCCAACTGACCGGGAGAGCAGCAAGAAGGGTTCAAAGTTTGAGGACAGAGAGATGGGCACCGGCCACCTTCGATCGAGAGATGTTCCATTACAGCTTGGAACAGATGGAGGTGGAGGGAACAGCGGAGGAGAGAGCCCAATGCCTCACCCGAGCCTTAACAGCGGCCTGCGATGCCTCTATGGTTGTGAAATCAAATCCTCGCGACCGACCGCCGGTTTACTGGTGGAACGAGGACATCGCAGCTATTCGTCGAGAGTGCCTTCGGGCTCGAAGCTGCACCAGAGAGTCATTCATAAGTATCGGTACTACCAACTGGCCGCGAACTATAAAAAGAAGAGGAAGAGGCTCAAGAGTGCCATCAAGGCCACAAAAAGAAAGTGCAGGCAGGACTTTTGTGAGGAGGTGGGCCGTAACCTATGAGGTCGACCGTATAAAATGGTCATGAACAATATCAAGCCCAGGGGACCCAACGCACCATCGTATCAATCCTTCCTTGACAAAGTCGTCCGCCATCTATTCCCAGTACAACGGAAACGGCCGATCGGCACTGGTCTAATGGCAATCGCTGGTGCAGCTGAGCCGCTAGACGTTACCGAAGCCGAACTATAGATGGCTGCTGAGAAGATTTCCATTCGTAAGGCCTCAGGAATGGATGGGGTACCTGGTATGGCAGTGGAGATCGCAGCTGAATGTCCCGACCATCTCCACATCGATATTCAGCGCTTTTCTGAAGGAAGGACACTTCCCGGCGCAGTGGAAGGAACAGAGCTCGGTGCTTCTGTCCAAGGGAAACAAACCCCCGGACGATCCATCCTCGTTCCGACCTCTCTGCATGCTGGACATCCCCGGGAAGCTTTATGAGAGGGTTATCTATGTCAGACTAGAAGCAGCCATCGAAGATGCGGGAGGTCATTCCTACAACCAGTTCGGCTTTCGGAAGGGGCGCTCAGTCATCGACGCAATCGGCCGAGTGAAGGCAATAGCCACGAATGCCATCCGTGGCAGATGAAACACCAGGTTCATGTGTGCCATCATTGCTCTGGATATTCGGAACGCTTTCAACATGGCCATATGGGATTGCATCATGCAGGCACTCGAAGATCTAAAGGCTTTACCTACCTCATCTCAAGCTATCTAACAGACCGGACCCTGTATTATGACACCGATGATGGCAGGCACTCATACAACATAACGGGAGGCGTGCCACAGGGCTCGGTTCTGGGACCCTTGCTCTGGAACGTCTTATATGACGGACTGCTTAGGCAATCACTTCCAGACGGGGTGTCCATGATAGCTGTCGCAGACGACCTGGCACTAATCGTCGTCGCGAAGACCATCGACGAGGTGCAAGTTAGCGGAGATGAAGCTATCGAGGTAGTAGCTAGGTGGTTGAGCAAACATGGTTTAAATCTGGCGACGGAGAAGACAGAGGCAGTGCTCATCTCTAGAGCGAAGAAAAGGTGGTATGCTACCTTCAAGGTGGAAGATACGCAGATCAGGACGGTGGACGCTATTAAATATCTGGGGGTCACTCTCTATGGGCGGCTGTCAAACAACACCTGATGAATGCAAGCGCAAAGGCTTCCAAAGTGTCCCGTACGCTCTCCAGCATCATGCTCAATATCGGGGGCCGAAGCAACCGCGACGGCCCCTCCTCTCATCAGTAGTAAACTCCGTTATCCTCTACGGGGCACCGATTTGGGCTGATGACATGAACACCCATAAGAGCTACGGAGCCTGTTACCGGCGGGCCTACAGGACAGCCACCCTCAGAGTGGCTCGTGTCTACCGGACTGTATCGGATACCGCTCTATTGGTGGTCGCGGGACTTCCTCCCATAGACCTTTGAGCAACCAAGAGAGCCGCAGAACACTAATAAGGCATGGGCACAAGGCAGAACATCGCCGATCAGGAGCGGAATCAAAGTAGATGGTCCAGGAGGATCATCGAAGAGTGGCAACGAAGATCGGATTCAGCAAAATCGGGGCGATGGACCCACTGCGTCATCCCAGATATAGCTACGTGGACGGGCAGACGACACGGACACGTCACCTTTTATCTGACCCAGGTGCTCACCGGGCATGGCTGCTTTCGCAGCTACTTACATCCCTTTCGCATCTGCCAAAGCGCGGGCTGCCCGGTATGCTATGGTGTCGAGCAAGACGTAGCCCATGCTCTCTTCCACTGCCCGAGATTCGCAGCGGAGCGAGAGCAGTTCCGGAATTCGGGAGGTGGGCCATTAACACTTGAGGGTATTGGGGATTGTCTGCTCGCCTCACGGAAGGGGTGGGACGCAGTGGTTACCATCGCTACTTCCATCATTGTCAGGCTGAATTCCATTAGGAGGGAAGAATAAGGAACCAACATCGGGCACACTTGAGGAGCCAAAACATCGGCAGAGTGCCTTCTGAGGCGTAGACTGCCTCCCCTCGAAGTAATGCCTTGCGGTGGCTGCCGAGGGGGGAATCTCAGTCTAAGCGGCGGTGGTTTTAGCGGGTGCAAGCTCCGCACTCCTACTGGCACCGGCTGGCAGGGTTGGCTGGTAGAGCTTTCCATCGTCGCTTCGGAAAAAAAAACACACACACATACATACGCACGCGCACACGCCCACGCACAGACACACGCACACACGAATAGGTAACGGCAAGGGGAATAAGATCAAGACCTTAATTTGTTTATATTCAAAATATTTACCTGTAGAATTCATGTCTTTTCAATCCAACATTTATTTTATTATGCAAATTCTTCTTTAGCTTCGTGATCAGCGACCTTGAACACCCCCGTAAACAAATTTTTGAGTAAAACGGGTAATTTTCGAAAAATATCCATAAATATTCAAAAATATGTCCACCATATTGGATCCGCTATGTTCAATTTTGCAAATCCGTCTTCAAATTCATGATCGGCGACCTCCAAAACCCCCGTAAACTAATTTTAGCAGTTATCTGAGGATTCTTTTTTAAATCTCGACAATTTAGAGATTTTAGGCTCCATGGCGGGCCATCTTGAATCCGCCGTCTTGCATTTCATCAACCTATCTTACCAACTTTGTGAAGCCGTCAGATACTGACAATTTGAGCCCAAAACCAATCGAATAGAACGCCAATTTTCTTTCTTACAAACGTTTTGATCCGTACTCTCAATTTTTCTCTGGTTTCCAGCCGCCATTTTGAGCCGCCATTCTGAACTTCCTGCAAAATAACACATGGGTCCGTAAAGAAGGGTCAATGAGGAACATTTTAGCCGAAGATCACTAAAATCCGTCGATCTCAATTTTGGGCAAGCCGGTGACCGGGTTGACAAATTTCCCCCATATATGTATATATGTATATATACAGGGTGTCCGAAGTCTGGGGCGTGGAGCACGAGGGGGGATGAATATCTTAAATGGCAACATGGGTCGAGTGGGGGATCATTTAAAAGGTCTTTTCGATACGAATTCAAAACACTAGGCATAGATAGCGCTGAGATCAATTTTTAGTGGTGATAATCGACTTTTAAAAGTTTTAATCTAGTAACGTTTGAACAAATGAAGGTTTTGACAATTGCCGAATTAAGCGAAACCATTTTACAAAAATATCTATTTTTACCTGTTTTTGAGGTTAGAAAAAATGTAAGGTGATGGGTGGATTCGTGTTTGGGAGGTCAAAATACATCGGAGAGAATAAAAAGCACTATAAACATGCACCGAATTTTTATTTTAGGCAAGTGTAAAAATTTTGTGCAACAAATTAAGAGCTTCCGGACGCCATATTGAAGCGGCCATTTTGGAGTTTGCAAATGTCCACTCGGTATTCGAAAGTATAGACCTTGAGCTGTAAAATGAGCTCTCAAAGATCCCGGTAAGCCTCGCTGAGGACGGCGATATCGGCCTTCTCCTCCTTGACCCGTTGGAACAGCAGGTCCTGGGCCACCGCACAGTGATTGAGGTTTATTTGAATCACCTTAGCCATTCTTAGTCGGTGCTCCAACCTCTTGCGTTGCCCAATCTTTAGTTACGCAGTCCTTAATCTTGTGGCCCTCTTGACCACACCGGAAACACTGTGCCGAGCCGTCGACCGCGCTTTTATAATCCCTTGCCAGGTGTCCGCTCTCGTGGCACCTGTAGCAGCGCGGGGATCTTTCACGCAGTCGAACCCGGCATTTAACACAGCCAATTTTAAGCTTCCCTTTTTGCAGCAGTATTTTCGCCACCGCGACGGGAAGCAAGATATTGGCCGCCTGCGTTCCACTATATGCTCTCCTGAGCTTGATATTCTCAGAGGTCACTGCTCCCGGTGAAGCCACCTCAATGACGGCCTGTGCCACCTCCTCCCTAGTTGGGGCCTCGTCCATGTCCTTGATGGTGATGACTTCCTTGTAGGACAGTGTCTGTACGACAGCTGTTCCTTTCAGGATGCCGACGCCGGTACTAGGGATCCGACCCCTGCACCATAAGCGCTTATCTGCAGCTGATCTTCCATAGTTGGTTTATGTTCGGGTTTCCTTCCTCTAGCTAGTTCTTTGGTCCGCGTCGGATATTTTATTTCTCCGATACCTTTTTCCGGCATTCCCCGATCCGACACCTGGGGACACGCCTTTTAGAAGGAACCAGCAAGACTCCGGCGGATGTGTGTATGTGTGTGTGTGTGTGTGTGTGCGTGTGCGTGTGCGTGTGTGTGTGTGTGTGTTCTTCAACTTTCTAACAGTTTTAATTTTATCTACTTTTGACAATCTGTTCAACATCGGAAAACGAATAGGCTTTAGTTGTTAAATTGCCATTAGGTAACGCTAGATTGGCGTGCATAATTGAAATATGCGGAATAGCTTTAGCTTCTGAGAATCGCTTTCGAAGATGTTTTGCTGCTTTCTGGTGCATTTTCTCAGAGTAAGAACCTATCACGATGTTTTCAAAATATTTCTTAGCCCATTCAAGTAAAGATTCTACATTTGTAATTGACTGTGTTGAAGAGCTTCCAAGCTTGCTTTAGTGGCTGCTCGTTTAAAAATAGCTCTTATTTCGTCATAAGCGTTTTTCCCATGTACAGTGGCATGAAAATGCCACCCTGCAGATGTTCCGTGGTCGCTAGTATGATTCAAAAGATTGGCAACTTGGAATCGATTTTTAAAATGCTGTTTAGCACCATCTTAAAAAATAAATGACATGTTGTATGGTAATTTTCTTCTTCATTTCTGCCAATAATAATCCTTGGGTGATATGAACAGCCGTCGTATCGTATTTAGTGCAATCTGACAGAAACACAAAGCTCTGATGTCTAATTTCATCTCCTTCTCGACAGTAACAAATTACGGGCATTATAGTACCTTGCCTATTGTTGTAATGAAAACCCTGAGACGCATTCTGTATCTCGTACGCGCAGTTTTCCGGGAAATCATACAAAACTAGGACTTCGCCGACTTGCAAGTTGTGTCCTGTCATCGAGATAGGCTAACTGTTGTTTGGCAATAAATGAATGACTTTTTAATTTTGTTAGGTCGTCGCATAATTTGTCAACGTAATCATCAGCGGTAAGCTATTCCGTAATAAGGTTTGACCAATCAGGAGAAGTCCACTGGCTACATAGAATATTTTGTATGCAATGTGCCTCCAAATATGTCAGTAATAATTCTGAAATTGTGGTTACGCCAGGACAACGCTGACATTCATTCAAGTGACAAGTCGGTAATTGTACGTCACACAGCATCAATTTCAAGCAGTCTTTGTAGTCACTCATACGATATTCGGATGATTTTGTCGAATCTGTAAGATTGATAGCCTCCAATTTCAATTTGGGATTCTCACGGAGGACACAAATGCAAACAAAATGAATTCCTGTCGATCCAGCGAATATGCAGTTCTTGGGGCGAAGTTTTGTGAAAGCACTAATGCTAATTGGATGTTGAGGATTTTCTGTGAGAAATTGTTCATGTAACTCTTTCAGTCCGGATAATAATAATCGTTTTTGAACCAATTCCTTCTTACCGTCTAATTACATTGAAACAACGTCTTTTTTACCAGGTATTATTCTTCCGTATAAATCATTATTGAAGAATTTATTCACTTTTATGATAGTGTCTTCAGGTAAGCGTTTGCCATTCTTTGACGTTGTTGAAGGAAGAACACCCCTTAATTCTATCAATTCTTTTGCGTTTTTGCCATTCACCTTGACGCTCCGAACTCTTCAGCAACTTCTCGAACACTCCACGATGATCGAGCAAGAGTAAGGATGCGCAATCTCAGAGGATCATTGATTGGTGATGTTGAATATGCCTGTTTTATCTCAGCAGATAGTTATTCTATCGTAACCTCCTCGATAATTGCCCATTTTCAAAAGATTCTGATTCTCAGTGTGAATCAAATAAGTCATCATCGTTGGACTTATCCTGGTATTTTCTGCATGCCAAGCAGATTTTCGCATTCACCGGAAGTTATGGAAATTTTTCCCGAAACTTCTTCGAAATTATACATAAATCTTTTCCTAAATGAACTCCCCCCCCCCCCCGATTTCCTATATGGGGTGCAACACCTGTAACTCATTTTAAAATTGTATCATTAAATTAACTGCGTCAGAAAATTAATATATTTTGAATGATTGAAAAATGAGTAGGTAATCTGCTCTGAAGAAATACGATTTTATTAAACTGTTTCGTCTATGTTCAATTGATATCACAAGAAAGCGTACTTTTTGTTATGAAAAAATATTATGTGCCTCTTGCTGATGTGCATTATACGTCATTACAATTCATGAAAATACGTCAATATCGTAAAATTAACAATTTACTTCAAAATGTACAGTAATAAAAATAGAAATAGCCAGTTGCCCAGAAGTGTTACTCATTAGAAATTATACTTGTTAATTCTGAGTTATTTCGTATTATTAGGTTTGAAAATGTGTGAAGTTTGTCTCAAGACTAACTTCAATTATGATGAAAACGTATATTTTATTTTCAACGTATTGTAGAATAGAACGTGTAGTTTCTCTGTAAGAGAGAAATTAAAACATTGAATACCGTGGATTAAAGCATTATTATTATAATGAAACACGACGATAACTCTGCATGAAAAAGATGATAGCTCAGGCGTGCAAATTGATAGCTGAAAGTTATAACAAGTGATTTAATGGCAAAAAAGAAAAAACCAATGGTCAATTATTTACATAATTTCATTTTGTATCGTTTCACTTACATCGAATGGTGAAGACCATACACACGCATGCACGCACACATACACACACACACACCCACACATACACGCACGCATGCATACACGCACACACGCATACACGCGCGCACGCACGCACGCACGCACGCACACGCACTCGCGCACAAAAACAGGTGACGGCAAGGGGTCTCACCTAATCAAAACACCCCGAAGCATGCGTGGTGCACGTCGGATGACGCTAACGCCAGCGGTATAAAGACTTTACGAATTAAACACCTTTCATCCCCAAAATTAGTTTAAAAGATCCTAATTTAAAACAACTATCCACCGAAATTTATTCAAGAAATTATTAGAAAACGAGTTCATTACCTTTATAATAAAAACGCAGAACGCCTGATTCGTGAAAAACATCATGCAACCAGCACATCTCTCCCATACATTAATGGGCTCACCGAGATAATCGCAAAGACATTAAAGAAACATCAAGTACGCATTGTAAACAAACGGACTAAATAATACTATCGACTACATAAACTTAAAAAAAGTAGTGTAGTATACTCGATCCCTTGCCACTTTTGTGATGCTGTGTAAATTGGAGGAACTGGCATACTCCTTGTTATAATATAATATAAGACTTCAAAAACATAGATGCAAACTTTTTAGAAAAGAATCTATCTATACCTCGCTAACAAAACATAGATGGAAAACCAGGCATGAATTTGATTATAATAAAGTCAAAATTTTAGTATTTGAAACAAATAGCTATAATCGTAAAGACATAGAGAATTATTATATTAAAAAAAACAATATGCTATTCTGTTAATTATCAAGATCATATATTGCAATAAAAAGTATTATTATATCAATATTTAAATCGTAGACTAAATGCTTTTCGGTGTTTACTGAATACAATGGGTTCGAATGTTTGATGGGACTTGGGGGGGGGGCACATAACTTTGTACTAACCAGATAGTATATGTATTTTCGTTACTTTGACTTACTAAGCCCGCAATATTTTTCGAAATTTACGTGCGACCTGTAAATAGTTATTTCATGTGCAGTGTTCGGTGAGGGTCAGAAACTTTTCGACAGGAGTTCACCTTAAGATGAGTCATTGCACTTTCTTCTGTAAGTTCTTATGAGCCTGTAATATTTTATCATACTTTCTTTTTACTATTTAAAAATCATAATTATATTGACAGGAACTGTAATAAAAATTGCACGGCTCGACTGTTAATTTTGTTCGCTAATACAACTAAGTGAGTTAAGTTTTATTAGAATTTGAAGTTTTTAAAAATTAAAAGTTACTTTTGAATTTGCTTTTAAACTATTTGTAATATAATTGCTTGCATAAATTTCAATAAACTGAAGATTGCATACATACAGATGCCGAAGCATGTAAACAATCAAGTAGTACTTTTATTAGACGGACCGAATTAACCAAAGTAGTAGAAGAAGGACAGTTTGAAATTAGCTCCCACCAGGCGTCGCCACAGTCGCGGCGCTGTCGCAGAATGCGAGGTGGTAGATTCGTGAACTAATCCGCAGACTGATTCGTGGACTAATTCGCGGACTGAGTCGCGGACTGACTCGCGGGCCGATTCGCGGATTGATTCGCATTTTTGATTTGCTGTTTAGTACGCAGGCTTATAATTCAAGACTCTCTCATTAGGAAATCTGACCGTCACTAATGAGGTCATTAAGATGACGCAAGGACTTCGTGGACGGTCCCATTGATTTTTCGAAGATTAATGCTGTAGCGTTATGCATACATCCTTCGATCTTTTAAATGTACCCTGTTGGGAAATCTTTCTTTCAATATGGCACACCATGTTACATATATTTTTTGATGAATTGAAAGCGTAGATTTCCATTAGTCTAAATACCAGTTTGAAGGTGTCTAGCGCAATCACGGATATCGAGGACCTACTTTTTAAATCTTACACAAATTTTAAAAACCTACAATGAGGGCGTTGACCTCTCCCTTGCCATGTTGTAAGTTCGAATTCACCTTTCAGAATTTTCTCTCGTCGGGGAAATCTATCCATCAATATGACAGTCGTCTTGACAAGCCGTTAGCGTAACTCAATGATCTCAAATAGTGACGAAACCGCTGAGTCCCTTCACACAAAACCGCTAAGACCATTTTAAAATTAATTTAGAAAAGCCTCTAATCAAGTCTCAACGCGTTTAAAAGACTGGCGTCGACCCCCTGATTTGCGGGAACCGGCAGGTCTATTTTTCCTACATCTCCCCTTCGAAAGCGCTCGTTCTAGTTTCCAATCATTAGGAAAACACGTGTAACTTCGACCATCCTTGGGAAAACACATGTAAATTCCAAGCATATTAGATAATATGTCGGGACCTATGTCTCTCAAAGATGGTATACGAGTTGATAGGCGTATAAAAACCATTAGTGATTAAGTCCCCCATGATCTCATTCTAACCGTGCTTTTAAGATTTACCACCACGGCCGATGCCCGAGTCGTGACGATGACCTACTAACGCTCGGGGCCTAACAGCTACGACAGGTGCACAAAAGACGCCATGCAAGTCTCAACGCGTTCCTAAGAAGGTTCACTCTTGAACCCATTGCTAATATAACCAATTTAAATAATAACTCATTTTCTATTTTGGTACAATATCATGCAGGAAGGAAGATGAAGAAAATAGAGAAGATGTATTTAATAAATTTTATTTTTCACATTCATATTCATACATTACATTAATTTGTTTTGTTCACAATATTGTTATACATAAGAATATAAAATAGCTATTACATAAAATTTATATTTTCAATATCGTCAACTAATGCATCGCTTTTAATTTCACAACTGATGCAGTCTTTAATCATAGGCGGCCTACCATCTATCGTATCATAGCTTGATTCGAAATATTTATAACATCGTCGACATTCACGTATTTCTGGATGCATTTGCATAGCAGGTGGCAAGCAGGTCCATGCTTCTTCAATTTTTCGTTCAGCAAACATGCAGATGAAATCGATCGGTAGACATTCTATATCTTTTGTTTCCATCAATGCGAGACGTTTCACTTCGTAATAAATCCTTAATGAACGTTGAAGTGATGCAGCCTGTTCAAGTAGATTTCCCAATACCCAATTTTTGAGTATTTGTACATTTTCTTTAGTACAAGTTCCATTAAGCGATTGATTTTCACACTTCTCCAACAATTCATATTGCTGCTGTTGCTTCAGTTTTTTCAGAGATGGGCAGTCCAAAACATCGAGATCAATAACATTTTCGGCGGTTCATATATCCTCCAACCAACATTTTTTATCGACTCCTTTTACATAAATTTTGTTGGAACATTTAACGACATCCGCCAAAGTCTCGTTTATAGCATCAAAGGGAACGTCGCCAGATTGTCATGGTAAGCCGTGGTAATTATGTATTAACCAGTTATTGACTCTTTTATAGTGTAAAGGTAACCATACCCATTGATATGGCGCTTTAAACACACAAGTCTCAATTTCACCGACGAAAATATTCATCATAGACATTTCCTTCTCTATGAAGCAATTACCAGGCCCGCGGAATCCCTGAACGTCTACAATATATTCCATTTCGTATGAAACTGATTCACTAGCGATTAAAGTATAAACGCATTTTATTCATTTATTGACGCATGCGCAATAGTGGCTACCATAAAGGTCAGCTATTGCTACATCATAGTCGCTTCTCGGTGCCTGTGTGGAAATACATCGTAGACTAGGAACCGTATTGTGAAAGTGAACGTAAAATTCTAATAATGACCTTTTCCTCCTGTGCTCTACTACCATCTCTCTCGCTCTCGCATACTCTTTGTTATATCCAGTAATTTTAGCATTATACCGTTATCACGGTCATCGTCATCGCCGATTACCCGCCGATTATTTTCACCATATATTTTTCCATGTATACAGGTTCAGACGCGTTTAAAGGCATTGCGCAATTTCATCAAAACATATACTAATTGACACATTTTCTCTTTCCCAAATTTAGACAACCTCCGCTATAATAGAAAGGAGATGGCCTCAGTTCCGTATTTTATCTAGGAATGACCCGGCGGGCCACCTGTAGGCCAACTCACCCTTTCGTTAACAAAAGTAGCATTAATAAATAAATAATTTATAATAATCATATTGAAATAGTAATAAATCTCACATAATCCGAATAGCGCGTATTAAAATGTATAATATAGAAATGATGGAAGAAGCTAGCAGTAATTAGAAACAGAGGATGACACGCTTATTTCCTATGCATTTATCTATTCACGGTATTTACATGTTTTCATGACATTCAAACCATAGCTATAACAGTTTGAACACGTGGGTAATGTAATTAATCATGCTCCTGGCCGTTTTTAAATACGTGTACAATTTACCACATCTTAAACATCGCCATGCAGGTTTCGACCTGGTAATTATCCGTAGGCTTTACTATACGGTAACAATGAATCGGACTTACCACTAGTGACGACAACATACGAGTATCGACCTGCTTTTAATATAATTAATTAACCTTCATTTAATATTTCCCACTTTTAAAATTTCTGAGAATAAGAAGATCGAAATGCACAGTATCTTTACGCACAGTTTTGTGTCTTTTAAGGAAAAAGTTAAAGGAAATGACAATGCTGCCATCTTTTTGTATGTTTAAAGAGATTGAAGTATCTGTGTGTCGCAGAATGAAATATGCGGGTGCATCTGAAATGCATAGATTCATTGTAGGCTGCCATCATACACTTGCTGATATGAGTGGCTATGGAGCGATTACAATTGAATATGAGGTTCTTGAAAATTGAATCTAGTTGACAATTAACCTTATTATCGCCATGCAAAAGAATATGAAAGTGAGATTGTTAAATATTACCTCGCATCTACTACAAAGCGAAAGCAATCTCGCTATTTTTAAAATACCTATATTGCCATTACCAGACATCCCTCTGAAATTAACACTTTGCATAGTCTTAAACATCGGCGGTTGTCTATCCATGGTATCATCACTCGTTTCAAAATGTTTAACGACGACAATCACGTAAATCTGAATGCATTTGCATTGTGAGAGGTAGGCATGACCGTACTTCTTCAATTTCACGTTCTGCAAACGTTGATATGAAATCTATAGGTAGACACTCGATGTCTTTTGTTTCCATTAATGCAAGACGTTTCACTTCATAGAAAATTTGACGTCGTTTCAACAATTAATTTTTGTATGTATATTGAATCGCGATGTACTGCACTCTAAAAACAAATACTTGAAATCATCACATTTTAAAGTCAGTCCATGTATAAATCTTACATGGTCTTAGTCATCTTATCTACACTACATCTTTCTTTCTGTCAATGTAAAAACAAAACGAAAGTAGACAAAGTATTTATCATTATGATAATAACAAATTTGTTCACATTAGAACCGTGTATAATAGCCCACATACGATGGCCTTATTCATAGCAAATGTGACTTTTGAACTGTCTTCTTTAATTGTCGACCGTGCTCTCCTTCTCTCTCATTAGCTACCCATTTGTTACATCTATACGAATACTCGTGCATAAAATCGAGTCGTGTGCACATTCTTGTGATGACATTCACACGTCTATGGAATGGAATTTATTCTGAAAACCCAACAAGTAAAAGCGTAAATGTATTTTAGTACTAACTAACGGTATACCTCTTGATACAAAATTGTATGTAGCCTAACGGACATGACTATTTGATTCCGTTTACAATAATGATTTGGATAATCACACTGCACGAAACGTTGTTATATTTGACATATTTTTGTTACTTCCACATTGTAATCGTAATTATTTAACTAAGCCAGTAGAGGGGCTAGGAGCGATCTGCCGCCCCCCACCCTACCTCCCATCGATGATAGCATGATGGAAAAATTGCGCAAATGGGCCGTCAGAAGGTCAGGAGTGAAAGGAGGTTATTATAAACAATTTCATGTATTGTTATTACAAATTTCGAAAGCTGTGAAGGTCGAAAAACATAGGTCATTTAATGCATTACATTGTCTAATCAAAAGAGAAGGTAAAGGTCAACCAATATTTATTATTTCATTAGATATTGTTATTAATAAAATGTTTTTACATTATCATTGAAAACGACATCGTTCTAATGCGGTATCTTACAAAATTCAATCAGAGAGATTGAAAAGTGTTGACCGATACACATTAGTATTGCCATGTGTCGAAAATCAAATTTAAAAAGTCGCCTTCATTAAAGGTCAGATATTGCTACATTATAGTCGCTTATGGAAATACATCGTATTCGGTAGGAACCGTATTGAGAGTGAAAGTAAAATGACCTTTTCCTCGTGCGTCCTACTACCATCTCTCTCGCTCTCGCATACTCTTTGTTAGTTCCATCTAGCATCTGTATATCCCGTTGATTATCCATCGATCACTTATTCACCGTACATTTGTTTTCCCGAAACTTTCGAAAATGTATACAGGTCCAGACGCGTTTAAAACGTCATTGCACAATTTCTTCAAAACATTTTCTCTTTACCAAATTTAGGCAATCCGTGACGTAATAGAAAGGAGGCATTCTAATTCAAATACTCCAATGTCATAATTTCTATGATTTTTTTCTCAATTATCTATTGATTTCATTTTACTGCGATTTGGTGGGTTTTTTTTCAGTTTAAATACAGGCTGAGTAGATGTCTTTTACATCAGTTACTTACAGTCCATCATTCTATGTACTCGAAAGACGTTCGTGTTAAAGCTCGTAAATTACAAGAACAAATTAACACATTTTTAAACAAATTGGAAAAATTAAAGTCCGAACTTAAATTCCAATCTGATCTATTGATAATTCATCGTAAATTAAAAAATTTATACATTTGACAAGATGAATTCAGACGCAGTAGTAGCAGCAATTGAAAAAATTAATAATATAGATGCATCAATAAATTTTTTGCCTACTGTAAAGCTGTCTGACTTAGAAGTAGGACAATTATACAAAGTTACAAAACTGCGGAAAGCCACAACACGTTATGGATCTCGCATTACCGTTGACCTTAACGGAGAATTATCATGCTTCCTACCTGCGAGATATGCATCAATGTTCCAAATGGATTCCAATACATTCAAAAACTTTGAGCAAATGGTCGCGGATAATCATTTATACATGGAGTATCTCGGAGGACGTATGAATAGTTTAAAATTTTCTAGCAATTAATGCGAGGATGACTGCCAAAACGAAGAAGGAATGACAATGGTATGTATATTACATATTACATAAATATTAAAAATATATATATATATATATGGGGCATTCTCCGTCAACTTGACACCCCCCTCTTCCCAGAATTCATTTGAACCAACAAAATTGAGTTTAGGTTCAAAATTTAGCTTAACATGTCTACTTTTTGAAGCCGTCTGGCACTTTTCAAAATTCAAAATGGCGGACTTAGTATGGCGTTAAGAACGTAGAAAGAATGAAAAAGTAATTGCAAATCTTGCAATAAAATGATATCAACGTATTGTAAAAAATTTATTTTCGGCTTATCTCGTATATGCTCGTATGTACTTTGCTAAGATGCGTCGTATTTCAAAAATTCAAAATGGCGAATCAAGTATGGCGGACCAAAATGCAACGAATCACTCGATTCGTGTGAAAACTGGTACTCAAGCATTTCTTGGGTCGCTGATTCCGAATCTGAAGTCAGAATTTGAAATTTCAAAATGGCGAATCCAATATGGTGGACGAAAACGCAAGAAACCATTTGAATCGGATGAAAATTGGTACTCAAGCGGTTTTTCGGTCGCTGATTCCGAATCTCAAGTCAGAATTATGAATTTCGAAATGGCGGATCCAATATGGCGGACGGAAACGCAACAAATCACGTGGTTAGCGTGAAAGTTGGTACTCAAGCTTTTTGTAAATCGCTTTTTTCCGAGTTTGAACTCAGAATTCAGAATTTGGAATTTCAAAATGTCGAATCCAATATGGCGGACCAAAAAGCAAAAAGTGTCAAAATCATTGATAATTATTATTTAAAGTGATCCAGTGCTAACGACGTTGATGTAGAAAAATATTGCTACTTTTTGACTTTAGATAATAAAACAGTAATTTTCGACTAAAATAAAATTTTATTGGAATTAATTTATATTTTACATTTTAAAACGATATTATGTTTATGATGTGTTCATTTCAGGAGATTCACTTTTATTTCATCTGTTGCATTCGAATATCTCTTTATTATTACCTCTTTGGTCTTCTGCGATATTAAAAATGCATGGTTTATAAGGATCTGTGGAACGGGTAATGCCGATTGAAATCTCTTGTTTAGTTTTCTAGTTGTAGCGTCATGTTGAACTTTGCTGAACTTAAAAATGTCGATAGTTTTAAAGTTACTCTTTGCCCAGGAATATAATTTATCAAATGTTAGGATTGCGTCTTTTGGTTTAGCCATCAGACTAGCCCTGTATGCCTCTCTTTTAAACGTAGCTCCAATACCATCGTAACAGCTCTTCCCATGAGCTGTTGCGCTATAATTCCATTCAGCTTCAATACCGAAGTCTTCCTTACGGTGAATGAGGTTGGATATTTGGAATTTATTTTTAAAATGCTGCTTAGCACCGTCAGTAATGTAAATGATTTTCTTTACATTTCCTACTCGTTTTTTAATTTCCGGAATTAAGATGGTTTGTATGGTATAAACGGCAGCAGTATCATGTTTTACACTGTCCCATAAAAAAACGCAACTTCGATGTTTTAATTCAGATTTCTCCTTGTAATAGAAAATTACCGGGAAAACGGTGCACTGTTTGTTATTAAAATGAAATGCCTGAGATGCATTTTGTGCAATATATGTATAGTTTTCGGAGAAATCGAACATTACTATTACATGTCCATTTGGTAAATTTTCCTTTTTTTGTGAAATGAATAGAGACTGTTGCTTAGCAATGGATGCGTGAGGTTTTAATACTTCTAATTTTTTACACAAGTGACTTAAAAATTCGGAAACTTCTGAAGTGATTCTCTGAAGAGTCGATCTGTCAGTTACTACCCAATTGCTATATTCGATTTCATAAACAGACTTCTCTTCAGAAATCTGGAGTAGTGTTAATGTAAGTTCTTGAAATCCAGGACATTTGTCACATTGATTTAGATGGCATTCAGCAGTTGGATTTGTACACATGCTAATATTCAAGCAATCTTTGTAATCGTGAATCGGTTTCTCCCAGTCTTTCGTAAGATCTTTTAAGTTAATTTCATCTAACATAAGTTTGCAGTTTTCATGAATTGTGCAGACACAAACGCAATGCGTTTCACTAGCACCGGGTAGGATACAGTGTTTCGGTCGTCGTTTAGCAAAGGTGCTAAATGAAAGTTTATCATCTGGATAAAGTTCCTTAAACATGACATGCAACTCCTTAAGTCTAAAAAGCAATAAACGTTTTTTTTTAACGATGCGTTCACTATTGATTATTACCGATAATTTATCTTTTATTCCAGGCATCATTCGGCTGTATAAATCATTTTCGTAAAATTTAGATATTTTTGTTACTACAGACGGACACAAACTTTTGCCAGACTTCGCCTTGACGTCTGCTAACATTCCTGAAGTTGACCTCAGATCTTTTGCCTGTTTTGCCAAATGCCGTGATGAACCAAATTCTGTCGCGATTTTATTTACACTCCACGATTCAGGGACTATTGTTAAAATCTTGATTCTTAAAGGATCGCCAATACGTAAAGATTTAAATAGAGTTTTTATCCCTTCTAATAACTCTTCCAATTCGATTTCTCGAACAGATCGAGCTTCCGTTCTACCTTGCAAAGAAAATTCTTGACAATTGTTCGCAGAAAATTCCTCTGTAACGTTCATATCAACATTGTTTTCTGGCTCAATATGCACTGGTTCTTCAATATCAGGATTTGATTTGAATTTCTTTCTGCAATTGAGACAGACCTTACAATCATCGGGTAAATCATATCGTGTCAATAACATAGATGCTGAAATAGTTCGTAACTCTTTTCCTACATGACCTTTTTCACCAGGCATCTTGAAAGGATTTACACATCGATCACGTCGGGACATTCCTGCTATATTGGATATAATGAAGGATATAATGAAGCAATAAGGGAGAATGTACTGAAAAAGTCCTAAATGGAATTTATTTCACTTTAGCCACACTGAAGAAAATGAAAATGTTACATATTTTCAAAGATTTTATATTTTTTATTTAGCAAATATAATATGTTAAAGGTTGCTAGAGTATAATTATGTACATAATTTTTTACGGCATGATGTACTCGTTAAATATTAATTTGAAGTTAACAAAAATAAATATTAGGATTTGATAAAATATTTTTGAAATAGCTAGAGTAAATTTACCAATTACTTCGGGGCTTCTAACCTCTTACTGCGGTGTCCGTATTACTGCGGATGCCATGTCTTTCTTATGAGGTTATGTCCACAGTAATTGGGAAGTGCAGTAATAGGGACACCCTCAGCAATTGGTACTTTTACCCTATAATGAAATGAAATTAAAAAGTAATGCAACCAGGCTTGTAAAATGAAATAAATAAATTACAATGTGAAATTAAAAAATATCTTACTTCCTCAGGTAGAAAATGAAACACGTTTCTAGCTAGAAACTTTCTAGTTGCGCTATTTTCTGTATAGTTCGTATACGTCAAACTATTCAAATTACACACATTTTTACTAGGGTCTGACAACAAAGGTTCCAAATTATAAATTAAAATTTAATTTACGTGGGAAATTACAAGTTTCATATAACCAATTCAAAATCTGTCAGATATGCAATTCCGGTAACTAAGATAAATAACATGTAACTAAGTAAATTTTTGTAAACTGAGAAAAGAGATAAAATTCGGTAAATGAAAATTATATAATCAAATATTATGTTTTAAGATTAAGACTTTAATTGAATATTGTATTTATGTGCCTTGCATTATTTAGAACTACTTAATGTATCATTTATACAAATCGAGCAAAAGAAAATATTTCTCACAAATTATATAACGTTTGTTTCTTTTCAGATTTTGTTAATTCATATTAGAGGGATTAAAACCAACTTAAATATCTTTCTGAATTGGTGATCCTTTAAAAATCAAAATCTTAACTATAACTTTTGAATAATGAAATGGTAATAAAATTGTGATAGAATTATCGTTACATCATGGCGTTTAGCAAAACAAGCAATACATTTATTACTTTTTGGTCTTAAAGTGTTGTATATAACGTATTCCGAATTGTATCCGGATGGTAAGCATGACTGCTGATAAGTCTTTTGTAAACTACTCCAAGTCAATTTAACATCTAACATGATTTCAAAGAAAAATAACAGAGTATCAAATTTCATACGAATCAAGTATCTTGTTACAGTTTGTTCGGCATATTAGATCCGCCATTTTTAAATTCCAAATAATGACTTTAGATGCGGAATCAGCATCTAAAATCGCTTGGGTACCAAGTTTTATGAGTACCCGACTTTTGAAATTCAAAATTTTTACTTCAGATTCAGAATAAGCGACATCAGAAATACCGAAATATAAAGTTTCATGCGAATCAAAGGACTTATTACGATTGGGTCAGCCATATTGAGCTCGATATTTCGAAATTCTGAATCATAATTTCAGATTCAGAATCAGCGCTCTACAAATACGCTCGAGTATACATATTCAAGCGAATCACGAGATTTCTTGCATTTTCGTCGCCATATTGGATTCGCCATTTTGAAACTTCGAATTATGACTTGAGATTCAGAATTAGCGATCGAAAAACCGCTTGAGTACCAATTTTCACGCGAATTAATAGTGGTGTGTTGCGTTTTCGTCCGCCATATTGGATCCGCCATTTTAAAATTTCGAATTCTGACTTCAGATTCGGAATCAGCGACCCAAGAAATGCTTGAGTACCAGTTTTCACGCGAATCGAGTGATTCGTTGCATTTTGGTCCGCCATACTTGATTCGCCATTTTGAATTTTTGAAATACGACGCATCTTAGCAAAGTACATACGAGCATGTACGAGATAAGCCGAAAATAAATTTTTTACAATACGTTGATATCATTTTATTGCAAGATTTGCAATTACTTTTTCATTCTTTCTACGTTCTTAACGCCATACTAAGTCCGCCATTTTGAATTTTGAAAAGTGCCAGACGGCTTCAAAAAGTAGACATGTTAAGCTAAATTTTGAACCTAAACTCAATGTTGTTGGTTCAAATGAATTCTGGGAAGAGGGGGGTGTCAAGTTGACGGAGAATGCCCCATATATATATATATATATATATATATATATTCTTACTTTATATTTGTCTTCAATTATTAAGTAATCCATATAATGTAATATTTTTATAATTTATTACTCTTATTACCATAGGTTGGTGATTGGTCTGTTTCACGTCATTAGACATCTTCGAGAACATGGCGATTACACAAGGATCAATCTTCTATTCATCCGATGATGCGTTAAAATATCATTGGCAATAACAAGGATAACACAATTATATTAAAAATAGAGTGCTATTATTATTATTATTATTACTATTATTGTCATTACTATATTATAAAACGGTTTAAAAATAGAAAAATAAAAAACAATATACGATAAAAAAAAATGATAATAAAAGTTTACTATTTTATTAACCTTCCATTTTAGGGTGTTTGGGATATTTATGTAATAAGTACTCGTGGAATATATTCAATAAACTTTATTTTCATATTTCATAATTAAACATTACAATAGTTAATGAATATATTGAAAATACATATTATTATTCGTAAAATTAAAAAGACGTTTCCTCTCATTGAAAATGACACTTCACGCAATCCTTAATCATAGGAGGTTGTCCATCTGGCACGTCGCCGCTGGCCTCAAAATGTGTGTAGCATCTTCGACATTCTCTTATATCAGGATGCATTTGCATAGCAGGTGGCAGGCAGGTCCATGCTTCTTCAATTTGTCGTTCAGCAAACATGCAGATGAAATCGATCGGTAGACATTCTATATCTTTTGTTTCCATCAATGCGAGACGTTTCACCTCGTAATAAATCCTTAATGAACGTTGAAGTGATGCAGGCTGTTCAAGTAGATTTCCCAATACCCAATTTTTAAGTATTTGTACATTTTCTTTAGTACAAGTTCCATTAAGCGATTGATTTTCACACTTCTCCAACAATTCATATTGCTGCTGTTGCTTCAGTTTTTCAGAGATGGGCAGTCCAAAACGTCGAGATCAATAACATTTTCAGCGTTTAATATATCCTCCAACCAACATTTTTTATCGACTCCTTTTACATAAATTTTGTTGGCACATTTAATGATATCCTCCAAAGTCTCGTTTATTGCATCAAAGGGAACGTCGCCAGATTGTCATGGTAAGCCGTGGTAATTATGTATTAACCAGTTATTGACTCTTTTATAGTGTAAAGGTAACCATACCCATTGATATGGCGCTTTAAACGCACAAGTCTCAATTTCACCGACGAAAATATTCATTATAGACATTTCCTTCGGTATGAAGCGATTACCAGGCCCGCGGAATCCCTGCACGTCTACAATGTATTCCATTTCGTATGATACTGATTCACTAGCAATTAAAGTATGACTATATTTTATTCATTAATTAGCGCATGCGCAATAATGGCTAACCCCCTCTCAAACCAACTTCTTTACATTTCCACTTATGGGATTATATTCTACAATACGATCATGTAAAATTAAACAATAAGCAGAAGTTTGCAGGAAAATTTTCTTTTGATTCAAATTCGAGCCGCACATCGACAGGCGCGTGTTTTAAAGCTTCATTCTGCTTAGAGCAATCAATAATGATTAATGGAGCTTTCTCTAAAAATATTGATTTATTCAAATAGGTTTACCATTAATATTTTTATTATAGTAACTAGCTTGAAAATTGATATACATATCGTATAATAAAGAAAATTGATTATTTGCAATATCAAGGTTTAAATTACCATATGGATAATATTTTGAATTCAGAAATACTTTAACATTACTAATGTTACAGTGATCAAACAGGCTAGCATTTTTCGCCTTGTCATTTTTTCGTGCTGTTTGGAAGCCGATAATAATATATCGTGGCTTTTCTAGTTGTGTCGCTGTTTTCACGGACCACACGTGGGATGATGTTACCGGTAATAGAGGATATTCATAAAGTTCCCATGTACGGAAACTTAAAGATATGCAAGGGTCTTTTTCAATGAAACGTAACAGCTGTATCTTTTCCCTATCAGCCAACGTCACATATGGAACTAACCATTCTATTTTATTCATCTCAATTTTGTAATGTTCTTCTGCATTTTGTATAATTGCATTATCGTCATGTTTAGATCTTGTTAAAACAAGTTCGTGCTTCGCGTTTACAATTATCTTACGATAAACTTCAGCAAATCCGAGAATCATACTCAGAGGCATGATTACATCAAAATAACCATTATCATTTGTTATCTTTATATTTGAACTAGATATCCAACCTGCATTGATTAAAACGGGTTCATCATTTGGTGTGTAAGAAGGATACCCCTTCATCAAGCTAGTAATACCAACATTTCTATTTTGATCAATTTCAACACCATTCAATTCGTATCGCGCCTCATCAAATAAATGACAGATTGCGTTAGACGTTAGATTAGTATTATTTGCTTTAGTTCCGTCGGTTTTCGTCAACCTTCCACTAACATGTATCAAACTTTTACACGGTAAAATACATAAATCTTGATTTTGCACAGCAATACGAATTTCATCATTTTTACCAAAAGAACTTGTATTGTAAGATTGATGTGAATGCAGCTCGTAATGAGCGACAGATTCGTCGAAAATGACTGGGTTTTGAATGCTGAGTATTGGATCCTCCATTATTGCTATTATGATAACGTGCTATAAGTATGCAAATACAACAACGGCAATAACAATTTTTATTATTATTATTATTCACTGTTTGATATTGTGATGATAATGTAACTTGAGTCCCAAGCTTTTCAGAAGTAGAGCGTTCCGACGTGTTAACGTCTTGCGAATTTGACGACGACTGATATGTTTTCTCCATGATGGGTTATTATTATAGTAACTATTAAGGTTCTGACCATTGTACATAATACCCATTGTTACGTAGATTTAAGATGGAGTTGTATTGTAATTGTTTCACCACGAAAATTCACCAATTCACCGTTCTGATCAACAATACGCAATTGAATATGATCTATTAATCTGACGGCAACAGGTAGGTAAATGACGTGATTCGGCACTTCCACAATCTTATATCCGGGCGCCACAGTAGGAAAAAATTCATGAATCGTGTGCACTCTACTGCTATTAATATAAGCGCCTGTAGTTATATTGCATTCCACGCGAAGTGCATTAACTTTAATTATGGTTACTGGCAAATCTGAAATGTGCAACTTGTTTGCTTCCAAAATTCGTCTATTAAAGCCCAATGTTCGTCCAATTGAATCGATTGGTGTAAAATCAATGTCTCGATTAGATCTGATTTCACTACGTAGTGTATTATTATTCGGTTTTATATCTAGCGTAATATCACTATACTCCGACAGCTTGTTTCTAATATATTCTGCTATATCCTCAATTTCATAGCTACTGATCGGCACAATAATTTCATGGTTACCAATATGAAATTTATTATTAACGTCAACATTTGGGATTGAATTAAACGTTAAAAGTTCTATCAAACCCAATTCATAATTCTTCTGCGGTGAAAGTTCAATAGGTGGAAAGTATTGCGCTTCCAATACTGAAGACTGCGTCGAGAGCGTCAACGTAAAAGAATCATTCATACTGATTGTTCAAATTACACTGATTATCATAATATTTTATGCGATATATTTATACAACTGATACTTGTTTGGACAAAACAGCTGATTGCATAAAAATTTGAGACATAAATGTCCACAATCAAAAGTGGCATAGTCTTGAAATTTTTCACGGTTATACATAATGCTACCTACACCGAGATATTTTCCTAACTCAGCAGGTGGGCTAAGGTTTCCAAAGCTGTCAAAATAAACGACTTTAGAACCACGTTTTCGATATGCTACCCAATGTGTCCCCGGACCGCTTGCATCGTCTAAATTTATGACTGCACATTCATTAACTTGGGGATTCTTTGGTAAATTATTACGCATAAAGACACCTCTAAAATTCGGAATTCCAGCTTCTTTCGAATATCTCAATATATCTACATTGGTGAGTGCTCGATGCGGTAGCTTTACAAGTTTTTTCGATTTTTTCTACATTTAACACCTAAACCCGTTTTATATGGTTTTAATTTCAAACCTAGACCATTTTTATAAGTTTTAAGATATAACGCTTTACCTATAGCTATTGTCTCCATAGCACGATGATGCCTCTCACTTTCATGTAACTGCTTTTGAGCAGCTTTTGCATCATTAACAGCCTTGGTTATACCCGCTGCGCCACCGGCTAATGCACCTGCAGCACTTAATCCAGCAAATATGGGTGCTAGGAAAGGTAAGAATCCTCCAACCTTTGAAGGTATCGATAGCTGTCGAGTTTTTTGAATGAATCGTTTGCCACGTGCTTCTTTTACGGCTTTACGTGCCCCTTTCAAAGCGCTCGATATAACACTTTGAACATTATTACTTGGTGACATTGACATTTTAACAGCCGCAATAATGTTGTTCAATGATGTTGGTTTCTTTTTTGACACTTTTTTCTTCTTCTTTTTCAGTCCCATGCCTAATTTGCTTTTTAGTTTCATTGTGTTTGCAACATCCCAAGCTGCCGCCTTTTCTGCAATGCTTGCGTCTTTTGCTAAAACTCGCTTCCAAGCCTGCTCCGCTAATATTCGATCGGCCTCGTTTCTACCGGTGAGATTTTCACGAGTTTTGGAATAAGCAATGTCGTGTTCCTTGCAAGCCTTATCTAACGGATTTATCCCTGAGTCCCCTCTTGCTAATCGTTGCTTTAATTTTGTACCAAGTCCGCAGTACTGATAACCGGGTATATGAAGTTCTACCGGTAATTTATTAATTAAAGAATTGATCAATCCTCCCCCACTCTTTATACGTCTTTGCTTCTTGTTTTTACCCACATATGTAATCATTTTAAGATGTACATCATTCAAGTAACAAACAGTTAATGACTGACATTACACATAAAGGCGCTACTTATACTTTTATGATCAGCGATTATCAAAATGCGATTTCATAAACAACCAACAAAAATCCCAATCATCAATTTTTATGATTTAACATCGTCTGTACAAAATAATGCAACTAATCATAAACGACATGGGGAGTTGCTGCCAAATAGTATACGTGCACTTTTCTGTGGCCCGTCTCATTGCGGAAAAACAAATACACTACTCAGTCTAATCATCGATCAGAATGGATTAAAGTTTGAAAATATATATGTATATTCGAGATCGTTAAATCAGCCGAAATATCAATTTTTACAAAACTTACTCGACTCTGTGGAGGGTATAGGGTACTTTCCTTTTCACGATAATGAACAGGTAGTACCACCCGCCAAGGCCAGGCCAAACTCTATTATTATATTTGATGATGTTGCGTGCGAGAAGCAAGATAACATTAGATCCTTCTTTTGTATGGGTAGACATAATTGCGTCGATTGCTTTTATCTCAGTCAAACGTATGCTCGTGTTCCCAAGCATCTTATTCGAGATAACGTAAACTTTTTGATTCTCTTTAGACAGGATGAAATGAATCTTAAGCACGTCTATAATGATCATGTAAATACAGATATGCCATACAACACTTTTAAAGATATATGTACACAATGTTGGACAGAAAAGCATGGATTTATTGTAATCGATGAAGATAGTGAAATGGAAGAGGGAAGATATCGAAAAGGTTTTGATTGTTTTTTAAGTATAAATGATTTTAAGAACAAACAAAAAGTGTTGTAACAAGTCAGTGCAGGGTGAGACTTGCATGCAATAACATGTCTTCTCCTCTTAAACAGCAGCAAGACGTTTTACGTCAAATTGTCAAAGCTAGCGAATCTATTCGCCGAAAACATCGATTATTAAAAATGGGTAAAGAAACGCATGATCTTGCGATAAGTGAAACGCTCAAACCTCTGATAAGTCCATTGGAAAAAATAGCAGGCGCTACAACAATGCCAATCAACAAAAATGCGATTGATGATATAAACGTACAGAATAAAGTAACAGATAGCATAGAAATTAATGATGTTAACGATTTTGATGATGATGATGATGATGATATGCTTGATGGATATAATACCCCTTTAGAGCAGACATTTAGCAGTGATATTAAAACACCTACATATCATACTGAAGAAAGGTTATCAAATAAGTTTCTAACTTTACTGGTGAGAAATATTCATGAGAAAAGTGATATTATTGATACAATTTATGGTGTTCGCATAGAAGGTGGTACTACAAGAATCGGTGATTCGACAATAGAATTTAAGAATAAAAATGTCATTGTTAAGGATAACAAATTTGCCATTACTGAAGGTTTGCTAGAGTTATTATTTAAGAAAAAAGCTGATATAGCTATAATCCAACAGTCTGATTTAAACAATTACAAAAGTATACTATCCTTAACTAATGCACATAGGAAAGATTGGAATCAGGAAAAACCTATTCGGTATAATGCTTCCCACAAGTATCGAAACTATATCAAGGAAATATTCGAAGATGTTCCGAAAAAGGGTGGTAATTTGCCTGAATATATGACTGTTGAACAAAACCACAAAATTGACTACGTGCATTGGGATGATCGAAATGAACTTGTCGATCGTTTGCGCCGTCTAATAGCATCGCAAGCTGCTGCTAATTCAAGTCTTTCGAAAGAAATTTTATCGATTATTGAAGAGTTGCGTGAAGCTAATATAATCTATTAATTGCGTGATAATTACGTCAGTATCATAATGAGCATCGATGTATTTGGACATTCGTCTCAACGAGCACGGAAGCCAGTATTTCAAAGTGTCGAAATTGCTACAGATGGTTCTTATGATTTCAAGAAAAGAAAGTTATGCAATATCGGAAATCCGACGGATTCGGATGATGCCATTACTTTGAAAATGTTCCACACATCTATTCGCGATATTAAACAGCAACTAGATGAGCTGTGTAAAGGTGTAATTAAAAATAATGAGAAGATTGAATATTTTGAAAAAAGTATAAATAAAATGCAACAAGATATCAATAAAAATTACAATGAAATAGAAAAGAGGCGGATTATATCTTCAGATTTTGGAAATTATACTATTGAATTACATCAGGAAATAACTAAACATAACAATAATTTAAAAAAAAATAATTACACTCTTAGCAATCTTACGAATAATATCACAGTCTTAGAGCGGGAAGTAAAGAAAAATAAAGATGATTTGAATAAAAATAATGGTTTGATTGATAGTCTTACGGTAGATATTGCTAATATAGAAGGAGACTTGAAAAGACACACCTATGACATAAGGGAGAGTAGTACTGTAGCTCACGATGCTAAGACATTAATTTTTCTCCTAGAAAAAAATGTCAATAAAAACAGTGAAGGCATAAAGAAGATTAATGGAATAACTGATGTTGTTTACGGGATAATTAATTAGTTAGTCTGAAAAATGTGCATAAATAGACTATCTGCAACAATCTACCCAACAGTTTTAATCAAGACGTTGTCTTATCTGTTTAACAACAATGACTTCTAAAGAGAAGAGAGAAGTCGTGAAGGAGCTTCATAAACCAGCAAGAAAAAATTATACAAGGCGGCGAGTAGATATTCGCGGATTAGATGAAACTTGGCAAGCTGATCTTGTAGAAATGATTCCATATGCAGATGAAAATAAGGGTTACAAATACTTGTTAACTGTCATCGATGTATTCTCTAAGTATGCATGGGCCCGCCCAGTAAAAAGAAAGACTGGCGATGACGTCACAGCTGCCATGAAATCGATATTTGAAATGGGTCGAATTCCAGAGAATCTACATACCGACCATGGAAAAGAATTTTATAATTCAAAATTTTCAAATTTAATGAAAACACATGATATCAATTTATATTCTACATACAGTAATCTAAAAGCCTCAATTTGCGAACGCTTTAATCGTACTTTGAAAAATAAAATGTGGCCACAGTTTAGCCTTCATGGTAATTATCAATGGCTCCATATATTACCAGACTTGGTTAATGATTATAACAATAGCACACATCGTACTATTAAAATGAAGCCGCAAGATGTTAATAAAGACAATGAAAAAGAATTATTGGAACGTGTGTATAATGTAATTGTGAACGAAAAGATTCATCCAAAGTTTAAAGTAGGTCAACAAGTTCGTATTAGTAAATTCAAAAATATATTTGAAAAGGGATATACACCAAATTGGACGACTGAAGTTTTTAAAATAATAAAAGTTAAAAAAACGTATCCAGTAACATATTTACTAGAAGACAATGCAGGAAACGCAATATCAGGTGGATTCTACGAATTTGAACTGCAACGTACTAAAAATCCAGACGTTTATCTTATTGAAAAAATTCTACGTCATAAAGGTTCTAAAGTATTTGTTAAATGGTTGGGCTTTGAAGATAAGCATAACACCTGGATCGACAAGGAGGATATAATACTTTAAGACTAATATGGTGGATAAATGATGGTTGAATAGATGGAAGCAGGATTTACTTAAGATAAAATTAGATGCAATTATTGTACAAGGGCAACAAGGATATTGGAACGTCGTTGTGGTTTACGAAGTCCACATCTTCGTCGGAATTTACGGAGAAAGAAAGTTGGAAAAAGAAAAAAGGTAAGAATAAACTTATATTGGTTAATTTATTCATATTTTTCTATGCGTATTATACATAAATCCATTTGCATGTACATATTTACATATGCAAGTCCATAAATCATACATCTACCTCCATTACATTATTATGTCCCCACGGTAATGTGTCGGTAGAATTTTTAATTAAATATCGCTTATCATCATGGGGACTTAGAGCCATTTTTTTCCACATACGGTGTATACGTTGTGTAATTTTGAACGAATACATCTTTGCTCGCGCGTAACTGTAGACGTATTTTGAAGGCAGTCAGATAGTCATCGAAAGTGATTGTTTTTCGGACGACGACTTCTTTCACACCTTTCGCTCTCTTCTTCTCACCTTCGCCTAACACACGCAACGCATACATTTTTGACCTGAGTCCGACAAACTCGGTCATTATCTTTCCACTACATTCATCCTTCATTAGTCCTAAAACTTTTTTTATTGACTAGTGGCATACCGTACTTATTATTTTTGGAATAATCACTCGTATCGTACATATTAATATCGCGTTTCATACAATCATATACATCATCACACTTAAATTCATAAATAAGACTATCGGTATCGGTATATAACAATTTCGCCTTTTCTTTAAATTTTTCTAAAACATAATCGTAATGGAACTCGTACAATCTAGTCGTAGAAATATCTAAAATAGCCATTCCGACATATACGGGCTTATCTATAACTACTTCTAATTTTTTTAGTTGTACCGCGACCAAGTCTTCACCAAATATTACTATTCGATGAAAATTTGGTTTCGAAATGAACGCTTCAACGCCATATCTTCCATCCCATTTCGATTTTAAACTTACATCCACTCTTTTACGAACATTCTCCATGGTTTTCCCAAATACCGCATTGTTCATCAATTTATACAAATTTTTTTCGAAATCATTTGTCGCAACTGTGCGGAGTTTGGTATTTAAATCAATGTACGACTTTAACCATGGAGTCTGCTTGAATTGTAGTGTCCTATGAATTTTATTTAAAATAATACCGTGGGTGAGCGCTTGCTTTAAATTTCGGTAATGTATGACATACCGTTCCTTGTCATTTAATGTAGCCGAGGTAATTTCGGTTTGTTTTGAACCGAATTGATCGATGGATAATCAACGGGATATTACAGATGGCTAGGATGGAACCTAACAAGAAGTATGCGAGGTGAGAGCGAGAGAGATGGGTAGTAGGACGCACGAGGAAAAAGGTCATTTTACTTTCACTCTCAATACGGTGTACCTACCGAATTATCGATGTATATTTCCATAAGTGACTATAATGTAGCAATATCTGACCTTTACTGAAGGCGACTTTTTAAATTTGATTTTCGACACATGGCAATACTAATGTGTAACAGTCAACACTTTTCAATCTCACTGATTGAATTTTGTAAAATCACGCAATTGAAACGAAGTCCGTATCAATGATAAATGTAAAAAACATTTTATTAATAACAATATCTGATTAAATAATAAAATTAATGGTGTGACCTTAACCTTCTCTTTTGATGTAGGGACAATGTTAATGCATTAAATGAACCTTATGTTATTCGACCTTCACAGCTTTCGAAAAATTGTAAATAACAAATACGTGTAAATTTGTTTTATAATAACCACCTTTAACTCCTGAACCTTCTGACGGCCCATTTAGCGCCAAAATTTTCCATCATGCTATCATCGATGGAGAGGTGGTATGGTGGGGAGGCGGCAGATCGCTCCAAGCCCCTCAACTTACTTAAGTCATTTCACCTACAAATACCCCCCCCCCCCCCCACCCCCCCCCCCCCCCACCCCCCCCCCCCCCCACCCCCCCCCCCCCCCACCCCCCCCCCCCCCCACCCCCCCCCCCCCCCACCCCCCCCCCCCCCCACCCCCCCCCCCCCCCACCCCCCCCCCCCCCCACCCCCCCCCCCCCCCACCCCCCCCCCCCCCCACCCCCCCCCCCCCCCACCCCCCCCCCCCCCCACCCCCCCCCCCCCCCACCCCCCCCCCCCCCCACCCCCCCCCCCCCCCACCCCCCCCCCCCCCCACCCCCCCCCCCCCCCACCCCCCCCCCCCCCCACCCCCCCCCCCCCCCACCCCCCCCCCCCCCCACCCCCCCCCCCCCCCACCCCCCCCCCCCCCCACCCCCCCCCCCCCCCACCCCCCCCCCCCCCCACCCCCCCCCCCCCCCACCCCCCCCCCCCCCCACCCCCCCCCCCCCCCACCCCCCCCCCCCCCCACCCCCCCCCCCCCCCACCCCCCCCCCCCCCCACCAGTGTCAAAAGTGTAAGTATTTTTTTTTTGTATTTTCGCTTAAAATTGTTTATTGTGGTCTGAAAAATGTGAAAAAAACATCCGCGCACGCCAAAAAAATAATAAAAATTGTTTTCATATATTTTTCAGTGAAAATGGCAGGTCGCACGGGAGAAGATATTTTGCGTGAATAAGAATCTCGGTGTGCAAAAAATGCCCAAGCGAAAACGCTGTTATTTTTACAAGACCGAAAAAGACCACAAAACGCAGTTCTGTTGTATGAAATGCGAGAGACCCATCTGCGAAGAGCACCGTGTTGTATGTTATGTCAACTGCTACAGCGAGTAAAATATGTGTGAAAATAAAAAATTCATGCCGGATAAATAATTTGTACTTACTTTTTCACTAATTCCCTCGTTATAAACTTTTATTCATAATTTTGCATGTAATTTTGGTACTTTAATTTTCGCAATTTTGAGGTTAAAAAATTAAGCTTTTTTTTCGAAAAACATCCTATGTACAATTTTTTTTCTGAAAGCTATACTCTTCACCTTTAATTTCTTTTTTTAATCGTTCCGATATCATTATTTGTCTTGAAGTTACGATTTTTTGAATGAAGAAGTGATTTTTCGGGAGGTAGCTCCATTGTTTAAACAAACTTATTATAAAAAAATAATTTTTGACGTCTTATTATTGTTAAAAGTTCGAGAATGAAAGAAGCTACCTGAATTTTTTCAGATTTTTTGAAGCACCTTAAGTACTTTAAAATAGATCAGGACGCAAACGACCCAGGTAGTGGGAGAGAAGGTGCCGAAATACCCTAGTGGGACAAAGGGTTAAGTTTCTTGATGAATGTCAAATTGCACTTCCTACATTTTCATCTTGACTTCATCTCTGAAAACTTCGGAGACTACAGTGAATAAAGAGAACGATTCCACCAAGGCCCAAGTGAAATGGAGAATCGTACCAAGGGAGATTCGATATCAACGTGATGACAGATGACTGTTGGATACTAAAGAGAGAAGTTGATCAGTATGATAAAAATAAATAGGAAACCCACGGAACAGACCATCTGTTGAAAAAAGAGTTCGTAAAAAAATACACCATAAGACCCTAAAAGGAAACTTCTACAGAAATCTACAGAATTTGTTCTGAAATAATTTACATCCAGAATATTTGTAACTTATCAGAAACGAATTTGTGTTGTAATAGTATATTATGTAACATGGAACTAAAACTGCAATTCTGGTCCGGGATTGGCGTGCCCGGTACGAGGCGCAGACGAGTTATATACGATATTTTATGTATCAAGAGTGTGGTTTCCGAGGTTATGTGCGTGTAACGTGTTTTGAGTGCTTTATGGCATACGGACGACAAAGTAAGGTTACATGCCTTACTATATATGCCATGCTATGCGCATGCGCGTACATACATAATGTGTACATTATCGTCCTCGGACTATAAAGTAGCCGCCCCTCCATAATAACTAATTTCAGATCCTTAAAACATGCACATAATGCCGAGGAAACGTACTCCTGTTACATAAAGATATATTATAATAAATATAATAAATAGATATAAAATGACAATACTCTATCTAATCTCCAAAATTATAGTAACGTATTCAGCTATTTCTCGCTATTGTGTAGTATGTGTGAGTGATGAAGCTTAACAGATTTGTGCTTCGGAATTGGCCGCAGAAAATATAAAGACAAACACTTGATTCGGGTGAGAAAAAATGTTTTCAAATTTCCTGAGACAAATAATGTGATTGATCACTATTTTTTGTGATTCACTCGAAATTTATTTGATTCACAAGCTAAACAGACAGGCTATTCAGATTTAGCTCGTCAAAATACATAATGATTACTAGGTCTCATTAAAACTACAGACCACTTTTTATTTCTAGGCCTGTATTATCATTAATAAGATATTTATTACAAAAATGTGTATATTTACTATTGGGAAATCCTATTATTTAGGTAATATTGATTATGTATTATACCTGTGTAATTTTGTTAAAGACTAATGAATAACTTATTGACATTACAATGCAGAACCACGATAAGATGACTTTGACTGATTTGGAGATAGGAAATTATTGTATTCTGTATTCATGAGGTTCTAGAATAATATCGCAATTTACTGCACTTTTTTAAGTTATGAAGTATTAATTTATTAATACTATAATAATATTGGCTAATACAGTTGCACATATCAATATTTACAATGTGTAATATATATATAATAAGTAGATATTGATTTTCATTAACAGTACCGATATCATTATTGTTAATAGTACAAGATTAAGGATGTTTAATACGCGAGTACTAAGAGTAGTTTAATATTTAATTAAATAATATCATATGTTATAAATATATATGTATATGCAGAAATGGAAAACATCCTAATATTCGTACGTGGATAGTACTGCTAATCTGTGTGCAAGGGGAAAGAGAATATACGGTCACGCATCAAAATATGTCGCTGCCAACTTGAAATGGCAGATAGCTCCTTTCTCTTTCGTTCTTGTGTTGACCGACTGTACAGGGGAAAGCCGAAAGCAGCTTGCTTGGAAGATCAACACTTGGAGACGGTAAAAGCGTGCTGTGCAGCGTCAGAAACTCTGTTTCATGTGAGTAATATCCCTTAGGAATTTAATGTTACAAAAAAACGATCACATTACGTATACATATTTTGAAGGATTAAATCAGACATACTAAAAAGTATACAACAATGGCAATAAAAATTACGCGTCTGTATTTAAATACTCACCAGTCGTAAGTATATAGTACGTCCTGGATATGCACAATCCATAATGTTTAATTCAAGGCGAATGTGTAATAATGAATATTTGAAGCTTTTTATTACCTCGCGTGCTTATTCGCAAATTAATGTAATAAAATTAGCAGCAATTATAACAATAAGTCTAGCAAATACAAGATTAATAATTATACAATATTTATATAACAAAGTAGTAGTTAAATAAATGTTACTTGATGATTAGGAATGGAGTTTATACGAATGGATGTATTAAGTGATAATTTAATTTTATAATAATTTTCCAAACAAGGGCGAAATGTTATGTAATGTTTAGGAATTCTTATGAAGTATTGGTATTATTTTTATATTCGAGGGATCTAAGTATCCATTGTATTTTCTTGTATTTTTAAAACTTATAAGAAAAATATTTAAATATACACGTGCATAAATATATAGTTTTAAATATACGCAGCTATATTTAATACGATTTAATTTACATCTGGTGCCAATCATATATTTATAATTTACAATATTAGAATAATAAATATTAATTTACAATAAATGTAATACATATAAGCACGCGCGTACACGTTTGCGGGCGCGCGCGCGCGCGTGTGTGTGTGTGTGTGTGTGTGTGTGTGTGTGTGTGGGTGTGCGCGTGCGCGCGCGTGTCTGAGTGTGGTGTGGGTAAGAGTAGTAATTTTACACCAGGTGAAAATTGCTAGCAATGTTCTTAAAATATGCAAATTTTTGCATATATTGTAAAATTATTTTAAAAAATAGTACCTATGAAACTACACCAAATTATTGTCCTATATTCATTGAACAAAACATATTGTTTCAGAATAATGCAATTGTGAAGCCTAAAGAATGTACACTTATTCAGTATAACACGTTTGCATTCATTAACTGTACATTAAGGTATATTAAGATAAGATTAATTATTGAAGATTTTCCACTAAATAGTCATGAAACATATAAACGTAACTAATCTATCTTTATACCTGTATAAAAAAAAATATATTGGTGTCGTATAAATACGTAGATAACTGTTTTTTGCCATTCTAATAGCATCCCATAAAACTCAATGTTTCATTTATGGGCAAGTGATCACGGGATCACCATCACTGTCCACGCGTTTGCTGGAAATTCATAAATAGTTGTTAGCTGTAATAAAGGACAATTTTCTAAAATAGTAACAAAGTTATGGTACTTTTTTCGTGTAATTAAATTATATATTTTTACTTCCCACGAAGACCAGGTCTGGACAAATATTTAAATTTGGCGCAAATTGTATTCTAGATGTGTTTTATCAAATTTCAGCGTTTAATAACCTAAATATTATTAGTTAGTTAGTAAAGATTTTTGTTATGTTCCTAGTAGTGCTAGAAATAAGGGAGAAATCCTAAAAATTGATTTTTGGTGATAAACATTTGTTTGTGTTGAAATAATAATTGTATAAAATATCATACATCAGGAAATAATGAAAAGTGTTAATAACAATTCTCGAACGTAACGATGAAATAAATCTTTTAGTCTAATTCATCTAATAATTTATAAGATAATTATATTTATCTTGCTACGTAAACGTGATTATTAGTCCTCGAAACAGCTTGCGACGTTATTAATCGAACGGAGGATCTCCTGATGATGCTCGTTCATCAGCATGAAATTCAGCAGGGGGGTGCCTTTTTGCACAACACGGTGGAACGAGCTGCACGAAACCTCGGTCTGGTTTTCAACGTGGAACGTAGTGGTGCACAGTAGGATATATTAGTCATCAAATGAGTGTCCGGATGCAAAAACGCCTTAGTGTCCTGCTACACTACGCGATTTTGCCGCACCGCGATTTGCGATTTGCGTATTACACTATATCTATATATATTGGCGTTCGAGTATATATAGATATAGTGTAACACGCAAATCGCAAATCGCGGCGCGGCAAAACCGCGTAGTATGGCAGGACACTTAGCCACTCGGTCTGACTCATCGTAAGTAGTAACAGCCAGTTTCTTTGCATTTATCTGGTTTTGCTTGATAGATAGCAATATGTCGCCCTGACAAAGTTGTAGATGTTGAAAATATCTTTAATTTGAGCCGTCATTCGTTTCGATTTGATGAAAATTGTGCCCAAGGAAGCCTTCGGATGTCGCTTTTTTTTTTGCCAGCTGACGGTCGCCACAGCTTTCCGGTGGAACGTAGGAAAAACGCGACTTCCGAAGGCTCCCCTGGACACAATTTTCATCTAATCGGAAATAGTGATGGGTCAAATTAAAGATATTTTCAATACCTACAACTTTATCAATGGCGGTACATTGCTATCTATCAAGCAAAACTGGATAAATGCAAAAAAACTGCGAAACTGGCTGTTACTACTTACGATGAATCAGACCTAGCGGCTAAGGCGTTTTTGCATTTGGGCACTCTTTATGCTCAGTGGATCTCAGGGGCAACATACGGTGAACAACTATATTTCAGAGAGGGGTATATCGACATTGAATGGGTATTTCTTCTGAAATGTCCAAGAACTTGGCTTGTCGGTAGACATGACCATTAGGTTGTCCCGAAAATGTCGAAATTTTTGATAGGGTTTGGCCTTAGTGCGCAAAACTTGTCATTTCAGATTCCTAATAAGTGAGCGAAAGCCTGGGGCTGGCAATTAATCTTCTGTTCTGGCAACGACCGTCAAATTTAACATTGATTTTAAATGGGGAAAACGCGGTTTTTCGTATTTTTTCGCCCGTCTTAAATAGAGAAAATTTTTTTCCATATTTTCGTTCAGATATCTTTTCTCAGATGATTTCCACGTAAAACTGTCGTTGTGCAATAAAAAAGAAAAATTTTTCGGAAAAGTTCGAAGATGAGTAATTTTTCCTCAAAAAACGGAAATTTTTCGAAATTCTCACATCTTTCTGCGATAATTCTGTTCAAATTCATCCTAAAATTATAGACTTAGACATTTCAAATACATGGGAGTCTCACGCGTAAAATGAGCTCTGGTTGATCAAAAAATAATGTGTTAAAGGTGAGTTATTGTATTTTGAAATGTTATGTTTTTTTGCCCGAAAATCAGTTGAAGCAAACGCATTTTTAAATAATGGCTTCCAAGTGAGAAGGAAAAAATCGTGCATTCCTGCGTTGTATAAGACCGTATTCCTCACCTTTTTTCATATAAATTCGGTTACTTATTGAGTACAAACAAAAATGTTTTTGTATATTTACATTGCTTGGAATATTGGACGTCGTCACAAGAATGAAATCTGTGGGCCGGTATCATACTAAATAATGGTTAAAAAATTCATATTTTTTCACGAATCGATTTTAGGCTATAATAATATATACATTTTTTGTTCGCATATGCCTAAATATTTCAAAAAAAAAAAGAAAATTTGAAAAATTACGTTTCTAACCCTCAAAATGTCGACGTATTTTTGGTCCTTTTAAGGTACCCACCAGGGTCGTTCTCGTCCTGGCACTGTTAAATGGAGTAAAAGTGCTGCAAAACATCTGAAAAAATTCACGAACGTGACTCAACCCTTCATTTTAAAATACCAATCATGAAATTATAAATAATATAATAAAATTATGAACCGAACGAAATCGACCCAGTAATTGGGCAATGTAACAGTTACAATTTTCGTACACAACCTACCTTACTGTAACAGAATGTCACCCACAAAATACTTCCGCAGAGGGTAGACTAGATGTAAAAAACCTGATTATCTAACCTGAAATGTCTTAATCTTGCTTCTCCTGTATCGAATCCAACTTAACAGTGAGTTGGATTAGGATTAGGTAAATAGTACATTTACGCTCTTAAACTTATTGTAACCAATAAATCAATTTGGAGCAGAGTATAGGATGGTTAATAAAGATCATAACATGTTATCTATGCATCTAAGTTATGATTTAAATGGTCTGTTCAATGCACAATTAAGCAAGCAGCTTTTCGCCCACCTCATATTCATAAGGTGACCCAGAACTCACCACGTGGAGGTGGATGCTTTTCTAGTTCCTTCCCTGAGCCCAACCCAACCACCCTACCTTGTGAACTTTAGGACAAAGTCGAATTAATTTATCGCACTCGTGTCATAGTCGAGTAAGAGTCAAAATCGGGAAGTTGCAATTAAGGAAAGCTAGTACAAAATGGGTTACAATCGAGTTATAAGAGTCACAATCGAGAAGAAGAATTCGGAATTGGATATGGAGGCGCGATTACATGGAAAAATGAGACTTTTGATTAAATAGAGGCATAGCTCTGCGCGACTCTAGGGTGGTTCGAATGAAACCATCCCTTGCTTCGAATCCGAATACTTTGCTGGATGCCTCTGTTACGAGTTTTACCGTACGTTCAACGGCTTGAGTATGGCATGGGTACGCCTCAAAGTCCCAGGACTTGGAGATATCGCCTTTTTCCAGCATTTGTCTTAGAGTGATGGATTCAATGCCATCTAGCGCGGGGGTGATGTGATTCGGCATTCGTTCCAATTGATCAAGTCGACATAATCGGTAGCGTCGAAATTCAATACTGGCAGAGAACATGCTCGAATATTTGCCGACTGAGGTTCATCTAGTGCAATCAGTATCCTACGCACGGCGAGTTCTCATATTATGTATCTGACATCAACTAACATAGCCAAGAGGATGTTTTCTGGCAACGCGAAATAGGCATTATTAGAAATGACTCCATCAATAACCGACCTGCATTTCTTGGGTAAATAACGAGAAGATTGTATAAATTCCCATAAATGACGAGTGCCGTCTTTAATGGAATGTTCCCGCTTTATTCTGAACCACGATGGTCCATAGACCTTCAATATGAAGTTAACAAGTAACTTGAGATTAGTACTAGGTTGAAGGGTGGAAACGTAAAGCCTCAATACGCAATTGGCTGTGGTCAACCATCGTGAAAGGTTTAAAGCGCCCGGTTGTGATCTGACCATATCTTCTGGAACCTCGCCGTTCTTAATAGAAGAAGCAATTCTAAATAAATAATTCTGATCTTTGCTTAAAATAGATGGATCAATATCCGGTAGCTCGCATTCAATGGGTTGGAAGGAAATTACTTGAAGCTCTTGACATCCATTCAGACATTTACCAATAAGACCAGAATAGGCTTTCGATCCGGAACTTCTCCCATCGACATGAATGAAAAGATGCCGTAAATGTAATTCATTAAAATGTAATAAACAAACAACCCATTGAAGTGGCCTTTCCAACTTCATTTCCAGCAGTCTAATGACACCTCCTCGATGACCAGTGTTTACAACAGTTCCGTCGCAACCTATTACGCGGAGGCACATTAGATTAAATCCTGCTTCCTCTAAGTAAGTATAAATGCTTTCCGAAATATCAGCACTACATCCTGATGTTGGCGATACATGGCCAAGATATTCAGATCCTGGTTCTTTGACGAGTGAATAATGATCCTCTTTTACAGTTTTTCGGAAAAATTTCACGCCGTGTTTTTCCTTAAACAACATACTATCGTGACGACCATCAAAATACAAAGCTATTATATCTTCGTTATTATTTGTAGCTGTTGCTCGAAGTTCCTTTCCTATCCGCAATTTGTCTCGAAATATTTTATTTTTATCAATTACCAGATTTTTATTCTCTGCGGATATTAAGCCCAGGTCTTGCAGGACGGCTGAACTAAGAGCAGCTGCTCCTCTATCCGAAATGTTATATCTCTGAGCCACTATTGCAGTGTTTGTGAGTTTTAGTCTGATCTGATTATGATTAGAATGAGAAGTAGTTGACATATAATTTGTTTCAACAATACCACCAGTAAACCATTCACTATCATAATCCTCACTATCACCAAGCACTTCTGAGGTGGTGGGCGATGAAATTGTTGAATAAACATTCGTGGCAGTATTCGGAACAGAGATAATTACACTCTTACGCTCTAGTGTGTGTGGCGTTTCATCGAACTGTAATGTGCCTAAGCGCAATGATCTATCAGTTCTTTGATCAATAAGAAACCGTAATTGACCTCTTGGTACTTTCGTATCCTTCGGACAGTTACACCGTTTATTGATATCTGGACATTTACAAGCCGCAATATCAAATAGTTTTTCGGCTTCTTGTTTGAATACTTCTATTCGAGTTCTTACGGTATCACTCTTATTCTCCCGTTTCATTACAAGAAATACCTATTTTTTCATATATCATTTGTAACTTCGTAGCAACTCTTTCTGCAATAGTTAAAAATTGTGGTTCCTTGTTACCACCTGATTCTGAGCCCAAAATGCATCGTTCGTTCAGACAACAAGAAATTACATCCTTGTATGATGGCAAAATGGTTCTAGAAATGAAATCAGACGGGGGCCCAAAGAACGGACAGGTTAAACCTGGCCGTCCAGTGAATTTCGATGGTTTTTTAATACTCATTGCTTGTGCCGTGAAAGAGACGCTTTTAGACAGAAGTAGGGCACAGAATTCAATTGCCCAAATCCGAAAACGTAAGGGAGATAATTAACAAAGTTAGCTATGAGGAAGAAACTAATCTATAATCCTTACAATTTATAAGACAAACGCTTATAATATACAATTATCGGAACATGTCTGCGTGTTTATGTACTAAAAGAAAATGCTTTTCGGCAACGAGATTGAACAAGGTTATCAGAACTGTCGCGGCAGCACCTGGCGGATACAAAAGTAAGTGCATTGCGTATACACGGCAAAGCTATCAGAACGCGGCCGATACGGCAGCACCCTTATAGATGCACGGCTGCGGCCCGGCGCATGAATATTAATTAATTAACAGGCCATTCAATTTGCCACTAAGAAAAGGAAGAAATGGTGTATATTTTTTATCGTTCTTATAATCAAATAGTATACTTTATTTTATATATTTTATAGCCTAAGAAAATCATATGGAAAAGTTGGGGCCGTTGAAGTGGTTTAAGTAGTTTAACACTGGTCGACAAAATTAGGCAATTGAAAACTTCGGAGATGAAACAAACTTGAATTATTTTTTAAATAAGAAATATATGAACAGTTTAAATTATTTATAATTTCATGATTGGTATTTTAAAATGAAGGGTTGAGACACGTTCGTGAATTTTTTCAGATGTTTTGCAACACTTTTACTCCATTTAACAGTGCCAGGACGAGAACGACCCTCGTGGGTACCTTAAAAGGACCAAAAATACGTCGACATTTTGAGGGTTAGAAACGTAATTTTTCAAATTTTCATTTTTTTTTTTTAATATTTAGCAATATTCAAACAAAAAATGTATATATTATTATAGCCTAAAATCGATTCGTGAAAAAATATGAATTTTTTAACCATTATTTAGTATGACACCGGCCCATAGATTTCATTCTTGTGGCGACGTCCAATATTCCAAGCAATGTAAATATACAAAAACATTTTTGTTTGTACTCAATAAGTAACCGAATTTATATGAAAAAAGGTGAGGAATACGGTCTTATATTGCGCAGGAATGCACAATTTTTCCTACTCACTTGGAAGCCATTATTTAAAAATGCTTTTGCTTTAACTGATTTTCGGGCAAAAAAACATAACATTTCAAAATACAGTAACTCACCTTTAAAACATTATTTTTTGATCAACCAGAGCTCATTTTACGCATGAGACTCCCATGTATTTGAAATTTCGAAGTCTATAATTTTAGGATGAATTTGAACAGAATTATCGCAGAAAGATGTGAGAATTTCGAAAAATTTCCGTTTTTTGAGGAAAAATTACTCATCTTCAAACTGTAATAACTTTTCCGAAAAATTTTTCTTTTTTATTGCACAACGACAGTTTTACGTGGAAATCATCTGAGAAAAGATATCTGAACGAAAATATGGAAAAAAAATTTCTCTATTTATGACAGGCGGAAAAATACGAAAAACCGCGTTTTCCCCATTTAAAATCAATGTTAAATTTGAGGGTCGTTGCCAGAACAGAAGATATTAATTGCCAGCCCCAGGCTTTCGTTCACTTATTAGGAATGTGAAATGACAAGTTTTGCGCACTAAGGCTAAACCCTATCGAAAAATTCGACATTTTCGGGACACTCTAATGACCATCTCGTTCCAAGAATGAAAATATTAAAACTCGAAAATTGACGCGAAATTTCCGACAAAACAGTGATTCGTCGCTTATTAAAATTAAAAGTTTACCGATTGCACTCTTTTAAGCATCACCGTCACCGTTTTCGCCAAATTGGACATTTCGAACCTATGCGTAGTCGTCCTGGTCATCGTCGTCGTCGACGTCGTCATCGTTGATGGTGACGCTTCCACCATCAGCCTGACCACCGTTGCCACCGTCGCACAGAGTTCCTGTGTGGGACAGCTGTCACATTAAAAAGTCGCTGGAGAAGCCAATTTTCAGCCAATCTCAAAGTAATGTGTTTTTAATATTCGTGAAACTATCTGAACAACGTAGTACTGCTGAAATAAGCAAAATTTTAATAGGACTTGAGAAAAAAAAGCAATAGTATTGTATATGTACAAATATTTGTTCAAGTTGCCGGCAGCATGAATTTGTTGACGTACCTGCCTGCAAAATAGAAGCATTTTTAACTTGTTTGGATAATATTTGGAAATTAATAGTTTTATTCAAAGAAATATTAGTCTTTGTTCTTCCAGAATAATGTAAAAGTTATATATTGCACACATCGATTACTTCACTAACTTACCACAAATTATAAAAATCATTTGTAGACTATAGTGTACACTGAAAACAATGGCCGCTGTCCATTTTTAAAAAAGTTGGGTCACATAGATATAAGTTCTAAAAAAGACATTTTGACGATTTTTTCAAAATCTTCTTTGTGAAATGTGACATCGTTTTGAATCAATGTATTAAATTGTATATAAAAAGTTAATGAGAACTTTTAAAACTTGCTGCTCGGATGACATCAGGAGTGAAGTAACAGTTCACACATTTAATTTAAGGACAAAAGTGAACACTTCAATATCTAGTTACATCAAAAGAAGTTTTTAGAACCTGGCAAGATACAGCATTTATTATTATTATACTATAAATTATTACAATTTCTTCCATTTCATGGAATAACTGGTTAGTTACGCCAACTAAGCTGACGAAAAGATAGTAACCTCAAGAAACCAATATTAGGTACTGCTAGTAATTTTAAATAGCCAACTACTAAAAGCAGTAAACCAAACTTTGGACTACTTTTCCTACTGTTCACTTATGAATCCGAAGAACGGTACAGAACGAAGTTCACATTAAGAAATATTAAAGAATCTGGGTCGGGTATTCTGCAGAGGCAGAATTACCAAGAATCGGAGTCACTTTTTAATCTTTACTTTCTTCACAGGGGTATTTCCAATAATGAGTCACAGAAAAGTCGCGGTATGTATTACGTGTAAATAAAAAGAGAAATGAAACTACCGCGTCCTTCTAGATGAGAACGCGTCGAGTCGGTATTAGAAATTAGGTACAGTACGCGTGCTTCTATTGGGCATCGAGTAGAGACTAACTTGGCGCCGTGTCGCCAAATTCGTACTTCAGGTTTCGTGACGGAAGCCATTTTGAAAAAGAGGGCGCTGAATAGAAAGAAAAAAAATCCGTGAATATATACATATTAAATAACGAAATATTCTTGATTTGTTGTAACAATGCCTGATTATGCCAAATTTTGCATTTCTTGTTGCCTAGAGAGAATATGAAGGCCACGTGAAATTATACAAAAGTTGAAATCGAAATAGATTAAAAACAATAACTCTATATTCCACACACAAAAAACAATACGAATAGATTTGCATAGAAAACGAAAAACAAACAATATTTATATTCGGTCACAGTAAAAAATTCCAATTCAATATAAGTGCACTACAGACGTCATTTATTACAGTGTATTGTCCATTGTTTCTGCTCATTAACAATTTTATATGGTTATTTGAACAAAAAAGAATAAAACGTGATTCGTAATTTCAAAGTGACTTATAATTTTATTAATTACTGTCACTTGTAAAGATTTTATTTATATTTGTATATGCTACGAAATTGTTAACGAATTTTAGAACAATGTTAAAATGCAATAGACAAAAATGTATATAGGGATACTAAGAAAAAATATTTTCGTTTCGTGGCAAAAATACCTTTAGTATTGGTGTTGTTTAAAAGGAAAGGACACCCAAATCAGTTTTGTGCAGATTAGACATCGAACGATTTCAAGAGTGGGCTGCCATGCTAGTTTGATCACAGCAATAATACAATTCCTATTGAATAATCGAATTTGATACATTACGCACGATTCACTCCTCATCAGGAGTTATCTAATAACTTTAGTAAAATACATTTATGAATAAATGTTAAACTATCAACTTTCAACAGGACTTCCAACCTTCAGTCACAATTTCATATTGACCGGGTAATTATACTAAACTAATAAAATACCACACGAATAAGCATATCATATATTAAGTTTGGCTTCTTCTTCAAAATTAAAATACTGTTGAAAATGTTGTATAAGGTATTCCGTTTGATTTATTATTTAATAACAAAATAGTACTCGGATCATATAATAATGAAGAAATTCTTTGAATAGTTGTTAATAAAATTACATCGACATGCAAATAACCTTAATACTGAATCAATACCTAATTACTTCCATAACAATCGATACAAGAAACTGTACAATGAGTTTTCTATCTATATAGTTATTATAATTAATTGCAAGTTATGGATTGTTAAAAATATATTCAAACATATGAGACATTCATTTACAAATCGCACACTTTTCAGACGACTATTTTTTAAATCGGCTGAAATTTTTTTTACGCATTTTAGGCATGAAAAAAGTCGACACGTGTCTCGGGAATTTAACAAAAAAATGTTTTGATCGTAGATATCGTGATTTTAATTTTTGATGTCATGCATTTTATGGTCAGATTCAAACCGTCGTATCTCCGGTAAATTTTAACGTAATTGAAGTTAGTTTTTTCATATTAAAGCTAAGAACGTCAGCGATTGACCAGGTTTAGGAAGTTGAAAAAGTACCATTGAATTCCTTGTCGAATTTACTAAAAAAGACATATTTTTCCAGGTTGGTATATTCAAAACGACTATTCGAAAAAAATTATACTTCCGCGTCCCCATGCCGACGAGCGCGGCGTATCAAAATATGCATTGATAACTTTCTACGAAGATAATTTACTCTCCAGTACATCAGGCGAAGACATTGCAAAAACTAGCGATACTTCTGATTCTTCTATTCAAAAATGATTACATATTTTAATACAGGATTGTATAATATTGGGCTATCACCGAATAATAGAAAAAAATTCAAAGTAAAAATTACGCAAACGAAAAAATGCACTATATTACAAATGGATTAAGAAATGACAATTTTTTTAAAGATGATTCATGCAACGATGAACAATATTTTCATGACATCTACGTGATTTTGCGAGGCAAGTTCATTGAAACGGAAAATCCTAAAATAAATATAATAACTTTTTCTATATTTTACCAATGGCCATTCCAGAAAATTATGAAAGCTTTTCCATGTGCCCCGACCGATATGATAAAAGTTGCAAAGAAGATTGTGGGTAACAAAGCGATTCTAGAGGAACCAAGTACAAAAACACATCCAACGTTACCAGATGACGTAGTAGATATGGTAAAAACATTTTATGTGTCAGAAGAATTTGGAAGGATCATGCCAGGAATGAAAGATTATGTCACTGTAAAACATCATGGAGTCAAAGAAAGATTACACAAAATTTTAATGTTAAATAATTTAAAAGAATTGCACAGAGAATTTAAAAATCGAAATCCTCAAGTGAAGTGCAGTTTTTCAAAATTTGCGGCCTTAAGACTCAAAGAGTGCCCAGATAACAAAATGAGAGCGTAATGAAATCATGATGAATTCACGCGTGAGAGTATATACTCACGAATGAAGTCACGGACGCAGCGTAATGCGACGCGTATTGCACCTCACCATGAAATCACGCACGTGTATTCACGTGAAATGCGCATCGTGATGAGCTCATGATGATTTCACGTGTGAGTCAGCGGCATATGCTAGCCCAGTGCTGTCCATTCACAAGAAAAGAACGACAATATGTCCACCAATCATGGCACCACTCTTTGAGAGATTGATGCGCACTCATTGGTGGAATTTCCCGCGGCAAATTTAGACAATGTATGTATACCTACACATATACAGGGTGATCGGCCAACCATTACCCAGCGGCTAACTCTAGATTCTACAGATAATTCTGAACAACTTTTTCCAAAAAAAAATGTCCGGGAAGGTAGAGTTTTTAAGTTATTCAACACTAAAATTTAGGTGAAAAAATCACATTTTTTTAAATATCTCGACTCTGTTTGAAGGTATCCTAACGAACCGGAGCTCATTTTAAAGATATTTTAAAGCTCTATAAATTGTCTCTATTGGTTTTTGATCTACAATGAATATCTCTCTTGTTATAGCCATAAAAACGGGGTAAATGCCGATTTTTCAGGGTTTTCGCGTTTAACTCGTTTCGACACATAGTTACCGAAATATCACACAGGAAAAAGTTGTAGGCCTTGAAAAAACAAAAATTTTTTGTCCTCTAATACGATGCGATTAAATTAAAACTGAACCCTACAAGAGCCTCGTAAAGTCGACAAAATACAGTACGACAAATAAATCGATATTAATAACAAAATGTTATGAAAACGAGTGCAAATAGGGTTTAGTTTTAATTTAATCGCATTGTATTAGAGGACAAAAAATGTTTGTGTTTTCAAGGCCTACAACTTTTTCCAGTGTGATATTTCGATAGCTATGTGTCGAAACGAGTTAGACGCGAAAAACCTGAAAAATCGGCATTTACCCCCGTTTTTATGGCTATAACAAGAGAAATATTCATTGTAGGTCAAAAACTAACACAGACAACTTGTATAGCTTGAAAATATCTTAAAAATGAGCTTCGGTTCGTTAAGATACCTTCATACAGAGCCGAGATATTTAAAAAAAAGTGATTTTTCCCCCTAAATTTTAGTGTTGAATAACTTAAAAACTCTACCTTCCCGGACATTTTTTCAGGGGAAAAAGTTGCTCAGAATTATCTGTAAAATCTACAGTTAGCCGCTAGGTAATGGTTGGCCGATCACCCTGTATATAATGGGACATTCCACGTCAACCGGGACAGTGCTCCCAACAAAATTCATCTGCACTATACGCATGCTGCTTGGGCTTAAAATTTAGTTCAAAGTGTCTACTTTCGAATGCTGAGTGGCCCAAAGCATAATTTCAAAATGGCGGACTCAAAATGGCGTCCGGAACATGAACAAATTTAAACAAACGTCACATTTACTGATACAAAGCATAATGACGTACAAAAAAAATTTTGTTTGAGGCGCATATTATGACTCAATATATGTACTTTTCGTTGGTTATGTTCTATTTCGAAAAATTCAAAATGGCGGATCTAATATGGTGGATGAAAAATAAAATTAAATAGTGTACTACATTAAATTCTAAACACAAATGTTTCCTTGGGATTTTTTGATACAACCCATCGTTTTCAAGATAAAGACTCAGGAACATTGGAATTTTGGTATTGTTGAATTTAAAAAATCTGTCCGTCGAGATTAATTACAACACGTTGAAATTATGGATAAAACGGGATGATTTTTGGGTGGCTGTTTACGAATGCGGCGTCAGTTTCCGTATTTAATGAAATGTAAAAGAAGTTGAAAATCTATACAATACAGGCACAATAATGCCATTTCAAAACAAGACAGTCTACAAGAGCTTGCTTAGCTTTGTTTGAAGTGAAGGCTTTGTTTCGGTACATGGAGAGAATGAGATATTGACGTTGGGTGACCATTCCAAGGTCACCCAACGTCACCTTAACGTCATCCTAAGGTCCCATCAAAGTCACCCAATGTCACCGTAGGTTACCCCAAAGACACCTCAAAGTCACCCCAAAGACACCCAAAAGTCACCCCAAAGTCACCCCAAAGACACCCCAAAGTCTCCCTAAAGACACCCCATAGTCACCGCAAAGTCACCCCAAAGACACAACAAAGTCACCGCAAAGTCACCCCAAAAGCACCAACGTCACCACGTCATCTTCATCATCATCATCATCATCATCATCATTGTATGCGGGCTGTAAAAACTCCAATCAAACAACAAAATATCCATTATCGCCCTCTGACGTCTCGTTTTATTCCCCCCAGAAAATTTATCATGACAATTCGATCTTGTAAAGTTTTAGATTTCTTCCAGATTTCGTTTCTCACAAGCAAGGCGTGTCGAACGAAACTATGAATAGGATTTTCCCGGCTCGTGATTTTCTAATGCAAATTTATACTTTATCAATCGAAGATTGTTGACATACATTGATTATTATTAGTTAAAAATTTAAAATGTATCATTTATTTTAAAATTTCCTTTTTAAGTTTTTGCCTTGTATTTGTTACAGATTTTTTAAATTCAACAATACCAAAATTCCAATGTTCCTGAATTTTTATCTTGAAAACGATGGGATGTATCAAAAAATCCCAAGGGGACATTTGTGTTTAGAATTTAATGTAATACACGAATATATTTCTTTCAATTCAAAATTAAAAATTTTATTTTTCATCCGCCATATTGGATCCGCCATTTTAAATTTTTCGAAATACAACATAACCAACGGAAAGTACATATATTGAGTCATAATATGCGCCTCAAACAAAATTTTTGTTGTACGTCAGTATGCTTTTTTAACAGTAAATGTAACGTTTGTTTAAATTTGTTCATGTTCCGGGCGCTATTTTGAGTCCGCCATTTTGAAATTATGCTTTGGGCCACTCAGCATTCGAAAGTAGACACTTTGAACTAAATTTAAAGCCCAAGCAGCATGCGTATAGTGCAGCTCCGCTGCACGACGATGTTGAGAGTTTGGACGTGTTGACGCCCGCGCACTTCCTTGTCGGTGGCCCGTTATTAGCTGCGCCCGCTCCGCTATCAGCCGATTACACCATCGGGTTGTTAACGCGTTGAAGGATGATTCGGCAGCTCTTGGAGCAGTTCTGGAAAAGTTGGTCCAAAGACTACGTCATGTCTTGCCAGCATCGCTACAAGTGGCTGTGTAGTCATTCGAATATCAAAGTAGGTCAAATCGTACTCGTTCGCAACGACCAACTTCCCCCGGCGAAATGGGAGTTGGCCAGAGTTACCGCATGCCATCGGGGACAAGATGGTTATGTTCGCACGGTTACAGTGCGCACTACGAAGTCACACTCGGTAGCCAGTTGCCATGACAGCCCTAATATTTTGACGCTGTCGTCGTCCTGTAGCGTTCTGTTGCAAGCTAATCCGTGGTCGTCCTCGTCTATGTCGTTCAGCAGATTTGCTGAGTAACTGACCCACTTCCGCAATTTGAAGTGTGCGGTATCTAATAATTCTACGAGATGATCACTTGTTTCTCGTTACGCGTCTTCTGTGTCAGCGCCGATAAGCGCGTCGTCTACAAAGAAATTATGTAGCAACGCTTGCTTGCCTAGCGGAAACCGAGACCCTTCGTCTTCTGCGAGTTGACGAAGTTCTCGAAGCGCCAAGTAGGGTGCGCTCGCGGTTCCGTAGGAAACAGTCAGCAGCTGGTAATCAGAAACCGGCTGTTCAGGCGACCGACGCCATAAAATGCGTTGCAGATCCACATCTTGCTCATCGATGAGGATCTGCCGATACATTTTCGCTATATCCGCCGCGTAACCGTATCGGTAGGTGCACCATTGCATATGAAGCGCGAATAGACCGGCCTGCAATTTAGGCCCAGTGTACTGTAGCGAATTTAGGGAGCGTCCATTCGCAATAAACGCGCTGAAACAATACGCTTTTCGATAGCGAAAATCTTGCAATGCGTACACAATGGAATCTGCGTGGAATCTGTCTTTTTCGGAAGTTCAGTTCTCCGAATCGAACAATAGCGGCGGAAATTGATACAGCGAACGGGTTAAACATTAATCAAAATTAAAATCCTTTGGCGCCGAGTTTGAATCATTAATTATTGCGGACACGCACCGCGGCTAGTCGGTACTGTGTCATTACAGAGTGCGGTTTAGGTCGGACGGGCGCGTAGAGATGGTGCAACGATGTCTCTTTGCCATTACATAGCGCAACATTACCGCCCGCCTTGCGAGACTGGTATCGCAAACTCTCTGGATTACATTTGCCTTAAACCTAATTATATGTAACAATCACGCTTTGGGTTCGAACTCGATCGGAAGCAGCGCGAGCTTCACGATCGGGCGAGTATAAGTTTTGTTCGTAGTGCGCACTGTAACCGCGCGAACATAACCATCTTGTCCCCGATAGCTTCGAATCGCGACGTGGCTATTTTCACTCCACGTGATGTTAAAACTCAGTTCAAACCTTGCTTACACTTTAAAAATACTATTTGAAATAAGGAAAATATCGTTTTGAACCAACTCGTGACGGAATCATTGTTTAAATAATCAGTCTTTATAACTATGTATGTAAAATGCGTATAATTTGTGCAGGAAATTCTTTATAAAGATCAAATTTTGCATACTCATTAAAAATACTGTTTGAAATAAGGAAAATAGCGTTTTGAAACCATTAGCGACGGAATCATTGTTTAAATAAACATGCTTTATAACTATTGCCGTAAAATTCTTATAATTTGAGCAGGAAATTCTTTATAAAAATCAAATTTTGCATACACTTCAAAAATACTGTTGGAAATAAGAAAAATATAGTTTTGAAACAATTCGCGACGGAATCATTGTTTAAATAATCATTATTTAGATCGATTTCTGTAAAATGCGTATAATTTGGGCAGGAAATTCTTTATAAATTTCAAATTTTTAATACACTTCAATAATACTGTTTAAAATAAGGAAAATATGCTTTGGAAAAAATAAGCGACGGAATCATTGTTTAAATAATCATTCTTTATGACTATTTCTGTAAAATGCGTATAATATGTGCAGGAAATTCTTTATTAAGAACAAATTTTGCACACTCATTAAAAATACTGTTTGAAATAAGGAAAATAACATTTTTGAAACCATTAGCGACGGAATCATTGTTTAAATAATCATTCTTAATAAGTATTGCCGTAAAATTCGTATAATTTGTGCAGGAAATTCTTTATAAAAATCAAATTTTGCATACACTTCAAAAATACTGTTGGAAATAAGGAAAATATCGTTTTGAAACAATTGGCGGCGGAATCATTGTTTAAATAATCATTATTTATGACGATTTCGGTAAAATGCGTATAATTTGTGCAGGAAATTCTTAATAAAGTTAAAATGTTTCATACACTTCAAAAATCCTGTTTGAAATAAGGATTTATCGTTTTGAAACAATTAGCGATGGAATCATTGTTTACATAATCATTATTTAGTACGATTTCTATAAAATGTGTATAATTTGGGCAGGAAATTATTTATAAAAATTAAATTTTCCATACACTTCAAAAATACTGTTGGAAATAAGGAAAATATCGTTTTGAAACAATTGGCGGCGGAATCATTGTTTAAATAATCATTATTTATGACGATTTCGGTAAAATGCGTATAATTTGTGCAGGAAATTCTTAATAAAGTTAAAATTTTTCATACACTTCAAAAATACTGTTTGAAATATGGTTTTGAAACAATTAGCTACGGAATCATTGTTTACATAATCATTATTTAGTACGATTTCTGTAAAATGTGTATAATTTGGGCAGGAAATTATTTATAAAAATCAAATTTTGCATACACTTCAAAAATACTGTTGGAAATAAGGAAAATATCGTTTTGAAACAATTGGCGACGGAATCATTGTTTAAATAATCATTATCTATGACGATTTCGGTAAAATGCTTATAATTTGTGCAGGAAATTCTTAATATAGTCAAAATGTTTCTGTTATGGATAGATGTCGCAATTTCAGTATAAATAATTAGGTTTAATTGCTGTACTTGGTGTGGGTTTTCTGCAGTTTTCCCACACCAATAATTTCACGAATGTGAGTACTTCTATGAAGACGGCTGCAGACGCCCAAGGAGCCATAATAGGATTGTGAGGTCCTTGGATAGTAGTGGCAATGGTAGGAAAAGGGAGTTTCGACCATATTTAGATAAATTGTTAAAATATTTAGTATTAGTAACGAAACTGTGTAAAAGAAAACCGATAATAAAGATTAAAGTCCGGTTCCTTGCACATTCTTGGATGGAGACGTAGCTTGGATGGTTATAGTAGAAGTATGAGATATACTTCGAAAATTACCTCCTACAATTACATTTGCTTTCGATACGTACATTAAAAATTTAGATAAATCCGAACCTAAATTAGTTTCTTTATCAAATTTTTTATTTGAACGAGCTGAGATGTCCTGCCTTTCTGGCACGAATTTTTCTCGTGAAAACCGACATTCTAACCGTAAATTTGTCTGTATAACCTCAAACAATATCGAAGAAAATGATATTTATAATCGATTAAATAATGAAAATTGTCTATTCTGTTATCGTGAAGGTCATCGTATTACAAATTGTCGATCGTTTATAGCACGCACTATCCCAGAGCGGTGGAACTGGGTTAAAAGTGAAAAAAGGTGTTTTGCCTGTTTCGAAAATTCACATCTCATAAATGATTGTCGCAAAAATATTCGATGTCCAAAAAGCAATTGTCGAAAATCTCACCACGAGTTACTTCATTTCGAAACTAAATCACGTGATTTGATAACAAATATCGTACAAAATCGAAACACTTCAAAAAATTCTAAAAGAAATTCAAAATTTGATAAATCAAAACGTTCCAACGTAACCTCAATCGATCGAACACGTCAATATTCAAATCAGAACACTACTCAAATATCAACGAATTTATGACTAACCGTTAAAACTTTATTAAAAATTATTCCAGTAACTATTCTTGGACCTAGATCACGATTTTGTACTTTTGCACTTTTATATGATGGATCTACAATATCTTTGATGAGTACAAATATTGCAAAAAATATTGGTGTAAACGGAACATCAATTTCTTTCTCTCTGACAGGAATTGTACCTGGTTCCGCATTAAATATTTCAAGTGAAAGAATTAGTCTGAAAATTACTGGGAGTTTAGGGACACATTCTATTTCAGGTGTACATTTAGTTGAAGATTTTACATTAACAAAACAATCTCTTGATGTACATTTTATAAATCACTTTCCTAACCTCCGCGGAATAGGTTTAGAACCATATTATAATGCTACTCCAAAAATGTTGATAGGCCAGGATAATGCACATTTGCTCATTTCTCACGAAACTCGCGAAGCAAATTCAGGCTCATTATATGCTTCTCGTACTTTGTTAGGTTGGGTAGCACATGGAAATACACAACAAAATAAATTACCGTCAGGTTATGCATCATATTTAACTAATATTGATTCCGAAAATATTTTAAAGTCAAACGACGACGATTTATATGAATTAGTTCGTAATTCATTTAATTTAGATTCAATAGGTATCATGAATTCTAAAAATTTCATCGAGTGAACAACGCGCTAATGACATTTTGAAATCGACAACGAGAATAATTGATAGTGGCTGGGAAACGGGTCTTTTATGGCGGGAAAATAATTTTGAACTTCCGGAAAGTAGATCGGGAGCGTTAAAACGATTGAAATCTGTAGAGGCAAGGCTAGATCGAGACCACGAATATGATAAATTGTATTATTCAGAGATGGACAGATTTTTAAAACAAAGTTATGCAGAAAAGGTACTTGAAATGCCAAAAGCCGGACCTGTTTGGTATTTACCTCATTTTGGTGTCACGAACCCAAATAAACCTGGCAAGGTGCGATTGGTATTTGATGCAGCCGCGAAATTTGGTGGAAAAAGTTTAAATGACAATTTATTGTCAGGGCCTGATTTATTATTATCATTAACAGGTGTATTAATGAGATGTAGGATTGGAAAAATTGGTTATAAAGGTGATATGTTCCTTAGAGTAAAATTACGGTCTGAAGATCGCGATGCACATAGGTTTTTGTGGAGAGGAAAGATCGTAATAGCCCTCCCCAAGAACACAGAATGTCGACATTATTATTTGGGTCAAAAGCATCGCCATGTAGTGCTTTATTTGTAAAAAATTCAAATGCAGAACATTTCAGACATTTAAATCCATCAGCAGCAGATAAAATACAAAAACAAACATACATGGATGATTTGATTGATAGCTGTGATACTGCTGATGAAGCGATCAATAATATTAAAGGTATTGTGAAATTAACGTGAAATTAATCGTTTAGGAAGATTTCAAATGCACGACTGGGCTTGCAATAACAATGCAGTTCTATCAACTATCCCAATTATGGAACTTTCTGCACAAAAAACAAAATCTTGCTCTTTGAATCAAACAAAAAATGAAAAGGTTCTTGGTTTGCGATGGGATGTTAGATCGGATAAATTAACATTTAATTTTAAAAATAATTTAGTTCCTCAATGTATTCTCGATTCTAAACGTAAACCGACAAAACGCGAATTTTTAAGGATAATAATGTCGATATTCGACCCTTTGGGATTTTTAGCACCTTTTACGATTCGGTCAAAAATTTTACTACAAAAAATCTGGATTAGTGCGATCAATTGGGATATGGAAATACGCGATGAAGAACATAATTTATGGTTGCAGTGGTTGTGTGATTTAAATATTGCAAAATCAATTTCTATCCCTCGATGTTATTCTTTAAACCGTACAACGAATACTAAGATCGAATTACATACATTTTGTGATGCAAGTATGTTAACTTATGCATCAGTTTCTTACTGGCGTTTCAAAATGCATGATGACATCGAAACAGCTATTATATCTTCCAAATCTCGTGTTGCTTCGTTAAAACCAACATCAATTCCACGTTTGGAATTACAAGGGGCTCTGATAGGAAGTCGGTTAGCAAAATTTATAGAGGGAGAACACAATTTCAATATATCACGTCGCGTATTTTGGTCTGATTCCACTACAGTTTTATCTTGGATAAATTCTGATGCGCGAACATATCAACCTTTTGTCGCTCACCGTTTAGCAGAAATTTCTGATCTATCTAGAACTTCAGAATGGAGATGGGTGCCTTCAGCACTGAATCCTGCAGATAGCGCAACAAAATGCACTTCCTTCAATGGTGAAGAGCGTAAACGTTGGCTATATGGCCCCGATTTTTTATTATTAAAAGAAACAGAATGGCCAGTTAACAAAAATTCGTCGCCGAATGAAAGTATAGAAGCAACAAATAAAGAAAAACGAAAAATTGTAATGACATTGACAGTGAATAATCTAAGTTCGTGTATTCCAGCGCCAAATAACCAAAGATTTTCAAAGTGGTGGCGATTGGTTCGCGCTACTGCGCGATTTTTAATTGCAGTTAATCGGTTTAAAGGCATTTGTGATTGTTATGTTAATTCAGATAATATTCAGAAAGCAGAGGAATTGAGAATCCGTTTAATACAAACTGATACATTTACAAACGAAATTCGAGCATTAAAACAAGGTCGTGAATTGCATAAGCAAAGCAGTATTTTAAAACCGAGTCCGTATCTTGATGAAAATAATATTTTACGTGTACGCGGTCGAGTAAAATGTGTGAATTTTACAGGTTTTGAGAACGAACCGGTGATTTTAGACGGAGCGCATAGAGAGACGCGGCTAATCGTTGAATATTATCACGTGAAAATGAATCACGGTGCGCATGAAACTCGTAATATATGGCAAAAAGCCATTGTAGAAAAGATATTTCCAGGAAATGACGGACGTGTTCGTGTGGTTGAACTTAGAACGGCCAAAGGTCTTTTAACCAGACCGACAGCGAGACTGATTTCTTTTAATGCAGAAATATAAGTGTATCGTGTTGCGTGTTCTTTTACATATATTTAATTTAATTACAAAGCAGTTTTTCATTGCCGAAAAGTATTGCATTAAACTAAATAAACATCTTTTCTTTGTTCAAATACAAAATTGTCTTAACCAAAGTCATTAATATAGAAAAATATGAGTGTTGTGTGATTCCTATGATATCACACGGGGGGGAGAATGTTATGGATAGATGTGATTGTCGCAATTTTAGTATAAATAATTAGGTTTAATTGCTGTACTTGGTGTGGGTTTTCTGCAGATTTCCCACACCATTAATTTCACGAATGTGAGTACTTCTATGAAGACGGCTGCAGAGGCCCAAGGAGCCATAATAGGATTGTAAGGTCCTTGGATAGTAGTGGCAATAGCAGGATAAGGGAGTTTCGAGCATATTTAGATAAATTGTTAAAATATTTAGTATTAGTAACGAAACTGTGTGAAAAAAAAAACGATAATAAAGATTGAAGTCCGGTTCCTTGCACATTCTTGGATGGAGACGTAGCTTAGATGATTATAGTACGGAGAGTTGGAATCTTTGCCAGTACTTACATCTAAGTGAACAAGAAGTCCAAGAGTGTTTTGGTTGTAGGGACCCTGGCAATCCGTCTATGCTCGCCACAAATGGATAGTAGTCATTTGGTGTCGAGAGTAAAGAGAATTTATTCTCTTGAACTGGCCAGTTTGGCGAACAAGAAGTTTGATGTTTCGTAGCATGGGGGTAAGTATTGGTGAAAGATTGATAATGAATAAGTTAATCGTATTATCCACGTTTCGTGAAATAGTAATCACTCCTTTTAAATTTAAATGTTTATTCCTTTGTTTGCCCCTTCGTGAAAAATATATACGTTGTACTAGTTTTGTTTTCGTGTTAGTTTTTGACAGATCAGATTCAATCTTGACATTGAGAGAGCAGGAACCTTTTTTAACCTCCATTGCCAATACAAACATTTGGTCAAAATAAAAGTTCATTTGATTTGCTGACCAAACAAGTGTGTTATTTCGTCTCATTTATAGTTTCATACACTTCAAAAATACTGTTGGAAATAAGGAAAATATCGTTTTGAAACAATTAGCGATGGACTCATGGTTTCAATAAACATTATTTAGAACGATTTTTGTAAAATGCGTATAATTTGGGCAGGAAATTTGTTATAAAGTTCAAATTTTCCAT